>CM034154.1:763781167-764981167 GCA_019776745.2 Taxus chinensis | reverse complement strand
CTTTTCATTGTTTTCCAAATGTTTCTTTTCTAGTGCTGAATATCACATATTAGATGCTCATAATTTATAAATATTAACTCTTGATTGAATGTAAGGTAGCTGACTAGTATCTGGAAATTATTAAGTAGGAAATTAGGCAAATCAAATTATTTTCTGTTGTTGGAATGGTTTTACCTTAAATATAGTTTAGTGCTGATGGAAATAATCACTTTGTTTAGTAAACTATCACCCCTTATATTTGACCTTTAATATTAGGACATCCTAAATGTTTTATGTAGCCCACATACAATTAAGGACTTTTTTGCAAATAAATGGTGTCATGAATTCTAGTTTTATTAAATAGCAGCTGTAGAGATAATTTATTTCTCAAATATAAGAGAACCAGTCAAAAATCTTTTGAGTGGTTAGTAACTATTTTTTTAACAATAAAAAACTATGGTTGGTGCAAAACTAGGATCTTTGAAGACTTCTACAAAGTAGAGTAGCTAGTTTGCATTTTTGGATAAAGATATTTTCCTTGTATAGTTGAATAACTCATGTATGATGCATGCGGAAGCACATATCCCTCACGCATGTTAGCAGAGGAGATAAGAAAAATAAAACTTGTGATCTCCATGTTCATAGCCACGTTCCCCACCACTGCACCGCAACATTATTTTTGCAAAAATTTGACCTTCACCGTTTAAGTCGACTCCATGCGAATATGCGTGAGAGTTAGGTAAAACGGATGCATTCAACTTAAACATTCTTCTTCAAACCATTTATCATATTTTTTTTCTATATTTCATCTAGCAAGTTATGTGCAACCAAAGACTTGTGAATTCCTTAGATTTAAAGTTTGGCAATCCAGCCTTTTAGTAGGTCTAAGAGTCGGGTTGAGATAACATTTGTTCCTTGTTAGTATAATGTGGCTTAGGCGAATTCACTTCCTGTCTCTTTTCCTTGTTTGACACATTTATCTGTAAGGATTTTTTAGGTAAAGTTTCTTGTCAATGTAACTTTTGCACAAGCTTTTCTTACATTCATCTTTAGTAAGAAAGTGTTCTTATATGTGTCTTGGACTAGGTATAGTTTTAGATTGTATACACTCAATTCCTTTACAAGTAAAATTTATTACAATCAAAACAAACAAAATATGGGTGGTTTTTTCTCCTTAGGTTTAAAAAGAACGCATATCTGTGCAAACAAACTAGATATATTATAAATTTGTGTCCAATATATATGGGTTAATCATAACACTAAAGCTATTTATTTATGCTAGGAAACATATTCAACCCTTCATTGGAATACATTGAGATAGATTCTCAACATATATGGAGCACCAAGATGCTTATCAAGGAGTTGATGCAATGTTACAATCTGCAGGTTGAGAGACCCTGTTTAATCATATTTTAATCTAAAATGTCTCACAATCTTCTTATGGAATTTAGAAAAGCTAAATAGCTTTGTTTAGCTTTGTTACCTCATTCACAACATTGTAATTTTTGGCAATTCCAAGAATTTAAATCAATTTAAAGATTTATGTAAACATTTCTTTTAAATCCTTGAGTTTTTTCTATCTCTTAAAGATGGTTTAAGTTCATATATTAAAGACCAACCAGAAACAAGGTGAATTTACCATGTAATGAATACCACCTACTAAATTTCACTCCTTCAAAATTAAGTTCTTCACCGCATTCGTTTTGGCGTCTCCATTACACAATATGTGTGCGATTACTAGTTTATATTATGTTAAGGTTTTTCTTGAAAATTAAAAAAAAAGTCAATGGAAGCTAGATCAACTCATCATGTGAGGATTGCCTTGAAGAGGACCCCAACTAAAATAACTCATATTCAAGTCCTCAATTTAAAACCATTAAAGAGTGGGATATCTACACCAACACCAAGGGTTATGGTGGCAAAGCAATTCAAATCTATGAATTTTATTTAAAAGACTTCATGAGAAGACTTGTTTATTAATTAAAAGTTTCAAAATAATAATAATGCATCTTATTAGTTCCTGCCAAAGGCAGGATAATATACATTTTTGGTCATCCAGTTAATAATGTTACTATTAGCCAATAATATGCAAGAATTTTTCTACCCATGTCAAGTTTTCTAATGTGTAAACTTTAAATTGACATAATTACATGAATATACTTTTAGATATAAAAAAAAATTGCTATTTCGATTGGTGAGAAAGGGAGATTTGACTAATTTTTTCCCTTATTAAGGTATGGGATTTTCTTTTTTAAAAAACCAATATTTATTAATACCTGTGTTAATTCATGTAGCCTCCAGCAATTTCCAATGACATCACAACATTTATTGCCATAGTGATAATGGAAAGGTCGATGCGAATTGGGTCAGGGCCCAGGATTCCCTTGTGAGTTTCCAATATTTTAAAGAGTATAGGTCTTGAAATCGAGGTTTCATTGAAGTATCATGCACAGTTAAGGAATTATGAAGGTCTTTATCAAGATTTGAAGATGTTTTAAACACCAAGAGTGTATTGATATCAATGATTTGATCTAAAGTATACCAAAAGGTAAAAAATGAGGTCTACCATGTATATTTGAGTCTATGAAGGAGGAAGTATGTGTTCTTTATGATGACATGTGGACTACAGGCATGAAAGAGGTGAACTTGATATATAATGGAGAAACGTAAGTGAGTTATGATCAAGGTGTGGTTTGAATTTTCAAGAATTCTAATTTTGAGTTGAGATCCAAGAACGTCTTCAAGTAGCATGATGTTTCAAGTCAGTATGAGTATGCTTCAAGATGGTTACAGGGTTGATCCAAGAAGTTATGATTCCTATCTATGCATTTGAGTTCATGAAGGTCTGATTTTATACACAAGTTGGTGTTCATGAGACAAATTACATGAAGCGTGTACTGTGTAAAATATGGGTTTTAGATATGTTCTCCATGTGGTTAAAGGTATGAACATGTGTTAACTATGCTTACAAGTGTAGATGATGATACAAGAAGTGTGTCATAGTGTTTATGCTTCATAAGAGTTTGATTGGATAACGTCAAGGAATTTAATTGATTCCACATGGTACTCTTGTTCAGTTACTACATTTTTGTTGCAATTTTGTTGTGTTTTTGATGTAATTCTGATTCTTTTTAACATGTTACAAAATTGGGTTTCTAAGTTGATGTGTAATATATCAAGCCTATATATGATTGTTGGAGGTCTTGCCAAGTATGATGACACTGTCACTGATGGTTGATGAGTTCTAAAATTCATGTTACATATGTTCTAAGAGTATGAATACAGTACAAAGAATGCATGGAGGAAGACTAAGAACTAACAAATGAAGTAAATGAATTTCTAAGTAGATGAGGTCTGAGTTATAATCTAAGGTATGTATTCTAAGGCATATTTTTGAATTAATAATAGAGTTATGAAGGTATTGTACATTTTGAGCCAATGCATGGAGAATTCATGATGTTTTTACTCCTCGAGATGTGTTGAAAGGAACATTGAAATATTTCTTAGACTTGAATTATGAAGACAAATATGCTTGCAGAGTTAGTTTAGGAAAATGTTGGTCTAAATTGCTCTGAAGATGTGGTTTAGGGATAATTTTCCTAAAAAAGGTTTTGCAAGTATTACAATCATATTTTGTGATTTCTTGTATGGTTCAAACCTAGATGGAGATGTTTAGCATGAAATAAGACAAAGTGAAGGGGATATTTTCATGAGCTTTATTGAGTTAGTTGAAGGGATAATCATGGTATGAGCTCTATTGAGTTGGTTTGAGGTTTTAATGAGGTCATTCATGGTTCATTAGGTGTGTTAGAGGTGTATAAGATTCTACATGAGGTCAGCATGGACAGTTCATGAGGTGTCATGGTTGAGTCAGGTCATTCTATGCCTATTCCTAGCCCTGGGACATGCAGAATAAGATGGAGGTATGATATTTGAATTTGATTTGTATTTTTCAAGCATGGTAGAAGCATGGTGATCATTTATAGGTAATGTATGGGGATTTTTAGGTCAGAACTCATAGGCATGATGCATGTATGAGGTCCTTGGGAAGCAAGCAAGTGAAGAACAGACATGATAACATAGGTATGTCTTGTGGCTGGAGAGTTTTAGAGTTATTTGGGATAGATGTTGAGTATGGTCAGTTAGAGGATGTCTTAATTATTCTTCATGAAAAAATTTAGGTCATTCTGAAGAAGGATTTGCAATATACATCAGTTTTGGTAAAACTAGGTGGGTTACAGTGTGTTTTTGAGGCAAAAGTGGACCTTCTGATGCTCGTTGTGAATTGTATACTTTGCATTGGGACATGAGATCTTTGGAATATATTCTTAGGTTAGTTATTAAGGTTTCAAAAATAGAATTAGGTGGTTTTATCTTCACATTTTTATGAATAATCGTTAAGAAGATAAGTTGCTTTGAAACCCTAATTAAACCCTAGTTCAAAGCAACTTGGGAGAAAGTGAGTATTATAAGCTCGTTTTGATTCCTTTTTCCAATGTAATGATTAGATGTTTTATAAGACATCTCCATATTTCCAAAAAGGTATATTAGAGAATGTGACCATATGTGGGCCCCATGTGAAAATGTTTGTTTCTGAAGATCTTTAGTTTAAGACAAGATTGTCCAAAGGAGTTGAAAAATAAATTGACTTCTTTTATCCCCTGAGTTTTCTAAATTTCCATGATAGTTTAAGATCATGGTTAAAGTGAAAAATGGAAAATTGTACCCTATTAATGAAGAATGGTTTTTGGGGCAATTTAAAGTAGTTTATGGTAAAATTTGAATTGCAAGAGCTACATGAAGAGTTAGGTATCCATTCAAGTTTTTTTGTGATCCTGGTTCAAATATATTTTCAATGGTGTATAATATTTTTTTGATATGGTATTAAGAAGTTATGCCCTATTATTTGAGGGTAAAATTTGGAGGATGCTAAATCTAGCAGGGTGTCAAGTGGCTTCATGAGGTAAAATGACAATTCTAAGTTTTTCATGTTTTTTAAAGGTTTCTGAGTGCTTCTGGATAATGTATAAGGGTCTTACATGCTTTGGTTAATTTTGTAAGTGATTTTTGAGGTGATGGAGCAAGTTGAGCTCAAGGTCAGTCTTTGAGTCCTAGAAGGCTTAAGAAGCAAATTGCAGAGATAGACCTGGTTAAAGGCTTTACACTTGGATTTGGAAGGAGTTATAATATGGAATGGAAATAATATTCAAAGGGATTTCAATTGGTAGACAGTTTATGTCTTGGTGATGAAATGATATGGGTCTTTCAGCTCAGTTTGTGAGAAATAAGGTATGCTGATTTTCAAGACATATTTGTTTTTCCTGAACAATTGAGATATTCGATGCATGTAATGGATTGGATGATGCTTGATATAATATGGAAAGTGAAGAGTGATTAATTTTGTTCCTAATGAATGCATTATAAGGTCTTGGAAGAGACAGAAAGGTTACAAACTAGTTGAGTTTGTGAAACGGCTTTTTGGGCATCTTGATTTAGTGAAGAGGAAAATAGGTATGGTTTGCATGGATGTGATGTATAGGTCTTGATGATTCCAAAAAGTTGGGGGACCCAAAAAGTGGACAAAACTTGAAAATAGATGAAACGCGAATGCATTTTGCTAAAACACGCTCGCGTTTTAATTTTTTTGGTTTGGTAATTACCGAACCTATAACACGTACATGTTTTAAAGAAGCCAAAATGCATACGCATTTGAGAAGAGAAAAAATGAGTATGTGTTTTGTATAATATTTATTATAATTTAAATTTATTTTAGTAAATATAAGAAATTAGGGTCACTCTGCACCTGATGGAAGTGGTCTCGTAGCTACAACAGTTATAATCTAGAAGATAGTTTTTCAAAATCTAATATGGTCAGTACTTACTCATTTTCAAGATTTCAGCAAAGGACCTACAACTTTCAGGGCATATATATATTATAGTCGGTCTTTGTTTTGGGAAAGTGTAGATCAAGAATTTTGTGCTTGTTACCTGTCCAAGTTAATGCACCAAACTAAACACGAAAACCCTGAAAAACCTCAATGAAATTAATACCTGATGAAGATGTAGACGGATGAGGAAGCCGATGTAGATAAGACGGGCGCACACGAGTAATTCGCACAATAGATCCGAATAACCTGCAAAACACCGATGCTTGACAGAAAAAGACCACGTTAAAAGATATTTAAGTGGACTGCCCGAGAAGCGGGTCCGAGAAGCGATAAGCTTCCTCGGCGGATGTCAGTCCACGTTTTCAATTAAGAAAAGAAGCGTACATGATAAAAGATGTAAATAAAGACTAGATTTTATGATTGCAGTAATAAGACAGAATCTAAACAGCAGACAGAAAGTACAGAAAACAGGGAACTATGAAATAAATGTTGGATTTGTGTTACCTGTATCCTTTTACCTATCTGCAGATAAATCGGCGTCGACTGGGTAGAATCGGCGTCGATTGAGACTGGTCAGCGTCGATTGAAGGGGATCGGCGTTGACTGGATAAGATCGGCGTCGACTAGAGACAGATCAGTCAATCAGGGACTGTGCGACAAGATTCGGGAATTGGAAAGTGAATGTGGTCTGCTGGATGTGCCGAAGTTGGCGAGACACTGGAACAGAGTCACCAGATGATAGATGGTGGTGTGCGATGCTGATGTGACAGGGACAGAGTAACGGTGTTCCTCTCAGGGATTGATTCGGACAGGATCTGCCCTAATTTGATACAATTGATGCTAAGAAGATCTCTCTTTCTCTCAACCTGTATCTTTCGCTCTCTGTTCGCTTTTTCGCTCGTTCGTAATCTCTTCTTCAGTCTCTTCGGTCTCTTTCGTCCTTAGAACTGAGTTCTAGACTTGCTTTTATAATCGGCGCCGCTCCTAGAAAATCGGCGCCGACCATATGGGTCGGTGCCGATCGCGGAAAAGAATCCCGAGATGGCCAAATTGATTGATTCGAGAAAGATAAGACTTATCCCGACTACGGGAAAATATCCCGCTTATGGAAGATTAAAAATAGATGTGATACATGGGTAGAATAAATTTGGGGTGGATAAGTGATTAAGATGCATGGGAAGAAGCGTAATTAAATGTTTAATATTTAATCACTCATGGGTAAGATGTGATGGGATGAATTAAATTTGGAATAAGTGATTAAATCACAAATTGGATAATATCCCAAGGGGATAGTTGGTGACGTAAACGTGCCCCAAGTTACCTAAGCAAGTAAACGAATGTGAGGGACACTAAATTGAGTAACCAAATTTAGGTGTCTACATTTTGCCCCTTTTTGTCAAGTAACTTGCGATAAGCAAGGTTATGAGACAAAAACAAGGAGATGGAAGAAGAGAAGAATTTGTGGTGATGTGATCCCCCTCAAACTAGGGATGGGATGGATGATAGAACAGACGATCCCGAGTTTGAAAGAGGTAGATGAAAAATGCAGGATGCCCCAGTCGGATATCTGGAGTAGATCTGATCATTGATGACGCATAAAAATAAACAAAGGGGCAGCAACCTAAGGAACTCACATTGGTAGGGAAAACTAGCCGGTCTCCTCATGAGATGACGTTAGTGCCTACAGACCCATGAGTGTAGGGAGAACTGCAAAAATAGTCAGCATCTAGAGAGAGACACATTGGTAGGGACAACTAGACGGTCCATAAATCAGACGACGTTAGTGCCTACAGACCCGCGTAACTCTAAGCGGCCAAACAAAAAGCGAGTGCTCCACGCAAAGGGAACAAACTCGAAATAGACAAGGATATCTAAAAGATGCGTCAAAAGGCAAAATTCAGCACATCATAATGATCAGATAGATAAGTAGGCCAAGCATCAACACTACGGCAAACAGACATGAAAAATCGGCGGCGACCAAACTAATCGGCGCCGACCCAAAAAAGCGGCGTCGACCCAAAAAATCGGCGCCGACCAAAACCAGACACATATAAATATGCGAACGGAAAACGTAAACGATTTATTTGCAACGTGACGATTGATTCAGAGAGAGATAGATTTGAGATTTGAACACAATGGAAGCCTCTGGGAGCGGACAGAAGCGCAGGAGGACACGTCCTGGGGTAAGTGGTCATTCTTGAACCCACCTTTGTTATTTTTTTTTTTTTGTGTGATGTTTTGGTGCATGGGAGGCCAGGGCCTGGTTTACATCCGGCCAGGCAGTCGGCGCCAATTGGGTTAATCGGCGTCGATGTGTTTTTGGATCGGCGTCGATTTATATTAATCGGCGCCGACTAGGATGAATGACGCCGATTTTACCAAATCGACGCCGACTGAAAGATTTGCATTTTTATGGTTTTGGAAGATGAGATTTGGGGAATTAAGAGACTAATTATGTTTTGTGATGTCGTGGATGCAGGCACGAGAGGCTCTTCATATGAGGGATGCCATCCCTGAGCTATTGGAGACGATCCTTCCTGATGTGACAGATGCAGACTGGCAGCATTTAGAGCTAGCCGGGCTCGGGGGTTTTAGATATTACAGACGAGTGCCACGAGATGTGGAGCTCATGCGGGTATTAGTGCGACGATGGGACAGCCACACGTGCACATTTTGGTTTAGGATGGGTGAGATGACTATCACCCATGAGGATGTATACAGGATCCTCCGATTACCGATTACGGGGGACCCGATTGAGATCACACCCCGAGAGCAGCAGCAGAGGGCCCTGATGCGATTGTACAGAGACAGAGCAGATGACTCGGAGATAGTATCTGGGGCAGTGAGGATAGCCTCACAGTACAGGCAGGATAGCCCTCGGAGCAGGCGGATAGCCTTGATTCAGATGGCTATATCTTATTTTGCCTTGCCAGACTCAGGAGGTGGGAGATTCTCATTGCTACTATTAGACTGCGTGTGTGACATCTTGCAAGCACAGACAGGTTTTTTGCCTTTGCCGATGCCCTGATAGCTCAGGTATATTATGAGCTATGGATGTACACCACTGGTCGGAGGACAGGGATCGATGTCAGCTTTGTGCTTCATTGCTGGGCATACGAGCACATAGCAGTGATCAGGCCATCCGGGCTTCCTTGGATGCCAGCAGCAGTGGGGGGTGTGGATTATGGATTTCGGAGATGGCGGGCTGACATGGCCGCAGGAGATACAGGTAGATCGGCCGAGTGGTACTCTGAGCGTTTCAGGACGCTTACACCAGATCAGGTCATCTGGAGGCCATATCGGGCATTTCCGGTATGGGTTGGTCAGGATGCCCACTTGGTAGCATTGAGACGGAGTCGGGTGGTCAGGGGCCGTAGGCCGGATATGTGGGAGCGAGTCCCATTCATGCGGATACTGAGGCAGTTTGGCCTAGTACAGACAGTGCCAGCCACATACACGCCATATAGGCGGGATAGCAGAGAGACAGATTTACCGATTTTGATCCCGGCAGACCCATTGAGAGAGGCTCCACCCTCCACGGACAGCAATGATGACGCGGGGGTGGATGAGGGCTACGCAGCATGGTACGATACAGAGTTTCCACGACATCTCCCGCCCTCTATAGATGCTGATGAGGAGGACATAGCTGCTACGCTGGACAGGCTAGAGGGAGAGCATGCCACACTGATACAGACACATCAGGTAGCTCTGGAGGAGATCAGGGCCTTGATGGAGGAGAGGGATGCCCTGATTGTGGAGAGAGAGACCGCTCGCCAGGAGCGAGATACAGCGATTCAGCAGAGGGATCGCTATCTTCGGCACAGGGAGGCCCTTAGGGCCAAATACGGAGAGACTAGTGCCACATCAGAGTCTGGGACACAGGGCACGGCTCTAGGAGGGGCGCCACCAGCAGCGCCAGCAGCACCAGCAGCACCTTTACGAGCACCGGGTATGGTGAGCCTGAACACATACCAGTCTCTCCTTGCTGAGGTGAGATATTATGAGGATGCCCTAGCGCAGCATGCCCCAGATGTGCCTCGGTATGGGGCGAGGAGGAGAGCAGGGACGGCTACAGCGAGCGGAAGCCTCAGGCGGAGGGAGCACTGGGAGAGATCGAGGGTGGGCCGAGACCTCCAGCAGCAGGTGCATCGAGCTCGGTAGGAGCGGCGGCCAGGAGAGACAGCCGGGTGCAGAGGAGGGTGGAGGAGATAGTGTCCTCCACGCTTCCGATTTTACCATATAGAGATTGGATAGATTTTGTATTTATATAGTGATGTAGCCTCAATTGGAAGGGCATTGTATAGATGGCTTGATTGGAAGCCACCCATTGTTTTGTAAAAACACACATGTATATATAGATTGATCACGTTATTTGTCATATGAGTGTACTCATGCTTTTAATTTTGATATACATGGGTAGATGGATATAGATAGAGGACAAAATAGATGTGATTGGATAGATATAGATGATAGATGATAGAAATAGATGTGATTAGATAGATTGAAATGTGGATAAATAGGATGTGATGGATAGATATAGACTGATATATGATAGAAATAAATGTGATTAGATAGATTGAAATGTGGATAAATAGATGTGATTGGATAGAATTTTGATAGATGGACATGATGTAACTTGGATGTACATGTGTTTAAATATTTTGATGGATATATAGACAGATGTGTTTGATGTATGGATTAGATATAGATAGATGTAATGTACCTTAGATGTACGTATTTTTCGATATTTTGATGGATAGATAGATAAATGTGTTGGATATATGGATGTAATTGTAATGAGAAATGAATACAGATAGGTGTTTTGATAG
Organism: Taxus chinensis; assembly: GCA_019776745.2. Taxonomy (NCBI): domain Eukaryota; kingdom Viridiplantae; phylum Streptophyta; class Pinopsida; order Cupressales; family Taxaceae; genus Taxus; species Taxus chinensis. The sequence continues at coordinate 764,970,471 of CM034154.1, read as the reverse complement.
ATAAGATGAACCTAGATGGAAGATAAACTTTGATTGAATTAACATGTGGAATGCCAATTTAACAGGGTTGCAAGACAAAGAAATGGAGAATACTCCTTGCAAGAGTCAAAGATGAAAGTGGAAACAACCGTGACTTAGAAGAGAAGGTACTCGGAGAAGAAGAAAAATGATAAGTTGAACTTCCAACCGACCATAGATAAAATCTAGAAAGGAAACCAAAAGACCAAGCAGACAAGGCCCTATATAAGATTAAAATAAATCTGACACTAACTAGTCGCAAACCAGATCTAGGATAGAAACGGAAAGAAAAGTAAGTAAGTATCTTGTCGGAACTTATAAGGGACAGAATACATGTCCATAGTGGGAAAATAGGATTCTCCATATGATCGACAAAAAGGTCCTAAATCTCAGCTTCATGATTTTGACAGAAAAGCAAACTGATCAATGCGGGAAGTTTGCTTGATATGGAAAGACTGATCAATGCGGGAAGTCTTTCAGTGATGCTAAAAAGTGTATAAACTGACTGGAAGGCTGATTGATTACAAGAAGCCTTGAATTTTTCTTTGAGAAACAGCCATCCTTCAAGGGAGCGGTCTGTATTTTGAATTTTAATGATAGCCATCCTTCAAGGGTATGGTCTATTTTCTTTTTTTGATTCACTTGATAATGTATGGATAGCTGTCCTTCAAGGGATCAATCTATCTTTTGGATAGCATCTTTTTTTTTTTTTTTTTGAAACTTTTTGGAAGAAGCTGAGTTTAGACCTAGATAGATCAGATGGAGGGGAAGAGAACATAGAAGAACATGCACTCATGACCCGAGTAGATTCGATTAAGATAAGTACTTGGGACAGATGAAGTGGTGATTAAGGTATTCCTACCATGAGGAGGAACATATCCAAAAGAAACGTGCAATGAGTAGAGCCGCGATACTCATATTTAAGGTAAGCGAGGTAATAGGCGGAGAACCACACAATTTCAAATCACCACGAAAGTAGATGACTGGTTATTAGAACGGATGGAAGATCTGAGTTGCGACTAGATTTGTGTAAGATAGATTTTAACAGTAGAAGGGCCGTAGATGCAAGGCATTAAGAGGTTCCGCTTCAGGGACACCATCCATGGAAGATAAACGATAAGCCCCAGACCCATATTTATGAGTGATAATGTAGGGGCCCATCCAATTGGGAGCAAACTTACCACGTTGACTCCTTTCGAGTGTAGTGACATTTTGATTTTCCTTAAGAACAAGATCACCAATTTTGAAGTCACGATGTTGCAAGTGCTTGTTATAAGCACGTTTGACACGCTCAAGATAGACCTGATGATGCTCAAGAGCGTAAGACGTCGCTCATCTAATAATTCAAGTTGTGCCAGACGATTTTGATGATAATCCTCATCGGAGACAAATTCTCTGAGAGAAACACGAAGAGATGGGATTTGGACCTCCAAAGGAAGGACGACCTCAGACCCATAGACGAGAGAGAAGGGAGTAGCACCAGTAGGAGTACGAATGCTAGTCCGATAAGCCCAGAGAGCAAAAGGGATATGTAAATGCCAATCCCTACCAGCTCAACTAGTTACCTTTGTGAGGATATTACGCAAAGTTTTATTGGAAACTTCGGCTTGACCATTAGCTTGAGGATAGTATGGAGAAGAAAAACTGAGCTTGATATTGAAAGCATTGCAGAGATTCTGCAAATCAGCGTTCTTGAAAGACTTACCATTATCTGTGATTAGCTTGTGTGGAACGCCAAAGCGACAAATGATGTGTTGATAGACGAAATCAACTATGGGCTTAGCCTTTGTTGAAGAAAGGGGGATAGCTTCTACCCACTTAGTAAAGTACTCAGTGGCGGTAATGATAGAATGATGACGCTGTGAAGAACGGGGATTGATGAGACCAATAAGATCAAGACCCCACTGCGAAAAAGGCCACAAATCCGCCTCAGGTTGCAAAGCCTGACTAGGGATGTGCGTGAGATTGGAATGTTGCTGACACTTGACGCACTTCTTAGTGTATTCACAACAATCTTGATTAAGAGAAGGCCAATAATATCCCAAACGTAAGATGCGCTTGGCTACAGCTAAGCCACTAAAATGTCCACCACAAATACCGTCATGGACCTCCTGAATAGCTTTAGATGATTCATGAGTTTTGAGGCATCGAAGCAAAATACCATCAAAGCCTCGTTTGTAAAGAAGGCCGCCTAGAATAGTATAGCGATTGGCGCGTTGGACAAAAGACCTTCTACCATTGGGAGACAGATCTGGAGGAAGGACCGAATGAGATAGATAATCAACTATCTGTTGATACCATTCATCCTGAGTATGGGTTGTGACAGCATTGATTGACGTTAGTTGCCCAAGATGAGATGGTTGATCTAATCGTTGCACAGCCACATAAAGACGCGAGTCTTCGGTAAAAGGCGGGATAAGGGAGGCTAAAGAGGCCATGGTATCTGCGAATCGATTTGCAGTACGAGGAATGGCTTGGATAGTGAAGTTATCGAAAGATTGGAGTTGGGAAAGAACGATGTCGCGATATTTTTGAAGGATATCATTCTTGCATTGATAGACACCCGTGACCTGGTTAACGATGAGTTCAGAATCACCAAAGATGTCAATATGACGAGCGCCGAGATTAATGGCATTTTGAAGACCTAAGACAAGAGCTTCGTACTCAGCCATATTATTGGTGCACTCAAAGTTTAATTTGTGTGCAACTGGGATAGGCGTACCCCAAGGAGGAATCATCACAAAACCCACACCTCCCCCTTGCTGGCATTTGGATCCGTCAAAGAAGAGCTTTACTTTAAATGGAGATAGACCAAAATCGATTTGTTGGATAAATTCATCGGGGAATTGAGCAAGGGGGTCTTGAGTGTCTGGAAGAGGAGCATTAGCTAATTGATCTGCAATAACCTGACCCTTGATAGCCTTTTGCGGGATAAACTCGAGGTCAAATTCTGTCATGAGCATGAGCCAACGAGTGATACGATCATTGTGATAAGGTTTTGCATGGATTGTCTTAAGTGGATTGACACTTGTGACAATGTAAGTTTTATGATTAAGGAGATAATGACGAAGCTTAGAAGTTGCAAAGAAGAGAGCGCAACATAGTTTTTCAGCTTCGGAGTAACGTGTCTCATACTCATGGAGGGTGCGACTGATGTAATAGACAGCTTGTTCTTTACCACAAGTGTCCCGATGCGAGATCATGGCTCCCAGAGCATGGTCAGTCACAGAGATATAAAGATAGAAAGGCTCCCCCTCGCGTGGAGGTGTAAGCACGGGTGGAGAAAGAAGATAAGCTTTGAGATCATCAAAGGCCTTTTGGCAATGTTCATCCCACTCAAAATGAAAATTCTTACGGAGGAGATGGTGAAAAGGTTGACAACGGTCCGACAATTGGGAGATAAAATGACGCACTGATTGAAGACGTCCTTGGAGACTGCGGAGTTGCTTCAAGTTAGAAGGGGGAGGCATCTCAAGGATAGCTTTTATTTTTGCGGGGTCTACTTCAATACCCCTGATGGAAATGATAAAACCTAAAAGTTTACCAGTGAGAACGCCAAACACGCACTTAGCTGGATTTAGACGAAGACAGAAGCGGATAAGCCTCTCAAAGAGAAGCGCAAGGATGAAAAGGTGATCTTGACGACGTTTGGATTTTCCGAGGAGATCGTCAACATAATCCTCCACAGTTTTGTGCAAGAGATCATGGAAGATGTACGTCATTGCTCGTTGATAGGTTGCTCCTGCGTTCTTAAGACCAAAAGGCATGACACGATAGCAAAAGGTTCCCCAAGGAGTTATGAAGGAGGTCTTATGTTGGTCTTCTGGTGCGATGAGGATTTGATTATATCCAGAGAAAGCATCTCATGACCCGCAGTTAAATCTACGAGTTGGTCGATATTAGGAAGAGGAAAATCATCCTTTGGACAGGCCAGATTAAGATCCCGGAAGTCGGTACAAATTCGAATTTTCCCAGTAGCCTTAGTTACTGGTACTACATTGGACACCCATTGCGGATAATCGATGGGTTGGATGAAGTTAGCCGAGAGCAAGCAGTGTAATTCTTCTTTAACAAGAAGGGCTACTCTAGGGTGCATTTTACGCAATTTTTTCTTAACTGGTTTGATATTGGGAAGAGTAACGATATTGTGAACCACAATATCGGGATCGAGCCCTGGCATATCTTCGTATGACCAAGCAAAGGCTTGACGATGTTTGGAAAGAAAAGCGGTAAAGTCCCCTAATTCCTGTGGATTAAGGGATTGGCCGACCTTAATGATGCGAGGGTCTTCAGAAGTCCCTATATTAAGGTCGATAGTGGCTTCGTTGAGAAGGGTAGACGTGTCAGAAGGAATAGTCTTGGGAAGATATGAATCTTCTGCCCCTAGATAGGTGAGGACAGAATCATCATCCGCACAGTGGATAGTGTTGATAGTAGGAGAGTCGTCTCCAACTATTTCAGGGAAGATTAATGGTATAGAAGCGGACCGATTGTTAGTCTCATAGACTAACGGCCCTAAGGAAATGGTATTGATCATCAAAAAAAAAAGTTAGGTGGGATGGCGATGTCATCATCCACATCAAGTGATGCTTCTGATTTAGTGGGGGAAGATGGTTCTTCCGTAGGAAGAGGCTCATCAAGAATAGTGACGGTGGCTTTTGAAAGAGGTTTAAATCCTAAACCAAATTTCTAATGTGGCATGAGAGTAGGAATGGATTTGAGGTCATGTATACCTTGTTCATATTTTCCAAGGCCAAAACCTTTCCACGCACATCGATATAGATAAGTTTTTGCAAACGTGGGATTCTGTAGATAATCAAACCCTGTTAGGTAAGGTTTGGCTCTAGGAGGAGATTCCGGGCGATAATGAGGCGTATCAAGACCACCGTAGATGAAATTGGTCTGTTGATTGGGCAGACCAATGGTGACGATGCGACCGAGACCTGGTTGATATTCAGGTTGTTTGTCTGGTCTACCATACTCATTAGGTTTGAGATGGGCATCAAAAGAAAAGAGAGGAAGCTCTCCTAGTGAGAAACGCTGCAATGTCTCTTCTAGATTTTGTAAATCCGGTAGTTTGGTTGCAGGTATGGAAGAAGATGAGGCCCCGTCAGGAGAACATGCATTTTCTTTTAAAGGGGCAGATCTTGTGGTCATGTCGCATTGTGCGGAAGGAAAAGGATCTCCTGGATGAGTATATATTTTGCCCTCATATTGATATTTTAAGCATCGATGGAGGGTGGATGGGACACAATGCATTGCGCGAATCCAGGAGCGTCCGAGGATCATGTTATAGTGGAACTTTCCTTCGACAATGTAGAAGAGTTCATGAAGCAGCTTCTTACCTACTCGAATGGGTAAGACCACAGTTCCTAGAGTGACTGCTAGCTGATCGTTAAATGATCGAAGGGCGAAAGGCGGGGGAGACACTACATTCTTTGGTAACTTAAGTTGCTCAAACGTGTGCGAGGAGATGACGTTGAGTGCAGCTCCACTATTGATCATGACACGTTTTAAGGTAGTGTTATTGATTTGGACTGTGATAAAGAGGGGAGCCTCCAAATCCTCTGAAGAAAGAGGAGGAATTTCGGAATCTTCAAAAGAAATGGCGGTCGATGGACCATTCAATCCAACAACCAACTCGAAGGGCTGGGGCTCATCGGAATTCACTGCGATGCGACACAGATTATCAATTAGGGCCTGGAAATGTTGTGGAGAGGATTGGATTAGGTCAAAAAGAGACATTTTGACCGGAGCCTGGGTGAGTTGTTTCATAACACTCTCCTCAACAGACACGGGAACTTGAGCCCGAGGTGCAGCACGAATAGAGACCCTGGGTCGTGGTGCTGATGAGGAAGGAGAAACGCCTTTAGGGGCTGCAGAAATGACAACCCGTGGTCGAGATGCTGAAGATGAAGATGGGTTATCATAGTGTTGGGTTCTAGTGGCGATATGAATTGTGTCAATTTGAGAAGGTGGAAGATCAAGTGGGGTGGAACCACTAGAGGTCTGAGTGGATGGTTGAGGTTTGGATGGGGCTAAGGTGACAGGAGGTACTTGTTCCTCCTCCTCCAGCAAAAGGTCACTTTCTTCCAGAAGGTTCTTGATAACGGCTTGAAGAGCTTTACATCCCTCAGTATCATGACCCGGAGTACGGTGGTAAGCACAAATCAGATCAGAGTTAAACCAGGTAGGTTTGACTCCTTTAGGGTTATAAGGTTTAATCGGAGGAAGGGTTATGGATGAAGATTGGATAAGTTGATGAAGGATTTCGGTGTAGAATCCGGTAGACGAAGAGGAGGATAGAGATGATGGAGATGGTTCTTTCACATTAACCGACTGCCGAGGTAAGAGAACTTGCATGTTAGGTTTAACAGTTTTATTAGGGATCCTCTTATTTGTTTGGACATTTGGAGGAGCAGTCTTGGGTGCTTGGGATGGGAGTAAATGAGACATGATTGACTTTGGTGGAGGGGGAGCCCCTAAGATAGATTTTGAGGAGGATGGAGATGTGACAGATTTTGCGGTCTTTGGAGACAAAGGGGATTGCTTGGTTGAATTTACTGAAGATTTAGGCAATGTAGATTTAGACGGGGAAGAAGCCCCTAGAGTAAATGTAGTCGGAGGAACATATGGTGCCTTGGTTTTTGGTAATGAAGATGATGATCCTGATAGAAGAGGTGACGTCTTTTTAGTAGGTAAGTCTACTTTTCGGGGTATTGATGAAGAATGTGTTGTGGAAGAAGATGATGGCTTTGATGGGTGTGTAGAAGAAGACACCTTCTCAGCGGGCAAATCCAATCGTTTATGAGGCGTGGAGAGAGATTTTTGTGGAAGAGCACCAAGAGTCTTGATGGTCCGAAATATAGGCTTCCCTTTTTCAGGGATGGTGACAACTTCAACGGCATAAGGTGATTGTAACCTTTTTGGGGGAAGCAAATGGGGAGATACTGATGGTGTAATGTTAGATTTTGGTTGTCTCGGTTTAGGTTCAGGAACCGAGTGTATAGGTGTTGGTGCTACTTCTTTTGATTTTTCCTGAATAGGTGAAGTAACATTAGTGATGGAAGAAGTAAGTGATGAAGAAGTTCCTTGCGAAGGGACCACCTTTGGTGTAGTGATCATGGGTGGAACTACTGTAGGAAAAGAGATAGGAAGAGTCAAAGTCGAAGACACTTCCGTCGAAGTCGGCATGATTATAGGTATGTTCACCAAGGGTATAGTTGTAGCGGGAATGGGAGCAACAGAAGTAGATGTGTCTGTAGTGGAAACTCGAAGGAATGTAATTGCCTCGAGCATTGAAAGGATGTCTGATGATGAGACAGATGAGGAAGACACTGTCTCGGGTATGGATGGGAGATCGGACAAAGGAGCGGAGAGAGATGACTCCGTGCTTAGCAATGTAGGAATATTCAAAGGTGGATTATCTGAAGATGGAGGAATTCCAGTGATTGGTGAAGTGGAAGGGGGTTCTGATTCGATTGATGGGTTTGCAGATGGATTGGTTTCAGAAGAAGAGTCCTCGGTAGAGATGAAGTTGATAGTGTGGGTGTTTGGTTTTTGAGATTCCGAAGAATTATGATTTGGGGCATGATTGGGGAAGGGTTGTTTAAAAACGTCCAGTGCTTGATTTGGGGGAGCATTTGGGTTATCTAGAATAAGCTCGCCTTTATCAATGAATTTTTGGACAAGATTTTTGAAAGTCTGACATCGTTCGATGTCATGACCTTTGGTTCTGTGATAATGACAGAAATCGTTTTCCCTATACCAGAATGGGTGTTCTCGGCTTTCATCAATATCCCTAATGGGCGGAAGTTCGATCATGCGAACTTCCAACATTTTTTCTAAGATAGAGGCATATGATTCCCCCAAGGGAGCAAAGGATCGAGATGATGAAGCCCCTTTTTGAGCAGATGAAGGGTTTCTTCGTGGTGGTTGATTAGGAGTACTATCGGTTCTTGATGTTTTTAATACGATAGCATTTGTGGACCCTTGATTCTTATCTTTAGGAGGGGAGAGAATTTGGTTTGGTGAACCGAGAGAAATCTGGTTTAGATTTGGAGCGAAGTTTTAGCTTTCCTTGTTCAATGGCACGAGATTCGAGTTTGCGAGCCATCGTGAAGGCTTCTTCGAAGGTATGAAAAGTTTGGATCCTTAACGTGGAAGAAATGTGACTAGCACAAGATCGGGTGAACAACTCGATCTGTTGGGATTGAGGAAGGGAGAAAGACAATTGGTTGATTATCCCTCTCCAACGAGCGACAAAGTCTGCAATAGACTCATCGTCGAATTGGCGAATGTTGTAAAGATCTGTAATTGAGATCTTATGCGCAATATTTATTGAAAAGTTTTCAACAAACATCTGGGCCAATTGAGAGAAAGAAAATAAGGAATGTTGAGGAATATTATTGTACCAGTCCAAAGCGGGACCCGCTAGAGACATAGGAAAGGTACGGAGCATGAGTTCCTGGTCCTGGACGATAAGGTAGCAAGCATGTTTGAATGCTCGCAGATGTTGTTGGGGGTCTTCCCGACTATGAAATTTTGAGAATTTGGGAAGTTCCCATTGGGGAGGATAAGGCTTAAAGGCCACCGAAGGATGAATGGGTTCATTGCACACTTCTTCAAAGGAGTATGAAGGACGGGCTCCTTTTGTGGAGGCTTCCAAGTCTGCAATTTTCTTGAAGAGAATTTGGACTACGTCGGATTGGGGAGGAGGTACATTGGTATGTCCTACATAAGAAGCAAGTAGTGGGTGTTGTTGAGGTGTCAATGGGGGATTCATCTGTTGTTGGATAGGATGATAAGAGGAATAACCAGGTGTTCTGGGTGACACCGAGTAGGGTATTTGCTGTGAGGTAGCTTGCGTATAGGCAGGCTGTGAGATAATAAGCGGTTGAGAAAATATAGGTTGGGTGACGGATAGAGCCCGTGATTGGTGGACTCCTATGTTTGTTGATTGGATCGGGATAGATTGAGGAATATGAGTGTTGGTTGGATTGGTCATGTTGGGGAACAAGACCTGAAAGGGGCCTTCTACTGCCGGGTTAGGTATTAAGGGTGCCGATGTTAGCTGATGGGCGAAGGTCACAGTTGCTGGAATATTGGAAGAAAGACCCCCTAGAGGACGAGAAGTAGGAGCCAACTGACTATTCGGAGGGGGTTGGCTCATGAAGAGGTACTGACCTTGGGAAACGATGGAGGGCATAGACGAATTGACGGCAATGTGCGGGTGTGCAGACGCATTCATTATAGCCAAGGCAGAAGACCTCTCAGAAGTAGGTTGTGGAATATTCGAGGTAACTGCGGTGTTGGGGATAGGCAAGACTAGTTGAGAACTAGTCGACATGGTAGGTGGAAGAGAAAAGGGAGGCATAGGGGCCTCGCCCTTCTCCGTGGCTCGAGGCAAGAGAGATGGTGCAAACTGCTCTACAAAGGCCTGGGATGATCCATGAGGATAATTGTACACTTGTCGGATTGGTGGGTCTTGGTCAGATATTTGGATCGACTTGTGCACTAGGTAGTCCATGAGGGCTATTGAATTGCGATCGAGGAAGGCCTGAAATTCAGGATCCCCGCGAGGAACATACTCCGAGCCGGATGATATCTCGGAGGGACTAGGAGAAGCTGGACGTGATGGAGGCGCTTTGGTTTGATAGAAGGGATTATACGACCATGAGGGGGAACCAACTAACAGCGGTCCCGAGGAAGATTGGAGGGGTGCCGAAACATCCACGCTGGTGGTGATTTCGGAGGAAGAAGGAACCTGTTGGGCCATTTTCTTAGATTGTGACCGGGTGATAACCGTCATAAACAAGCAAGAAAGAAGATTGTCCTAACTAATGCACAAACAATTCAAGCAGCGCAAGTGATTATCTCCTTTAAATTTTGATGCTTTTAAGAAAAGAAAATGTTAGGGAAGGCTTTTTAGAACAGGAACTACTCAGATAGCCAAACTAAGGATGGTTTGGGTAATGTTTGGTGAGGAGTCCCAAAGGCACTTCAGTAAAAGACCGGTACGTGGCTTGATATAGGGGCCTACCCCCGCACTTCACACACCGCTGCGATAAGGGAGTCGGGTGCTTTGCCAATATATACCAAAATCTTTCGTGAATTTATAGCGCGGCCCGAGTACCGCGTAGGCTTTTCCTCTTGGATATCACTTCCAAGTAGGCGAGGCCAGGGAAGGAGTTTTGTTTAAATGCTTTATACCTAGTGATTTTGGCTTTGTGTGCAAGGGTGAAAAATAAAAATCAAATAGTGTCACTACCAATTTTGATCAATTTTCCAGCCTAATTAAAACTAGATGAAAAGCATGCAGCAATGACAAAGAAAAAGTTCTTTTTAAGCACCTAAAAACGAAGTGTTTGATTTCGATGAAGACAAGTCAAACAGATTCTTTCCCAAATGCGATTAAGTTCTTTTTAAGCACCAAAAATTGAAGTGTTTGGATGTGATAGGCAACCAACAAAGAAATCCTAAAAAGGAGAAAACACCGTAAAAGAGGAATACCTGTAGATTTAGCTCTCCAAGGTGTGTGGACTTCAAAAAGCGCGTTGTTGAGCTCTTCCCCTCGAACAATCCCACGAACAAGCAAGGTGCTCCGCAAGAAGGGGTTAAGCAAACAACAAACAAAATCCAGAAAGATATATCCAGATAATGGTGAAACGGAAATTTCTATTTCAAGGAACTAGGAAGATTCCAAGGAAACAAAAATTTCACAAAAAGAGCAAAACTAAAATGATGAAAGGAAATGCTCAAGCAGAACTGATAGGAATCAATGAAGAAAAAGGAACAAAGCTCAAAACTAGAAAAGAAATGAACTTACCAATAAGGGACTTTGGTTGGGTCCCACCGGGCGTGCCAGAATGTAGATCAAGAATTTTTTGCTTGTTACCTGTCCAAGTTAATGCACCAAACTAAACACGAAAACCCTGAAAAACCTCAATGAAATTAATACCTGATGAAGATGTAGACAGATGAGGAAGCCGATGTAGATAAGACGGGCACACACGAGCAATTCGCACAATAGATCCGAATAACCTACAAAACACCGATGCTTGACAGAAAAAGACCACGTTAAAAGATATTTAAGTGGACTGCCCGAGAAGCGGGTCCGAGAAGCGATAAGCTTCCTCGGCGGATGTCAGTCCACGTTTTCAATTAAGAAAAGAAGCGTACATGATAAAAGATGTAAATAAAGACTAGATTTTATGATTGCAGTAATAAGACAGAATCTAAACAGCAGACAGAAAGTACAGAAAATAGGGAACTATGAAATAAATGTTGGATTTGTGTTACCTGTATCCTTTTACCTATCTGCAGATAAATCGGCGTCGACTGGGTAGAATCGGCATCGATTGAGACTGGTCAGCGTCGATTGAAGGGGATCGGCGTCGACTGGATAAGATCGGCGTCGACTAGAGACAGATCAGTCAATCAGGGACTGTGCGACAAGATTCGGGAATTGGAAAGTGAATGTGGTCTACTGGATGTGCCGAAGTTGGCGAGACACTGGAACAGAGTCACCAGATGATAGATGGTGGTGTGCGATGCTGATGTGACAGGGACAGAGTAACGGTGTTCCTCTCAGGGATTGATTCGGACAGGATCTGCCCTAATTTGATACAATTGATGCTAAGAAGATCTCTCTTTCTCTCAACCTGTATCTTTCGCTCTCTGTTCGCTTTTTCGCTCGTTCGTAATCTCTTCTTCAGTCTCTTCGGTCTCTTCCGTCCTTAGAACTGAGTTCTGGACTTGCTTTTATAATCGGCGCCGCTCCTAGAAAATCGGCGCCGACCATATGGGTCGGCGCCGATCGCGGAAAAGAATCCCGAGATGGCCAAATTGATTGATTCGAGAAAGATAAGACTTATCCTGACTACGGGAAAATATCCCGCTTAGGGAAGATTAAAAATAGATGTGATACATGGGTAGAATAAATTTGGGGTGGATAAGTGATTAAGATGCATGGGAAGAAGCGTAATTAAATGTTTAATATTTAATCACTCATGGGTAAGATGTGATGGGATGAATTAAATTTGGAATAAGTGATTAAATCACAAATTGGATAATATCCCAAGGGGATAGTTGGTGACGTAAACGTGCCCCAAGTTACCTAAGCAGGTAAACGAATGTGAGGGACACTAAATTGAGTAACCAAATTTAGGTGTCTACAGAAAGCATAAAGTCATTTTCCTAGGTTTTTTGACCTTCTAAATTGGATTTTGGCCCTACAACTACTTGAATTGGTACCAACTTTTAAAATATGGTCCATAATCCACTTTAGTGAGCATGAATCAACTCTATGATGCTTTGTCTACTTCTTACTAAAAAGAGATACTCACTTTGTAGATAGAGGATTGTTCCCTGGATGGGATTCCTATCATATTTCCAAAATGAGGTGATTGTAGTGTGCCTCCTCCTTAAGGTGTGATAACACTACTAGGTTTTGAATGAGTTTTTAACGAATAATTCCAAGTGAATTGCGTCAAGTGAACTCAAATGATTACTTCATTCTTAGAAACATGGTGTTTTATATAAATATTGTCTCCTCACTTTTCCTATATAAAAAAGTATCCTTTCATGGAGTAAAATTCATGATTCTCATACATGTTTTTGCTCATATGTCTCTTATGGAGAGAAAAGATGCCTTAATACTTCACATATGATGGTCATTGCTACCTCGGTGACATGACTAGCTCATTTTAGGTTGTTCTGAAGGGTGTTCAATTAGCTACATAATCGTAAAAAATACATTTTTAGGCCTTTAGAAGAAGTAGTCTCTCATCAAAACTAAATGATTTGATCGATCACCTTAGACACTATTCCCTACACACTTAATTATATTATTAGGACTTTCCTTTGGGTGAGGGTTTAGGGTTTAAATTTTAGGGGACCGGGTTTAGGATTTAGGGCTCATGGTTTGAGTTTAGATTCTAGGCTTTAAGGTTTACTGTTTAAGGATCATAGTTCAGATGTTAGGGTTTAGGGGTCAGGCCTTAGGGTTCATGGTTTAGGGTTTAGAGTTTAGGGTTTATGGATCAAGGTTAATGGTTAAGGGTTTAGGGTTTAGGGCTCAAGGTTCATGTTTTAGGGTTTTAGGGATCAGGTTTAAGGGTTTAGGGTTTATAGCTCAAGGTTCAGGGTTTAGGTTTTAGGGATCAATGTTGAGGGTTTAGGATTTAGGGTTGAGAGTTGAGGGTTGAGGTTTTAGGGTTCAAGGTTTAGTTTTTAGGGTTTATAATTGAGGTTTTATGTTTTAGGGTTCAAGGTTTTGGGTTTTCACTTAGGGCTTAGGGCCTATGGTTCAAGGTTTAGGGTTTAGAGTTTAGGGATTAAGTTTTAAGGTTTAGGGTTTAGGGATCAAGGTTTAGGTTTTAGGGTTTAGGGTTTAGGATTTAGGGTTTAGGGTTTATGGATTAGGGTTTATGGTATAGGGTTTAGGGTTTTACACTCATGGTTTAAGGTTTAGGGTTGAGGAATTAGGGTTTAATATTTACGATTTATGGTTTAGGTTTTAGGAATTAGGGTTTAAGGTTTAAAGGTGAGGGTTCAGGGTTTAGGGAAAAGGGTTCATGGTTTAGGGTTTAAGGCTCATGGTTTAGGGTTTAGGGGGTACGGCTTAAGGTTCATGGATTAGGCTCACCCATTCACTCACCATAATGTTTTATGTCTTACCCATTCTTCTAAGTATTGACAAAGAGAATTCAACTAAAAAGGGTCCATCTACTACGTAAGCAAGACATTAAAGGGAGTCATCACAATTTGATGCCTTTCATCGATAGATATTTTAAAGGAGGGAAATTATAGATATCCAAGAACAATTTGGTACAAATAAATGTTACCCAATACAAATATCTTCTTTTTCCCATTGTGTGTAAAGTATTTCACTCACTGTAATGTTTTGTTTCTTACCCATTCTTATTAGTATTGACAGAGAGTATTCAACTTAAAAGGCTTCATCGACTTCGTAGGAAAAAATTCAAAGCGATTCATCAAAATTTGATGTCTTTCATCTATTGATATTTTGAAGGAGGGAAACTCCTACCTCTCATAAACAGGGTACTTGCAAAAGTAGACTTAATGATGGTACTCTGCACAAGACTAGGAAATATGGTCCTAAGATATTAAAAAAGATAAACTCAATCATGAGACCAACTAGAAATATATGAGATTTAGGGGTTAGAGCTTAGGGTTATGGATTTCTTGTTTAGGGTTTACGGCTTAGCGCTCAGGGTTAAAGGTTTAGGTTTTAGGGTTAAGGGTTTAGGTTTTAGGGTTTAGGGTTAAGGATTTAGTGTCCATGGTTTAAGGTTTATTAATTTTTTTAGGGTTTAGGTCTCAGGGTTAAGGGTTAATGGTTTACGTCTTAGATTTCAGGGTTAAGGGTTTACGGTTTAGTAATTAGGGATTAGGGTTTAGGTGTTAGGGTTTAGGGTTTAGGGCTAAAGGTTTAGGGTTTAGAGTTTAGGATTCAGGGGTCAAGGTTTAGGGTTTATGATTTAGTATTTAGGATTTAAGGTTTAGGGTTTAGCATTTAGGGCTCATGGTTCATGGTTCAGGGTTTAGGGTTTGGAAAATTTAGGATTTAAGATTTAGAGCTTGAGGCTCAGGGTTTAGGGTTTAGGGGTTAGGGTGCATATTTTAGGGTCTACGACTCAGGGTTTGGGCATCAAAGTTATGAATTTAAGGGTTAGAGCTCAGGGGTCTGGATTAAGGGTTTAGGTATTAGGGCTAACGGTTTAAGGTTTAGGGTGTAGGGCTCAAGATTAGGGTGTAGGGTTCAAGGCTTAAGGTTTAGGGTTTATGGTTTAGGGATTATGGATTAGGAATTAGGGATTAGGAATTAGGAATTAGGGTTTAGGGTTTATGGTTCATGGTTTATAGCTTAAGATTCAGGGTTTAGAGTTATTGGTTTAAGGTTTAGTGGTTAGAGCTCGGGGATCTGGATTTAGTTTTTAGTGTTTAGGGATTAGGGCTTAGGGTCTAGGGTCTAGGGTTTAGGTTTTAGGGTTTATGTTTTAGGATTTAGTGTTTAAGGTTTATGATTCATTATTTTTCGGGTTTTAAATTTTAGGGTTTACGGTTTATGTCTCATGTTTCAGCATTAAGGGTTTAGGTCACAGATTTTAGGAAGTTTAGGGTTTAGTGTTTTGGATTTAGGGCTTATGGTTTAGGGTTTAGGGATCATGATTTAGGGTTTATGATTCAGTGTTTAGGCTTTATGGGTTAGGATTTAGGGTTTAGGATTTAGTTTTTAGGGTTTAGGGTTTAACATTTAAGGCTCATAGTTCATGGTTTAGGGTTTAGGGTTTAGGGCTTAAGGCTTAAGGCTCAATGTTTAGGGTTTAGGGCTTAAGGGTAAGTGCTAAATATTGAAGGATTAGGGCTTAGGGCTTAGGATTTAGGGTTTAAGGTTTATGGTTTAGGTTTTAGGGTTTAGGGATCATGAGTCTAGGGTTTAGGGTTTAGGTTTAGGGCTTCATGTTCAGGGTTTGAGGTTTAGGGTTTATGGTTTCTGATTATAGAATATAAATGCTAAAATATTTAGGTTGAATGTTGAAATCCTAAAAATTACCTATGTACTGACCAGATTATACTATAAAAATCTATCTCCTAAACCATGACTAATGGAGCTGTGAGACTAGTTTCATAAGGGGCAGACTGACACTAATTTCTTATATTTTCTAAAATAAATTTAAAGTATAAGAAATAATAAAATATAAATAATAATAAAATTTATTTTTGTAAATAGATTCATACTTAAAGCATATATAGTGCGTACGCTGTTATAGAATGCATACGAGTTTTGCATTTTCACTTTTTCCAAACCATGCCTCAAGGCTTGGGTTCTCGGTTTGGATCCCCAAGCTTGAGGCATGGACCTGCACAAACATAACAAACAATGTGTTTTTATAGGAAAATTTAAAATTGCCACTTCCTCCATGATAAATTAACATAAAACAATCAATTCATTGTAAAAACAATTATACCACAACATAGAACAGAGTTTATTCTTTTTTAAAATATAATTTTTCAAATTTTCTAACTAATATAAGGTTTCCATATTTTTTAATTTCTAACTGTGCCTTTTTATTAGCTATTTTTTGAAGTTTAAATATGTTTATGTTTCATCGTGTATCTTTTTTTGGGTGATCGAAAATGAAAAAAATTATACTAACACAAAGTAGCCCTAATTCTATACATATTCAAAAAAATCTAATTTTTGATATTTTTAACGTAGTTAGGGGGGGCAGGGTTTGGAGCTTTGTTGTTTTCCAAAACATAACATTTATGTACTAGAAAAATCATTAAAAAATAAATATTTTCATAAAAAATTCTTTAAAAAAATTCTATCACAAACTAGATGCTCCTAGCTATCTTTCTACAAAAGGGTTTTCAAAACTAGCTAAATGGTGCTAAAAAATGGTGGGGGCCATTAAAGTCACTCTAGTTATGTTTTTTAACTAAAATAGAAGAACTTTTTTTTATTTTAGTTATTTGACCCACTTAAACTTATCCATTTTCAATCAAATTTAGTAGCTTAGAAAATAGACTTAAAATGCTACGATTCATGTCAACACAATATCTTCCAATTTTGAGTGTAAATATTTCAAAAAACTCGAACAAGTTGAAGTTTTTTATTTTTTAGAAAAATGCGTCCACTTAAGACCCCCCTTTTATCCCCCCAACTTGGTGCACTTACCCATAAAGTGGTTACATTTCATATTTGAGTTGTTCTTGAGTGGTATTAATGCCCAAAAGTGAATACAGGGTGTCGGAAACAACTATTTGGTGAAGGTTTTTAGCCTTTTGAGTTGTGTAATGAATTTTTTGATTTGTGCAAGATAATTAACAACCATGGTTGATGTTTTTATGTCATATTACACATGTATGGGGATTTTGGGAGCTTTAATAAGAATTTTTTTGGCATATGTAGTGTTAGCCCATCTAGGTGATGAGGTTTTGAGCTTGTTTTGTGCAAGTTTGATGGTTTTGGGCATGATCGACCTATATGGTTCATTTGTGAACATTTTACAGAAATTTTTGGGATGTTATTAAGTTGTGTTGGTTGAATTATTCATGGTGGGCCAAACTTTTTTTTGATCGAGAGAAAGAATGCATATAAAAGTGAGTTGTGAGTTCATTTTTTGAACTAGTGCTTATAGATGGAAACATGTGACCTACCCAAGGGTGTGAAGGAGCTTATATTTTATGATTTTAGAGTTGATGAATTTTTTTATGTTGATAATTTTATAAACCATGTAAGCAAGGGTTTGAGGCCCAGACAAGGTGTGAAAGAAGAATAAAGAGCGAGCTAGAGGAATGAGGGTTTGATTGCGTTTGTGTGAGCTGAATTAGAGATCTCCATCAATTTTGAAAGCAAAAAAAATCAGATATCATTATCTTCAGGTGGCTAAGTTTGTTCTTAGTCATCTTAGGGGGTTGTAGCTTCCTTGTGGAGTGGGTGCTTCACTAAATTATAGGTTAGTGCTCCTTTTAGGGTTGGTGCTCTACTAAACTAGGGGTTGATAGTCCCTTATGGGGTTGGTGCCTCACTAAATTTGAAGCATGGCTAAATAAATTTTATGTTTCGGTGGATTTTCTTCCTCCTTGAGGGGTTCCCACTTATATTTGGTGTCTTGAGTACTTTATCTTGCGTTGTGTTCTTGTGAATAGTTAATGCACGTCTAATATGCACATGTATGGTTATGAATGATGTATAGACAACTCATATGATGAATGTATGGTTTTTTAAATGGTGTAAAAGTTATTGTATGGATTAATTCACCCCCCTCAATCCATTTTGCTTCCAATAGTATCCCCTTTGAATTCACTCATGTTGTGCACATCGCGCGCTATGCATGATAGGCTTCATTTAAAATATAGTCCAATGTGCAAATTCTCAAGCCTTTCACCAACAACTCTATCAACGTATATTGTCAAATGGCTTCTAAAAAATTCTTCTTTCTTCGACAAATCACCTACTTTCCCTCTAACATATTTCCTTTTTTGCAAGGTCTCCTATCTTTGTCCCCTTTTTCATCACCCCACTTCCTCCTACAATGTTTCTTCTTTGCTCCCCTTATTAATGTATTGATTACATCGCTTACATGTTATTGGCATAGTTATCATTGAGACACAAATACAAGAAATAAAATAAATGTGAAATCAAAGAATCGTGTAAGTGTTTCTTCTAAATCCTCTTGTTCTTTTGTTGCACATAACAAACCATGCTTCTGTTGTGGTTTAAGTTCTTAGAAAAATGCTCAGTCATGAGGTTTAGGTGAACAAAGTAGTGTGTGTGCAAACTTGAATGGACTCTCTCCTTGTTCGATGAACAAGGTTTTGACTCTGAAAAAAAAATTACTTTGCAAAATTTCTATAAAACATGATTTTCTTGAGACAGTAAAGTGGGCTCCAAGACGATATAGCTTCCTATTGGTTCTCTCAACTAGTTGTCACAAACTACCTCTGTGATCTCGGTTTGCCAAGAAAGTCACACTGACTAGTCTTGGAGTATCTCGGCTTTACTTTACCCCCTTCAAATACAATGAGCGTAAATTTGTTCAATTTTACTCTCATTGGGGTCGTAATGGAGATCATTTTTACTCTAACTCACAAGGAAAAAACTATTCAAGTGGGTAAGTGGAGCACTTCCCGTTTCATCCACAAGGTTCCCTCTTGCGTGGAATACTTTGGGGGTTCCTAGGAACATCTCTTTTGTTGTAGCTTAAGGCTTATGCTATAGAGAATTTTCCTAGTTTAAAGCGGATGGGTTTACCCTTATCCAAACCACAAATAAAATGTTTTAAATATGGTGTGTTTTCTTATCTTTTTACTTAATGTGGTTTTTGTTACACACCATTTGGCAACCTACAACAAATATGTTAGTTTTTTTTTAGATCTCAATTATTTCCCAAGTGATATGGTACTTCACACAAATATAAGTAGTTCAAAGCATCATAAAAATAGGATTAAACATTGATTTTTGATTCCTAAGATCGTCCTAAGACGTGAAGGAAGAGCATACACAACGTAGAACCCAATTAATTAGTAAACAATGAATAAATCCTATAACTTAAACACACAACTTATTCCAAATTGAAATGCATTCCCTTAGAAAACCTTTAATGAAGTGTTTTTCAAAAGCATGAAAGAGGTGTTGGATCATTTCTTACTCCCAATATCACCTAAAAGGTGTAAGGGAAGAGAATATGTGATCCAAATCTTATAATTAAAAATGCATCTATGAAAAACCACTTAATGTAAACTCAAACAAACCCTGTAAAAGGTTAGAAGATCCAAAGAAACAACTTTTGTTAGTTTAACACCATTTTCAATTGTAAACCGCAATGCCTACACGCCCCTTAGGACATGTGTGTGCCCTTATCAATATATGTGCGTGTCTGGCATCGTATGTGCGCCTCTGTCAAAATCCATAATCAATTTTTTTATGTATACACAGCCCAAGAGGCTCCTGCATGATTTTCTTAGCGTGATGCGCGCCCCTGTGAGCGCATGCGTGCATCTGTCAAAAGGTAAGATAACACAGAGTGGATTTTGTGTATGCGCATCCTGAGAGACATATGCACACCTTTGCAAGTGTATGTGCACCCTTCTTAGTGTATACGTGTGTCTGGTATTTTAGCAAAGAAGGTCAAAAACTATAGTGCAACATATGTGCAGGTAAGGCAGCGTATGCACGCACTTGGGAATGTATGTGCACCCCAGCCAAAAAAATGTGTGAGAATTTTAACATATGAATGCCCCTTTCTAATGAATGTGTGTATGCTTGGAATAACACAAAAAAGGATGGAAACCTGATTTCTAAAAATGCAAACAAGTTAGAACTTTGTTATTTAAATAAATTTCTAACATAAATCCTTTAACTTAACATGCAAAAGGAAGATTTTAACACATATAAGGGTTAGCAAAATCTATTCAATCTTCAAAATGCATGGAAATGGTTAGAAAAATTGATGTAAATGACAAATATTGAAAACAACTTCTATGGACTATGGAGTAAAGTCCCACTGGGTGTGCCAAATGTGCTCATGTGTAAGTTAGAAAAGTTAAAAAATGAAATTAGAACACCTAATAAGTTTCAAAGCTTAACTAACCTAGCAAGAACCATCATGGTAAGAGTTTAAAGAGAGTTACTTCTTTAACAATGCATATAACTTTGAAAAAGATCAAACTAACATGTCTAAGTTACTCTCTACTCTTTGTATGCTAATAAAAACATGAACCTATGAAGATCCCAGCAATCAAATGTGATTGTTTTGATGTGATTCTCAAGGTTTGAGAATGGATTCTCACCAAAAATGGCTTCAAGACCATATGGTTCTCTCCATATTACTCAAAACTTGAGTTGAAGATGCAATGGTGAAGATAATAGCTCTAAATCAATGAAGAAACACTCAAGATCCTAATTGCATATAGTTTACGCTAGATGAGGGAAAGTGTTCTTAGAAATGATGAGGAGAAGGGTTCTATTTATAGGTTTCAAATTTCAATAATGGAATGATTTTGGTGCATGTGGGAAAAAAAGATAAGTCCAAAAAAGAACTTTTAGCAAGTCAAAGAACTTTTTTACTAAGATTATAAGCTAATTAATCTTTTATGATTAATTAAGAGTCCAAGTAAGCTTAGGAAGCTTTCTGGGAGCATCTGGAGGAGGTTTTGATAGATTTTGAATGTTTTGGAAGTGAGAGTTAGCCAATAAGAAGTTTTATTGGGTAAATGCCAAGATGGGGGGCTTAATCAACATATAGTAGTCAATTAAGAGGAGTTGAGGGAAAAAGCGTCTAATTGACGAAGTATCGTCAATTTGCAGGGAATAAAATAGCTAGTGCAATATTAGTAATAAAATTTCTTTGATCAAATTATAGGTGTCTACACTAGTAGCATTATTTTTGGTTACAACAAGTGTTTAAATGGATATCCCAAAATTCTGAACAAGTTGATCTCACAATCCTTACAATTGATGATCCATCTTTCCCCGTGCTAGCATTCAGGATATGGGTGTTGGGTCTAATTTCTCATTTGACTCTTTATTTTCTCAACCATTTCTTTTCCTAGAGAAGAGGAAGGTTCTTACTATTAGCACATTCTCTACACAGATTGATGTGCTTCTAATACATTATTTCATGGCTACAATATTGCTTAAAACTAATTTTAAGATCATTGGTGTCGAGTTGAAGTTTTCCCTAAAGCGTCAGTATAAATACTGACAAACCCCTTAATAAAATTTAATTAATCTCTACACTTTGTCCAGTTTGAACAATTGTTGACTATCAACAAGGATCCTTTTGTGTGTTGACAGCTCTACAAATTTTTCCCAACATGTGGGTTGACACAAATACATAATCCTTATGTGTATATAGTGTAATTCCTTCTCAACTACTATACTTATTGGATCTTGCAAGCTGTAATTTTAGAAGGTTGCTTTCCATTTCGATAAACCCATCTAACTATTTTGAAATATTGAATCTGATTCCATGGTGTTTAATTTTATTAATTGGATATCACAAATTAGTTGATGTTTTTACTAGGCCTAGGAATGATGACATTTTCAGCTATGCCACTAAGGTAGAAGCAAATTTTATCATTAGATAAATCTAGACAAGGCCACCATGATGTGAGACTTGAGTCAATATCTTATGATATAATATTATAATACAAAAGAAGACTAAATTTTACAAAAGAAGAAGACTAACTACAAAAAATGTCTTAGAATTTTTTTCAAAGTGAATTCAATTTTGTCACCAAAATAACTTCTTAGTCACAATCACTAAGATTTCCTACCTGAGTTATGGTTTGTTTTCTTTTCACATGTGCTTCTTTTTTCCATCTACCACTAATAATAATATAATTTTATTATCTATGTTTACAATTAGGATATTATTATCTTTGTAATTAGAATTTTTCTAGCCTTGGAAAGAGTTGGTTTTAGTCTTACAATCCGGATGATCGTGCAAAAATGTCGGATGGAGATATCCATGGTGAGAGGATCCTAGGATATTGATGCTAGGAAGAAATGAGGATCCAACAGTGTTCAAATGCGGGGGTCACCAAATGACTTAACAAAAATAGACTATTTTAAACCCTAATTGTAGAGTAACTGATAGAAACAATGAAGTACTTATACTATGATACAATATGACATAAGCAATAAGCAAGTAAATACAAAACCCTAAGCACAAGAGAGAGAGGTAAGGACTTATTTGATTTACACTTGATCCTGAAATGTTCTGAACTGGGGAAAACTACTGAACAAGAAGTAAACTATGTCGTCAATACTCATGATAAATTTTGGAACTGGTGGATGAAGCTGGACTAGGGCTCTTAGGTGTCAGAGACCTCTGTCGGGCACCCCTAACTATGCAGATGGTCAGAATCTAATTTTTATAGTGTCGCATAAGTTTCACTAATGTTCGTTATTGATTTCATGTATGTTGCACTTTGATCAGCGAAGATACCTGTAACCTACGAAATAGACGTTTACCTGCAAAACCCACAGAACCAAATTAAATCATTTTCTATGGTTCACATTAAATCATCTCCCTAAGACCATTGGAATGTCATTTACTATGGTTCACAGTAAATCATCTATCCTTTATGAGTTAAAAGATGTCCATACTTTGTTCCAAGTTGTCATTTAAGCACCGGTAGGAAGAGGTTTTAGAAATTGGATTTACTCCTACTAATTACATTTGCTTTCAAATGCTTGTAAGAACTTGGCAACAAATCCATCATGTGTGTTATATGTATTAACTGTGTTTTATGAGGTTGTATTTCTTTGTGGCATTCTATTAAATTATTTATGTGCATTGTCTAAGTTTCCACAACTCACATACAAAATATCACTTCCATTATGCTTTGAACCTCGCTCCGAAGTGCCATTTTAATATAGGCAGAGGATGTTTACAAAGATTATAGAAATTGGCTTTACAACTACCAATTCCTTTTGTATAGATTTTTTAAATCCTTTTCACTAAATCCATTTTGATATATATGTTGGAAATAGACTCAAAACTGCTTGGAAGTTTCAACAAACCCATTTGCTACATTCCCTGTGCTCGCATCTTGTCAAACAAATCGTAACCTGTAATTATGGCATCCAAAAAAAACCACATTTCTCTAAATCATTTTGTCAAACACCTCACACGAATTGGCTACGCTTTCCACATTTTGTATGTCTCCAACAAAGCATTCTAGAGCTTGTAATATTTGATTAAAAACCCCTTTCCATTATACTTTAACGAATTCCCATACCCAATTCCAAATATCCTTTGATGTCACAGGTAGAGATGATATACACAATGGCCATAGATTTTGTCTTTACACTCTAAAATTACATCCGCTTGAAATTTTCTAAAACCTTTCCATGTTACATATTTCAAGCAATCATTATGTTCCCTGAGGCTGCATTTATTTTTAGCATTCTATCAAATAGTTATCGTGCCTTATCTATGCTTCCAAAGTTGGAATACATGCCTAAAAAAATGCTTTTTAGGGGTATGTGAAAAGTTACCTTTGCACATCTGCTAACATTTGCTTGAAATTTTGTAAATTTTTTACACGAATGTTCCCATTTTCTGCATACTTGCAATCATGGCTCTCATCTTGGAGTACATCTACCTATTAGGCATGGGAGTTATCCTTGACTAAAAATATTATACACTTATAAATAAATCAAAATAATGTACAGTAGCTGAAATAGTGACATGGAGGATCAACAGATGAAAATAATTTCATGATCCTGTATGTGTATGGCTTTGTTACCGATCATTGATTTGCATAGTTACAGGTAAGGTCAAACTCCATTCCAAAAATCCCAAGCCCTAATAGTGACAAATCTAAAGGCTCAACAAACACTATTGCGGTGAAAACCACTTCTCAAAATACCTCTCACACTGAACAAAAAACAGAGGGCATCATGAACCCCTCGCACATACATTCCTCTTGGGGAGTCTTACAATTCCATATTTGACAAGCTTATGGAAATCCACTCGATAGAACTTCCTCTAATCCAACATGTCGTTGAGTCTCACCCTAAAACTACATAGTACCGAGAAAGTGACTATTGCAAATATCACCAAGTTTGTGGCCATGACATTGAACGATGTCGTACCTTTAAGGTTTTGATTCAAAAACTCATTGACCAGGGGTGATTTACAACTCGATAATCTGAATGCACCCCCTAATCAAGCCTTGGAGGTCTTCCAGAAACCATTCCCTAATCATCCTCCAAACAATCAAAATAATCCACCCGAATCTCAATCCCTTACGGCCCATGTCATTAATTTTATCGATCACACCTCGGTACCTTCAACGTCCACTTCCACATCTGAAAAGCCAAATGAGATAACAAACCTCTTCAATCTTTTCACTGGTGACACCTCAAAATTACCCTCATCCCTAGTAATCACATCCACCTCAACTCAGTCTCTAAATCACCCAACCTCATCACATGGGATTCATCCGGAAAAAAACCCACTGTGGAAATCATAACAATTCCTGCCAAAGGTAAAACTTCATAACGAATAGTTAAGAACCTTTGTAATCTTATTCCAAAATTGGTTACTCATCCACAAAAAAATATAGAAATTCCACAAAGTAAACTCGATACACCTAAGAAATCAACCATACAACCATCCATTTTGGGACCACAACCTTCTATCTTGGGACTCATCCCTCATCCAAGATTTTTATTTCCATCATGGATTTCAAACATGTTCTTAAGAACATAATAAAACTCGACAAAAAGAAAGCACTTCTCTTGCCTCTCCCCCTTCAGAAATCTAACGAAGCTAATATTATTATGTCTTCACCTCCACAACTCTCTATTAGATCCTACACAACCATCCTCGATTGAATCGTCCAAACATATGCTATTACCTTACTCTCTATCAAAAAATTTAACCCTCGTGGATAGAAACCCACATGGTATGATTACAATTCTATTTGTGTCTACCACCATATGCCATGACATGATACGAAACGCTATAAAGCTCTTCAAATACTCATCAATAACCTTATACAAGAAGGTTATCTCCTCACATAAGAATATCACCCTACCCCTTCCACTAGCCAACACAAATTGAAACCCAAGTACCAACTTAAGCCTATGATTCCCAAAACTCCCATATATGATCCTCCTACCCCCTCTTCAGACATTATTCCGCAATCAGATTCTATCCCCTCCAAATAATGCCCAATCTTCTAAATTGATGTTATTTGCATCACTACAAGAACTCTCCCATACAACCCTAAAACATAAAATCAAGCAAATCCTAATGTCACCATTGCTACTGCCCCTCTTGAGGTTGTCCCTTCATCTTCTTCTAAATTCAAGGTTTCTATCTTTGCATATCCTTGAGCACAAGTACCCATCATGGTACAAAAGAATATTGTAAAAAAATACATCAAGCACCCGTCAAATTCTCTTTATGATCTCTTTCGAAACTCCCCTCATCACTAACAGGCTCTCATGGAATCCCTATGGTGTATCATCGTCACATCATATGAATCACAACCATTTTCCATGCTTGTGGGAGATTTTAAAGATTCGGCCACTATCTCTTTTGAAGATTCCAAAATCCCCTCTCTTCTACCAAAATACCATGACCTCCCCTTGTTCATCATTGTATGTGTCAATGATAATGCAATTAAAAAAAATGATTGACAATGGGGCCAACATTAACATTATTTCATCACATACCTTCAAACAACTCAAACTTCCCGATAACATCGTCACTCAATTACCATCCATTTACTTGCCTTCAATGACACTTTGGCCCCGGCCTTGAGCACAATCATCCTACCCATCCAAGTAGGTGATAAAATTTTCCATGAACTCTTCTACATTGTAGAAGGGGAATTCCAATACAAACATCCTACTTGAACACCCATAAATCCTCACTATGTGTTGTGTTCCTTCCACTCTCCATCATTTTTTGAAATATGAATATAAAGGTAAAGTTCATACACTTCTCATCGATCCTTTTCCTTTCAAAGCATGTCATATAACCTACCATCCTAATGATGTGTTCATTCCTAAGAAAACTCGGGATCTTCTGAACGAGGCCTCTACCAGGACCTCATTTCTTGCATCCAAGTTACCTAGCGATGAAACCTTTGAAGGTATGATGTAGTTTCTTTCATAGGGGGGAGTATCGACTCCTTACCCTTAACACCCTTCCCACACCAAATGTATATGGAGACCCAAAAACCAACCTATGTATGAACCAAACATCAGCATGATATCATCTCCTTTGGTTCTCCCCTTCTGAGAACCAACCTCATTTATGGAGGCATTGATCGCCCTTCCTCACACCGTAATAATCAACACCATGCCAAACCATTCACATTTGAATTCTCATTCTCATACAATCTATCATTCACTCAAACTTATCTCCATTGTTTCGTATGGAAAGGTTTTGGTTTAGGACGTTACGAACAAGGCATACATGTACTTGGCCTTTGACCAGTCTCATGGACGCCTCATGAGAAATTCAGACTAGGCTTCTACAAGGCTTCCTCAAATGCTTTCGCAACCACCACACCTAAATCTGTAGCAGAAGTAGAGCCATCCCCTTCATCTCCATCCGATGACTTTATGGACACATATGACACCATATCCATCCCCCCTAACTTTTTTTTAATCAATACGATCACCTTAGGACTACTAACTTACCAAGATAATGGAAAGACTAAGACTCTTCCTCTAGTGCTACCCGAAATGGTAGAGGAAGACTCCCCTACCATAAATGTTGTTCAATGTCATGATGATGAATCCATCCTATCCTATATGGGGAAGGAGGACCATTATCTTCAAAGATACTCTACCACCTGACACATATACACTCCTTAATGAATCCACTAATCATAAATTAACATAGGGACTTCACAAGAACCTTGCATAGTCAAAGTCGACCAGTATTTAGACTTCAAAATAACTAAATTACCTCGCCACCTTTCTTTCTAATCACATTCAATCCTTCGCATGGTCATACAGTGACATCTCAGGTATTTACCCTAACATTGTTGTCCATAACATTGTCACAATAATGCCAACAAAACAAAAGCTTATGTAGGATGCATCCTCGCGTAGCCCTACTCATCAAAGAAGAGTTACAAACATCTTCTCTTTGCTAATTACATCTTACCCATTGACTATCCACAATGGGTGTCTAATATAATACCCATAACCAAAGCCACTAAAAATTTACGTATCTGTACGAACTTCCAAGATCTCAATCTCACTTTTCCTAAAGACGACTTCCCCCTTCCTAACATCGATCAACTTGTCAACCTCATGGAAGACCATGAGATGTTATCTCTTATGGATGGCTTTTCTAATTATAATCAGATCCTCATCGCACCATAGATGACCAACATAAGAACATATTTCATCACCCCTTGGGGGACCTTTGCTTACCAATTCATGCCCTTCAATCTGAAGAATGTGAGGGCCACTTATTAACATGTCATGACTTATATCTTCCATGACCTCATCCATAAAATCATAGAAGACTACTTGGATGATATTTTAGGTAAATTCAAGTGTTGGGGTGATCATTTCATCGTCCTCAATATCATATTCATCTGTCTTAGTCAATAATTTCTCCACCTTAACCCAGATAAATGTATATTTGGTGTTCTCACTAAGAATATTTTAGGGTTCATCATATCTATCAGGGGAATTGAAGTAGACCTTGCCAAAATCAAAGATCCATCATCGAGATACCCCCTCCTTCCAATATCAAATGTCCTAGTAGTCTCCAAGGTAGACTCCAATCAATTTGTCTACTTCATTTCTTAGCTTTCATATTGTTGTTAACCTTTTCATCATCTCCTCCAAAAGGATGTCCATTTCAAGTGGGATGAAAACTATCAAAAGGCCTTTGAAGAGCTCAAACAATACCTTTTATCACCACATGTGCTCACACCTCCACAAGAGGGGGATCCATTTTACCCATATATATCTACTATTGACCATGCCTTGTGCACCATGCTACCACATCGAGATGAGTAGAGGTAGAGAGCAAGTTGTCTATTACATAAGCCACACTCTTCATGACTACAAAACTCATTACACTGAAGCAAAAAAGTTATGTTGTGCTATATTCTTTACAACTTCTAAGCTTTGTCACTATCTCCTTAATCATAAGACCTATGTCATCACCAGCTTTCAATCCTCTCAAAGCTATTCATTCTAAACCATATCAAAATGATTGCATCACCATATGGGTCATGTTTATGACTAAATTTGACCTAGAATTCAATGTCACATAAATCTATCAAGGGAAAAGCCATCATCGATAAACTTGCAAAATCTCCCCTTCCTAAAAATCAACCTCCTCACGAAACAATTTCCCAACGAATCTATCAACAATCTCAATCAAGAAAAAACTCCCCTCAAAATAACACTCTTCTTTGACAATTCTAAGTGTCGAGAGGGGATAGGAGCTCAGTATCATCATCATACCTCCTTGGGGGACTCCCATTTCTCTATCCTTCAAACTAAATTTTGAATGCACCAACAACATGGCTGAGTATGAAGCCCTCGTTATGGGTCTCCAAACCATTTTCATGTTTGGTGTTCAAATCCTTGACATCTATGGGGACTCCTAGCTTATCATTAATCAAATCAAAGGAACCTATCAATGTAAAAATGAAATTTTACAAAAATGCACAAAAAACATTTTTGACTTCCTCTTAGAATCCTTTCGATCAGTATACAATCCAAATAGTTCCTCGCTTGTCTAATAAATTCGCAGACACCATATCTTATCTTGCATCACTTATCCCCCTATCAACTGAAGCTTTCAAATTATTCTGTGTTGTATACAGGCTCAATCAACCATATCATACCAAAAAACTCCCCTCTATTAATCTTGTCAAATACAATCAATCAGATCTTTGGTAAACTTAATTCCACAATTATCTTTCTCAGTCTAAAATCCCCTTCGATCTATCTAAGAATGGTACATGAAATCTTTTCTACAATGTGCTAACCATTTATGTCATCCTAGGTGGAATTCTTTACAAATGAGGGTTTGATGGCATTCTACTTCAATGTCTCAAATCTCATGAATCCACCAAAGTTATCCAAGAAGTCCACAATGACATATGTGGTGGACACTTTAGCATTTTAGTTGTTTCCAAATGAATCCTACAAATGGGCTATGTACTGGCCTACCCTTAATCAATATTTCTATGAGTACATCAAGAAATGCATCAAATGCCAACAACACTCCAACCTCACTCACATCCCAAGTCATGCTCTACAACCCACCATGATTTATGGCCTTTTTCACAATGGGGACTTGACCTCATTGGCCTCATCAACCCTCATTTATCACAATGACATAATTCTATCATCACAACAATTAAATACTTCACTAAATGGGTGGAAGCCATCCCCCTCATCTCTACTAAAGTTGATAAGATTGTTGACTTCATCCACCATTACATTATTTTTCACTTTAGCATTCCTCACAAAATTGTCACAGATAATGACAAGTCCTTTAAAAATAAAAAGGTTTAAAAAAATTTGTGAACACCTACAACATCAATTTTAGATTTTCATATCCTTTTTATCCACAAGCAAAAAAAAAAATCCTCAAGATAATTGTTGACCAAGCTAGCACAAACTGGCATCTCCAAATAATATTTTCCCTTTGGGCCTATCGGACTAGCATTTGTAATCCTACTACTTCTACAGGTGTTACTCCCTTCTATTTAGTTTACAGCTCCAAGGATGACCATCATCTTTAAGTCCAAATTCCATCCCTATGTGTCTCCCTTATATATCTTGTTTCTGATGAGGATTATCGTCGAGGAATGCTTGGCACAACTCGAATTGTTATACGAATGTTACCTAACAACCCTTGGACATCATCATGTCTATCAAGAAAGCGTGTCAAAAGAGCATACAATAAACATGTCAAATAGCGTGACTTTAATATTGGTGACCTTGTCCTCAAAGAGAATAAAAAATGTCACTACTCTAGAAAGGAGTCAACGTAGGAAGTTTTCCCCAAACTAGATTGGTCCATATATTATCACTCACAATTTTGGGTCTGGAACTTATCTCTTAGCCACCATCGATGGTAAACCTGAAAAGGAACCCCTAAATACTCTACACTTAAAACCTTTGTATTTTTAACAGGTCTACTTCTATGACATTAGTTGCATCAAATATCGCATCTTATTACCAACCTATCATCTACTATTATAATGATTTGGAATTATGTGGTCTCCCTTCAGTATCTTATATTTACGACCTTAAATATTAGCACCACGGATCTGCTCATAACATTTTCCACACGGATAAGTTCCTCCTCAGAAGTAAGAACCCTGCAATCATTACTTCCACATTCACGCTTATTTACCAACTAAAAACATGTTAGGGGTATATATATATATGTGTGTGTGTGTGTGTGTATTTTGTACACACATCTTTTTCTCCTCCGCAAATGGTCTACTAGGCCCACCATGGCTCAAGATTTTTTTAAAAAGAAACTATATTAAACGGATGCATACCATTAAAAATATATATTGATCCCTCGAAGGACATCTATTAATAAAATATGACATCAAGCATTAACACTAAAAATATAGATTGATCCCTCAAAGGATGGCTATTTATAAAATATTACATCAAATTAATTCCATCGAAAATCACAAATTGTAGACTACTCTCTCGAAGGATGGCTACACAATCTTATAATGGCTACAAAAGGCTTCCCACATCAATCAACCTTCACATCAAAATTCAAAATAATCAAAAGCATCCTAGGAAAGCTTCTCGCGTCGATCAACTTTCCCATCAAAAAATAAACTTCCCACATTGATTAGTTTACGCAATAAAAATACAGCTGGGGCACAAGCCTATAAACCATCAAAGTATAATATATCTTCCCCATACAAATTGTATATAGACCCATCCCATGTTGAAAGAATGTGTATAAACTAATTCCATGTATCCTTGATCCTACATGTGACTAACCATTGTTAGTTATGTGTTTACATTTTTTATAAGGCCTCAAGTGCATTGTCATACATATTAAATTTACCATCATATCATATATATATCATATATATATATATATATATATATATATATATATATATATATATATATATATATAAATCTAGTTGAAAATCAAACATCTTACATCTACTCCTGACCATGATAAAGTGCATTAGACATACAAAGATTTGTATACGTGAGTCACATCACATCAACATCTATATCATATCCATACATCTAATATATTCAAATATCTCAAAATCACATCAAAAACTCATTTATAACATCAAATCAAATATCCCATCGAATCACATCACATGAATCCAAAATCATATATATATCAGCGAAAAAAACTTTATACATAATCAAATGCCTCAAAAGGGATCAATACAAAACCCACCAACTAAGTGGTAAACTAAAAGTTAAATAATATATCACTAGCACCACCCTGACCTCCCTTTAGCCTTCAATCATGTCCCGGATCTCTCCAAGGTTGTGAAATACTTCTAGTTCTCACCCAGGTGGCCTACCGAGCTGATCTACACTTGCTTGCTCGGTTCTTCGCATAGTGAGGTGCATCTGGAAGATGCTCTATCACAAGATGCTCATAGTACTTTATCTTCTCTCCTAAATCTTGATAGTACTCTATAATAACAATACGTTAAGGTCTCATCTGACCTCCACCTATTGCAGGCACTACTCCTGTAGGAACTACAACCTTCCCCACATCCTAAACCATATCACTGCCCTACTCACTACCCTCCACCCAATGAGGCCTCTAATATAGTACTCGTCTCCCCATGCTTTTCCAATAGTTCCTTTCACTACTGACGATATCTATCTCTCTAATGTTGAAAGATGTCACACTCCAATTGTGGCTGATCTTGCTCCTACAACAGAGCATCCCTCTCCTGACGGGTGGTATCCCACTCCACTTTGAACTGATCTCTCTATACATTGTGCATTAAAAGTTACATGCAATCTCCCTAACTCTTATCACCCTCCTCCACCTCTCTACCCCTCTGTCGCCACCCCACTCAATCTGCCCAGGTCGTCCACTGTTATGTCCACCAGTCACTAAACCCCTCAACCACCCTGTAGACACCAGTTTTTGGTATAGCTCCTCTCCTTCACCCCGCATTCATTCTCCTTCATTAAGCTTACCCTCTCACTTCCCTTTTCCCCTAAATTGGAGTAAATTCCATTCCCACCAAAAAATACACATTTATTTAATCACTCTTAATCACCTCACCATTGATTAGTTGATTAATGGGCTCCATTGATTGATAATTAATATTTTACATCACCTCACCTCATAATCAATATTCTAAAAGTATTCAATTCATGAACCTAACCCATGAATTGAATAATTATAGACCCCAAATGCATTCAAAATCCAACATCCCACTCATTTATCCAATAGTGCAAAATAATCCACATGGGATTCACTATTACACCTAACCTTTTCAATCATGCTCCCTACTCAATATCACATCTTTTTTAATTGTACCTAATAATTAAAATCATGATCCTTGCTCAATCAAATCAAATCCATATCAAATCTATTCTTACTCAAATCATGTCCCTTAACCAGGGTTACTTTGTCCAACCCTGATTACTTAATAACCCCTAATCTAACCCTATCTCCATGTTATAAATATAGGCCTCCTTCGAACAAGGAAAAAAACAATAGGAAAATCTTGAAACAAGTTGAAGATCTTTATTTTTAAGTTTTAGGAATATGGAAGTTTGAGGTCAAGTCAAACCTTTTCCAATGTTAGAAGTTAGAGGTGAGGAGTGTTGGATAAAGATTTGAAATTAGTGGGGAAGCTTTGACATTGTTCATCATCTTTCCATCTTGATGCCCATTTCATCTCCAAATCAGAACAATAGCTAAGTATCCTCATCATCTCATTTACTTGGCATCTTGTACTTATTTGCTTCTGTATGTTCCCTACTACTCATCATTCATTTCTATATTTCTAGACAAGGGAGTTGACATCCTCCAAGGGAGTTAATAGCCTCTTGGAACCAACATTGTCCAGGCAGCCCCCGCATATGGTTATCTAATTCAATCTTGTGTAGTCTTGTAGATCACATCTATCTTCTTAGTGCCCACAAATCTACATCTACATCTACATCTGAGGCACCTTAATCCCTTCATATTTCAAGGTTTCTGGTGGCTTTCAGTATCAGCGCATTAGCCTGCATGAGAATGAGGTTTCCTATCCAACATTATTGCATGCCCGGTGGGACCAAACCCAAGATCTAATCATTTTTTTGTTAATTTTCTTGTTTTGTGCAAGTGTTGTAACTAAAACAGTCATTGTGATTCATACCTCTCGTCAATTTAGATATCTCTTGCAAATATTTCATTTTTCCAGCTCACTTGTTTGTAGGTTTTAATATTATCTTCATCAATTAGGTATGTTGTGTACATTTAATGGTATGTGTCGTCTTGGAGGTAAGTGGTTTTATTTTTTTCTATATGATCATTATTTCATTGTTCATAATTAGTATAAAGTTTATTTTTATTATTACATAAGTGAATGTTTATAAAAACAAAAAAAAGAAAAAACATATATAAGTAAATAAATAAAATTGAAAAAAAAAACTATTATTGTCCAAAGACCTACCATCTCCCATCCACCTCACCTTTCCCTTCCATGACCCAACTCACACCGACTCCCATTCCTACCCAACTCTCTCACCGAGTCCTCCACATCCAACTCTGTCACTCGTCCTCACTAACTCACTTCCCTTCCTGCCGACCCAACTTCACCTCCCAACCCCACTCGGCCATCTCAGCCATATCCTTCACGAGCTATCCTTGCCTCTCCATTCTCTACCTACTCTCTACCCAACTCCCACTCATCCATGCACACACTGAGTTGCTCCCTCCATTATGTTTTTCCCAACATCCCTTCCTTCCCTAAGCTATTTTCCTCTTCCCTCGGTTCCCACCTATCCATCGAGTTACCATCCCCTTCTCCCCGATCCCATCTCCTTTCAACTCTACTTCACTGCCAACTCTCCATCCAATGCCGAGCTCATATCCTAACTCTCCACTCCTCCTCAACTCACCAATCCACCACAATCTCCCTCCCTATTCTCACCACGCTCCTCACCTAGCTATCTTGGATATCTCCCAACCCAAGCTATTATCCACTGAAATCACCTCACACATGGCTCAGCTCTACCATGAGTCCCTCTCTGTTCCCAACCGACTCTCCCCGGCTACTCCCTCACCTCTCCTCTCACCTCCCTACTCATGTTTTATCCAATCACCATCCTTGTCCTTGTAAGTAAGAACATATCTTGACCCATACATCAGGTCCTTCAATTTACTCTCACTCAAACCATCCCTTCCAGGAATGACATGGGAACCACATTGGCCTATCGTAAAATAGCTAAGAATTTTCTCCAATGCAGAAGAAATATCCTGGTATTTGTTGTACAATTTCAATTCCACCTTTCTCAAGTATGGAGCTCCACCCATACTAACCTTAACATATAAATCATTTGATCCAGACTTTCCTTCACCCTCTTTTGTGGCCCTTAGATTTACAGGAAGTGTTTTACACCAGAAGGATCAAACCAATGGCCATCCTACCACTTGTTGTTTGGATATCGGGGTGTCATTTGGAGCAGAAGCTTGACCCTGTTGTGAAACTCTCTCTTTACATTGCCTAGATCCTTCCTTAGATGAGCCCACTTTGCTCATAACATATTTCCCATTCATATCCACCACACCTCTGTCAGTCCTCGGGCCACCATTTTTTATCACTTCCACGTGCATGCAATACACTCCACATATTTAATATTGGTCCTTCACATCAACCAACTACGCCATTTCCACTACACCCCTCTCACGCTAACCAAAACACATCCCAAACTGACCCCAACTTATTACATTCATAGTTTAGTTTATATTCTAACCGATTAGTTTTCATATCTTGTTTATTCTAATTGCATACGAACATTGAACTAATTTTTTTATTACTTAATAAGATTAATTTTCCATACGTAGGACCCTCTTTCGGACGCAAACATTAGAACTTTTTATTGTCTTTCTCGTATCTTTTTAAGACACGTCAACTAATTGACTTGTTAACTTTTTGCAGGGGACTCTACCATGTTTCGACCACAACATTACACCGTCAAAGTTCACTTTTTGAAACAAACACACCGCACAAAACAATTTCATTGATCTCATCCACAATTATGAATGATGTGATTTTAGCATACCCAGACGTTCCTGGCCACCAACTAATGCCTTCACATATGCCATTATCACATATAATCAAATAATGGTGGAAAGCGTTCTATAGGTATTCCTCATTTTCTCCTATTTTATCCTTTCTGCATTGTAATTTCTCTTTCTTGTATGTGTCCTCATTGAAAGTTCACATTTTGTTTTAGCTTAAAATAACCTTTCTTTTCTACATCCTGCCTAATCACATAGTTTAAATAGGGGCTTAACCTTCTACATCTCACATTACCACACACTGCATAAAACTTCACGAAAAAAATCAACACATCGAAACATTCCTTTCACGTTGTTCGCTGATTGGGATTTGAACACCCAACAGGAAACCATTTCAGACATTTCTGTAGCAAAAACTACCTGAAACTAGCCTTACACTTCCGTTCTCTAGGCACCTTCATTATCTACTTTTCTTTTCTTTTCACATCTTGTAATTAATCATGATGATAAAAAACTTTTTGCTTGATTTTTTTTGTTGACAAGCTTCATAAACAAATGTTCATCTATTTCATGCCTATTATCGTTGTCAAAACAAAACAACAATCCGCTCCATCCAATGACATCCCATCCCCTGATGATCTTTCCCCACAAGATTCTGCACTTGAGATCACATCTTTAGTTATCCAACCCCCTATCTCTATGGCCTCACTTCATGAGGACCATGTCATCCACAATCATCCCTATCTTAAAATTGAGCCTCATATCTCTCACCAATACACTCTTCCTAAACCAACCACACCATCTACATCTTCCACCGCTTTAGAAACTCTTGGACCTCCTCCTAACCCCAAAGATGATTTCTTACTTCGTAAATCCCCCCCAATCTCTCAATCTCCTCAATTGGTTGATCCTACTCCACCCATGTCAATTCATACTAATTATATCTCTTATTCGGCTGCTACTGTCACTAGTATGCCCATCAAACAATCTCAACCTCTTAATACTTACATTCCTACCCACCATATACTCCATCCATCTCAATTTTTTAACATTTATAACCCCACTTATCATTTACCACAACAACCTACCCAACTTCAGTGATCACATCATGTCCCTATTACTCAATAATAGCCTATGCAACTATCTCAACCCATGACACATTTTAATCCCTATCAAATGGTTTCTCAAACACCCACACATCCACAAACATATCATCTGCCTTATCGAGCTGCATTTCATGTTACACAACTAATCCCATCCCAACCAAACATCGTGTCAAATGATCCTATTCACACTTTGATGAATAGGTTGGCTATTCTAGAATTCGCTACCTTGACACCTAAGGATATCTTATCCTATAGAAAAAATTTGTAACGAACCCAATTCATCTGTCAGTTCCTATCAAACCTCCTCATTGGAAACTTCCCAAGTTTAGTAAGTTTAACAACAAGGAATATTCCCAAAAACATCTCTACACATTTAAACATACATGTTATCTTATTGTG
The DNA here is from genome assembly GCA_019776745.2 of Taxus chinensis. Lineage (NCBI taxonomy): Eukaryota > Viridiplantae > Streptophyta > Pinopsida > Cupressales > Taxaceae > Taxus > Taxus chinensis. The sequence continues at coordinate 764,933,690 of CM034154.1, read as the reverse complement.
CATGATCAAGATCTACTACTTTACACTTTTCCCATGTCCTTGTTTGAATCCCACGTTAGATTAGTACAACAGTATTCTGTAATATTCTATATTCTCCTTCTCCCGACTTGCGTAGGTGTTCTTAGATCACTTTTCAATTCAATATTACGCACAAAATCACTATCACTGACCTATACACCATCTGAAGGAATTTAATAATGAATCCATCATTGAGATTTTTCACACGATGGCGTGGCGTTATAAACCAACTATCCTTCTCTCTTCCACAAACCAAACTCATCAAGCTCTTCTCATGTTCGCATGTGAAGCATATATAATCTACCTTGAAAATCCAATCATTTTGAACCTTTGACAAAGCCTTCACCATGGCTCGTAAACTCAAAATCCATGCCATTGAGCAAGGTCATCTTAAACTAAGATCAACGAAACCTAAAATTGAATCTACTAAACCATCCACACATAACGTACACATTTAAGTGTACCAGACAATGCCATTGTTGTTAAGCCCTCATCCACATATACAACCAGCACATAGCCTTAACAATGAGCCCCTCAACCAACAACCAACTACACTCCCTTAAGATAATCCTATAGTTCGGTATTTGATAAGTTGATGGCCATAAAATCCATTCAAATTCCTCCCATACGACCTGTAGACAACTCACAACCCAATCCTATTTGGTATCACGAGGCCCACTATTGTAAATATCATGTGATTCAAATGTCATGACATTGAGAAATGTTGTTCCTTCAAAATGATCACATCCAACAACTTATAAATCAAGGGGATATCCAACTATATAGTTCCACCACTTCACTTAGCAAACCCCTCGATTGTGAAATTACACAAACTTTTCCTAATCAACCACCAAAAAATCAAGCCACCCCAGTTTACATCTCAACTATCAAATTCTTACACTGTTAACACCGTCAATAAAAATACCATCTCATCCTGACTCTGCATGATCCTACCTTAGACATTATTCCCACTCCTTATTCAAAACCTATCGTATCCACAACTATCACACCTATATCAACTTTTTCTACTTATCATATACATATATTTGCTCCTACCCTTACCACATCCACATCAACTTTGACTATACCATCTGCTTCATCAACTTTGACCATGCCCTAATCTATCACATCCGATTCACCCTTAACACCTATTTCGGCCCCATTGATATCCACACCTATCCCTACATATCTCACATTTATGCCTTCACCCATCATAAAGGATCAAACATTATCTATTACTAAACCTATATCACATTATCTCTATAATGATCTTATTTGGGTATTCATTTAGTACCACATGTACATTTACATGACCCCACACTATCTATTTTTAACCCCATGGTATCCCAACATTGTCAAAGAAAGGCGTAACCAGTTTAAAATCCTACTTCTATACCCATTTGGTTACTTATGCTATTATGTTGTCCTTACTTGTTATCCCGTAAAATTGACGAGGGCAATTTTGCGGGTAACCATACCAAAATTTTGTCCTGGTCCCTCGTCAGGGGCCTCTCAGCATTCAGAATGTTATAAAAAACCCTTTTTCGAGAAATCTAGTTCTCCGAACTTAGTCATTTTTGGGTCTTTTTTGGTCTGGGCGCACCTTTTATCTATGCAACAAAGACTAAGCATTTGCACCCCCTTCATTTCCTTTGGTGCACATGGTTTGAAGTGTTCGACACATCAATTTGTTGCGCCTCACCAGAGATACACCTTTCTTGCATGCGCCAAGGTGCATGCGCCTTCCTGTAAACAATACAAAATTGTTACGCCATGTTTCGGTGCACCTTAGGCGCACTCGAAATCTAGTGTTGACGGTCACTTAAAATGTGCCAAAGGTGCACATAACTTCCGTGTTAACATGTGTATATGATGCGCCAAAGGGGCGTAAAGTTTTACCGCGTCGACACACGTGTTTGGATGTGCCACTTTTAAAAAGTGGTTGGCGCATTTATTACACCTTTGGCTATATATAGGTGCATCCACCCTGTCACTTTCACAAGTAAGAAAACACGTGATAAATTTTATTCCCTCTGCACTTGTCAGCACGCCTCGTCCTCCTCCTGTATCGCATTTATGGACCCCACTTTCGTCTCTCACATTCTATATATTTCGGGTAAGTGGTTCTTATTGCTCTTGTGTTTTGTGTTTTGGTTATTGGTTGTTTGTTTATGGGGTAGAATGCATTGGATCTGTGAAGCTTTGAAACCTCCCTTTGCTACCGTTCTTGCAAATCTCCTCCTCCCAAACCATTTTTCATCCTCTTTCCAGATCTACTGGCCAAGAGGGATCTACCTCAAAAAAGGATCGCTAGGTTCTCTTTACTGTGTTAGCTTGTTCACTGTATCCAAGGGACCCTGTCAAGAAAAGACTTGAAAATCACGTAACCCCTAAAGAGGCAAGAACAAAGACTTAAAAGTTGGTTTCGGGCTGCATTTTTCACTCTTTGGTGCAATCGCCACCTCCTACTACACAAAGTACATAGTCACGCCTAACGGCGCATCCACCATGCATGTTGCATAAAAAACAGTTGCAGCCCTCAAATCACACATTCCTTGCTTGCAATACAAAAAACTAAACGTGCGCCCTCTTAGCGCACCGGCACAACTCGTATGCAACATTGACAACAACTTGCACCATTGGCGCACCTTGCATCCATGCAACACCAACCTTATTTGCACCAAGTGCAAAACTGTTAACGGCGCAAAGTCGCATCCCTTATGTGCACAGTAATTTCATGGTGCATGCATGCATTCCATGCTTGCCGCGCCAAGTTCCCCTATGGCGCACCAAAAAATCCATGTTACATGCAAAAATACATGCGCCATTTGGCGCACCCTGCCCCCATGCAACATGAAAGATTATTTAGGCCCGTGTATAAACTACATATATACGGCACAGGCTGCACTTCTGTTTACAACAACAAATATGTCATATGTAAAGCGTCCTTGTGCCCTGCGCCCTTTGTCGCTGGTTTTATCCCTTGCAGCACCCCTTTTCTATGCACCATACTATTTAACCCCTGCAACCTGCAGTATTCATGTGCCCTGCGCCCTGAGGCCTTAAAATTGCTAACTCTTCCTTCTGTCAACGCTTTAATGGAAGATCAAACAGCTAATATGACTTTCCTGCATTGGGTTTCACTTCTTCTTCTTGCAGATCAGCAACTGAGTTCAGGACTACATATGTCAACATTAAGCAAGAGACCTACCAAGTCTAAGGGCAAAGCCAAGCTCACAGAGGAAGAAATGAAGTACAAATATCAGAGGGTCAGGATGCGCGAATCCCAGGCAGAGTGTGACCTGGACATAAGAGACTCGGAACTTGGTCACATTGATATGGAGGATTTCTGGGCCAGAACTAGAAGGGTCACAGGAATTCTGTGGATGGACAAACTAGTAGGCAGTGGACTGCATTTTGCTGGAGGGATACCAGTTAGTGTTGTGAACAATGAGTTCATGATGGTAGTAGCCCGCTGCTACAACAAAGACACAAGATGCATCCAGAATGAGAAGGGCGAGGTCGTGATCAACCTCACTGCCTGACACTTTGAAATAATGCTCGGCATCCCTCACCACCGGCACTTTGTGGCCGTAAGCCAGGAAGATTGCACCAAGGCTTGGGAAGATAATGAGGATCAGTGTATGCAGTTGATGAATGAGGTATACCTGAAAAACAAGAAGGTGGTGACCAGATGGCCACAAGTCATTCATCGCAGCGATTTCTCAGAGGAACTCAGTGATACAATCACGTTCCTGAGCAGAGTATTTGGGCTCCCTGATGCCCACTACTTTCACAAATGGATGCTTAGATACCTGGAGACAATGAACAAAAATCTACCAGATCAACGCTTCGAGTGGGCGGAGATCATAAGCAGCACCATATCTGAGCAGCTCCAACAACTTACCAAAATAGGGAGGTTCTACATGAACTCCTACGTACTTTATGTTGCGGCCTCAGAAAGATATTATCCAACCTTAATGCGGTGTGGGGTTTGGCCCCAGGTCAAAATATATGAATACTATCCAGAACTAAAGCTGGAAAATAGTATCCCCTAGTTTACAAAGATTAACGATGCCTTCTTCTACGGCATCGTCTGCCTTTTGAGGCCAAACATGACTCATGGTCGTACGACCAAGAGCATTGTTTCAGCTACAGAGAAATGGGGAGCCTTGTTCACACAATTCCCCACCTTTACCTATCTAAGGGCAGCCAACTTCTTGGGGGGAACCAACCAAATTGCCGAGATACGCCGGCCCCAAGTTGATCGTGTTGGAGTTGTCAAGACAACTTATAACCTACCACAAGAAGTGCCTAAAGAGAAAGAAGGGTGGAACTCCTTTCCCCCTCACAGTGGGCAGGTATACTTGTCTCTCTCACCACAAAGCACGGGATATGTTTACAGAAATGGAGCTGCTAAATTTAAAGCACAACTTCCCGGCAAGGCCCACTTTCGACCCAAGGAATTTCCTGCCCAGATCCAAACTCGATCCGATCCACGTTCCACAGATCGAGGATATTTATATCGACCTATATCATGAGGTCAAGCTCAAGAGGAAAGACCATTCCCGCTTGGCCTTGGCTGAAATCATCCAGTACGGCGTGGCCATCGTCCCAAAAGTTTATCAAACTGCTGATCAAGAAGTTGATCAAGTATATCTTGACACGGTTGGGGACGACTGGCCTTTCACTGTAATTGACAGAACCAAAGCGCCTCAGACAATAGAGGAAAGGGTCAAAGAAACTCTGCGAAGAACAGAGCACTGGTGCAGGATGAATGGTCTCATCTACCTCGAAGTTGATTTCATCACTTCTCCGTTGGGCAACGCACCTTCCAGGTCAAAACAGCTGCCAAAGAGCAAAGGGAAAGACAAAGAGGGTGAGTCAAGCTCCACCCAAGAGGAAGCTCCTGAAAGTCCTCCTTTCGCTTCACAAGAATGGGTTGTAATCCCAGAAATTTTGGAGAAAGAAGCAGCAGAAGATGTTCCGATAGGCACATCCACTCAAGATGTTACCACTACTGTAACCATTGAGGTCCCTTCTATCCCTTCTCCCTCTCCTTCTTCCCCTCCTCAGGTTTCCCAAGCAACCATTCCTTTGGTCGTATCCTCTCCCCCGTCTTTTGTTGTTCCCCCTTCCTCATCGTCCATCTTCTCTTCTCTCGCGGAGTTATCCCCCACCATTTCTTCCCTCATCTCTCAGCTCCCTTCCTTTCCCATGTATACCTCACCTGCAGTACCTCTTCCTCCCGTGAGCACTTCCTCAGCCTCCCTCTCAATGCCGCCTCCAAGTGTCTCCATGTATTTTCCTTCTACTACTGCAGCTGCTCCCTTTACTATTTTTGGTCCCTCTCCCATAAGTCCAGCATGGATCTCTCAGCACCTGAGCCAACAAAAGAGGAAAGTTCCCATCACACCGATGGACTTCTCCATCATCCCATCAAAGGGGACCAAGAAGTAAAATCCTTTAACCCGCTTCTCTCAGAGTGTGTCAGGAGAGAGAGTAATGGAGATAGCATACCCCAATCCTTTAAAGGATAAAAAGGATCTGTCTTCGACAGATTACACAGTGACCCAAGTCACAATGGGGACATCTTCGGAAAGCCTTCAAGGAGAGAACCTATCTGCAGTTGACGCCCTTTGCAAGAATCTCCAGGAAGCAAAGGAAGAGAAAAGGCTGTTAAAGGAGCAAAATAAACATCTTCTCCACGCCTTGCAAAAAATGGGCAGTGCGCATCCTACAACTGCCGCCAAAGCTCCTGAGCCTTTGAGCCAGGACAAGATTAATGAATATGCCAAAATCGGTGAGCAGGGCATGGCAGTTTCCGCCTGGAGGAGCCAAATCCTCAAAGAAAGTGAGGGAGTGATCGCTAAGTTCACCGAATTATATCAGCATATTAATTGGGCAAACAAAGAGCTCCAGGCGATAGCAGGACCCATCTCCGAAGAGATGGACCACGCCAAGATGCAGCATGGGACCTTTCAGAAAATGCTCGACTGTTCAGTCAAATATCTGGTCAAGTTCGGCGTCTTTGGACACCCCAGAGCCCTCAACAAAATCCTTTCTACTCTATATTATCGGGTTGATCAGCTGGAGTTTGTCCTAGAGAATATTGATAAGATAAAGGAGGAAGCCCTGGATGCAATGCATCAAATGGAGCAGATTGTCCTGAGAATGTCTCCAGGTTTTCTCACTCCTTCTTTCACCTTAAGAAAGGTAGAGGAAACTATTCGGATCTTCAAGGAGATCATTTCACAAGGGCTGGGACCAGAGGTCACTTTCGATGCCAAATCCATCAACAACCTACTGGCTTGTTGTGACTTCATCAGGTACCTGAAAGAGGCAGAAAATGATTATTCCAAACTCCCAAAAAATCTCACAGACGAGCGGGAGACTTGCAAAGCTATCAGTGATCGACACAAGGATCCTTCCCAGGATCAACTTCAACCCATGATCAGCAAGTTCATGGAGTACCGTGCCTAGTTCCACATCTCATCGCCTGAGCAGACAAAAGCAGGATACTCCCTTTCAGCCACGGGACGACGATGAATAGTTTTCTTCTTCCCAACTTTCTCCTTGTAATTATCTAAAGTGTGTTGACATAAATGATGACATCATCCATGTTGCACCATGGGATGATGTCATCCACAAAGTTGTCAAAAAGTCAACAAATGACTTTAGAATCTCTTGTAAGATATTTTTGTAATTTAGTTATTGGTTTGCTTTTGTCTTCTTTTCTTCTCTCCTTCTATATATACTTGAATACTTGTTGTATTCAAAGAGGTGGATATCTTTTAGATGAAAAATAGAAGTGAGGAGAAAAGGCTTTGTACTTTTTGTAACAGAAGAAAACATTAATACAAATATTAAGACTTTGTGCTGAATATGTGTGTTATGTGCATCTGATCTTTCTTATGTCAGATCTGTGCGTTTATTCTGTTAGATCTATTTCTACTTTTTTTTGTCATTTTTTCATCAGTATTGCTTTGTTTGTCTATGCAAGTAGGTTCGGCTCTATTTACTACCAGCCCAAAATGTAGACCCTCTGACCTTTCTACTTTGGAATTCATTTCTTTTCTCCCTTCAGATCCATCTTCTTTCCTTTCTTTCCTTCATTCCTTTCTGTTCTTCGTCGAAACTAATCTACTGGGATGAGATCCCAAACCCCCTAAAGGCAGAATATTGTGAGACTTGCACAAGATTCCTGCTAGTAGAATAGCAAAAAACCAGTTTCACTTTGCTGACTCAAAGAGGGGCTATGCCCTGCACACTATTGGCTCGTCTATCCATAGATTTTCTCTCACGACATATTTTCAAACCAACAATTACCAATCCTATTTACTCCATCAGTTACCACATCCCCTTCAGTACATTTGACTACCTTACCTACATCCATTCCACCTTTACCCATTATTCCATCCTCAGAGTCGATCTTAGTTCCTCATACCGTCATTTTTTCCATACCAAGCACATCAATTGTTGTGGCCACATCTACATCTATCCCTACCTTTACCACATCCACATCAACTTCAACTATACATACCACTTCATGCACATCTCTCATACCCCAGCGTGCCATATTCAATCCTTTAACCACATCTACATCAAAAATAAACATCACCACATCACTTAAATCTCTAAATACCCCAATTACACCCACCTCCATATCCAACCCCACTACCCCTATATCTATCACATCAACAAATCCACTTAGCCCTACCTTGACATCTTCGTCACCTATACCTATATCATTTCCCATGGCCAAATCGCTCATTTTATCCCAATATTCTTTTCTTAATTCTTCCATCACACCTGAGATCAACACAAGGGGGGTCCGTTCTCCCACTACAAATCCAGTTGTTTCCACATCAACTAAGTCAAAACCTACACAATCCAAATCTCACATAGACCTTATTAATCGCATCATACAAATACCTATTTCTCCATCAATATCCACCCCTAACCCGCAATATTTCGATCCTCTAGTTGAATTTTTAGTCAACCTCACCAAGGGTAAATTGTCTAGATCAAAATCTAAGGCTTGTGGTAAACATCCCGAATAGCCTCCTGCGCATCCTCATAAGAAGCCAGGTCTTCCTTGTTTTCAGCAATCCAAGGTTATAACATTTATTTTAAGGTCATTCCCTTCATCTAATACACCTCGTAACAATAAATCCCAATCCAAATAATCTACCCCGCCTCTCAAAATTGATTCATTTTTTAAGACATCTAGTTCACCCATCTTAGCTTCCCCTAAATCTTCTATCAAAACCCACAAGAGTTTCCTTCCCCGTGACACTTATATTGGATCCTATGCAGAAATTTTTCTATAATTAATTTAAATATCTTCCATCACACTTCCTTCCATTAAATATTTTAATCCCCACACTCCAAAACCATCATGGTTCAATCCCAATTGCATTTGCACTTATCATCATACCTCGGGCCTTGACATTGAACATTGTAAGGCCTTTCAGACAATCATTTACAACCTTATCGAGAAATATGATTTCCTCATTCAGGGGGAACATCTTTCTCCATATATATCTAATCCCATTCGTATCCCATCCATCGGGTTTCCCATGATTCCTCCATCCACATCATCCCTTAACATATCTCATGCACATAACCTTCCTCATAAGGATGTTCCTTTATTATTAATCAATATTGTTGATCTTGTTGATCATCATTGTGGTCTCCTACCGTTTATCCAATCCAAATATTAAACAACCCTATCTAAACTCCTTTGACATTCATTAACTCATCCACATCTAACCGCTAGGGGGACATTCTCCACTCGTCCTTAGCATCCTTTCTACATCACTTTATCTCTTATCTTCCCATACAAGCTCATTAATGTTAGGGGAATTTGTGTTTTTACATCGCCTTATTTAACCTCATCCAATTTCATCTAATCCATCTCATCCAATCTTAATCCAACTTTTTCTCTTGTCCAAATCTCAATAAAAGTCCTCTTTTGAGTCCATATTTGTCCTTCTATTGAGGGACCAATTATTTTCACCAAAGTCCTCCTTTGAGGGAATATTTGTCCTTCCATTGAGGGACCATTTATTTTCATCAAAGTTCTCCTTTGAGGCCATATATGTCCTTCCATTGAGGGACAATGTATTTTAATCAAAGTCCTCCTTTGAGGCCATCTTTGTCCTTCCATTGAGGGACAATTTATTTTCATCAAAGTCCTCCTTTGAGGCCATATTTTTCCTTACATTGAGGGACCGTGTATTTTCATCAAATTCCTCCTTTGAGGCCATATTTGTCCTTCCATTGAGGGACCATTTATTTTCATCAAAGACCACCTTTGTGGCCATATTCTGGGGCACCATCTTTCCTTCATCAAAGCCCACCTTTGTGGCCATGTTCGTCTCTCCCTTGAGGGACCATATTTTCAATTTTAAGTCCACCATTGTGGCCATATGTATTCCTTCTTACGGGGCACCATATTTTATTCGCTTCCTCAGGGATAGCACATAATTTTTTATCTTCACTCATCTATATCATCGTAACCTATTATATCTTGTCTTCCTAAGATTTTATCCTATCTTTTGATCACACTCTCGTATGAGTCTAGGGCCTATTGCTTGGCTTCCCTTGCTGGTAAACTAGATATTTATCCTCTTAATGAATTTCACTTACATCCACTCTACTATTAACATACCTATCAATGAGCAGATAGTCATACCTTTGGATCATTTCTCTACCATGAATCTCTTCCGTCTGACATTATATTGATATGGAATTATGTGGTCTATCGTCACTTCCTCGACATGACCTTGAATATGGGCACCACGGATCTGTCCATAGCATTTTTCTTATGGATAGGTTCTCCCATTTTTGTCAAAAATCCACAATCATTATATCCATCACCTTCTTATTTACCTATTACAGGCATGCGAAGGGTTCAGGGGTTTCTCTTGTACATTCATTGTCCCATCCTAAAATGGTTTGCCAAGCTATACCCAACTCTTCCCCATAAGAAAAGAAAGAAGAGTTACAATTATGGATGCTCTTATCTCACGTTATCTTACAAAAAAGTGATCCCTTGAAGGATAGTTGTTCATAAAAATCATATACTAAGTATAAACTGCTCCCCCAAAGGATAGCTATCATACATATCTTATCATGTCATCTCAAAGAAAAAAAATTTAAAAAAAATCCATAAGCAAAAGCAAAAGTAGACCATACCCTCAAAGGATGGCTATTCTCTTATCATGGCAACAAAGGCTTCCTGCATTGATCAACCTTCTATTATCATAGCATCCTAAGAAAGCTTCATGCGTTGATCAGCTTTCTCATATACATTATAGACTTTCCGCATTGATCAGTTTTCATCTTCCCCCTTCCCAGCGCTGGGGCATAGTTCTAGAATCAACCACCTATGGAGATCCCTCTTCCTACATACAAGTTACATCTCAAACCCCTTCCCATGTCAACATTAGGTTTATGAGCATATATCATCCATATCTCCCTCATGGTCTTTTTTGTATAACTAATTGTCATTGGTTATGTACAAACACCTGCTATTAGCTACAAGTGTAATGCCTTGAATGGTACCTCTTTCTTGGTTACTTCTAATCTAGTTCGAAGCATGGTTTCCTTCTATGGCCCTTGGTATGATTATGTGTCCTTTTATCCTTAAGGTCAAATTTTATCAAAATCACATTCTTCCATATCAACTTTCAAATCATGAATTTTATATCTATCTATTTATCTCTAAAGATGGCATATCTGACAATCATCCATAAGTCCATGAATCCTATTAATATCTATCAAATCTCTCACTCATACACTTTTCGGTTTGGGAATTATACTTGATCTATGTTACAGTTTGTGAATCCTACTTGGAGATCTTTCTCGAGTGGCATTTGTTATCCAGTAACTTCTCATCCCCCACCATGTTCACCCTATATTTAATCCATTTATCCTCACTCATCATTTCCACTCATTACCTCTTATCCCAACCACTTATCTCCCTATTACCCTTCTTATCATTCCTCTCCGCCTTCATCACTATGTGGTCTTTCATTTCACTCTTCCCCTTTCAGCTTGATGATCTTACTTAATCACCCCTTTCACGCAGGAATCTTGGTTGAGATATACCCTCTTCCCAAGATCTTGCCATTGTAGAAGCTTCTTCACCATCTCCTCTTCCATCGAACAACAATTGCCACCACAAACATCTTTTCACTCTACCTCTTCCACTTGATACTCTTGCATAATCACTCTCTCTGTGTGGGTATACCAATTAAGTATTTCCCTTACACTCTCCACTCTACACTTCATATATTCCTCCATCTATTCATGTCACACTCCTCGGCTTCCTTCCTTCATTGTTATCACCCCCTTTCACCCCTTGTTCCATTATGGCATACACCACTCACTCTTTTCTCATCCTTCCTAGTACCCGTCTTCTACTTGGTAATCTTACTTACATACTCTCGCAGTATGGAAAATTCACTTGAGGGTTCCCCTTCAATCCATTTTTTCATACCCTCTCCCCACCAACCCCATTTGTTAATTACTTCTTCCCATCATCCTTCTTCAGCTTGGCGATCCTACTTAACCATCCCCTTCACATGGAAATCTTACTTAAGATTCCCTCTTAAGGTTGATATGTCATCTGCCCTTCCCCATCTCATCCTATTTCCCTCATCTTATTACTCTCACCTCTCATCATAATCATCTACTCCAACTAACCATTCCACCCATGTACCCAATACGATCTTATCTTTCACCTTCCATACTCTCACTGTTGGTTTGGCAATCTTACTTAACCACTCCTGCAACATGGAGATCTTATTTAAGGGTCCCTCTCAAGAATGATCCATCATCTTTCCTTCACCCATTGCCACACATATCTGCCTTTCATTTTTTCTTGGCATTCCCCATCATCACATCCTCTCACCTCCTCTTCCATTCTCGTAAATACCACCTCTTTTTTTTCCCACTTTTCATCTCCATCATCCCTCGCTTGGTAATCTTACTTAATCATTGCTTCCCCATTCATTTCATGTCTTGTTTCTTCATCTTAACCTCATTCATCCTAATCCACTACATCCTCTCCTCACCTTCATCTTCACACAAATCATTATCCCTCATTAATTTACTCTTTCCACTCCATCTTCTCGAATTCTCCCACATATCTACCCCCTTGTTTACCCGTCATTGTTTTTGGTATTCCCCTAAAATTCTTTCATCATCATCTTCCATTCCCGCATTAATAATTATTGGTGGACTTCTCCTAAAAATCACTCATCCCCATTCCCAACCATGTTCTCTCCTTTTGACCTCCTACATTTTCTCTTCCTTCCTTTCTTCCCCTATGTACACCGATTAATTTTGGTGGACTTCTCCTAACATCCCTTCACTGGCATTGCCTCTTATATCCCTTCCTCTCTTTTTCTTCGCCACCTCTTCATCTTTCATTCTTCCTTTCCAATTTATTTCATGTCTTTATCATACACCCTCTCTCTATTTTCTCGTCATCAACTTATCCTCATCTCACGCATCTCCGCATCTTTTCTAATTTGTTTTAATTCCTCCCCTCCAACTTCTCTTTATGTTCCTGATACTATTCATTCTTCATTAAATATCTTCGTTCTAGGTTTCCTTCCTTCTGCATCAGTTTCTTTATTGTCCTCTCCTCCTTTCTAACCCTTTTTTTTCTTTTACTTCCTTTGTATCATCTTCTTCCCCATTTTACCTCGAACTTCCCTCTTACTTCCCCATCAATAACCTGGCTCACCAGCCTTGTCCCATATTTTTTATCATCTCACAATCCACATGCATTTCCATGTGGTATGTTCCATATTATTTACCTTGGATTTCGTCACCATGATTTGGTTCCCTCAATCTTCTCCTTGTTTGTCCTTCTTCATTTCCTTCTTCCCCTATCATCCCTTTTACTTTGCTCCATCTTTGTTATCCTCTTCCTTTTCTTTCATTCCTTTTTTATCCTCCTCCATCTCCATCCACTATATTCCATGTCGTGTCTCCTTCACCTTTGAACTTTCTTGCTCTTCTCGTAATCACCCATTACTCATGTCCATTCCCTTTTCTCTTTCTCATTACGTCCTTCAACACATCCTCATCCCTAGAATTCATGGTCGATTCCTATGTTTCTCCATTTATGCACCACCGCCAATCCATGTCATTACAACCCATTCCCTTCCTTTCTCTATCAGCATCATCATTTCTTCCCATGATATTTTTTTCTTCAAGGATACCATAACGACCATCCCCTATCATTTTTTCCCTCGCAAGTACCTACTCTACATTTCACTTAGAAAACATCAACCGTAATCTTCCCCCCATTTCCATGAATCATATTTACCCTCCCTCTTGGAGTATTTTATCTCTCCCTTCTATCCAATCTACTCTTCATGTTTGTTGTTTGTGACCTTACTTCCTTCCCTCTTTGGGCATATTATTTCACCACCCATCATCCACTTAGACTTCTTGGTCATTTTTGTGTATTGTGATGGGGCTTAATTATTTTCATCCTCGTCCCTTTTGCGGATGCGTGAGTTTTTTCTAAATTTCTTACGTACAAAGGATTTCACATACCTTTTACATTTCGTTGCACATACTTTGATGTTTTCCCATGACTCGTTTGTCATCCCAGCATGCATCCATACTACAGTGGTCTTCACCCACTCACTGGTCCATAGAATATTGTCGCCTATCTCTATTGAGACTGCAATTGTCCTCTACCGTTGTGATATTGGAGTCACCACCATATTTTTCATTATTATTGTGATCCTTTTTTTCCTGGGGAATCTTACGTTTTTTCCATCTTCTCATCAACCACCTGATCTTTACTATCTATCTCTTTCAAACTCGTGATCAACGTCCCTTAGCTCGTCCAATCCAAAATATTTTCATCATTTTTTTCTCGCAGCTTGCCCAACACAAACTGCTCATCAAAAAGGGGAAAATGTAGACACCATTGTTTGGTGTAGCTCCTCTACTTCACCCTGCATTTTTTCTCCTTCATTAAGCTTACCCTCCCATTTCCCTTTTCCCCTAAATTTGAGTAAATTCCATTCCCACCAACAATACACATTTATTTAATCACTCTTAATCACCTCACCAATAATTAGTTGATTAATGGGCTCCATTGATTGATAATTAATATTTTACATCACCTCACCTAATAATCAACACTTCAATCACCTAACCTAATAATCAATATTCCAAAGTTATTCAATTCATGAACACCACCCATGAATTGAATAGTTATAGACCCCAAATGCATTCAAAATCCAACATCCCATTCATATATTCAATAGTGCAAAATAATCCACATGGTATTCACTATTACACCTAACATTTTCAATCATGTTCCTCACTCAATATCGCATATTTTTTTATTTTACCTAATAATTCAAATCATGAGCCCCACTCAATCAAATCAAATCCATATCAAATCTATTCTCACTCAAATCATGTCCCTTAACCATGGTTACTTTGTCCAACCTTGATTACTTAATAACCCCCAATCTAACCCTATCTCTAGGCTATAAATATAGGCCTTCCCCCCCTTTTAAACAAGGAAAAACATAGGAAAATCCTGAAATAAGTTGAATATTTTTAGTTTTAAGTTTTAGGAATAAGCAAGTTTGCGGTCAAGGAAACCTTTTCCAATGTTAGAAGTTAGAGGTGAGGAGTGTTGGAGAAATCTTTGACATTATTAGATAAAGATTTGACATTTTTGGTGAAGCTTTAACATTGTTCATCATCTTACCATCTTGATGCCCATTTCATCTCCATATTAGAGCACCAGCTAAGTATCCTCGTCATCTCATTTACTTGGCATTGTGTACTTCTTTACTTCTGCATGTTCCCTATTGCTCATCAATTCATTTATATCTTTCTAGACACTGGGGTTGACATCCTCCAAGGGAATTAATAGCCTCTTGGTACTAGCATTTTCCAAGCAACCCCCGCATATGGTTATCTAATTCAATATTGTGTAGTCTTGCAGATCACATTCATCTTCTTAGCGCCCGCAAATCTACATCTACATCTGGTGCACCTTAAAACCTCCATATTTCGAGGTTGTTGGTGGCTTTTAGTATTGGTGCATTCACCTACATGAGAACGATATTTCCTATCCAACATACCCCTATATCATCAATCTCATCACCAACTGACTCCTCCTCCTCTGTGGCATGTTGTGAATCATCTCACTAATATATAATCGGCTCACCAAGTATCTGATGTAGTAACCCAAATTACATGTGCACTTTAGAAAACTATACAGCCTCAATCATATCCACACGTCATTCTTGTACCCACCGCACCCATCTCAACCCAACCAACTACACATCCACACTCAATCATGTGGGAAATCCAACATATGGCCTCTAGATAACATCATATATAGATAACTCACTAATGCGCTCACCATGATAAGACTCATCTTTCTCTACCCTGTCATCTTGCATCCAATCAAATATCCACCTCATAAACCCTGCTACATACCCTGATTGGTCCCCAATCCTCCAAGGTAAACCTGGCATCCTCACTACAACAATATGCTCATAAATCCAACGGTGAAGAAGAAACCCCACATCTAAACCAAATCTCCTCCTGATCTATAATTTTTTGTTGAAAATTTTATCAACCGCGGACCTCTATAGGAAATTAATTCCTTTTATAAAATCACCCCATTAAAAATCAACTTTAAATCAAATGCACAAGAAGAAGAATAACCACAGTACAAAAAAGTTTGATAACGTAGTTCGGAAAAATGCATATGTCTCTAGGTTCAGAATACTGAACCATCTTATTATCCACTACCGAATTGTAACTCTACTACAAAATCACAATTGAAGCTATAATAAACTTGATGCCATAAAAACAAGAACCTCCTTCATGACAAGTGTCTGATGTCGGAGATTCGATCTCCAATGTGAAATACCCTATGGCTCCAATATCAGAATTCATGTGCTCCGCAACAATTTCGATGAGTTAATGATAATAACTTCCGCAATAATAAAATATTGCCTAACATAATAAGGAATTTTCTCTCCTCAAATAATTCTTATAATAATATGATATAAGAATTATAATCTCTTGAATATGCCTAAATAGGCCTCCTTTGAAATTCTCCTTTAAATATCGAATGGCTCAAATGAGGAGTGGTGTGTTTGGAGTGAGAGAGGGGTAGGCTTTTTATAGCCTAGATGGGCCCAATTTTTAAGGTTTTTTTCTTTATCCTTTAAATCATGTTTCCCCACATCTCATATAAGGGATAAGTTTACATTGGTTTAGGGATAATGTTTTATCCCAAAATATATATATATAGCCTTTAAATAAGCTTGCATAGTTTTTGGGATAAAATCTCATCCCACATATACATGGCTTTAACCCACATTAACGGTCCCTCCTTTTAAACACCATTCCCAACACCACATGGGCCTTTTATTTTCCACTTCGAGCACTTAGGATAACACTTAACCTATATATTAGGCTTCTTCATTTGCATACCCCTCCACGTAGGTGTTAACTGCCTCGGCCATGGAGCTCTCCACATTGGTTGTTGGGTTGTTCGGCCCCATAGTTTAAACAGTCATTATTTTGTATGTCCATATGGGTCTTTGAAATTTCCTTCGCGGATTTTATCAGCATTAAATAAAACCTCAGCCAATTTTATATTAACTTCCCACCTTTAGTGGGACGGTTAGGATCTTAGGCTATGAGATAAGTTGTTAGGGGTTCAAACCACGCCAACCACATTCCATTTTCTACCCAATGCATCAGTTAGACTCCACAATTAATGTTGTGCCCTTCATGTCACCAACCCCATTCACCCACATGTGTAGGGATAAGGGTTTGCTTATCCTTTTAAAAGGCTCATCCATTTTTCTTGGCTCGTCGTGTATTCAACCCAACTGACCAATGACTTGCCCCAAATTGTCTAGGACCCTACATGAGCTCGTTACGCATAACTCACCCAATTCATCCATTAACTCACTGATGTGGTGGCAGGGCACGTGGTGGCCTAAGGACACACTATGTTGGCAATATTTTTTTCGTTCATGATGAAGATGACAATATCATGCATCAAACACTGGAGGTCCAAAAAACAAACCCAAACTTTTCACCTTCGCCTGATTTTTTCACTTTTGCCACGTCGTAATGTGAATCGTCAGTTGACCCTGTCTCATCCAAGAGTTGACCAAACTTTGACCAACCACAACTTTTGTGTACAGGATCCATTTTTCACACTCTTCTAGAAGACATAAAGCTCTTGGAACGATCTTACGTACTGCAGTGATCCTGGGAGTTTTAGGGAACTTTTGTCCTCCAAAATGTCCTCTGGATCACACCTCCCCACTAAGGAGGATTTTTATCCCAAAAATATTTTTTTCCACTCCTAAATCATGAACCATGTCACACTCTGTGAAGATATCTTTGCAGCTAATATCATGGTCTCTAAACTGTTACTTCTTTAATCATACATTTGGTTCAATATTTGGGACCTATGGCACTTGTGATCACTTCCTATTATTGCACCACACTAATTAACCTCCATTCTATTGCATGGTCATGCCTCTATGTAGAATTGAAGTTTAGTGTCATTTGATTCAATGAATCCGAACTGGTGTTGGAAATCTTGTTGTGTTAACATAGCTCCTAGCTCCGAGTTGATTCCACATAATCCAAATTGATCCTTAAGAGCTTGATCGTCTAGCACAACTCTCTGATTTTGATAACTCTAGAAGACCTCAATGCCTTTGTTGCATGGTGTTAAGTCTCCAAATATTTGATGTTGACAATGACGTTCATCCTCCACTTTTAAAAGTTAGGATTGACCCCGATGTCATGTGTTGACTATGACCACCTTCCACTCTGTTACATAGTAAAATGACAGCTACATAGGGCTAAGTGGGTCCCATGTTGTCAATGAGCTCCTTAAGTATGATCCTTCTCCACAACTAATGATCTTAATTATTCATCCAACATACTAAGGATCAGAGCTTTTAAAGAGACTCTGCATGAGCATCTTTGCTGCACAATCTAACCACTGGTGTCTGCATGGTTTCTTAACAAATAAATTTTGATACTTACAATTCTATGGGATTATTACCTCATATAATTTTTTCCCCTACATGAGTCTTACATTAAAAGTATCGAATACAGAAAAATGCCCAAAAATGGGTCTTTTATTTTAATATAAAAATATGAGCATGGCTGTTTTATTTTATTAGACCCAAAAAATGCTCCTGGATACATTCATAATAGATGAAAAGTTTTATTTACCACCTAGATCCTACATCTGTACCTAAATCTAGTGTAAGAGCTAGCCACCTCAGTGTTGGCTCTAGCGATCCTACTTGCCATTTAGGATTAGATGGTACCCTAGAGTATATGAGTCTGACGAATCACGGATTAACCCATTATTGGGTCTTATAACCCAACCAGTGTCAAACATCACAATCAACCCATGATGCATTCGGAGGATTATACTCTCTCATGTATCCATGAAGAATTCTTGATGCGTTGCAAGGTAAAAGCTCCCCAAAACTATCTCATCCATCTCTACTGGGATGATGTCGAGATATAAGACATATGAGAAGTTTCCTCTGATTATGTATTTTATTACGCAGAATCCCTAATCTTTGTCAGAACTCTTTCTTTGACCATATACTTTTTTTTCACATATTGTGTATATTTTCCTCTGACCCATTGGTCCCATGGCTTTTCACATCCATGAGAGAGGACTCCCATTAAATATTCTCCCTATAGTGATCTTCCCAAAGCACACGTCCACAAGATGCCCACATTAACATTACCCCTTGAGGCCATATAATGTCCCCTACCAAGTGTTTCCAATATATTGGCGAGAAAATATGTTGGGTGGAAAATTTTATGGGTTTCTTACCAACACTCTGGGAATCAAATTCCCTCTACTTAAACAGTGCAGCTTTTGTGTTTTTCCTGGTGGCCTTACAGTCAAGGATCTAGCAGGGTCACTCTACTGACCCTGGGGAAAAGATAGCAATTACTTGCTAGAGAATACGTTGTCTCAAGAGCAAGAAAGGGAGTGAGAATGAAAGGTAGGAGAACTAATGTTGCAAGTAGAAACTAAGATTCTTGCACACACTAGTTAGAAATTTCAACACACACATTTATGAGAAAAAAGGGCCAAAACTTCCAAGCTACTGGATAGATGAAACCATGCATACAAACATCCATAAGCCTTAGAAAATAGAAACTTCTTCCTTAATTAGCATTTCAATTAAAGTTGTACATAGTATGAGAATGGAGGAAAAATAGTGAGGGGGAAAATATAAGAAAATTGGCTAACTCTTTGTTCTTCCACAAGTAGACAAATTCTCTCTCATGAATTCACAAATTTGCAACCAACCCCTTGAAATGAGAAGCCTTTACATTTTATAAGAAGAGAGGTGACTCTTCATTTGCCCCTCAATGACCCTTCATATGTCTCCTCGAGAAACTTAAAACTTTTCAATCTTCCTAGGAAACATATCAGTCCCTTTTTATAACATAAAGGTGACTTTTACATTAGAAACATAAAGTTACTTTTTAATTTCATTAAGGACATATGAAAAAGTGCATCCCCAATGAAAAATTAGAACATTGAAGAGAGAGAAATTTGGGGAGGGAGAGAGAGAGAGAGAGAATGAGAGAGGAGTGAAAGATGAAGAAGAAGCCACCTTTGATGAAGTTCACCGATATTTTCCAGATGATGTAATGAAATGCTCCAATGCGGTGAACTCTAAATCCTTGAATGTCATGATACCACAAAAACCTCCTTCGAATGATGCATGGTCACTACAAATTAAGTGTTTAGAAACACTGTCAAATGATTCCTTTGGTGACCCTGTGATGTTGCTCATGAAGATCCCCTTTGAAGAGACTAAAGCTTTGAAACCAACCCTGTCATGACTCTCTACAACACTGCCACACTATTAAGCTTAAATTTGAAATGATCCTGATGAAAAACACCATGAATAGTTTGATGATGTTGATTGACAAACTTCACCCTGCATAGAAAAATAAAACATGGAATGAGTGTCGAAAGAAATTGTTAAGATCCATGTAAGTGACATCATTGTCACATACTCCTGTATACTTCGATGAAAATATGTGTCAGACTTCATCCTTGTGAATTTGAACTTCATTTTTCCTTGACACTTACTATATTTCGGAAAGGGAAACTTACTATTTTTAGTAAGTGTCATAGTCTACTTCTCTAAACTCTAACTGATGATACCAACTTGAATTTTTATCTCTATGTATACTCCCTTTGTGAAATCTACTTTTTGGAACAACTTACTATTTATAGCAAGTGCCTACAAGACAACTTACTATTTTTAGTAAGTGATGATTTTGGGCCGAGATGACCGCACCAATAAGTTTTACATGTATCACTCCTTTTATGTACACTTTCTTCTCTTAGATTGGTATTCTGAGGTGACTTACTGAAAAAATGGCAGCCAGCCATATGGGAGACTTACTATTTTTAGTAAGTGATGAATTCCACTATTTTTCAGACTGACTGATCAATCTGATCTCGTTTTCCTAAGTGCACATTGTTTTGTTCACAACTTCTTCTAATGATGAAAACTTACCCAAAATATCAGTCACCCATGTAGAAAGGCTTACTATTTTTGGAAATTGGGTCTTTGGTGCTTGGTTTTCTATGAAATGAAAGTTTTTTTGATATGGGTTTTTGTCCAATAGTGATCCTTTGGAATTTTCAGCTTCACCCGATCACCAGTTTGAGAGATTTTAAATTTTAATTTTTTTTCCACGGGAAACAAGGGTTTATTTGCTACAAAAAATATGGGTTGCATGTATGAAAAAAAATTCACTTGGATCCTCAATGGCCTTCTAAAAACTAAATGACTGCAAAAAATGGTACATCGTCAATCCGTTTGATATTTTGGGAGATATGAAGACTTTTCGTTCCACTGGACTTCGAGGATTTCTCAAAAAATGCTTCATTTTTCTTTGTTTTTCTTTGTTTTTTGATTTTTTTTTTTTATATTTTTTCAGCATTTGTGGGATTGTTTGAGGATAAAAATCTTGGATTTAATCACTAGAGAAATTTTACTAGCATTTCGACAGCATATGGAGGTGTGGGAGGAAAATGGTGAATAAATGGCTAAGTGCTGTAATTTATAGCATGATAAATGAGAGAGGGAGGGATGGGGCACATTTTTCTATCCCTTTCATCCCTTTTCAAAATTTACAAAGGGACATGAAATTCTACTTCATCCTACGCTTGACACTTGGCATCGTTTTCATTCGTTGAGCAAATTAAAGAGGGGGCTGAATTAGAGCACCTGGGGGCTGGTTGACAGTCGTATGGAGGACCAGAAGGAACAATAGGGGTAAGGCACATTTTTATGTCCCTTTCATCCCTTTTCAAAAGGACAAAGGGGAAAGTAAAACCCCTTCATTCTAGGCATGACAAGTGGCATAGCATGCAGTGGTAGGTGGGTGAATGGTCAAACTTGGTCAACAGGGGCTGAACTGGGTAAGTTCATGGTCATATCGGGTGACCAAAAGGCATCTTATGGGTGAGGTACAACTTTTTATGCATTTCATGTCACTTTGCAAAGGTGTAAATAGGGACATTAAATTTTTCCTTCACCATAGGTTTCCACATGTCCCATTTAGAAATTTGACTAAGTGTTGGAAAGTATACCTTGGGAGCCAACTTGCGAAGACTATATCTCAGACTCCCAGATGAATTTTAGGGTGAAATTTTATATGATTCTACCTAAAAAAACCCTATGAATCCAATGGTGATGGTTCCAAGATCCAATTTTGACTGAAACACCTCAAAATGGCTCCTTATTTCTCAGGTATTGCTTGTTGTGCACGAGAAGAATGAGCTGCCTAGAACAGTGTATAAGGTTTCAAGAAGTCCCATTTTTTCCAATGTGTATAGATATTGAAAATTATTTCCATAGGAAATTTTTTTTATTTCAAAATCATCATGGGTCTCCCAAATTCTTTCTTTGGAGCTCAGGTCCTCTTTCACGATGCACACTCCTTCGATGGCCTGAAAACCTGCTTCTGGTGAATTGGTTCCAAAACCTCTGAATTTTCCATGAATATTCCAAAACCATTTCCATGATGTTCCTAGCACTTGAATACTCCTCCATGATTATTTTCTCTCTTCTGATCTTCTCTGGGGGTGGTGAATTAGTCCTAGGAAGGCCAATAGTAGACCTTCCCAAAAATTACTCAAATGCTTGAATGTTCTAGAAGATTTTAAATCACCTAGGGGGTGCGATTTTACTTTCCTAAATAACCTAGGGGGGAATACACTTGAAATTAACATTTGGGATCATTTGAATTGAAGGATAGGACTAGTGATTGGGGATAGAGTGACCTAGGGCTGTCTTAGGAAGGTATGACTTTGAAAAGTTTTGACAATGTTGTATAGTTGTCCTATTTTCATAGTGAATTTTACCCCTACAAAAACACAGGACAATAGTTGGCTCTATTTTGGGGGCATGTTATGGAGCGATTCACAGTGAGGACATGATGTGATATATCCCATAGAATCTCAATTTACAATATGTTGACCAGTTTCTTATCTATTGTGCTTTATAGGAGTCACATATAAATTCCAAGCGAAAGCACTAAAGGAAGAACACACACACACACACACACACACACACACACACACACACACACACACACACACACAAAATGATGAAAAAAAATACACAACACATGGAAAGGGAAAGACACAAACCACATGAAAATGGAAACACACACCTAAAAATCACCTAGGGTACAAGGTGGGGGACAACCCACTTTCACTGAAGTACTTTCCTTTTTAGGAGTTACCCCCAAAGAAGTAACACCGAATGATGATGTTCTTCAAATTCGTTGACTAGTTCTAGAAAGTAGCCTCCTCTCCTTAGCTTCTTATGAAATCCAGGTGCTTTTATATTTTCCTTGTACATTGTTTAGGAGTAAGCCTACATGAGCTTCTTGATATTGAGGTCTTCGTCTAGAAATTTCATTTCTTTTGTTCTCTTTGAAATTAGTTTTGGAATGCCAATTGTCTTATGTGTTCATCCACATTGTTGACCTTCTCATTTATCATATCATTATTTCCCCAGGGATGATTCTTATTTGAATACATTTTGAGTACCCTGAGTTTTCATTGTTCCACCCATTCAATCTCCTAGAACATCCTTTTCGTAAGAGGAATTGCATTTGTCTTTTTGAATCCTATCAATATGAGGTGTTTAAATGTCAAATGGAGGATCAAAAATTGACCTCATATCCATCTTGTATAGCCAAAACATGAGCTAAGAGGTTGATACTTAGCTTGGTATCTTCCACATTGTCTTTTGTCCTTCTAAAATATCTTGTACTGAATCTTTCTTTGAAACTTCCAAAATCTCATCTTTACCTTCGTTTGAAGAATCTCCATTCTGGAAAATTCAAGGAAATCATTGAGAAGCATTTTCTTTTTTATGTTGACCATCATAGAATTCTACCACTTTTTTTTAAAAGGAATCTCAACTCTGAGGGCTTCAAAGTTCTCTACTCCATATTCTTCATAAGAGAAAGAGTCATCTTTTTCAAACAGGAAATAAAATTCCTCCCTTTCATCATCTCATTTATCGTCTCCAGAGGGGCATTAGTTTCTTCACCTTTATTTACTTCATCACGAATGACCTCAAAATTGATTGAGTATTACTAAACCTTGGATTATTTCTTGTCTTATAAATCCATAGCTCACATTAGGAGTTTGAGACTGAGCTCAAGGGATTTTGTTTCTTTTACATCTTTAATAAATCTTGCACTGATTCTCCTTTCAAATATTTTGATACCTCATCACAGGTTTTCCTTTTATCCTTATGGATGACATGATCAAAAGAATCCATCATATTTTAATGGGAATGAGAAAATTTCCTCATCATGGAAAGGTTTGTTCATTGATTCCTCTGTTCAAAATTCATCCAGAACTATCTCCTCTTCTTTGTGGCCCATAAAGTTACCTTTTTGCAGTTCAAAGTTTCTCAAAGATTCTTCAAGCTCCATGCCCCTTGTGCTGGGAAGGAATGGTTGGTCCTAAAAAAATTGGGATTTTTACCTCCTCTTTGGTTGTCATAAAATAATTCATCCTCATAAGATAATACTTTGGTATCCTGAATTTTGGCTCCAAGGTTTCCTACATTTTTACACCGTATACCTCATTTTCTTCTCTAGAAGTAATTTTTCCATGTCTCCTTTGACCGGTATGATTGTAGAAGACCAATTCATCTGAATCTTACCCCCAACTATTGGAAAAAGTTTCTGACTTATTAGCATTCCAAATGAAACTGGTATGTCTGCTACCAAAATAGTCATCAATACCTTCTTTTCTGGAAATTTGGCAAGGGTCACTTGTGCATCTTTGATTTTCCCTACAAATGGAACTTCCTTTGACTCCATGGAGTAGTAAGAGAAATAAGTGAAGAATCATGGTGAGTTTCAGAGATTTTGGAAACCTTCACATGCATCACATTATCAGAGGCACCATGAATCTATATGCAATTTTTCAATATGTATTCGCCAATGAGAAGGGATACGTAGAAAGGATCGACCTTGTCTTGTTTTAGATGCACTCATGGAAAACATGTTTGTTTTGGAGGTGTAGGTGGGTTTGGGATTTAGAGTTTAGTAGGGTTTACAACATTTAGGTGTTAAACTACCACTCTTGATATATCAGGACGAACCTCTCAAATTGGGATCAGGATGAGTCTGGAGATATTCAGTTTCATAAATTTGCACTTTGGTTCTATTCACATGTTCTACAAAGTCAAAAGGATAGATATCCAGACAAGGGGGGTGAATAGTATTGATTTTGGAGTTATAAAGGGCTTAGAAGTAGGGGTTGATGTTTGGGGAATGGAGGGTGTTTTTGAAAGGTAAACTAGGAACTTTAGAAGTATCATATTTTACAGGAGTAGATTTATATTTAGAATTGGAAGAAGCATTAGAAGACTTACTTGGAATTGTGGGTGACCTCCCACTCATCACAGGGTCAGTTTCTCCAATGTAGAATCCATGTAAGGTGGGAGTGGAGATCCTCGATTGATTATTTTTTTTGCAGAGTCACCATAGGAGGATCTTTAGTCTTCTTTTTCTTTGCTAACAGGTGAAGAAGAGGCTCCCTTTTCATACTGAGAATGAGTGAATACCACACATGAGAAACTAGTTCCATCTTCATTTCATCATCTTCACTCACCTCCAGTAATATTCAATAGTCCATTTTGAGTATCACCATTCACTTCTTATTCAACCTCTAGGAAATCACCACCTTCATTTTCTTTTTCAATATCTCCTTCATCTTCTTGAGTTCTGCAATGGGCATTAACAAGTGAGGCCTCCAAGGCAAGTCTCCAAGGTGTTCCTGTAATCTGATTTTTGTTGTTTCTTTGAGAAGACACTCATTCAAAAATTTCCCTCTTCAATGATGCCATTATCATTAGCCAATTTCTGCAGGAATGGATCCATGTTCTCTCATCCTAGGACGTTTTGAGCTTTACTCTTTGAGGGGTTCTTGATCTTTCCAGACAGGATGAGATCATCATCAAATTCAATGGCCACTTGTTGTGCTTCTGCAATATATCTTGGGTGGACCCTTCATAGGAAGAATCCTACCTCAGTTGATTAAGCATTAATGAAGAATATTTTAACATTATTTTCATATGGTGCATCATCTTCTGGTATCCTATAGAGTAACCGGTCGAAACTGAACTATGAAATCTCTCATAGTTTTGTTTGATATTTTTTTCATTTGTGCCAACTGAACAAGGAGATCTTGACATTCCTCATTAGATTTGAATATTTCCTCGAACTTGGTTTTAATATCATTCCAACGAGTGATTGATCTGGTGGGAAAGAGGTAGAACCATTATACTATTTTTTCTTGGAGATATTCCACAAACAACCTTATGGAAACATCTTCATGTTTGACTCCAAGAATCTCACATGATGTGGTGAAATCAGTGATGTATTCTTTAGGAATTTATGTGTCAGCACCTTTAAACTTTGGGAAATTTCTTACAGTAACCTATTGGTAGACTATGTGAAGAGAGGATTAAAGAACAAGAAGGCTTGTATTTCCTCCCCATGGAACAATGGGTTGATGTCTTTCTTCTTCATCTTTCATTATTGTTTCTGTTTCCACTTTGGCTCGTGCTTTTACAAATTCTTCTTCAAATTCTTCTTCTATTGGTCTCATTCTTCTTCACTTGAGGAAATTCGATCTTCAATGGTGGTTGAAAATGGGAGAATTTTCAAAGGGAATATCAACAGGTGTTTGAATTGGATTACTAGGTGAGCTACTTGATGACCCAGATGGAGATGAGGCTTGAGAGAAGAAATAGGAATTGTCTTTGATTTTTTTTTCTGATTTTACAAATCCTCAAAATTGGAATCAATGACACCTCTCAAACTTTCAACCTAGGCTATATCTTCCTTTCAACCAGCTTTTAGAGAAAAAATTTCAATGGGAATATGAAAGGACACTTTCCTGAATATGAAAGGTCACATGTGCAAGAACAACAATAGTGTGTTTCAGCAATGGATATCCATTAATGCCAATTTTTAATTTTCTTAATTTTTTTATTTTTAATATATAATTTCTATTTTTTTGACCTTGTGGTCATATTTGGGTGTAGATGCTTCCAATTTTGCCCCACAGTGGGTGCGAAAAACTGTTGGCGAGAAAATATTTTAGGTGGAAAAATTTTTGGGTTTCTTGCCAACGTTCTGGGAATCAAAGTCCCTCTACTTAGACATGGTGCAACTTCCATGTGTTTGCATGTGCATGAAAAGGTGGGTTTTTCCTGGTGGCCTTGTGGTTGGGATCCAACAGGGGCACTCCACTAACCCTGTGGCAAAGCTAGCAATTTACTTTCTAGAGAAGACTTTGTCTAGAGAGCGGGAAAGGGACTGAGAATAAAAGATAGGAGAACTAATGTTGCAGGTAGAAACTCAGATTCCTACACACACTAGTTAGAAATTTCAACACATGCATTTATGAGAAGAAACAACCAAAACTTCCATGCTACTGGCTAGAGGAAACCATGCATACAAATATGCACACATTCATATGCCTTGGAAAAATAAAACTTCTTCCTTAATTAGCATTTCAATTAAAGTTGTACATAGTATGAGAATGGAGGAAAAATAGTGAGGGGGAAATAGAAGAAAATTGGCTAACTCTTTGTTCTTCCACAAGTAGACAAATGGTCTCTCATGAATTCACAAATTTGCAACCAACAACCCCTTGAAAATGAGAATCTTTACATTTTATAAGAAGAGAGGTGACTCTTCATATGCCCCCCAATGACCTTTCATATGTCTTCACGTAACTTAAAACTTTTCATCTTCCTAGGAAAACATTAAGTCCCTTTTTATAACATAAAGGTGACTTTTACATTAGAAACATAAAGTTATTTTTTAATTACATTAAGACATATGAAAAAGTGCATCCCCAACGACAAATTAGAACATTGAAGAGAGAGAAAGTTGGGGAGGGTGAGAGGAGAGAGAGAGAGAGAGAAGAAGAAAGAAGGAAGAATCCACCTCTGATGAAGTCCACCGATCTTTGCCAATGATCTGATGAAACGCTCTAATGGATGAACTCTGAATCCTTGAATGCATGATACCATAAGAAACCTCCTTCAAAGGACACATGGTCACTACGAACTAAGTGTTTAGAAACACTGTCGAATGATTCCTTTGGTGACCATGAGATGTCGCTCATGAATATCCCCTCTAA
This sequence comes from Taxus chinensis, assembly GCA_019776745.2. Lineage (NCBI taxonomy): Eukaryota > Viridiplantae > Streptophyta > Pinopsida > Cupressales > Taxaceae > Taxus > Taxus chinensis. Next base: position 764,905,867 of record CM034154.1, on the reverse strand, counting down.
AGAGATTGAAGCTTTGGAAACCAACCCTATCATGACTCTCTACAACACTACCACACTGTTAAGTTGATTTGAACATCCTGATGGAACACACCATGAACATTTTGACGATGTTAATCACGCAAACTCCACCTCACACACACAAACTGAAACATGAAATGAGTGTCAAAAGACACTGCTTGAGATCCATGTAAGTGACAACACTGTCACCTATTTTTGCATATTCCAATGGGAAAGAGCCTGTGTGATCGACTTTACCCTAGTGCGATTTGAACTTGAATTTTTCCTTGACACTTACTATATTTGGAAAAGGGCAACTTACTATTTTTAGTAAGTGTCAAAATTTACTTCCTCTCTGGCTCCCAGTTGATGATGTTGACTTGAATGATTATCCCTACTGTATCACTCCCTTTTGTGAAATCTATTTTTGGAATGACTTACTATTAATAGCAAGTGCCTACAAGACAACTTACTATTTTTAATAAGTGTGATTTTTGCCCGAGATGACCACACCAATGAGTTTTACCTGTATTACTCCCCATGTGTACATTGTCTTCTCCTAGATTTCCTCTTCTGAGGTGACTTATTAAAAATGGTAGGCACCCATATGGGAGACTTACTATTTTTACGTAAGTGATGATATCCACCATACTTTTTGAACCAGCTAATCAATCTGACCTCGTTTTCCTCCTTAGCGTACACTGTCTTCTTCGCAGCTTCTTCTGGTGACGACTTACCCAAAATAGTAGCCACCCATGTAGAAAGGATTACTATTTTTTAGAAATTGGGTCTCTGGTGATTGGTTCATGATGAAATGAAAGTTTTTGATATGGGTTTTTTCCCAATAATGCTCCTCTCAAATTTCAGCTTCACCTAATCGCTGGTTTGAGAGATTTTAAATTTAAATTTTTGTTGTCGTGGGAAACTAGGGTTTGCTTGCCGTAAAAAATACAGGCCATGTATGAAAAAAATATTTCACTTGGATCCTCATGGCCTCTAAAAAACTAAATGTCTGCAAAAAATGGCATCTCGATTGGTTTGAGTATTTTGGGAGATATGAAGAATTTTCCTTCATGGACTTCAAGGGTTTTCTAGAAAAATCTCTTCATTTTTCTTCGTTTTCCGTTCTTTTTGCATTTTTCTATTGTTTTAGATTTTTTCATTGTTGGAAAATTTTGCCATGGGATTGGGTTTGAAAAAATGGATTAAAAATGAAGGAGAGGATGGGGTGTATGTTATTTGTATTTCAATCACTAGAAAAATTTTACATTTGCCAGGTTCAGTTCCAACAGTGTATGGAGGTGTGGGGGGAAAAGGCATGGTGAAGGGCGCAAATGCTAAGTGTTGGTAATGTTATAGCATGCAAATTTCACTAATGCCTCGAGGGATGGGGAACAGTTTTTGCAGTGTTCATTTATGTCCCTCTTGTCAAAAGGTGCAAAGGGGACATAAAATTCTACTTCATCCTAGGCTCGACACTTGTCATGTTTTTCATTCATTGAGCAACTTAAGTAGAGGGGGCTGAATTAGAGCACCTGGGGGCCGATTGACGGTCACATGGAGGACCAGAAGGCACAATAGGGGTAGGGTGAATTTTTATGTCCCTTTCATCCCTTTTTAAAAAGGAAAAAGGGGACATGAAATTCCCCTTCATCCTGGGCATGACATGTGGCGTACATGCAACAATAGGTGGGTGAATGGTCAAACTGGTCAATGGGGGCTGAACTTGGTAAGTACATGGTCATATGGGTGACCAAAAGGCTTCTTATGGGGTGAGGAATAATTTTTTGCACCTCATGTCCCTTTGAAAAGGTGATAAATGGGACATGAAATTGTGCCTTCACCACAGGCTGCCACATGTCCCATCATGAAATTTGACTAAGTGTTGGAAAACATACCTTGGGAACCAACTTGCAAAGACAATATCTTGAGCTCCCGAATGAATTTTTGGGTAAAATTTTATATGATTCCACCTTAAAACAACCCTATGAATCCAATGGCGTATGGTCCCAAGATCCAATTTTGATTGCAACACCTCCAAATGGTTCATTCTTTCTTGGGACTGCCGCTTGTTGTGTGTCATGAAAGAGTGAGCTGCCTCAGAACAATGCATGAGATTTCAAGAGGTCCACGTTTTTTCCACCATGTAGAGTTTTGAAAATTATTTCCATAGGTACTTTGTTTGGATTTCTAATCACTATAGAGATCCTAGAATATTTCTTTGAATTTCAGAGTCCTCTTTCACAGATAATGTATGCTCCTTTAGGCCCGAAAACCTACTTCTCGTGAATTGGTTCCAAAACCTCTGAATCTTCCTTGCATCTTCCAAAATCATTTCCTTGATGTTCCTAGCATTTGAATACTCCTCCACGATGAGGTTCGCTCCTTTGATCAACTCCGGTGGTGGTGCACTAGTCCTAGGAAGGCTAATGGTAGCCCTTCCCAAAACTACTCAAATGCTTGAATGTTTTTGAAGATCCTAAATCACATAGGGTACTAACTTGACATTCAATTGGGTATCACTAGAATAACTAGATAGGGATAGTGTTAGGAATGGATTGACCTAGGGGTGTCTTGGAAAGATATATCTTTGAAATTTTTTGACATTGTGGTATTTCACCTACAAAAACACAGGACAACACAATATTACTACCACTTTTTTTATATTCCTTTGGGATGGTCATTTCAAACCACAATCATTCACTAGAGCATCTTTAATAAAATCTATTCACACAATCCAACTCTTTTCAATCCAATGACCAACATAATTGTCCATTAGCTTGAGGGGGGAACAATATCCTTACCATAAAACTGGGACATCTTCGCTCTAGTTTTTATCTCGCAACCTGCGCCTATAGACAACTCAATAAAGAGGGGAAAATGTAGACATTTATTTTTCACCAATAGGTGACCCTACACATATTAATTGTATTATAATTATTTACACTATGATTACTATCCTAAGCATAGTACTCCCTATAGTCTATAAATTACCCTCGTAAATCCCCGGTTACCTACGTAGAATCCCATTTACCTTTCCAACCTCTTAAAACAACCTAACCTAATTTACCCTAACGATCCTAACTTCTTCCTACCTAGATCCTTAACCCCCCCACCGTTATTGAACTAACTTCAAGCCTCGAATGGCAAGTGGTTTTAACCATTTTTCATCCTTCCTTGTTTGTTTCTTAACAATTTTGACTTGATTGACAGTGATCATTATGGTTGTTCTTTATCTTATTTAGTCACCATATTTCCTCCTTCCTCGGTTAGATTGGATTTACTCTGGATGAATTGTTGAAGTAATGATACCCTGCCTACATCCAAAATGATAGGTAACGATGTTGGAAAGACCACTTACAGCTTATTACCACCTCTTAGGAGTCCCTCTCAAACATCTAGTCTGCCATTGGATCTTTGTCACCTGTATTATCACTCAACAAAGTATAGTGCTCTCACTTGTGTTATTTCAGTCATAGTTTACATTAATTACACTCTACATACAATCATATTTTTAAAAGACACCTAGATATTCCCTACTTTGTCTTTCGTTTAGCCATTTATCCAAGCATTTATAAAACTATCCAATTTACCAGAGATTGTCGCCAATCCCCAATTTCTACTGATTTACCTGATTGTCATCGATCAGAGCCCCAATCCCTTTACATTTAATTTATCCCCTTATAAATATTGTAGTTTCTATTTTTTTCATCCATTCTTTCTCTACAACTCTTGTGCTTCAACTTTGCATTACCAAAGTCCCAATTACATCAAAAATATCCTTTTTTACTAGCCTTTGCTAAAATAGACCATTTTGTCCCCAATTGTTACTGATCCAGAATCAGTGTCAATCCCTGTCCTTATTCCTTATATTATTATCTTTATCAATGTCATCACCTTATTTTTTTAGACCCTATCACTACTATGTCCATTCCACCTTCATAACGTATTCTATATAGTAGCCTTGACATATATGACACTAGTCAATCTAGCATTTTGCAATCTTCTTCTGCTACTACAAATACTCCAACATTTCTACTCAAACCATGACTATTATTTCACCTACAGTATCACCTCCTATCAATATTCCTTCCTCACCTATTGATTCACCTTCAATAGCTCCACCTTATGTGCCACCTACCAATATACTTGATAATGCTACACAACACGAGAATGCTAATACCGATGATTCTGAGGACTCTGATGATGAAGTTGACACTATCAAACTAACCGATGAAGCATTAGGTCAACTAAATTTCACAGTGGTTGATGTAGATGGTTCTTACTTAAAAGACACATTTGTGGCCAATGTCCTGGGTGAATATAATTTCAAGACCCCTCCTTCTACCAATGATATGATACGTTATCAAGGATCTATTAATATTGTTGATATTGTTTCATCTTCTATTATGTAGTCAGTGTCTTCGTCACCTCCTTTAACATGTATGTTTCTCATCAACAACTCCTTTTGGCATAATATTCCACTTGATTGTACTTCTTGAGATATTATTTGCACACTTGAGGGCTTGACTAGACTTGGTTTAACACTTAATGATATCTTACCACCAATTCACTCATCTCATCTTTATCATGGCTATTGTCACATCATAGCTTCTTATGACCTTCATGTATTCCGTTTGATAATATTTGTTGCTCACGCTCCTTGTACTTCTCCACTAACACTTGGGAAATATTAGCTTGACTACATTGGCAGTACTCTAGATATAAACCACACTTATCTCACGTTTCTTATGTCATTCGGTAGTGTCTCCATAGGTAATGACTCATCTCTGACTTACGTTTTGAATATTTATCGTTGGTATGCACAAGACTATCCGCGATTACCTTTCATCGATGAAGAGTATGCCATGACTTTCTACACATTATGTGGCAATGGTTCTTTATATGATCCACCTCATTCTATTATTTATCAAGTTACCAATGTCACTCCAGCAGGCTTTGATCCTGACAATGATGATCTACTAGATAGTGTCACATGACTGTATTCACTATTACACACTTGGGAGGCATAACATCTAACACATCCCCCTCACCATATTAGCATTAGCGCATCTATCATATTTGCATTATCATACATCAATCTCCTAGCTTAGACATACTCATCACATGTTTCAGCATTGTCATTTCCTGATGACACACTCTTGTGCTTTAGTTCACACTTGACTATTGAGGGCTATAACTACACATGAATGCCACACACTACACAATAGGCATTAAGCACTATGACTCTTCATACATCTCACATCATATATTTTACATCTTACACTCTACATTTAGTCTGCATAATTTTGACCATTGTGCATTTACACGTGTTACATACTCTACACACCATACTAGTATTCCTCATACATGTGTCAAAATCCTATTGCTACGAGTCTAGCATTCCTCCTCATTATACAAACTACATCGCGTGCACTCCCACATTATTACTCTATCTAAACATCTTAGATTGCACATTATACATTCTACACATCACATGGTCATCTTTCATCACATATACTATACACATCTACTTGTACACATTGCGCTCACTACCTTATGACACACTTTAGTTCCTCATTCCATACTTGACTTATGAGGGCTTACCAATTAAATGGACCTTATCATACACACACACTTATTATTCAACCTTCTCTAATGCAACATTCCTAGGTTAGTGACATATGCTATAGGCTAAATGGTCATCTCTTCCTTCATATTATAGGTGTATATGCTTTATGCTATATCACCACTCCCTTTATATGTCTCATCGTGATATAAAATTTAGGCTATATCATCACGCATTCATATCTAGGTCGCATATCATCACACACATACACATTCATCATAATGTGTTAAACACAACACACACTTCGACCATTTCCCAATGACTCACTCTCATTTATGGTTCATTCTTGACTGCTAAGGGGGCATACTAAATGGTCCTCACTAAATTTACTTCCATTCACTTGGGGGGAACACAGACCCTATCATCCATCTTGTATTCTGCTCAATCCATCCATAACATATCGTATTCTATGGTTACATTTAATTTTGCTTACACTTGTTTGTATATGTTCACTTTACTACACATGATAGTTAGATCTCTTATATGTCATTTATTTATACCATACAAACATGCGCATTCACATCTTTCTCTAGTTGTGATCATAGATATAGGTCTCTTACATGCAGCATGGATGCTCGCCTCCTACCACTCGTATAATGGTTGTTGGGGGTAACCACATTTGTCTCTTACATATTCTATTGTTTCATTTTGTACTTAGCACTCTACATTACTTTCTTGTACATGCTTTTGAAATATGAATTATTTTTCTAACATGTTAATGGGTGCTTCATGTGTAGCATTTGTTTACAGGATTACTTACTTCCATGGCTATTTGTTGTTTGCACTTGCTTGTTTTGTTTGTTATTATATGTGGGCCTCGCACTTTGTTTGGTGTGTGCACATGTTTATTATATGTGGCCATTGTGGCCTTGCATGTCTTGTGACATTATGAGTGATGTCCCATGTTTGAAATCCACTTTAGCAGTCTATGTTTGGCTTCTTGCATGTTTACTTGCATCCTAGCTTACATTTATCTGTGTAGCGTACACTTGTCTTTTACATGCATGTTTGTTCATACTAGCACTTATTTCTAGCCACGTGTTTGTATGTGCCTTGGTTTATACCAAGCACATTCCCTTCCCCCTGTAAGGTATAGTTTATGTGGTTGGTCCTATTTTGGGGCAGCATTCTCCTATTAGCGACATTGCAAGAGGGGGGGAATCATTTGGGGATTTTACATATTACACAAAGATCACTATCGGCATAGTTCAGTTTAGTTTTACCTCATATACATTATGGTGTTATACAGCGAGTGGGTTCAAAATAGTCTACGAACCCCATACACAGGGGATTTTACAGGACAGGTTTTCCTTAGCATTTTGGGGAGCAGATACAGGTTGGAGGATACAGAGGAATTCCTCCCTACACTACTTCAGTCAGTGGTGTCAGATCACACAAAAAACCAAGCATTACAGAGATCTCTTCATACATTCATCAGGGAAGTAGTTATAGGTTGGAGAATAATGCATCTTTCTCCCCACACTTCTTCGGCTAGGGTGGCGTGAGATCGCCCGAAAAAAATTACAATACAAGATATATTTTCTATACCTTTTCTCTCATCATGGATCATGTGCACATGTTCCTTTTACATTTTTCATTTCCATTACATAGTTTTTACTATATACATGTGTCTTTACATGCATTTTTGACATATATACATGTGTATTTGACTACTTGATCATCTTCTCCTTGTAGGCCCAATCGTATGAGAAGAAAGTAGTCAACAACAACAACAACATTTCATGATAGCACACACCTTATACTAACATGCAGGTACATCACACACATTGGAAACTACACACGTGTTTCCACCCTAGGTTCACTCTCACCACTTTTTCACACGTTTGCATCTTTAGTTTCCATGCTTCACTATTTTCTCATTCCACACTTTGTCTAGTCCATCAGCATGCTTTCTACATCACTCTACATGGACATCATGTAAGCATCTCTATCTACTTTATGTTACCGAGCATTTTTCTCACCAACATAAAGTGGGGGCAAATGTAGACACAAAATCATGCACTTTATACATTATTTATTCTTAGTCTCATACTACTATTCATATATTTTTTAAGTGAAGAAAATACTAATTAACCCCCATCTTTTGGTTGTTTTACTTTGCTTTTTGTCGTCACTACCAACCTTCAGCCTCTACTTGCCTAGTCTATTTTTGTCATTTTGTGTCATTTTAGCCTTGATTGGGGCACCTAGGCTAGTATTGGGGCATCCACAGGTGCTCTAGTTCCAACCGAGGTGCCCTGATCCTCTTTCCACTTTCCCACCACTTTTTGGGCACTTTCTAACCATTTGAGCATTCTATATTTTTAGTAGTGCTTAGTGCTTGGTTTGCAATGACTCAGTGGGCCACATACATGGGGGATATCATTGTTTCATTTGGCTTGAAGAAGGGGATAAAGGTTTGTTCTATTACCATTGCTCTTATCCCCATCATTCGCAGAGCCATCATTGGTATCTTGTCCTCACAATTGATCAGGGACAAGGGAGGTGACACCCTCCTTTACTGTTGGGCTCCCATTATTACACAAATGGAGGGGCATGGCTGCATATATTCCTAGGGAGTAGACATCTTGGGGACTACCTATCATGACATGTATAGGGTAGTCAGGTTACAAGGACAGTCACTGAACCATCCCACACTAGTTATGAGATGGGTATATGAGTGTATTGCCCCCTGTGGGAGGGGAATACTAGTACAGGACCTGGGGGTTGTTCAGGTAATGAGGTGGATAGGGATGTTAGTAATTCAGACCCCTCACCGGTCAGTGGCTTCTTTGACCATGACAGACATGGTTACCACACCCTACCAGGATATAGTAGGGTTGTGGGGGCAGGAGATGACCAAAATGGTAGCTTGTTCTACCACATAACAGTTAGTTGACAGGGCACATAGAGTCAAGATTCATCCATTCGATTAGGTTTCTCAGTATTTTGGCCTCCTTTATGTAGATATGCTTCCTTCAGTGGCTCCAATATACGAGACTATTCAGGAGGCCTGAAAGGGCCCTAGAGGGGATCCTGGATGGACCGTGGTTACTCCCGATGTGCCTATTATAGTTAGGCAGGTGGTTTGTGCCCGATGGGTAGCTGGTGCCCCTCGAGCACCTTTACTCCCCATATTGAGGCCACTCTCACTCCCAGTGGAGAGGAGGATGATCCCATTGACTTAGACTCCGACTCTAAGGAGTACACAAGAGATGAGATCGAGGAGGAATCAGTTGGAGAGGGGATATGTGATGAGGGGCTAGGTGGTGAGGTTGGTGAGACATCCCATATGAAGGAGGAGGAGAGTGACCCGGAGTGGAATCACACTCAGGATATGTTGAGAGCAGTACTGGAGGAAGCGAGTGCGGAGATAGAGATCTTGGTCTCAAAGGGACCACTTCCTTGAGATGGAAAGGGAGATGATGAGTCCATGATAGGACAACATATCACCTCTAGCTTTGGGGAGGCCCCACAGCCACCACCAGCAACCACAACAGCCACTGACCCTACTTGGATGCCTGGAATCCAAGTACATTGATACTCTTCCCTTGACCTTGTTAGTTGGAAATGTTAGTTGGTATTTCTTTTTGTTTTGTTTTTGTAATTTTCTAACTCAATGTTTCTTCTTCTTTTCTTACTTGCAGCAACTGCACAGAAGTGGTGAGATTTTATTTGATAGGTGTGCGTGGACACCCTGGCTCAAGCCATGGCCCTATAAGATGGATATGAGGTCATTTTTTATCCTCCATGACATTCAAACACCTCATATTGATATGAGTCAAAAAGATGAATTTGATGCTTCTTGTAAAAAATATGCCCATGAGTATGAATATAGGAAAGAATAAAACTCATAATATTCAAATAATTTGAATGGAAACTAGCCTTGTGGCAGTGGTGAGATGCTCAATGAGAGATCAATAGTGTGGGTAAACACGAAAGGAAACTAGCACTATGAAACCATTTTCAAACAGAATGAAGGTAATGGAATTTTTAAGCAAATGCCTGAGCATCAAGAAGTTCATGTAGGTTCACTCCTACAGTGTACACAAACAATCATGAAAGAACCTAGATTTTATAAGAAGTTGAGGAGAGGAGGTTGCTTTCTGGAACTAGTCAATGGCTTTGGGGAACATAATCGATTAGTGTTTCCCATTCAAAGGTAACCTCTGAAAAGGAAAAGTGCTTTATTGAAAGCGGGTTGTCCCCACATTTGAACCATAGGTGATTTTTAGGTGTGTATTTCCCCTTACAGTTGTGTAATTTCTTTCTTTTCCGTGTGGTGTATGTTTTTCCTTTCGTGTGTGTGTGTTTGTGTGTGTGTGTGTGTGTGTGTATAACGTTGTGTAGCCCAATGGATGAGGCACTCATCAAGTCTAAAGTTGAGATTCTTGGATTTATCACATCATGTCCTCACTGATCTCGATCTATAATGTGTCCCTGAGCTAGAGCCAGTTGTTGTCCTATGTTTTTGCATGGAAAAAATTCACCAAAAAACAGGACAGCTATACCTTAGTGTCAAAATTTTCATGTTATACCTCTCCAGGCACCCCCAGATCAACCTACCCCTAATTTCAAGTCATGTCTTGTCCCCTAGTGGTTCATCTATGAATGTCATAAGTCCCCTAGGTGATTTAGGAAATTAAAAATCATTCAAATATGTTGGAGCAGTGTTTTTCAAGGCAAGTTTTCAACAAAATTAGAGAGGGCCTTCATCAACCTCTCTAAGCCAAGTGCACCATCACCAAAGTAGTACAGGAGGATTATTTTCATCATGGAGGTGTATCTAAGATCTAGGAACATCAAGGAAATTATTTAGGAAAAATATGGAAGGTTTTGGTGGTTTAGGAGCCGATTCATTGAAAGTGGGTTTTTGGGTGAAAAGGAGTTTGGACTGTATAAAGCACCTGATCTTTAAGGAATAATTTCAGGAGCTCAGGAATGAGTCACAAAATAAAAATATATATCATTAGAAATAATTTTTGATTCCCCACATGGTGGAGAAAACATATCATCTTCAAGCACCATGAATTTTTTAGGCCAACTCGTTACTTCCATGCACGATGGGTGATCCCGAGAAAAAGGAGGATTTTTTAGGCATTTCGAGAATAATAAAGTCATGGGACCCCTCTCATTATTCTCAAAAATTATTTTTCATGTCAAATCATATAACGAATCACCTGAAAGCTCATATGGGAGCTCAAGTTATGACCTTTTCAAGTCGGCCCTTAAGGTATATACTCTTTGGTACTTAGCCATTTTCACACCTGGGCGCATGTCAAGCTAAGGTTGAGGCGCACTATTTTTCACCCATTGCACCAAATGATACAAAACCAAAATGTTTTAGACTTAATAAAATAAATTAACAATTGTGTTAGATGAATTCAAAAGAATTATCTCTGAAAAGAGATGTAGATTACTAAAAAAGACTTCAATTACATTACGTATCTCTACAAGGAGATGTTTATCTTCCCTTTTTCAGGTTACATATGCATTTATACTATTTTTATAAATATGAAAGGGAACTTAGAGGAATTTGGAAGTTCACCAATCTTGAGGGAGACAAGGTGTTTCACCTTCCAAGAATTACATGTGCACTAATTTTGCGAAACTATTATTTTTAGAATTTACTATTTTTAAACAACACTAGAAAAATCACAATTTGGGACCTTTAAACATGGATTTCGGAGGTCAAACTTTGCCAAAAAAATGTCATCCTTTCATCATGTTCTACACATTCTGAGCTTTTCATTGCACTTTGAATGGAGTCAATCAGAGCTACGGTGCAGAAGTTACGATCCTTAGAAGTGACTCCACTGTAATTATTGCCTGGATCACCAAATAAAAAGTGCAAATCGTGAAAAAATTATTCCCTCACCCCATTCTTCCTTTTGGTCACTCATATGACCTGATGACTTCCCATTAGCCCCTTCGACCAGTTTGACCATGTTCATCTACCAGCTTCCGCATATTCGCCAAGTGTCATAAGAAGGCTAAGGCACACTTTTTTTCACCCATTAAACCAAATGAAAAGTACAAATGATGCAAAAAAGTGTGCCCTCACCCTATTTAGTCCCTTGTTTCATCATGTGACTCTCCTCCAACTCAAAAGTGCTAAAGTTTATCCCCCTCCTCCAATGCTCAAATTAAATGCATGTGTGCCAAGTGTCACCATGAGGCTAAGGTGCACTTTTTTGCACCCATTGCACCAAACATAAGGTGAAAATGGTACAAAAAAGTGTGCCTCGCCTCCTCTCAAAATCAAACACTATTTAAATGAACACGTAGCTATTTTTCAGCATTCCACACTCCACAACCTCCATATTTTGTTGAAAATTATTGAGACTTTTGAATCCACCATTTTTGTCCTTGAATAGATTAGTTAAAGTATGACACTTAACAAAGAACATACAGAAGGTTCACATGGGAAGAGAACAGTACATTCAAAAGCATGGAAGGATCAGAAAGGAATCACACGCTGGGAACAGAGAAAGATTTGGGACTTAGTTGTTTTCACAATGAGGATCTATTTTTGGAAGATGGCGTGTGGAGCACACAAACTAGTTAGAGACTTGCATGACACACATTGGCTATTTTTGGAGGATCAGCTACGAAGCACTTTGCATGGATACAGGCTGAGAATAGATCTACTACTAGACAGTTAACTAGAAGAAGTCTATTGTTAGCGCACTTGCATGTGTGGCTATTTTTGTAATGGCACTGTGGCTAATAATAGCATGTGACCTATTTTGGGATTAGATAAGTGGTGAAGGGAAAGTCCCCACCCTTATAAATATGTAGTGAACTGTGTAGCATAGTGAGAATGGGCATGTGAGAATTGAGTTATTATGAGGTCATGCTGCCAAATCTGATGCGTGCATAGACTATGGTACTATCTATTGTAATCAGCTTCTATGTATTTATCATGTTTAATGTAATGGAATGTGTTGGCTGAATCAGAGTGTCAAATCCTGAGTATAATTAGTTCTTGCATGCTTGATTTCATCATGGTTATCTCTTAAGTTTGTTATTCTCTAGATCTAGATCTGAATATGTACTGTAGACTGATATATTAGACATAGATATGAATGCTTTAAGTCTTCATCATGCTAACATCCTATAACAACAACCCTAAAGAGGGGCCTGGTACCTTTGTGCACTTTGGGTGAGCGCTCAGTCTAGGCTGAGTGATGTGTCAGTGTGCCTAGGATTTTACTGGTGAATTCTAGGCTGCATCATTGGTTCCATTGTCGGGACCTCTTTTTCAGTTGTTTTCAGGATGGTTCACGATGAAGACATACCAGTTGACCCTAGCAAGTGTTGAGGAGTGGATACATGATTTAGAAGAAGAATACGCACATGAGGTTCAACACTGGATCTGAGTTTAATGCACACGTATGGGTGGAACAGAATCTGTATGACAGTTTATATGAGAGCTTCTTTGCTATCTTTATAGTAGAATTGTACGAGTGGTTGATTGCTTATGCATCTAAATGGAATTGGAGGTATCACACACTTGTCTAGACACATGAATAATTTCAGACCCTTTATGATGTTGATCTAATTTGGACTCGCATTAGTGGATACATGGTTCCATGGTGTTTTGAACAGTTATATCTTGGAGTACTCAATTTCCACTTATTCGTGCCCAGAGGTAGCTGAATTCTAGTTTTTACGATATCCCAAGGGGAACTTACCTGCAAGGAATTCCACTGGCGATCAAGATCCTGATGGTAACTTTGAATTTGGAGAGAAAATCGATGGCTAACTAAACCCCACCACACGAGGGGGTAGGAGCAGGTTTGGTGAAAGATGGAAGACCTAGCAGTAGAGAGGTAGAGAGAGGAAAGGTGGCTTAAGTATAATGAGGTGCGTGAGAGGGAGGTAGAGAAGCAGTGGGAGGTTGCAGAGAAAATGGCATTGTGGAGAAAGATAGTTCGGGAAGGAGTTGAAGTTCACGCAGAAGACGTGGAACCTGAGTATCAGGAACTCCCCCATTTGGGAAAGCATGACAGGGAACCCTCCTCAGCCTCATGTAGAAGTGGACCAGTAGAAAATGACCTGGGCCGAGGTGCGCATCTGAATCCACCTAGAAACCTTTCCCTTGCACTTGGTTTTCCAGCATCTAGTATAACAAATAGTCAACAAGCTAATTCAAGTAGTGGGAGAGTAGGAGTGAGTCTTATAAGAGGCACAATGATGGTAGTGCAAATGACTTCATTGTTATATGGGAGTACCTTTTCAGGTGTATCATCTGCACAGAATTCAGGCACAAATTTTTGGACTATCTTCTAGGAGTAGTAACACTTCACAGACTGTTGGGGTGTAGTTTAGTACTACTATTGGGACACAGGGAAGTACATCCTCTGGTCCAACCCCAAGCTATAGGTTTGGGATCAGGAGGTATAGGTGGCTCTAGCTCTGGTGGATCTGGTGGTTCTAGAGGTAGAGGAAACACAAGAGGTTCTGGATCAGGTGGGCAAGGTCCACACCAACCCCAGAATATTTACATGGAGATGTCTCTTCATCTTCCAGAGTATAGGGGCATAGAATATGATGTTGAACATGTACATATGTGTGAAATACTATGGCATGCAAAAGGAATCATGGCTTCTGAGCATAGGGAAAGCCAATTTGCTACTACGTTACAAGGGTGCACGCACACAACTGGTACATAAATTTTGACCCTGATCAGACTTGTGTAGACTATACAGCTTTAAAAGATGCATTCCTTAAAGAGTTTCACATCCCTGAGTTTGAGTAGAAGAGTATAAGTGCACTCAAGGATATTAAGCAAGGCACTACTGAAAGTGTCAGAGAATATGATGCCCATTTTAAAACATTGTTATCTAAGCTTGTCTTATGATATTCATGCAAGCCAACATGCACAATGGTTCATTGGAGGCCTGATTACACCTTTTAGGAGGGCACTATCACATAAAACATACACTGATCCGCATGAAGCACTTGAAGCAGCTTTACACACTGAGGTAGTTGGAAGTATAGACACTAGGGTGAGCCCATTTTTAGAAGCACAGATCATAGCTATGGAAAGCAGTTGGAGAAACTATCAGAAAATTCAACACATGAGACGTGCACAGGGATTTGGTGCACAGATTGTGAAGTGGAAGGTCACACAAAGGATAGTTGTCCCTATAGATCAGTGTAGTTCATTGTTGTTGGATTGTGAGATATGTCCATTTAAACCATGATGCTAGCCATTATCCCATTACTACAACGCGCGATAAGGAAGAACGTTTCATGTTACTGTAAAATCTATAGGTCCATGACTCATGACATGGAAGACTACTGGCTGATTGGTCAGATCCATGATGCTATAGATATTGGTGTACGAAAGACATGAGTTTTAGATAACTCTAAAGGAAAGAACGAGCATCAGGATCAGGGATCACAATCAGGTGTGCTATGATCAGAATGAAGGGCATTTTGAAGGCAGTCATGGCCGAGGTTGAGGATACCATGGTGGATTTGGAGGATGAGGCCGTGGTGGTGGAAGAAGTGAGTTCCCTTGCGAGAACATGTTATACATGTGGATCTCCTGACCACTACAGGTGTGAATGTCCTCAGAATATTACATGTTCTTTCTGTGGAAAGAATCATAGTTATGAGGAATGCCCTGACCTGTATGAGCATCTTAGAAAGTAACATAAATAGGAAAACAAAGGTGCATGGATGGTTAGGATACAACACGTTGTGGAAAATTAGTGGATGCCTAAGTTGGAACCAGAATCCGAGGCATTATAGGTAAAGATCATGACCCATGCTGAAGCAGAAATGCCAAAGAAGCATTACAACAGAATCCTACCATCACTAAGGAGGAGGTTCTTCATGCACGGTACCCAGATCCTACCCATCAGAAGGAGGTTTACCAGGAAACCATGGAGGTACTCAGAAATCTTCAAGGTGAGATACAATATTTAAAAGAGAAATCACAGAAGATGGAGCAAAATAAAGCATCAGAGATGGTCCAAACTGATATAGATGACTTGAGAGAAGTGTGTAAATTATTTGTGCTAAGGAGAATATCATTCCACTATTGGGGAATTGGTTAAAAGGAAATACTCCATGCACGCAAGTACTGAGACTGGATGACAGATCCTACATGCAAATCTTCCCCCTCATAGCCTAGATTATGACAAGGAAATAACTCTAAATGTTGTTTGTGGATGGGTGGCTATTGAGTAATATATTGATTGATACATGTGCATGGAAGTCAATGTTCTTACCTTAGATGCATGGGTACAAATGGGGAGACCCCCATTACAGCCATCCTCTAATGTATTGTTCATGGCTAATCGGACTAAGGCCACTCCCATCGGAGTTTTAAAAGATGCATCCATTACCATACAAGGAGCCAAGTTCATTGGAGACTTTGAGGTTTTAGCGTATGGTAGAGTCAGATAGCTTCCCAACTCTATTGGGGCATCCTTGGTGCTATGCAAATAATGTTGATCTTTGGTTCAACAAGGGTTATATC
The DNA here is from genome assembly GCA_019776745.2 of Taxus chinensis. Classification (NCBI taxonomy): domain Eukaryota; kingdom Viridiplantae; phylum Streptophyta; class Pinopsida; order Cupressales; family Taxaceae; genus Taxus; species Taxus chinensis. Next base: position 764,889,743 of record CM034154.1, on the reverse strand, counting down.
AGTTTTGAAAACAAGGAGGAAAGAGTTATTATCCCTTTAACAGATGGAAAATATATGCCCTATGTTGAGCCCTTGAGTGAAGAAGACCTAAATAGGATTTATGTACGTGTCATCTGGGATCCAGAGGTGCTTGAGCCATGTAAAGAAGGAATCCTTCAGTGGGAGGATGCACAATCTATTAGCAATACTACAAGTGTTTCTTGTGATAATTGGGCTCATAACACTTATGAGTTGGTAGGGCACGAAGTAAAGAGCATATTTCCTAAGGGTAGAAAACCACGTTATGTCAGGAGAATAGGTAACAACTCGGTACCTTGTTACACTGGAGAAGGAGATCCTATGGTGTTCCTTGTGCGCCATGGAGGAATAGTGGATAGACCCACTGGAAAGAAGAAATATGCTAGCATATACACTACGTGGGATAGCAGCGTGCTGGTGGGTGGTCCACAAGGATAATCTTGTAGGATGGAATGAAATTAGGATTGCTCTTGCCACTAGGTTCTATCCAGGAGCAATGCACCTACTCAAATATGTACTTATCATGGTAATCAACCTGTTCAGCACCACGTTCAGAAGTGTGAGAGACTTTGGACAGAGGGGCAGGAAGCTTTACCACCTTCACTCTGGGTGCACAAGTTTTATTCCACTTTACAAGGTTGTGCGTGTGCTTGGTATGTCTATGTAGAACTCCATAGAGAGACTGAAATTGGCAGGATTTAATTGCAGGAATGGCCCAGATGTTTGACTTCTTCTCTACCAAGCCTCTGGTGGAAGAAGTATTAAAATTCATAAAGCACTTAACTATGGGAGATAGTGCCAAGGCTGAAGAACTCCTTCAGGAGTTATTGGATGAAGGAAACTTAGGAGCATGTCTTGTTGAAGAGACAGAGGCCAATGCCACACTACTTCAGTGTGCTTTCCTTGAGAAAGAAAAAGGTAAAATGGTCTACTTAGTGGATGATGAAGAAGTAGAAGATCTGGATATAAACCATTCAACAGGTAGGCGTGAGGTGTTAGACAGTGTAGATAAGACCACACATGCCTATCATGAACCTATGAAGACAAAGAAGGTGAATATTGGATCAGATGCTGAGCCTAAGGAAGCCATAATTGGAGACTATTGGTCAGACTCTGAAGTGGCAAAAATCATAGAGCTACTATGGGATTATCAGGACTTATTCCCTCGAGGGTACCATGAACTTAAAGGCATGCATGAATCATTAGGGGAGATGAGGATAAATCTTAAGGAGGGTGCATGCCCAGTTAGAAAGAGACCCTACAAGATGAACCCCAACTTGCGTGAAAAGGTCAAAGAAGAGATTGACAAAATGTTGAAGTCTGGGATTATCAAGCCCCTTGACGAGTCAGAATGGGTTAGTCCAATGGTGATCAGTATCAAGAAGGATGGATGGATTAGGATCTGTGTGGACTACAGGGAGCTGAATGTTGCATGTGTGACTGATCCCTTTCCTATGCCATTCACTGAAGGAAATACTAGAAGGCGTTGCAGGGCATGAAATCTATTCATTTACAGATGGGTTCTCTGGGTATCATCAGGTTAGGATTTCCCAGGAGGATCAGGAAAAGACTACTTTTACTACTGAATGGGGTAGCTTTTCCTATACTGTGATGCCTTTTGGTCTGAAAAATGCACCTGTTGTATTTTCATGCATAGTTGTTCAAGCATTCAAGGAGTTTATTCACAACTTCTTACATGTTTATTTGGATGATTGGATGGTGTATGGATTAGTTAAGGATCATTGTGACAATCTGCGCTTAATGTTTGAAAGATGTAGATAGTTGAGTATCTCTTTGAACATCAAGAAGTGCATATTTGCTACACCATTTGGGATACTATTAGGACACATAATCTGCAAGGAAGGTTTGTTGGTTGATCCAGCTAAGGTTGCAGTCATTATAGGCCTAAAAGAGCCTACCAGTCAGAGTGAGGTGCATGGATTTTTGGGTCATACAAGGATATTACAGAAGTTTATTAAAGGATATGCCAAAGTTTTCCACACCATTGGAGGAGTTACTGAAAGGGAAAGGTACATTCTACTGGGGAGAACCAACAGTAAGCGCATTCAGACATTAAAGGAGAAACTTACTACCACACCTATCCTACATTTTCCTTCATGGGACCAACCATTTCATGTACATGTGGACACTCTAGCATGGCCATTGGTGTAGTATTGGCTCATCCTGGAGAAGGTATTATAGATCATCCTATTTGTTTTGCTAGTAGAAAGCTGACTCCTGCAGAACAGAACTACACAACTACAGAGCAAAGCTTTGTCAATGATCTATGCACTACATAAATTCCAGACAGTACCTACTAGCTACACCATTTGTCTTTTATATAGATCACATGGCATTGAAGTATTTGGTAAACAAACCCATTTTACAAGGGCACATATGTAGATGGGTACTCTTATTTCAAGAATTTGATTTCACAGTTGTGGTAAAACTAGGGAAAAGTAATTCTGGACCAGACCATTTATCCAGAATACAGTCAGGAGAAGAAGCACAGGAAATTGAAGATACCATGCCAGATGCATAGTTATATAGGTTACAATGAGCACCATCAAAATTAGAGGACATTGTTGTCTTTCTACGAACAAGCATGACACCAGAAGGAATGAAATCCTTAGAGAAGAAACAACTTGCTATATGCACGACACCCTATATGTTAATTAGTGGTGACCTGTACAAGTTAGGTCAGGGATGAAGTATTGTGTCATTGTGTACTAGAACATGAGCACATAGATATCATGGAGGAATCTCATGGTGGTATTGCAGGTGGCCACTATGCAGGTGACACCACTACGCACAAGATTCTACTCATTGGATTATGGTGGGAGACCCTGTATAAAGATTGTAAGGATTATTGCAAAGCTTGTGATCATTTTCAACGTCTTAGGAAACCAGGACAACGAGATGAGATGCCATTAAGGCCTATTCCTAGTGCAGAGCCATTTGAGAAATGGGCTATAGATTTTGTGGGTCCTATTTCACCAGTTGTGCGTAGAACTGGATCACACTATATCATAACTTACATAGATTATCTGAACAAGGTGGGAAGAAGCAACACCTACAAAGGATTGTACAGTCGGCTACAACAGCTAGGTTTCTATGGGAAAATGTTATTACAAGGTATGGATGTCCTTTAAGTTTGACCAGTGATAGGGGCACACACTTTCTGAATGAGACAATCAGAATTTTATTGGATGAATTCATGATTGCACACCATAAGACTACACCATATCATCCTCAGGAAAATGGGACTGCTGAGGCTTTCAACAAAATTTTGAGCCAGACATTGAACAAAAATATGTGATGTTGGAAGAAAGGATTGGGATGATAAAGTATCTGCAGTACTTTGGGCATATCAAACAACATATAAAAGGTTGAACAAAGCCACACCATTTCAGTTAGTGTTTGGCATAGAAGCAGTTCTTCCTATGGAATTCATGTTACCTTCTTTACATATTGCACGTGTGGAGGTCTAGCTGATGAGAAAGCATTAGAAGAATGGATTGAAAAGTTAATCAAGTTGGATGAGCGATGAGCCATAGCACGTTGGAGTCAAAAACAAGAGAAGGCCAGGTAGAAAGCATGGCATGACAGGCACATCAGGGATAAAAAGCTTGAGATAGGATAGATGGTACTCCTTTATGATTCTAAATTTTTGCCCATCCAGGTAAACTCAAAGTACATTGGTTGGGGTCATATGTTATCACTCACATACTTGAAACATGTGCTTGTCAATTAGAGGCACTTGATGGAATATGGTTACCCGGATACTTCAACGGGAGTAGGCTGAAGCCCTACTATAAATAAGTCTTCTTGGTGTTTGTAATAAGGTAGTGTTTCCATTTAGATTAGGTTTTCAATTCTACATTTCCTTAATGTGTTTCCTTCTTTATTGTTATGCTTTGTCAATTTAGTTGGTGTTTTTGTGTAATAAGTGTGTTTACGCATGCCAGAAGCTAATTACTATTTGGAGAATTTTAATGCGCAGAGGACTACACATACCCTTAGTGTGGGGTAGGTTATTGATATCCAGGTACAGGACTGATGAAAATAAGTACACATGAAAGGAACTAACTGCTACGGGTGTTATTCAAGTTGGAAAATTGAAAGAAAAAAAGATTTCTTCTAGAAATGAGGACCATAGATGGAGATGAATGAAGAAACAAGTATAACGTGAGGTAAGTAGAGGCCGTGAGGACTACCAGTGGAAGGCATAGTGATGAGGTACTCAGGTGCATGGAAGCACTAAAGAGAAGTCTATAGCCAAAAGGTAGGAGGGTGCATGCTAGAAGGTTATAGCTTGGGCACAAAGATGTACCACACAGAAGAAATGAAAATGGTCAATTAATGAGAGGATTGTTGGTAGGTGGAGGAGCAATAAATGCACTAACTTTTTGAAATTCTATATAAGGATGGGATGCGAGTTCATTTTTACCATTGCAATTGAGAGAATTTGAAAAGGGCTAAGTGTGAACAAGCCGAGAAATCGTGTTGAGGTGCGAAGAGTGTGAAACCAGACGTGGAGAGAAGGTTTGTGCAAAGGAAAAGCTTGTGTTCCCATAGGTGAAGGGTTTGAGTGAAGCAGACACATTACAAACAAGCTAGGGCATGTGATTTCCACTAGGGCATGAAGATTTGAACTAGGGTTTCAACTTGCTCGATTAATAGAGGGAAGAAAAGAGATATTTTTCAGATGGCACCGAAGAAAGCACCCACAGTAGGAGTAAAAGGGAAGAAGAAGGTCGAAGTGGAAGAAGAAATTGCTCCCGAGAGTAATTTCTCAAAAATGCAGTATCCAGAGGGTGTGATCATGGGACAAGAATGGGATTCCCACATCCATCAATGTAAAATCAGTGATTACAACCATCGAACATCAGATAATAAGAAGGAGCTTGATGCGTTGTTGAGCACAAAAAATGAACAAGTGCACAACAAAAGATATGCCAGTGTACGATGACGCTGGTGAGAAGTTACTGAAGTAGATTGGAGTCTACCAGTTGTATGAGCTGCCATACTTTGGGAAGTATGAACCATTGTATCGATGGTTGATGAGCAGAGTCCATGAGGACTTCTTCTACTTCACCAGAATGGAGGGTTAGAATCACAGCTACCTTGATTTCAATAGTGACAGGACTAAGGGCCTCAGGAGTGGATCTAGAGAGTGATTTAACTGATAAGGCCACAATCCTAGAGACAAGGAAGGAGTTGGGGTATACCAAAGGTCCACGGCATGGACATTGACAAATTGAAGAAGTACCTAGTAGTGCAGGCAGTTGCACATCTTGTAACAAAGTTGAATGACCAAGAAAGATGGTCGCAGGTAAACACAATGTGGTTACACATTGCAAAGAAGATGTCTCAAGGAGTGGTCTACAATATCATGGATCACATAGCAAAGACAATCATTGAAGAAGTGTGGACAAGGTGATAGAATAAGTTTTGGCACTATTTTATTGTCTTTGGTGTTTATGGAGATTGGAGTGCCCGATGGGCCAAAGGAGAATATTTGGGAGTACCCCACAGAACACAAGTCACCTGCAGAAAGATTTGGCAAGTACTTGTGCGATGGATCAATGAGTGGACCATTCAAGCAAAGGGCAGGAGAAGTGGTATGATAGACTCCGCAGTGTTCGAAGAAGAGTGGCGCATACCCAAGGAGTTTCCTTTGGTGGTGGGTAAGGCAGTACAGTTTGTAGTCTACCAACATTTTTACATCACGTGATTTGTGATGAAGGATGGGGCTTGGAGCCCATGGTGCAAACTATTGTATGCCTTCACAAACAAGATATTTCTAGGCATCAGTTCACCATTTTTAGATGCATGTCCACCTAACCTTCAATGCAGACAAGGTAGATTGCGACTACCACACTCTGAGAAAGAAATATGTATATCCAGGGTGGAATGCCTACATTGAGAGGCTTATCTCAGATATTATAAGCATGAAGCCTGTAAGCTTGGTAGTTGGGGACACTGGAGCAACACTTGTGTACCTTCAACTCAAGCCCAAGCTGGAGAACACTAAGTATGTGGAGAATGAGTTCACGCTCCCAGGGCCACCAAAAGGTAAGCATACAATGGAAAATGTTCCAGTGCCTAAGCCCACAGAGACAATACAAGTAGATGATGAAGAAGAGGAGCATGAAGATAGTGGTGGTTTGGAGCACAGAGGTAGAAGACAACCTCCAAATAGGGAAGAAGTTGAGTGCGTGACTACTCCACCTCAGCCACAAGAAGGAGATGATGAGGACTTGGATGCATTCCAAGGAGAGCACCACTTCAAAAGAGTATTCAGGAGAACAAGGACCCAAGGTGCTACTCCACAATCAGTGTGCAGATCACCTCGACTCTCTCCACAGAAGGAGACAACTGAGAAAAGAAGAAGGAAGTTGAAGCTGAATGAGGAGGTGGAAGAGTCTGAGGAAAGCGTGCCCAATTCCCCTACACCTCCAGAGAATGTGGAAGAACAAAAGGATGAAGAAATGAAGGATGGAGAAGAGGGAGAAAAGGAGGTAGATGAGACAGTGACCAAACTACTCAGGGTACAGCAGAACAAGCTCCAAATCTTGAAGCCCAAGTTCCTAAGGGGCCAAGATCAAAGAGAACAAGTGGAGAGTATGTTCCACTAGTCATGGGCTACACTGAGGACATAGGTAAAATTATTTGCCCATTTTCAAAGCACAATGACACAAAAGGATTTGTATGGCTGGGAGCTGATGGATGAAGATATGGAAACCATGTGCACAAGGAAGCAACTGTCATGGTCGATGCACACGCACATGGATGAACCATATTTTGATGTGTGTGAAGAGTCATGTGTATCAAGGAGGTTGAAGAAGACACCTCAGGCCAGACACATAACAATAAAGCCTATTGTTATGTCAGATGAACAAGTGAGAAATGCTTTGGTAAAGGTCTCAACAGAGGTGGCACGGAAAAATATGGATAAGGCTGCAACAATTAGGGCATTGAGGGAGGAGATCAAGACTAAGGATGTAGAAATAGCACGCCTAAAGTAAGAAAAAGACTTGGCACAGAAGAAGAATGTTGTTTTCATCAGCATGGTAGAGGAAGTTGGGGACAATATCATGAAAGAAAAGCCACACTTAGAGCCAAAGGTACCCAAGATGTTTCCTTCAGCAATGCATTATGTAAGTACCTTGGTGGACTTAGTGCTTGAAGATGAACCTCTACGCATGCCAGCACCAAAGGATCCAGAGTAGGAAGCAGAGCAGAAAAGGCTTCGGTGATGAGAAATATTGCATCATATGAGGGGTTGCTTCAGAGCTTGTAGGAGGAACTGAAGAAAGCAGATCAAGCGCTGAATATTTGTACAGCCCCAGAAGCTGTTATAAGAACCAGGACCATTTTGGAAGACAGTGAAGTCCTGAAGGCCATGAAAGATGAGACCTTGGGCCACACAGAATGATTAGCACTTGTCAAGAAGAAGTGCAAGGCCCTTACAGACAGCTCAAGAACCACACAAGGAAAGGCTGGATGAGCTTGGGAAACTCATCACACAAAAGATGGACTTGTTAGAAGGAAGAATGACTGCCATGTCTAGCATTGTGTTGGTCTTGCAGAATGAGAAAGGAGAGATTGCAAAGGATGAGTTAGAGTCAATTGCAGTGGATATCCTAGAAAAGGTAGAGGCCGCACTCAATGATTGGTAGACTTTAGAGGTGGAAATAAAAGAAGAATATCCATAAATTGATTCTTCAGGTTGAAGCAGAAGATACTGCAGGGTAAAGACATTCTTTTATTCATCAAAATTCTTTCTATTCTTCTATTCATATTCTTTGATTCATTTTTGAGACAACCATTGTCAGGGTGGAAATGCAATTAGTGTGGGGTAATGTTGATCAGTTAAAATATGGCACTTAGCAAAGAACATACAAAAGGTTCACGCAGAAGAGAGAGAGCACATTCAAAAGTGTGGGAGGATCGGAAAGGAATCACGCACTGAGGAACAGAGACAGATTCAGACTTAGCCATTTTCATGATGAGGATCTATTTTTGGAAGATGGTGTGGAGCACACAAACCAGTTAGAGACTTGCGCACACACATTGGCTATTTTTGGAGGATCAGCTATGAAGCACTTTGCATGGATACAAGCTGAGAATAGATCTACTACTGACAGTTAACTAGAAGAAGTCTATTGTTAGCGCACTTACATGTGTGGCTATTTTTGTAATGGTGCATGGATAATAATAGCATGCAACCTATTTTGGGATTAGATAAGTGGTGAAGGGAAAGTCCCCACCCTTATAAATATGTAGTGAACTGTGTAGCATAGTGAGTGGCATGTGAGAATTGAGTTATTGTGAGGTTATGCTGCCAAATCTGATGCACGCACATAGACTATGGTACTATCTATTGTAATCAGCTTCTATGTATTTATCATGTTTAATGTAATGGAATGTGTTGGCTGAATCAGAGTGTTAAATCCTAAGTATAATTGGTTCATGCATGCTTGATTTCATCATGGTTATCTCTTAAGTCTGTTATTCTCTAGATCTAGATCTGAATATGTACTGTAGAATGATATATTAGTCATAGATCTGAATGCTTTAAGTCTTCATCATGCTAACATCCTACAACAGTAACCCTAAAGAGGGGCCTGGTACCTTTGCGTGCTTTGGGTGAGTGCTTAGTCTAGGCTGAGTGATGTGCTAGGGCACCTGGGATTTTACTGGTGAATTCTAGGCTCCCTTCTTAAGAGCAGAGAAGTGTTTCAAAAGCCATGGAATTCAAGTTCATAGAAGGGGTTTTCTTCGCTATCAAGAATGGTGTACTCATCAATGTTCATGGCTTACTTTCTCGGTGTACACAAGAGATCTCAACAATGTCTTTCGACACTCATCCTATGGTCCAAACTGTTTTTGAATCGTGTGCAAAGAGGAGTGTGTAATCATCATCATCTGTTCAAGTTATGCTACGTTAGAACTTTCAAATCAACATGGAAGTGTTGCAAAAGGTCATTGCAAGGGCCGGTTTTCATCCTCATTTTCTTCAAGTCATACCTCCATGAGTGACGCTTGTGGTCAGCAAAGGAATTATTCAATAATGTTTTTAAACACTTAGTTTGGATGTTCATGCATCCTCTAGAGAAGTTTTCTCATGGTGTGAACTGTTCAAGGATTCAAAGTTTGCAACATTAGATTGTTTCATCAGATCAATCTGGTAGGGATTAATGAACTTCATCAGGAGTAACTTCTTCATCAACATATTTCTTCCTCTCTCTTCTCTTCCCCCAACTTTCTCTCTCCTCCATACTCTAATTCTTTGTTGTGTTGCACTTTTTCATAATGCCTTTATTTAAAAAAAAAAAATTATTGATAAACGCTTTTGACCGAAGCTATGAACCGGTGGGGAAAGGGCCCCAGCCCAACAACATAGAAGAAATGAAGGGAGGTTGCGATGAGAAGAAAGTCGAAAAGAACGAGAAGAAGGAAGAAGAAACGATATGCAAAGAAGTGAACTCTGAACAAGAGCAGGACAACAACCAAGATTGAAGAACAACGAAATCCCGAGCTGGCTAGCCCAAGGAGGATCCTGCGCGTGAGTTGGCTACCAGAAGTAGTAGATGGAAGGTAGAGCTAGCACGGTCCTTAAGTTTTTTCAGGTGATCAACCTAAAATGTACTGGGAAGAGAGTTGCGTTGACGTCAACCACGGGGAGGAAGCACTGATCAAGAGTAGGATGGAAATTTTGAGCAAAAGTTACTAAGTCCCGGTATTGCCTGCATAACCACTAAATGCCATGTCCAGAGCCGAGGGTGAGCTCATCAACTTCCTCCACCCATAGAAGGGGATCCGGGGGAAAGAAATTGACTAATTGATTATGCAAGATGACCCGATGGACTACGTAAATTTGGTCCACGGCCATGCATTCAACATCTACAGAATCTGAGTGGAGAAGAAGGTAGAAAGAGATGAATGTGGAAGCGATGTTAGAGTCAGTGCACAGATGACATGCACGAAAATGATAGGAATCACCAAGAATCATTTTGATTGCTTTGTCTTCCTCCTGCAAGGAAAATTTAAAAATCATAGAAAGGCGTCGCCGATCAATTACAGAGGAATCAGCCAATTCCCGAAATTGGCCGTGGAGCGCGATGAAGGGAAAGCTGATGAAAGACATGAAGACTGAGAAAGATGCACAAAGAATAGGAGCCAGGCAAGAGATGAAGCAGAAAGAAGAGAAAACAACATATAAAGAGTAGAAACCATACGAAAAACGGGGGAAACCCATCCCAAGAAGAAATGAGAGAAGCAGAAAACAGACGAACAAGACGAAGGAGACAAGAGCCGCGTGTGAAAAATCACCTATAGAAGCGATACAAAGATTTGCTGCCGAGAAGGGAAGGGAAAGGACTTTCAGCACAAAGAGGACCACAACACACGAGGGAGGCCTGTACCTGACAACTAGGATGAGCAAGCCCGATCGTGAGAGAGGAAGTTTGACAATCCGTGCCAATCATGAGCTGAACCTGAAATGATGCTGACGGTTGGATGATCGATGGCGTAGTTAGCAAGGAAGTCAGCCGCGTGATTTGTTTCTCGAAAGTTATGGGAGATGTTCCAGGAATGTATTTTGGCCAGCCAAAAGAGAATCTGAGGAATGAAGAGATTAATTTTCCACGAAGGGGATAAACCTTTGGAAACCGCAAAAATAATAATTTGGGAGTCCCCTTCGATGGAAAGAAGGGGACAACCAAGTTGGGCAACCATCTTGACCCCTTCCAGTAGAGCATGGGCTTCGGTAGAGTTACATGTACCCTCTTTGAGTGGGAAGGAGCTTGCTCTAATGAGATTACCGCGATCATCTCTAAGAATGCCATGCCTTTATTTAAATTAACAAGTGACTTTAGGATCATAATGTAATAAGTCACCTTTATTTTATAAAAAGGGACTTAATATTTTCCTAAGAATGTGAAAAGTTTTAAGTTGTGCAAAGGCATATGAAAATTCATTGGGGGGTAGATGAAGAGATTTATGAAAATATATAAATTGTAAAGGAATTCCCTTTCTAAGGGGTTGTCATTTTTTGTGAATTCATGAGAGAGTATTCCTTGTGAAGAACAAAGAGATAACATTTCTTACACTTCTCATCTCCACATTTTTCTCACTTTTGCCTTGTACAATTTTTCTCAAACATCAATAAAAGATGGATTTTCTGCCTTTTTTGACTAGGGGATTTGTTGATACTTTGTATTCACAAATCTTAACCAGGCTTGCTATCATTTGCTTAATTGTTTCTTCTAAAATTAGGTGTGTTGAAATTTTTGATTAATGAGTGTAGGACTCTGATTTTCTACCTATGCCATTAACCCCTCTCCCTTTTTCTTGCTCCCTTTCCCAATCTCTTGCAAAGTCCTCTCTAGCAAGCAATTTCTAGCTTTGCCACAGGATCAGTGGAGTTCCCTTGTTGGATCCATAGCCGCAAGGCCACCATAGAAACCAATTTTCTCACACGCATGTAAACATGGAGCTACACCATTCAAGTATAGGGACTTATATTCCCAGAGAGTTGGCAAGAAGACCACTAATTTGTCTACTCGACAAATTTTCTCTCCAACATAACAAATTAGCCAATCATCAACGATTTCTATCAAATCACCAATGACCCAATGTAATCATTGGTAATTACCTCCACTTTATCTAAGACACTATTATTTGGCCTTTGAACCTTATCAAATGATCATCTTTAATCATCTTTGTCAAAAATTACATATTTCCAACTATGTACTTCTTTTTTTGGGCCCCAAGACCCTTTTAAAATCTACATTCAATCAATCTCTATGAAGCCTTCCTTTATCAAATCCATTTTGGATTTCGTAGACATTAGGGAAACTTTTCCCTTATCGTTGTTGATTCATATCTCTATAGGGTGAGAACCCATTGGTTCCCCTATCACTTAACTTCCGGTTGGACTTAATATATGGCTAAGTACAAGCCATGTGTGGAGGTTGAAGACTACGTGAAGAAAAAAGTGCATGAACCTTAAGCAAGTACCAAGAGGTTGTGAGGGAACACATAGATGCACACATGAGAGAAAAGAAACAATACATGTGTGCACAAAAGATAGAGACATCGGGGCGCAAAGGTCCACGAGCAGATTGAGACACATTCAAGGAGTTGACTAGATTTCCAAAAGGGGCTGAGAATAGGAAAAGCAAATTTGGCGTGAAAGACAAGAAAGGTTCATAAATAAACTTGGAATAGATAAAACATATACATGATGATAAAGCACGAACGTATAATTATAGGAATAAAGCGTGGATAGGATCGAGCTATTTATAACAAAAATTGGAGAATAAAGTAGAGGTAATGAGGCATGCAATTTATAGTTAGGAAGTATATTATTGGAATTAAAGCATGCAAGCAGGGAAGGATAAGTTCCCATTGTATGTATATGTATATGTATATATATATATACCCCACTTATTATAGAGAGGGTTTTTTGTGTGCTTTTAGATGCTTGGGAGGACATACAAGTGAGTTGGTTTGTATGAGGTGTGTGCGTGGTTGTTGAGTATGTAAGCCAAGATTGTCTTAATGTATTGATTATGTGTTTGTAATGGGTAGCATGGTATGGATTTCCAGGGTTAGGAACAGTGGAGGAGATGTAGTTGGCATTCAGAATGAATGAATGATCTAAGCTCTTGTTGTTCTTACTTGTGTGTTGTTTTTTATTTACCTTATCTTCTACTTATGTTGCACAATGGTTTATAAATAAATCCACATATTGCATGGTTAACTAAAGAGATGCCTGGTAGGTTATATGTGCTTTGGGTGAGTGCTTGGACACTAGTCTAAGTGAAATTCCAGCGTGCCTGACTCGGTATTGGTAAATAAAAAGGCTACATTTTGATTTTTTTGCCTAATCAAGGGATATTTTTTAGTGTTAAAATTTCCCTAAACTTCCCTAAACCATTACATTTTAATATATCCTTTAAAGATCTTTCCGCCGACTGTAAGAACGTGAAAAATGGACATTATGAGCTCAAGATATGTCCAGTCAAAGTTTGGTCAACATTGGTCAACAGGTCCATGGGGACGTGGACACGTGCACAATTGGCCAAGTGGCTCAGTCAGCATTGAGCAAGTGGCAAAAGGATAAAAATGCTACCATGAATTGAATTCATTCGATTTTCCAATCGTAGGCCGACATGTGGTCTTACTCGTCATATTTCATGTGGTTCAAATTTCAAACCAACCCTATACCTTTTTCTAAGTCCACGTGAAAGGAAGGAGATGAAGTGGTTGTATGGGGCGTAAATGCCATGCATGAAAATCCACATGGAGAGGAGTGGGAAGTGGGCAGTTAAGCCTCAAGTGGTCCTTTGACCACTGTTCATGCATGGAAAAGGCTTTAATAAGCCTAAAGCCTTATCCCACCACCAAATGTGGGATATCCCACTTCATAGCAAAAACAAACACCGCCAAAAGAATAGCGTCGCTGGGTTTTGAACCCTTAACTTTGTGCTCCCAAACACATCACACTGACTGAATCGCCACCCAACTCAGGTTGGCTAGAAACGAGCTCTCCTATATAAATAGAGCTTTGTACTCTGTGTAATGAAGGGCGGTGTTAAGGAGGATAAGAGGTAGTTTGCATTCAAGCTAAATTTTGAGGCACTTCCACTCAAAATCAGATCTTGAGTTATATATAAAAGATGTTCATAATTTCAAGACAATCATGATGGTATAATCACTTTTCTAATTTGGAGCTTTTGTGATAGAGTTATGTGCTATTAAAGTCACACAAAGGCGTAGAACCAAAGGGAGACACCGCTGTAAGTGGATCAGGAAGGTGAATGACATAGGCTGAGCTCCATTAACATCCTTTGAAGTTCTGAAACACATTTTTTTAGGTTTTTTATTATTAATGGTTAATGTAAATGTTATTGTATTTACATTTTTTAACATTATTAATGGATTGGTTCACCACAAACGCAGGGACGTAGGAAATCTGAACCCCATAAACAATTTGGGTGTTGTGTTCTGATTTTATTTTCAGTTTATGATATTTGTAAGTAAGTTAAATTCAAAATATGAATATGGATGCAACTATAATCAGTAATTGATAAAATTGGAAAATCGATTAAAATCAAGAAACAACGATTTTTGGGGCTTCGAACAAACAGTGAAATTTTAAGTAAATTACAAACTTAATTTCAGTTTGAATTCAGTCCTAAATCATATTTTGGTCAGTTTTTGGAAGTATACAATCCTTTTAAGTTGATTAAAATTGAATATCCTTGAAAGAGTTTAAAAGTGAAAAAAATAAAACACCCGTTTTCGGATCATTGACGAGACCTTTTTTCTTTTTTATTCATTAATATGTAGCGTGCATATGGCGTTCTAACTATCACTGGAGAATATTGAGCGTTGGGTACATGAAGGCCAGGATGAGTTTACTCAAAGATACAACACTAGATAAGGTTTCAATGTGTGCAGATGGGTGAAAGATAATTTATACGATTCATTATATGAGACATTTTTCAGTTTCTTCTCAGTAGATTTATACGAATGGTTGACAACTTATGCACATGATAGAGGTATCTAGATATGAAGGAAGAAATTTTGGAGCCAAGATAAATACCAAGCACTCTCTAATTTGGATGAACCATGGACGCATGTATTATACCTTTGGTGGGAAGGTGTGCTGCAAAATTATACCTTGGAATATGTAATTTTCAATATATTCGTGCCCAGAGCAAGAAAAGTTCAAATTTTTACACAAGCCAAGAGGATTGTACTTATGCACACTACCATTAGCAATAAATATCTAAATGATTGAGTTAGGGTTGGAGAAAATACCTATGGAAGGCTAAAACCCCACCGTGTGCAGGGAAGGAAACAAGTTTGGTAAGGATGGCATCGGTCCAAGTGGAAGAAAGAGACAAAGAAGAGAGACTGTGAAAATATAATGATGCGCGACAAAGATAAGTTGAGGAGGTGCTAATAATGAGAGGAATGAGGCTGGGTGGAAGTGATGAGACCTCTACAGAAGGAGAGGTATGATGAGACCATGTTCCTAAGAAATTGGGAAAGCGCAATAGAAGGACCCCCTCAGAATCCGATGAAAGTGACTCTAGTGAAGAAAGGATGAGCTCCATTAGCATGCATCTAACCCACCATGGACACCTAGCCCTTGTGTTTGGTGTTTGGAATTCAAATTTTTTTATAGAAGATCATCATAATGACGATGAGAAAGAAGGAAATTGATAATCATTGTATTGGATTGGAGATATACGTAGGTACATTTTGGTATCAACACAAGAGGCACAACAGATAAAGGAAGTACAATAGACTCATATACTTAGACAGAATTTGTTTGGGATTGATTTGATAGGTGCAACATCAGGATAAAGTAGTGGTACGCTACCCATTAGAGGTACTCCTATAGGTGGAATAGTGGGAAAAATGGTTGGGGGTCAACTTAGTACTACTATAAATACATAGGGTATTACTTTTATAGGTCCCCAAGTAGTAGCAAGAGGCTCGAGAGGATCGAGACCTCCTATGCTCGGTGGAAATCCTAATGGAGGCTCAAGATCAGGGTCTGATCCCACACTAGGACAAGGACCATAATAGCCAAGAAAATAACCCTGACAACCACCACCACAACCCCCTCAGATCTTCTTCGAGATGTCCCTTCATTTGCCGGAGTATTGAGGTGTGGAAGATACAACAGAGCACATGCATAAATGTTAATTCTTTTAGAGGGCTAAAGGAATAATAGCCCCAAATAGGAAAGCTAGTTAGTTTTCCATAACACTTCAAGGTCGTGCATATAGTTGGTTTAGGAAGTATGATCCACACCAGGTGGTAGTGGACTATGATGTTTTGCATGCCACTTTCTTTGTTGAATTCTACATACCTAAATTTGAGCAACAAACTATTAATGCAGTGAAATACATTAAATAGGACTTGGCTAAAAGTGTTAAAGAGTATGATGCATGTTTCAAGACCTTGTTATCTAATCTTTCTTATGGCATTCATCACAGTCAACATGCGCAATGGTTTGTAGGAGGCTTGATGAGACCTTTCTGAAGGGTGTTACCACACAAGACGTTCACTGACACACAAAAGGATTTAGAGGTAGCATTGCACATGAAATTGGTTGGGAGAGTAGATACTATATTAAGTTTGTTCCTTGAAGCTTAGATTGAAGGGTGTTAACACACAAGATGTTCACTGACACACAAAATGAATTAGAGGTATCATTGCACACGAAATTGGTTGGGAGTGTAGATATTATATTAAGCTTGTTCCTTGAAGCTTAGATTGCAACCATGGCTTCTTAGCTAGAAATGTTATCTCTTAACTCAATACATGACACTCACAGTGGACTATGGTACACAAATTATGAAGTAGAAGGGCATGAGAAGGATAGCTTTCTGTGTAGGAGTGTGTGAGCACTATTTTTGGCATGTGAAATATGCCATAAAAACCATGATGTCCAAGATTTCCCAATGCTGCAACATGCCACACAAAAGAAGGTGTCAATGTATGGCAAAATTTGTGACACAAACACCCATAAAACAACAAATTGTTGGTTGATTGACCACATCCATGAGGCTTGTGAGATGAGGTTACGACAAGTAGCAAAAAAATTAGCTCCCAAGGACATGAACGAGATAATGAGAGTACCCGAGCCAAACAGAATAATGGTGGCTACAATCAAGGTAATGGGGGTACCGAGGAGGATATCGAGGCAAAGGACATAGTGGTTGTAGAGGTATATTTAGTTGTGGAACATGTTACATATGTGAGTCACTAGACCATTATCAATGTGAATGTCTGAAGAACTAGTCTTGCACAAATTGTAGTAAGGGGCATAGCGGTGAGGATTTCCCAGAATTATATGCGCACGTGCAAAAATAAGGATAATAGGATAATAATAGTTTGAGTTGAGTGCACTCGGTAGGGGAAATGATAGCCTAAGATTGTTGTGGATGCAGAGCAATCATTATTAGTCACTACACGTACTGAAGCTTCATGGGTGCCTGATCAAGGAAGAAAGCCCCTCATCAAAAGGGAAGAATTGGTCCCATAAAAAAAATCCAGATGTTGGCCAGTAGAAGGAGGTATATCAAGAGATAATGGGCATCATTAGGGAGCTTCAGAGAGAGATATAACATCTTAAGGAATAGGCATGTGACAGAGAATGTGTAAAGTATGATGAGATACCTTAGAAGGATGTTGATGACCTCAGATAAGTATGTAAGATGCTTCAACATGAGAATATTATACCTCTATTGGGAGAATGGTCGAGGGAGAAGGTACCATGTGTGGATATAGAGAGAGTGTTAGATTCTCCATGCCAATTTACCACCACATGATCATCAGTATGACAAGGAAATTACATTGGACACTTTGATCAACTTTTGGTTGGTAAGCAATATTATAATTGATACAGGCATAAAATTTAACATTCTCACACTTGATGTTTGAAACCGAATGGGAAGGTTTCCATTACAGCCTTTGTCTAGTGTGTTGTATAAGGAAAACAAGACAAGGGCCATGCTCATTGGAGTATTGAAAAATACCACTATAACCATTCAGGGAGCAAAGTTTAAAGGTGATTTTGAAGTTTTAGAGTTTGTTGAAGCAGACAACTTCCTGACATTACTTGGTCATCCTTGATGTTATACCAGTAATGTAGACTTGTGTTTTAACAAGTGTTATGTGAGTTAGGTTTCAAGAAGAGAAGGTCTTGGATGGTGAGTGGTAGTGCCAGTTCAGAGTTATTTCAAGTACCTACATAATTAACATGATCGTATAGGTTAGAAAAATCATGGGATAGGTGTTGACAGAGTATCTATAGTATGTATGAGCAAATTTTAGGCTCATATCAGCTCTAGGAGTCAATTTTGTATGTTAGTCAGAATTGGACTTGAGAACTGACAATGTTCATGGATACAAATGAGATGGATTAGAAAAATTTAGACCTATAATTTTATATAAATTTTTGGAGGTGATATAAGAAGGTGTCTTGATGCTTCATGCCAAATTTTTGGTCAAAGTTAGATCATTTGTTCAAGTTATGTGATTTTTTGTGAAACAGACTTGTTGAAAAACTCATTCTGAGTTGCCTAGCTTCCTATCCCTCAAATAATTATACAGTATCCTTATAATAAATAATAGAAGTAATTTTTGGAGTAAATTGGCATTAAAATCATGTGCAAAAATAATTTTCTCGAAAGGATGTGTATTTAAAAAGATATGAGCATTCTAGTGGAGTTGTTCTTCTCTCTCCTGAGGTGTGCACCAACTCAACAAGAGTAAGACGGGTAAGTTGGTCTCCAATTATTATTTTATCATCTCTAAATATATTTCATAGGTATTTTTCAATATAATTGATCATCCTCAAATACTTCTTAGTTTGGTCAGACACATATTCCTTACAAGACCAGTCTTAGTCAATCGTGATAACTAGAGGCTTATATAAGGCATCATGATCTATCTATGAGTTTGAGAGTGAAAATTTATTTTTATTTCTCCAAGTATATATGTTGATAATTCTGAATCCTATATGTCACCATGGAGTATATTTAAGATATCATATCATCTATCTCCATACAGTTTTAAGGTCTATGTCAAGAAAACTGAACTCAAGAGCATGGCACATACACTCACTCTTCAAAATAGCACTTTAAGTGCTTTTTGGTAAAATAAAATAGGGTCTTCAAGCTTGAAATCAAGATTAAACTTTAATATAAAGTATGTATACATTAGTGTTTAGGCATATTTGAAGGAAGCCTCCTTGTGCATTGTTCAAAACAATCAAGGAGATGACTAGGATGAGATTGCAAAGTATAAGTAAAGAATGAACTATGTTTCACAGAAAAATGGTGGTGTCTCAGGAATGCTTTAAATATTTTGGAGTGATTATTACCCTCTTCAAAAAATTTAGAAGGTTTTCTTGATACCTCAAGCCCAAAATTCTTGCTCAAAGATCATGCACAATCGTAATGCCTATCTCTGTTAATTTTATTATAATTCTGGGAACAAATGGAGCTTCTTCATGAGAAAATTCAGCATGGAGAAGTTAAAGAAGGTTTCCATAGTTCCAAAGAAACAAGAATGATCAAAATTCATGCAAACATGAAAAATATCTCATTATTTTTGTAGTCTCAGGCTAGAACTGTCCAAATACCCTGATCTAGGGTTTCAAAGGGAAGTTTTGCTTGTTTCTTAGGACAAGCTACCCAACCAAATTGCCTAAAATTTTGATGGGAGCTCTGTTTTCATAAGATGGTCACATTGAAAAATGTTTCATAGCATTTCATGGAGAATTAATCATGTTATAGTTGACTGTATACTTGAAAACCATGTTTGATTGTTTTCCTCCTACATAATTTGCAATTTCTTGTTTTTTATCAAATTGACTCAATTCATTGATGGTTCAAGGTTATAGAAGGATTCTAAATGGTTTAAGATCATCTTGGGTGGTTGAATTGAATCTTGTTTTGGAAAAAATAGTTGACAGTGGTCTTGATATTTGTGTACAGTTCATGTCATGACTGAAAAAATAGTTTTCTATCACCTTCAACTGATTTCCTTATGTAATTGGATCTTGTACTCTAGGTTAGAAATGTATATCAGATTCTTAGAAAGCTTGAATGATGAAAATATAATTTAAATTCCTCCTCTAAGTCGGTGAGAAAGCCAAAGATAGAAGTGTGAGTTGTCTTCTATCTTGATGACTTCTTGCATTCTCTTGTGTAAGTGAAAAGTAGTTTGTTTTCATCATGTTTCAACTTTGCAGTGAGTTTTAATTCGAGGGAATGTGAAAGGTTGAAATAGTCAATTAACTTGTTGATATAGATAGAAAAAATATTGATGTTTTCAAAAGGATGAGATGGTGTTAGATTTCGAATTGAAGCACAAGGAAGTAGTCAGTTGATGAATGTAGCACAACATGATATTGTGAGTGAGATACAAAATTATATAGACTTTTAAAAGATTTTAAATGAGATGATATTGAAAAAGAGACATGAGATGATCTTGATACTTGCATTGTAAAAAGATGATGTTGAAATAGTTCATATCAAAGGTGATGATATTGATGGAAGGTTATGATATGGAGCAATGAATTCAGAGTTTGAAGTATGACATGGGGTAGCCCTTGATTACATAGAGTCAATATTTCAATGAGAAAAAGACAATGATCAAGAGATAAGAAATAGTGTGGTTGAAGTGTGTGAAAAAGATGCAAGGAAGTGTGTGGAAACTGAACTGAGTCTTGGAGTGAGTGTGAAATAGAAAGAGAAGGAAACAAGACATGGTTCTTTTGAATACAAAAAGTATTGTATAACATAGAATTAAATGTGAAAATGTTTGATTCTTTGAGCAATAAAATGACTGACTCAATGCATGAAATTTTGAAGAACAATGTTTGAAGGTGAGAATTTGAAGTTCAATCAAAGATTCTGTGATTGAAGGACAAGTTGCGATAAAGACATAGTGAATCATATCATCAGAGAAAGAGTGAAAATTTAGGATCATTATCATATGTTCAAGACATCATTTTGAAGTGTGATCAAGACTGATTTGTTATTCATCAGGGAGTTGTTGCTTCCTTGCAGGTGGGAGCTTGTAGAAGGCTAGTTGTAGCTAGCTAGATCATTCAGAGAGTTGGTGCTTCCTTCACCAAGTTGCAGCTTGTGTGATACTAAGGTTGTAGCCTCAGGTGTTGAGTTGTAGCTCAACAAAACTTCTTGTAACCATTTGTCACTTAGTGGATTGGTTCAGTGGGTTTTCTCCCTATTTCAGTTTCCCACTTAAAATTCCTTGTCTCCTGTGTGTGTTTATCTCATTTTGGATTTTATCTTTTAGTTTATGTGGTTGATATTATTATTATGGTAAAAAGTTTAATTAAACACTAATTCACCCCCCCTCTCAGTGTTCTAGTTTCCAACAAATTGTATCAGAGAAGGCCCTGGTAAAGTGAGTTTAATAGCTCAAGGGAGATCCATTGAATTCAACTATGGAAAGTAATCAAGCAAGTGGATTTCTCTACTTCTAAAGCACCTTTGTTTAATGGGTCCAATTATGCCTTTTGGAGTGTCAGGATGAAGACTTACCTAATGTCCATTGGATTTGATGTCTAGGATGTAGTTGATAGTGGTTATACAGTTCCAACAACACCTCCTACTAACCAAACAGGAAAGAGAGTTGTTGAAAATAATTCTAAGGCAATGAATGCAATTCTTTGTGGATTAGCTGAGGCTGAGTTTGTCAAAGTCATGCAGTGTGATACAGCCAAAGAAATGTGGGATAAACTGAAGACAATCTATGAAGGAGATAACAAGGTGAAAAATTGTTAAACTACAAACATACAAAGCACAATTTGAAAGCATGAAGATGAAAGAAAGTGAGAATATATCCTCATACTTACAAAGAATTGATGAAATCATAAATCAGATCAAAAGTTTAGGAGAGAAAATGGAAGAGAGTGTGATAGTTCATAAATTTCTTAGGTCCCTGATTCCAAAGTTTTGATGTTAAGGTATCAGCAGTAGAAGAAGCTAAAGACCTAACAACACTAACAATGGATGATCTTCATGGCATACTAACAGCATATGAGATGAGAATAAATGATTCAAAGCCAGTGAAGAAGGAGGAAGCCTTTAAAGTAGCTAATAAAGAATCAAAAGAAAAGAACAAAGTACAGTTGATTCAGACATGGACATAGATGATGATAAAATAGAAGCTATGTTTGTAAGAAAGCTAAAAAGAGGATCATGCAAATACAAGGGTAAGCTACCTTTCAAATGCTTCAGTTGTGGACAGGTTTTTCACTTTGCTTCTAAATGTCCAAATAAACATAAAGAATATGAAGAGTCCTCTAATAAACAGAAGAAAAGCTTCAGGAATCATGGAGGGAAAAATAAGTATTTCAAAAGCAAGAAAAACTTCTACACACAAGAGAGATCAAGCTCTTCACAATCCAATGATTCCAGCAGCTCAGAGAGTGATGATGAAGGTATGCAAGCTGAAAATTTATTTATGGAAATTGAGATAAATGAAGCAAGCAACTCCAAAGGAAAATTTCAAACTCAGTATGATAGTTCAGATGAAGAAGAAGCAGAAGTAAACCTTGAAGCTGAATTGATAAGTGCTCTAGATGAGATAAAACATCAAAAGAAAAGAAACCAAAAGTTAAAAATCATGGTTAAAGAATATGAAGGAAAAATCAGGTCTCTTGAAGAAAATCAGCAAAAGGAAGTTAAAGAACATGAAGAAATGATCAAGGAATATGAAACACAAGTGAAATTAATTAGAGATGCTTTCAAGACTAAAGAAGAAGAGAATTTGAAACTCAAAATAGAGTTGGAAACAATGCAAACACAGTTAGATCAAACTTCTGCAAAACTGAAAATGTATCACAAATTTGAGAAAAGTACAGTTGATTTGAGTGAACTCCTAAGCAAGAAAAAATATGCAAGTGATAAGGATGGTTTAGGATATGAAGAGAAGAAGATTGATGACAAATCAGTGAGAAAAATATGGGAAGACAAGTGAAGAGCCTCATAAATCCAAGAAGACTTGATTTCAAGAAGAAGAACTATCCAAAAGACACTATGCCATGAGGTATGATTATTCCTTCTATGGATATTGTTATGCTTGTAGTGAATTTGGTCACAAAGCAGCTAAGTGTAGAATGTATTCCAAAGGTTATGGTAGACATGTGAGTTCTTACTATGCTAGAAACAAGGATGAATTGATTTGTTATAATTGTCAAAAGTATGGGCATGTTGCAAAATTTTTTTATCAAATACCTCCACAGCAAACAAGAATGTATACAGGATCAAATCAAGTCCTACAGGTGTTAAGGAACAAGGTTTAATAGCACAAACAACCTTTCATTCACAGAGTGATGATGTAGAGTGGTATATTGATAGTGGATGCTCTAGCCACATGACAAGGGAAACAAGAGCAAATTCATTTCCTTGGAAGAAAATGCATCTGGCACAATAATATTTTGATGATAATACATCAACAAACATTGTTGGCAAAGGTAAAGTTGAGTCTTGACAATGGGAAAACAATAATTGAAAATGTATTGTATGTTGAAGGCCTAAAGCATAATCTTCTTAGTGTCAGTCAAATGTGCAAACAAGGCTACACAGTTCTCTTTCATGATAAAGGATGTGACATAAGGAAAGGAGAAACATGTAAAGTGGTAGGAAAAGCAAAATGACTAAGAACAATATGTATGTGCTGAAAGAAGTGAATAAAGAAAAAAAATTTTCAAGCAAAATGGATGAGAGTTAGCTTTGGCACAGAAGGATGGGTCATTTAAACTTTGATAACCTTGTCAAAATCAGCTCTATGGGGTGTGTTAGGAATATGCCTAAGATCAACAAACCTGATAATAAATTGTGTAAAGCTTGTCTTCATGGAAAACAAACAAAGAGAAGCTTTCAAAGCAAGGAGTACTCCACCACTCAGCCTTTGGAATTGATTCATACAGACCTTGTGGGACCTACTAGAGTTGAAAGCATACAGGGAGATAGACTACTTCATGTTATTAATTGATGATTTCAGCAAGATGACATGGGTTGCTTTCTTGAAAGAGAAATCAAATGCATTAGAGAGATTCAAATCTTTCAAAGCTCTTATTGAGAATGAAAATAATGGTAAGATAAAGAGTTTAAGATATGATAGAGGATGATATTTTTGTCAGCTGAGTTTGATGAATTCTATGAAACCCATGGCATAAAAAGACAATTTTCAGACTGCAAGAACACCACAACAGAATGGAGTGGCTGAGAGAAAGAATAGAACAGTGTAAGAAATGGCCAGAACTATGTTGAATGAGGCTAAATTACCTGATGGCTATTGGAGAGAAGCAATAGGCACTGCAGTGTACATATTAAACAGAGGAAAAATAAGAGTAAACAACAAAAAGACACCATATGAGCTATGGAGAGGAAAACCTGCAAATGTAAAGCATCTCAAAGTTTTTGGGAGAAAATGTTATATTAAGAGAGATGAAGAAAATCTAGGTAAATTTGATTCCAGGTGTGATGAAGGCATATTTTTGGGATATTCAGCTGTTAGTTAGCTTACAGGTGTTATAATAAAAGCCAAAATAAAATAGTTGAAAGCAAAAACATGGTATTTGATGAAACATACCCAAAGAAGATGAAAAGTCAGCCTATTGAAACTCCACAAGCTGCTGAAAATCATAATGAAGAAGAAATTTCAGAAGTTGAGCATGAAGAAGAGAGTGAAGAAGAAGAAATACCAACACAAAAGCACCTTCCAGAAAGTTAAAAGATACCATCCTTCAAGCCAAATCATAGGAAACAAGGAAGCAGAGTTCCAAACAAGAAGAAGGCTAAGAAACATTCAAAATCAAGAAGATATGGCTCTGCTATCAAAAATTGAACCAAAGAATGTAATGGAAGCAAGTAAAGACCAGCACTGGAATAAAAGCAATGAATGAGGAATTGGACCAAATAGAGAAAAATGAAACATGGGAGTTGGTTCCTAGGCCAAAAGATAAAAATGTCATTGGTACTAAATGGGTTTTCAGGAACAAATTAAATGAAAAAGGAGAGGTAACAAGAAATAAGGAAAGGCTGGTTTGTAAAGGATATGCATAGGTAGAAGGAGTAGATTTTGATGAAAATTTTGCTCCTTTTGCCAGAATGGAAGCCATTAGAATATCTTCTTAGCATATGCAGCTCATAAAGGGTTCAAAGTATACTAGATGGATGTTAAGTCATCTTTTCTCAATGGGCACCTGAATGAAGAGGTATACATAGAACAACCAGATGGCTTTACTCTCACTGATGATTTAGATTATGTGTGCAGGTTGAAGAAAGCATTATATGGGCTAAAACAAGCACCTAGAGCATGGTATAGCAGGCTGGATAAGTACTTGACTGAGCAAGGATTCAGGAAAGGAGTGGCAGATAACGATTTGTACATTAAAGAAGAAAAATAACACCTGTTGATTGTGGTTGTGTATGTTGATGATATCATCTTTGGAAGCAATAATGAAGGTATGTCACATGGTTTTTCTGAAGTCATGAAAAAGGAGTTTGAAATGTCTATGTTAGGAGAGCTTTCATTCTTTTTAGGACTTCAAATTCTTCAGAATAAGGAAGGCATTTTCATCTCTCAAACTAAGTATATCAAGGAGATGCTAAAAATATTTCAGATGTATGATTGCAAGCCAATTAGTACACCAATGAGTGTGGGATGCAAACTTAGCAAGGAAGATGAATCACCCAAAGTAAATCAAACTTTATACAAGTCCATGATAGGCAACCTTTTGTATTCCACTGCATCCAGACCTGACATTATGCAGGTAGTTGGCTTGGTAGGGAGATTTTAGGAAGACCCAAGGGAAATTCATCTATTAGTTGTGAAGAGGATATTCAGGTATCTCATGGGAACTTTAGAATATGGTCTTTGGTATCAAAGAAGTGATGAATTTCAGATTAAGGCCTTCACAGATGCAGATTGGGTAGGCAAGTGTAGATGACAGGAAGAGAACAACAGGTGGAGAATTTTTTGTTGGTAAGTGTCTTATTTCTTGGCTGAGTAAGAAATTGTCTCTTGTAGCTCTTTCCACTTGTGAAGCAGAATATGTAGCAGCTACCATTTGTTGCACCCAAGTCATGTGGATGAAGAAAACTCTTGAAGAATACAAAGTGGAATGTGAAGAGCCAATTCCATTGTATTTTGATAGTACCAGTGCTATCAGTGTCTTAAAGAATCCAGTGTTGCATTCAAAGACAAAACACATACCTATAAAGTATCACTTTCTGAGAGAACAGGTAAATGAAAAGAAAATTAGGCTTGAGCATGTTTCTACAAAAGAGGAGGTGGCTGATATAATGACTAAACCATTTCCTAGAGTTGGTTTTGAGCACCTAAGAGACAAATTGGGGGTATTTTCAGCCCCTAAAAATCACTAAAGGTCTTAGAAAGATAGGGGGAGCAGCTAAGGTGCCAAATTTGCTCCTAAGAGGGCTCAATTTGAGTCTAAACAGGGGAGTTGGTTTTCCAATTCCAAGGCACAAAATTATTGGTCAAGTAAAGACAAGTTTTGAAGGTTGTTTTTGAAATATTATTAGGAGTATTGTAGGTGTTGCATGAAAGAAAAACAACAGTAATTCTTGGGCTTCTTTAGACAAGAAAACAATACCTTTCCAGGGGAAGTGCATGTCAAGGTATGAGCATTCTCTTTTTGTTAAATTTTTCCAATCTAATCAGTTTGGTGTGCTTGTGCATATTTTTCATAGATTTCAAAAGGGGGAGAGAGTATTGGAAACTTGTCTGATATTTCAATTTGCCATCAAGTTTCAGAATATTGTCATCAATGACAAAGGGGGAGATTGTTGCACCCTGTTGATTTAACAGTTATTTTCATTGATGTCAAAGGCATTGATGGAAAAGGGAGAGTTCTTGATCATGCTTATCAAATTTTGTTTAGAGGTTCAAAGTGATTTCATGAGGTTTCAAGAAGACAGGGTCTTGGATGGTGAGTGGTAGTGTTATTTCAGAGTGGTTTTAAGTACCTCAAGCAATGAAATAGGATGACACATGTTATAAAAAGCATGGTAGATGTGTTAAGAGAGCATCTAAAATATGTATGAGAAAAGGCTAGACTCATATCAGCTCTAGGAGTCAGTTTGTATGTTGGTTAGAATAGTGTTGAGAACAAACAGTGTTACAGAATGAAAATGAGATGGGCTAGAAAAATGTAGACCTATTTCTTTTTTATAAATTTTGGGATATGATATAAGAAGGTGTTCTGATGCTTCATGCCAAATTTCAGGTCAAATTTAGGTCATTTTTTCAAGTTATGTGAGTTTTTGTAAAACATGATTTTTGAAAAACTCATTTTGAATTGCCTAACTTCTTAGCCCTCAAACAAAATTATACGGTCTCCTTTGAATAAATCATAGAAATTTTTTTTGAATTAAAGTATCCTATAAATCATGTGCAAAAATAATTTTCTCAAAAGGAGGTGTGGTTGGAACGATATGAGATTTTTGGTGGAGCGGATTTTTCTCTCTCCTTGGTGTGCACCAAATCGATAAGGGAAAAATGTGAATTTGGACTCCAAATCTTGTTTCATCATTTCCAAAGTATCATATTAGATCATTCATGATGTTTTTTCAGTCTCAAAAGGAATTTGAAGGTTTCAATTCTGGAAGGTCCATGTAATAGCTCTTGACACCATGTCTTAGTATAAATGCATATGGCATATGCATGTTCTAGTTGCTTCAAATGGAAAATTGGCTCAATAAGTGCTCAGATAGTCCTCACAGGTACATGACAATGTTTTTGAGTTTTTTCAAGTCCTCTTGGTGTAGTAAATCATGCAACATGTTGTCACAAACTATCCTGAATGGTACTGATCTCAATACACTTTACAACACTGTCCTAAGAGACTTATCTTAACTTGAAATGCCTTAATCAGTCTGAACAATTTGGTTACAGGACCAAATAGAAGAAAGTGAATATATTCTTAAGTGTAAACTAACTCATTTGATACGTCAGTGCACTTTAGATAAAAGGTTGCTTAGTTAAGGGTTGTAAAAGATACTACTTCATTGTCTTTCTGAACAACATACCATGTTATGCCTATAGTCAATTTTGGTAAGACAAACACCACTCAAACTTGTTAAGTATCAAGGGCACTCCATCTATCACAAAGACTTCCATCTGCTTGGAGCAGTGTCAACACTTTTCATCCTGGATGCTTGCTTGTGTTTACTGATATAGTCAGTATTTAATGGTTCTTTGCAAAAAGTAGTCAAATTATGGGTCTCACTTCATGGTTGTATCTCTTAAATGTCTTTGAAAAGTGGATAAATTTTTCAATGCAATTTTAGAGGTCTCCAAGTTCACTATCCACTCAAATGTTTGATGTAACAAGCTATACTGTCATATTCTAGCAGGAATCTATTCTTACCCTAATTTAGGGTTTTGAAGAGAGAATTTTGTTGATTTCTTGATTGTTAGCCAACCTTTTAGCTTGAAATTTGAACCAAAACACTGTTAGAGCATTGATAAGTGTTTGGAAAAGGAATGAAAGTGAATGGTGGAGGGTGGTAATAGTTTTTAGTTGTAGAAGTATAGAAAATCGATACAGCCTTGTGAAAATGACTGTCACAAATGTTCTTTGAAATTTCTCAGTATTCAACTAGATTCTTCATTTGTTTCAAGACTAATATACAAAGCCAAGTTGAGTAAAGGTCTATGTGAGGGTTATTGAGTTCAAATTACTTTGGTTGATTGAACAAGTGCTTCAAAGAAATTTGTAAATGCAAATAGACAGTGAAGGTCTAACTTTCAAACAAAACAAGTTGTTCTTTGATTTTAAGGAGGTAAAATGTAACTCTGTAGCTTTGAAAAGCTTCAAAATGTTGTAAAGAAGTGAAATATTATGATGTCATGTGTGATGAGGACAATTTTATGGTCGAACCTTTTTGAGTTGAAACTTAAAATTCCTCATATTAGCTACAGTGTTTATTGCCCTAAGTGAAGTAGGATATCAATAGTTTGATGAAGAAGGTAAATAGACACAAATTCCATCTTATTCACATCTTGAAAATTCTTCTAATGCATATAAAATAGGTAGGGTAAAGGTTGTAGTCTTCTTGGTTCATTTGCAAAGGATTTCGACAATCACATAAGGGAAGTTGAATGAGAATAACATGGGTATGAAATTTGATATGTCTTGTGTGTGAAAAAGAATGTGGAGAGTCACTTTGTGTTTGAGTTGAAGTCATAGATATGTAGAACTTGAAGAGTGTGTAAAAATAGAGATCATAACAGAGATTGAACTGAGATTGTCCTAAGTAAGTGAATGGAGTTGAAAAGAAATGAAGGTATGATATTGTGATAGGATATTGCAAGTTTTTTTAAGATAGTGAGAGACAAGTAAATGAGAGGTCAGAGATAAAAGGTTAGTGGTTGAAGTCTTAATAACAACAATTGATGAGAGAGCTTGAGGTAAGGGGAAGAAGTTACAATGTCAGAGCTTGTAGAGAAGTAGATGAACCTAGGAGATGTTGAAGTGCATGAAAAAGATGCAAGTCTCTTAGTGTGTTGAAACTGAACTGAGTTTGATGAAAATAGTGTGAAATAGAAATAGAAGGAAATATGATAGAGTTCTTGTGAATACAAGTAGAGTCTTGTAAAAATAGAATTAAATGTGAAAATGGAGAGTCTTTGAGTAAGAAAAAGATAGTGAACAGGGGCAGAGAAATTAGAGCTTAAAGAACAGTGTTTGAAGGACAAAGTTTGAAGGCCAATGGTTGAAGATTCAGTGATTGAAGGACAATATTGTGATAAAGACAAGGTGGATCAACTCATCATAGAAAGAGTGCCAATTTAGGACCATCATCAGATGTTCAAGACGTCATTTTGAAGTGTGGTCAAGACTGAATTGTTGTTCATTAGGGAGTTGTTTCTTCCTTACATGTGGGAGCTTGCAAAAGGCTAGTTACAGCTAGCTGAATCATTCAGGAAATGGGTTATTCCTTCACTAAGTTGTAGCTTGTGTGATACTGAGGTTATAGCCTCCAGGGTTGAGTTGTAGCTCAACAAACTTCTTGTAACCATTTGTCACTTAGTGGACTGGTTCAGTGGGTTTTCTCCCTCTTTGGATTTCCCACTTAAAATTCTTGTCTTTTGTGTGTGTTTTCTCTCTTTATGTTTTATTTTTCCAGTTTATGTGGTTGATTTTATGATTGGTAAAATTTGAATTAAACAATAATTCACCCCCCTCTTAATGTTTTAGTTTCCAACAAATGAACAATACAAATATTATACCTCACATCGATCCCATAAGTGAAGAAGACCTTAACCAGATCTCTACAAGCATGATGCATAACCCTAGATAATGTTGAGCCATCAAAGGAAGGCATACTCCAAAGGAGAGACACACGGTCCATTAGCGACACTACCAGTATTGCTTGTGATAACTGGGCATATGAAACTTACGAGATGGTTATCCATGAATTTCGGGGAAGAGTTACAAGAGTGGTTTTGGCATGACTAGTTAGACGGATGGGAAAGGTCAATTTTTCGAAAAATACTAGGGAAGATAATCCTGAATCCTTCTTACATGTGATGAAGGTGAAAATATGGAACAAAAGGGATAAAAGAAATATATTGGTTTACTCACTAAGGGGGGCAACAGTGCATTGGTGGGTTGTTTATAGAGATAACTTGATGGGTTGACATGAGATAAGAGTTGCATTCTTGATCCGATTTGTTAGGAATAATCTCCCTTCATCGATACAAAGTTATGATGGGAATAATTTTTCCTTGGCACATGTTCAAATTTATGAAAGGAATTGGATACAAGGCCAAGACCCATTGTCACCATCGTCTTGGGTGCACAAGTTCTATTATAGAATGCGTCGATGCATGCATGCATGGTATATACATGAG
Organism: Taxus chinensis; assembly: GCA_019776745.2. Classification (NCBI taxonomy): domain Eukaryota; kingdom Viridiplantae; phylum Streptophyta; class Pinopsida; order Cupressales; family Taxaceae; genus Taxus; species Taxus chinensis. The sequence goes on along the minus strand of CM034154.1, from coordinate 764,859,260 downwards.
GAATTAAGGCAAGAGACTGCATATTGGGGTGACTTAACTTTAGGTATCGTGCACACTTTTGATTATTTTTATATTAAACCCCATGTTAATGAGGCCCTACAAGTAATGAATAACATCACTATAGGTGATGACGCAAAGGCAGAAGACCTTGTATCTCAGTTATAAGGTAAGACTCCTCTGGCTGAGTGCACGACTGCTTATGACTGGATGACTTCTGATGAACAAGTCAAGGGGCGCACATGGAAGGAAAAGGATAAGAGAAAGTTAGTCTATCTCATTGATGATGAAGAATTTGAAGATCTGAACATAGAATATACAGAGGGAAAATGCAATGATTTATACATTGTAGATGATCAAACGTGTGCATATCATGTGCCATTAAAAACAAATAAATTTAATATTAGCACTGAAGACGTGCTAAAAGAGGCCATCATTGGTGACTATTGGTTTGAGGTAGAAGTTGTAAAAATAATTAAACTACCGTGTGACTTCTAGGATCTAGTTCCAAGGGTATACCATGAGTTAAAAGGTGTTCATCCATAATTAGGTGAAATGAAAATCAAGCTCAAAGATGGCACACGAACGGTTCATAAGAGGCCTTACTGGATGAATCCCAATTTGTGTGTCAAGGTGAAGGATGAAATTGATAAAATGTTGAAAGCGGACATTATCAAGCCCATTGAAGAATCAGAGTAGATCATCCCAATGGCTATCAACATAAAAATGGATGGGAGGATAAGGATTTGTATTTACTATAAAGTTTTGAATACTTCATGCATGATTAATCCTTTTCCCACGCCATTCACCAAGGAGATCCTAAAAGGTGTTGCAGGGCATGAGATCTATTCTTTCACTGATGGATTCTCATGGTATTATCAGGTTAGGATCACACACAAAGATCAAGGAGAAAACAACATTTGCAAATGAATGGGGATATTTTGTTTACACAGTTATGCCCTTTGGCCTAAAAAATGTGTCAGCGGTGTTCCTGCACATTATTGTTCAAAAAATTTAAGATTTCATTCACAAGTTCCTTTGGGTATATTTGGACGAATGGACCGTTTATGGGATGGTTAAAGACCATTGTGACTATTTGAGGTTGATGTTTGAGATATGCAAACAACTTAGCATATCTTTAAACATTAAGAAATGTATTTTTGCAACACTATTTGGTACTTTGTTTGGACACATCATCTATAAAGAAGGCTTGTTGGTAGATCCCACCAATATTGCAGTCATTTTGGGGTTGGAAGAACCAACTAATCAAAGTGAAGTGCATAGATTTCTTGGACATACTCATTATTACCGAAAATTTATTAAGGGGTATGCTAGAATTGTTGTGCCACTTAAGGAGGTATTGAAGGCAAAAGGGGAGTTTTATTTGAGGATTGCACATCAACAAGAATTTGAGACTTTAAAGGATAAGCTAACCACCGTGCCCATCTTACGCTTCCCCTATTGGAATAAATTGTTCCATGTTCATATAGATGCTTCCAAAACTACAATTGGCACAGTAATAACTTAGCCAAGGGAAGGTAATGTAGATCATCCTATTTGTTTTCCAAGCATGAAGATGACATTAGCCAAGTAGAATTATACAACTACAGAGTATGAGGCATCATCAATGGTCTATGTCCTTCACAAGTTTAGATAGTTATTACTAACAACACCATTTATCTTTTACACTAATCACAAGACACTTAAATATTTGGTTAACAAACTAATTTTGCAAGGGTGCATTTGTTGTCATATACTTATATTCCAAGAATTTGAATTTTTTGTCATAATCAAGCTTGGTAAAATCAACTTATGACCGGATCATTTATCACAGATAAATTATGGCAAGGACGTGCAAAACATAGAGGACTATGCTCACACATTCACATAATATACTTGACAAGGAGAATAATTTGTCGTGTTACAAATTATGTGTTCCACCAGTGCTCATGAGGCTATGCCCCTCCTTCTTGTGTATGGGGAGGCTCCCATTATTGAATGTAAACTATCTTAATTCTATCTAAATACTACGTGGTGGCCAAATATGTTGGGGATCACACATGAACACTTCATTGAACCTGTAACAAAGTGCTTGTACGGAGTAAAAGGGAGGAAATTGCATCTACGAGGGATAAAGGAGAGAGGATTATTATTGTGAGTAGGAAAAAGTAAAGTTCACACACAATGACCAGGGTATTTCAACATTCAATTAGAGGAAAGAAACAATGAAGCATCTAGTGAGACTAACAAACCAGAGACACATAGTTGTTTAGGTTCATCTATCAAGGACACCCAGTTCCTTCTTGATCACCATACTTGTAAAGTTGCAAGAGAGAGAGAGAGAGTAGATGAAAACTAGAACAAAGGAAGTGGAAGAAATGTATCTTTTATTTTTTGTGTAGTGATGAATACAAAGATCAATCAATCTACAACAATCCACAGTTGCTACCAAGAACTAAACTTTCAAGATTTCAGGATCCCTTGGAATGGAGAAGCCATTCCAATTTATAACCTTGTGAATTGTCTTCTCATCTACCCCCCACATGATTCTTCACATTCTTATTCCACTTGTGACCTTTCAATTTTCCTTAAAAGAGATAAATTAAGTACCTCTCTTATAATTTTGAGAGAGTACTTTACAATTTATAAATACTGTCACCTAAGCAAATAAGACAAAATACCATGATTGCGTATAATGAAGAATTAGAAGAAAGGGAGAGAAAAGGAGAAGGGAAAGGGATTGACTAATTTTGTTGAAGAATATCTCTCTAATGTAGAACTTGATAATTTGAGACATGGTGGTCAGAATCTCCTCCTTCTTCCAGATGCACAGATACTTCAGATTGTCGAATGAGTGTTTAGAAATACTATTATGAAACCTTCTGATGTGAGCTTGAGAGGAACACGAGCATTACTCATGATGATGCATTCTTAATCTCACAATGAGAGTGAGGATCACTCACTTGATCCTTATGCTTTGAAAATTTCCATTCATGATGTTCAAACCTCTTGATGTTTGCATTCTTGTCTTACACACTACACTGTAACATTGCAAACTCTATCTTTACTGACCTCTGAGCACCTAACTCATTTGAATCACCAAACTCAACTCAAATCTACTCAAAAAACTCTCCCATTTAAACTAGCTCAACTCAATCAACTTAGTGATATCAATTCAACCAGCTCACCAAGCTCACCCAACTTACTTGGCTCACCCTGCTCATCCATCCAGCTCACTAAGTTTACTTTAACTAGCTTCTCAGAGAGATGATGGTGGAATTCAAGACCAGATGACAAACATGATGACCTCATTTAGCTTGAATTATAATGGATATTCTAATTTTTTTCATATCCTTTCCAACTGCACTATGTCTATTGATTTTACCTTTTGCACCCTGTTATGTTATTTTTTGATTCCATACACAAATTTAACCAGGACAATGCTTCTAATATCCTTATAAAGGATTCATTTCATTATTTGATTTATGAGATCATCCTACAACACTGTGAATATACCAAAAAATGTCATCCAACTGTAACTGTAACTTTATGTGAATATTCCAATATGAGATTATTTATTAGTCAACTGTAACTTTCTGCATCCAAAACAAAGAATTTATATTTTTAGTAGGTAGGACCAAGACATGCTATTTTGGGACATATCACCTATTTTTCCTCAAATTTGACCTTTTGGACCTTCTAACACATCCAATTATCCTCTGTTAATGATGCCTTGTTATTTTTAGCAAGTTTCTATTTTTAGAAAGTTACTTTTTTACTTTTTGCTTTTTTCGGGAAAATTGTCAATTTTACCCTGCCTGTTGTCTTGCACTCTTTCCAAATGAGTTGAATGATCAAAAATTTAAATTTGAAGGAATTAATATTTTTAGCATGTGGATGGGCATGGAATATGCTATTTTTAGGAAGTAGTCATTTTGGCCTCGGTTTGCATTGGAAACATGATTTTTGAATTTGGCTCCTTGTGCTCCAAATTTCACTATGTTCCGCTCGTTGGAAAGCTTAGAAATCAAAAAATCACTTTTCGAAGGTAGGGTTTATAGGTATAAATATTTAATGGCAGACATTAATGGATTCACTGGGCTTTAGTTATCACATGGATGTCTGGAAGAAGAAAAATAAACTTGAACCCTTGGTACATTCAATTTCCTTGTTTGTTGGCATTGAGAAAAGATTCATTCTTGCAATCATGGATGCTCTGGGAGAATTTTGACATATTTATGGTTGCATTTTTAGGTGCTTGAAGGTATCATATCATGAAAATTGTTTCCACCTTGAACTATGTGAAGAAAGTTCTTTAAAACATGTGGTTTTGAGTTTTTTAAGCTTTTCGACAGTGTTTTTGAGTAGTAAATTATAGTAGCAGCAGTTAGTCAAAAATAAGGATTTTAATTTCTTAGTATGGGGTGCATTTTATTTTCCCCTCTATCCTCTTAGGAAAGGGACAAGAGGGGCAAAAAAATGCTCACTCACCTGGGCTTGCTATGTGTCACGGTGTGGTTGGATGAGAGGGAAGTGAGGAAAATACAAGCCATAAACACTAAGGGGTTGATATTGGGTCATATGAAGAACTTGAATGAGGCTAAAGAGGGGCACATTTTATTGTCCCCCTTGGGACATTAATAAGAGGGGAAAAAAATGTGCCCTCATGTGGTGATGACAAGTGGCGCAACGTGATTCGGTAAGGAGGTGAGGAGGAAAAGCTTGCCTTAGCACTTAGGAGTTCAAACTTGATCACATGAGAAACCAGAGCCAAGGCTAGAGTGGGGAGCATTTTTTTATCCATTATATCCCCTTGGGATAGGGATAAGAGGGATGGAAAAATGTGCCCTTTCTTGGTGATGACAAGTGGCACACTTTCATTAAACAACGAAAGGGGCTAAAATAGGTAAATAGGCTTGCGAAGTGCTTATCAGGGTCATATGAGGGACCTGGAGGCAAAGTTGGGGTGGGGAACATTTTCTTGTTCCCTTTGTCCCCTTAGGATAGGGACAAGAGGGACACAAAAATGTGCCTCAACCTAGAGGTGACATGTGTCCTCTTGTAAAATTTACTAACTATGAGAGCATGCCTGCGAGAGAGAGCAACTTGACGACGATGTTGTTATAGACACCTAAATTCCACTTTTGTAATCTTATTGCCAGATGTACACAAATCACTCTCATTCTTACCATTTTCGTTATAATTAGTGATCTTTGCTAATTAACTAATGTTTCTTGCCACTTTGGTCAATTAACAAGCACTTTGTTGATCACCAAACCTCTTTCACATTCAGGATGCCATTTTACAACGAATCGTAAGCCAAAATCCTCTTCAAAACAGACAATTAGTGTTTATTAGCTAATTAAGCCTATTTTTCCCTTGTTTTAGTCAATATACCCTACTATTGGCTCAAACCCCTCTTCCAACCACTCAAAATCACCCCACTTCTCTCCACAATGTCTCAGCAAATTTCAAAAGCTTATCCTAGCCTCCTAGTTAACCCTAAGCAGTTGATTAAGGCTCCACACATCTTAATCACTTGGTAATACACTAATTATGATTAGTAATTATAATCTAATTTGGGATTTTTAGTCTCACATACACCAAAATACAAGTTTTTCCCAAAAGGAAAACTATAAAAAGAGTTCACCTCTTACCCTAATACTTTACACCATGCTTACATTTGCATCTCATATGATACATATGATCTATAAGTCAAGTTCAATCCTTGCCTAAAACCTTCAACAAGGTTAAAAGATGAATATCTAAAGTGACTTAACAAGTCATTTGGAGAGGTCATTTCACCATTGTTTGGAGTAGCAACCAACCAAATTTGACTGCCCTTTTAGGTCTATTTAGGCCCATGTTAGGTAATTGAGCATATTAATAGGCATGTTTAGTTAGATTTTGCATTATTTTCATACTAGTTAATCATTCATTTTATCTTCTATCTTATTGTTACATTCCTATACTTAGAGCCTTTGCTATTAGGTGGCAATGGTGTTAGCATTCTTTGATTAGCTTTGTAAAATTTGGGGTGTTATCAGTTGTCAGAGCTCTAGGAGGTATTTTATAATGAACCCTTATATGATTTTTACTCCCAAGATCCTTCCAAGATCAATGGGATGGGTATCATACTTCAATTTTTCCTGCAACTCCCTGAAATTTCTCTTCTTTCTTCGTAACAATAGGGTGTACCTGCATAAATTGAACTTCCCTGAGTTATACTCGAGTCTTCTAAAAGATTTGAAAATTTCATTATGTAGAGAATTCTTCTATATTTCCAATGAGTATTTTATTGGCTTTTAACTCCTTACAAAGCTCCCAAAACCATCTGTGGAAGATCGGGTACCTATTTTAGTTGCCCGCTCCTTAACCCTAAAAGACCAGATGTTGCATCATTTGTCTCTAAACCTCCTAAAATTTCCTAAATTAGTTCTAACATGTTCATAGCTCTTCAATACCATCTCCGGATGAGTTTTAGCCTTTCGTTCTGTCCCAGAGGATGCACATTAGTCCTGAGAAGGCCAAAATTAGCCTTTTTAGGCCTACTAAGAAACTAATTGTTGGAAGCATTTTGCTAAATGAAATTACTAACCTTGTCACATCATTTAAAACACATGTACTTGCTTGTTCATCATCTCAGAAGTACTAGTAAGGTTGAAATGGACATGACACAACTGAAAAACTAACCAGGGGAGGATTTTAGGAAGTCTTGGGAGTAAAATTTTCAATTTTGGCTTATTTGTCATGCTTGAAAGTTTGAAATTTTTATGCAACACATTTGCATGACAAAAAAAACCTACTCAGATTATAACATGCGCTATCTAAATTGGAGGATACTATGGTATTATTACACATAAGAGTTGCACCTGAGGGAATGGAATCACTAGCAAAGAAAAAACTCGCCATTTACGTTGCACCCTATCAGGTAGTCAAAGGAGACCTATATAAGATGGGTGATGAGGTTTGTCAATCCTCTTCATTAATAATGTCAATCCAGGGCTGGTGTCTGATGATTGTATGTAATAAGAGAAAAAAATTCTTTGGAAAATAACTCCTTTAAACACAATCCAAACTGCATAAAATAAATCACACATACGAAAATAGAAAGGCACACTTGCAGAAATAAAGCTTATATGAAAGAAATCACACATGCATAAATGAAATTTCTGAATTAAAAACAAATGAAAAATGAATAAGACACCTACAGTTTCACAAAAGAAATTACACGGAAAAAAGGATTACATAACATAAAATCAGAAATTTACAACAAAAGGAAAACTACAGAATAAAGAACTGAACATTAAACATTGATCCATCTTCCTTGGAATGAGTGGCCAACTCATTCCTTGGAAGAGGACTTAATTCATATTTTAAAATTTTAATTTAAAACATGCAGAATAATTTCACTCAGAAGATTGGTGAGAAAGAACGGATATATATTTCTTGGTAGAAAAAATTACATATAAGAGTGTGGAAGGTTGCATTTATAATTCATGCATCCAACCAACTCCTTATTTTGGGAAATACAATATGATCTTATCTTTATTCCAATCACTAACAACTAAAATCCCCATCTCCACAAAATATGGAGAGATATATACTATTGGAGTCAAAGTCTTATCTCGCTATTTTAGGAAGATTTGCTCCCAAATCTTTTCCTTACTTTTTTGGTAACAAGAATCACGTTAATTTTATTCTCCTACTTTATTGGAAGGATGTTTTTCCTCAAAAAATTACTTTGACAAAATACCTCTCCTAGATTTTCCATTTGACTTTTCTATTTCTGATTGTGGAACTTTTGGTGCCCGTCTAATGACTTTTCCTTGGACTACAAATCACTAAAAGTTAGATTTTTTTTATTGGTAAAACCTGTAGTAAATCTGAATGAGCTTTTTGTTAAACACATTGCTATGAACAAAACCCTCTCTCAGGTTTTTCATTTGATTTTTATGTTTCTGTTTGTGAAACTTTTAGTGCTTGTCTGATACACTTTTTTTGGACTGTAGCTCACTAAAAGTTAGATTTATTTTTATTGGTAAAACTTGTAGAAAATATAAATGAGGTTTTTTTTTCTAATGTTATGAACAAAAACCTCTCTCATTTTTTCGATTTTATTTTTCTGTTTCGGTTTGTGGAACTTTTGGTGCTCGTCTGATACACTTTTCCTTAGATTGCAGCTCACTAAAAGTTAGATTTATCTTTATTTGTAAAACCTGTAGCAAATATGAATGAGGTTTTTGTTAAACACATTGCTATGAACAAAAATCTCTCTCATCTTTTGAATTGGATTCTCTGATTATTCAAAATTCCTCATTTTATGCAAGTTCTGAAACTAAAATTGTCATTCCGTTGATGCAAGTTCTGGAACTAAAATTGTCATTCCGTTGATGTAAGTTCCGGAACTAAAGTTTTCATTCTATAGTGTTCTGAAATTAGAACTGGCATTCCATTGATGCAAGTTTCAGAACTAAAACTTTCATTCTGTTGATGCAAGTTCCAGAACTAAAACTGCAAGTTCTAGCACTAAAATTGTCATTCCGTAGCTAACTACAATTGTTTCGGAGCTAACTAAAAACAACTATAACTTTTGCACACGATCTCGGATTGAGATGATTTTGAACTTACATAATTTTTTGAGAAGAATCTAGATATGAAATCATATGTGATTTTAGATATACTATCCATGATCAATTCCACTTTTCCCACAACTAGTATTATCTTTCCTTTATGGCCTGCATATACAAGACTTTGCATCTTTCCTAAATAATCAATAGGATTAGTCAACAAAATAGATAACAAAAGACTTCTAAATAATGAGCAAGATATATATTATATATTCCATCTCAAGTAAACTATAAGTTCCAAGATTACATTTAAATCCACTTTCAAATGTAACTTTGGAAGGTCAAAATAATGGTAATTTATGGCCTCATCAATGGGTAAAGACAAAGTTTGTGCAAGTGTGTTTTAGAGCATGAGCACAATGCCATCATGGAATAAGTACATCATGGGATCACTGGGGTTCATTACGTAGGTGAAACTACAGCTTGCAAGATACTACTTGTTGGATTATGGTGAGAGACACTCTACAAAGATATGAAGGCCTTTGTTAAGGAATGTGATCATTATACATGAGTAGGAAATCAAGGGACCGAGATGAAATGTCATTGCATCTTATAGCAAACACAGAGCCTTTTGAGAAGTGGGTAATAGAAATTTTTGACCCAATTACACCAGTTCTAGACCCTGGATAACCCACTTACACCCGTGCACATTAAGACATTAAATTGATCATTCTAAAAGCATAACCAAGTCACTATCCCCACTCCTGTAAAATCATACTTTTACCCTCTGTAAATCTCATTTAACCTCTTTAAAACCTCTTTAACCACCCCTAACCCATTTTTATCCCCATACCCAACCTCCTCACCTCACATCCCCACCCGTGAAATCCTAAGTTGGAAGTGGTTAAAACCACTTCTAAACTGCTTTCCCCATAATTTCATGATCGCTAGCAACCCTAAAAAATTGACAATGATTATAAATAGAAGCTTAAAGCTCCTATTTTAGTATCCTAGAATCCATGTAGTGAAGCTTTGATGCTCTAGGAAGCTAGACCACATTGTTTCGTGCATTCAAACATCTCCAAGACCCTTGTCACACCACCAGGCATTCAACAATACACCACCAAGAATTCAACAAGTTCATGTAACCATTTACAACCATATCGGTCCATTTTCATGTCAATGGTAAGCTCACATCCATCTATTCTTGTTTTTGTTTTGTTTATGCATTAAAAACAAGGTCAAATCAAGCATTTTAGTCTCTTTTTCCCAGTAATTTAGCATTTTATCAAACACAAAGTTTTCATAGAAATGGCGCCAACGATTATCCCAAATCGCCCATGATTTCTATGAATCACCTGTGATTACTATCAATATAGTCACTTTTATTAGTCATTGCATTTTATCATCTTTTATATATCCATCTGTACTTAATCTATATGTTTTCAAGACGTGTCTCCCATAGATGACTACCTCTTATGCCTAAACAAACGTATAATTAAACTGATCGATTGGGTGTTTTGGGTGATTCTCCTCTCATCCTGACACTAATTCAGACAATCTACCCACAAGGTTTTCCTCCTTCCACCATATCACCCTCCACATTTTCCCCTTCCACTTCTACAAAGTAGGTCACCCCTATCGCTGGCAAAACGGAACACAAATAACAAGATGGGAGTCTCCCGAACATTATTACATAACTAATTAGTAGATTGGAAACACTGGAGTCTTCTAACCAAACTCTTCGGATTGAATTTTTCAAACTCATGTCTCATATGGAGAAGGTTTGCGTAGTTAACATATCTTTGTGAAGACAAATTACAGATGTCAACAAACAGACCAATCATACCGCTGCCAACGATCAACTACAAGTGGAAATCTTAGACGTAAAACACAAGGAGGAAGAAATTTCAACTCAGCAGGAAAATCTCAAGAAACAAGTAGACGTCTGGGTCCAAGTAGTGAAGGGGAAGGACAAAAATAACCCCATGTAGTGGTGGGAAGAAGTAATACAAGATAAATTAGTGGAGGAGAAGTTTAGACATGCCATGGAGATCAACCTAAAGGTGAGAGGTCTACCCACACCTCCTCCTTCCTCAGACCCCTTGGCCAGCACCACAAACTTTATTGCATGAAGATTGGGGTTACTTGATGTGAGGCTCGATAGAGTTTGGTTCAGACTGGAGTCCACCTTCTTTCTCTACTTTAAATTTGTGGATGACAGGCTCAAGACGCTCAGATTTAAACACAAGTTATTCTCTCTCTCCAATAAGATCTTCCTCGATGAAGACCTACACTAGAAAACATGTGGCGGGGAACTCAAAAAATCCTGTGAAATAGTGATGACAGCTAGGAAGGCAGGGAAGTGTGGACAGTAATTCGGCAATCTCAAGCCTGTCATTTAAGATACTTTTCCTATAGCTTGGGTCCCCGAGTCCGGTCCTAAATAACAGGCCCGTTGGGATGTAGCGTCAAAACAAGGGGCATCTCCATTACTTCCTAGAATGAGAACATGTCCTATTGGTCTTCTCTAGGGTACTCTATATGATGCTCTAGGTCTTTCTGACCTTCTCTTTGTAACTAAGACTCATGCGAGCCTTGTTCGCCCTCTCCCGGATGTCAGCGGTTACTACTAGCTCTTAGTTTGCATAAAGGAAACTCATAGCTCTGAAGGGGTTAGAGGTTCTGGGGGAGTTGCTTGCCTGGTCAGGGAGTCTCTCCAGAGTAGGATTTTTTGTGGTCACAAAGGACAAGTTTTCCTATTTTATTTGGATCAAGATTAGACAAACCTTATCTCACCTCAAAGATGTTATCATTGCAATCTGTGATTTTCCCCCTGCTTCCTCTTTTTTTTCCATTCATAATGGCCTAGACGGGGACCCCTTCTTCGACCTATATACAAGTATTTCCCAGTACTCGATGAGCGGGGAGGTCATCATCTCGGGGGACTTTAATGCACGTACTGGAATCTCCAAGTTCCACTTCATGACAGGAATGATGTTGTGCTTTGTACTTCTAAGATGGACCCTAATCTAATTAGTTTTCTGTGGGATTCTGGGGATGTGGCAGAACCCTTGACATCCGACCGACACAACCTACAGTTGGGGGAATCTCATGATTTTTGGATTCTTAATGGCATTCATTGCTTCACCGAGTCCCACTTTTTCACTTGCAGACCTCATGGTGGTGAAGCCAATGTGGTGGATTATATCATGGCTACTTCTAATCTGATTCCCTACATTCACCATTTGTGTGTATCTGTGTGCATGTAGGACTAAAGCTCAAAAATCACTTTTAGATTAGATTAGGATAAACATGTTTTAGGCTTAGTTAAGATAGGATTAGGCTAGTTAAACTTGATTAGCAAGTGATTAGAGACTCATTGAGAGTTGGGAGGGGTATGGATAACCAATTGTGACTGATAGATAGCCTACGAAGCTAATAGAAGTGGTATAGAGAGAACTAGGGAGCTTCTGAATGCTCAAAAGGAGGAATGTTTAGCTAATAAGAGAGATATTAGCCAAATAAGCTGATTATAGAAGGAATACGACCGAAAGAGTGTCGTGAATGGGCATTCGAGAATGGAGCGAAGTATAGGGATTTAACGAAGTGTCATTAATTGATTGGATTGGATGAAATGCTAAGTGTAAGCATATTTTAGGTGTCTACATTTTCCCCTCTTTGGGGTGACGTAAGCAACGTCACTTCAAAGAAAGTAGATAAGCATAAACAAGTAGAAAATCTTGAAGGGATAGAAGAAAAATGAGTAGAATGGAGGATGCCCCCTCGATTGTCGATGGGTTGATAGAAGAACTCGATTGACGATCGAAAATATGATAGAAGGAGAACAAAAGAAAGAATAGTGTGGAGAAGAAGAAAGGAGATATAGAAGAAAAGGAGTATGAGGAAGAGGGAATGAGCTAACATACATCCAATGCCTTGTAAACAACTTTATTTTTCATCATATTGCTAAGGATATTCATCATCGGTTCTTATTAAAATATAAGCATACGACAAAGGTAGAATGACATGAAAAGCCATACTACGAACAATTGTCCATTGCTGAAAATACCAACTCCACGCAACATACAACAATGCAATGCAATATGAGAAAGTGAAAGATGCCTAACCCCATGCAACATACAAAATGCAATACAATACAAGAAAGTAAACAAGCTAAACTAACAGAGAAACATAATATAATGTTTTTATTATCGAGCTTTAGTTACGACCTGTGTAAATTAATGACAAGGGTTGATAATGGTGCCCCAAGCAAGGATACATGTGAGGGGAATAATGGTGGACACTTGGGTCTGATGGAAAAGCAATGTGCACTACGAAACAGTACCAAGCAACTCGTTGTGCCCCAGAGTACAGACGAAGTAAACAACCTAACTTTTGTTGATGGAGGTAGATTAAGATGATCCGTGAGTCGCACACATGAACATGTGAACACCAAAGAGCGACGTTTTATAGGATAATTTTACATTTTTAGAAGTTTACTTAAACATATTTGAATGTTTTGATTTTTCTAACATATTTGAATGTTTTTGTTATTTTTCTAACATATTTGAATGTTTTTTTATTTTTTTAACATATTTGAATGTTTTTGATGATTTGTCTAACATATTTGAATGTTTTTTATTTTTTTAAATTATTTTTGAAACTATGTATAGGAAGACAAGGAAGCGTGAATGCCCCCAGCTATAGATGGGATGTACAAGGGCATAAGGCCACATGCGTGCAAGAAAGGTCAAGATGTAAAAATGCCCCAACGATTAGGTGGGAGCATTCAAAGGAAAACTCTTCACAGGTAGAAGCGGGACCCAAGGCCATGATAGATAGGTTCAATATGATGATGAACATAAACCAATGAAATGTTGAGAAGAAGCAAGGATGCCCCCAGTGTAAGTTGGCCTAAAAGCACATGATAGAAAGGAAGGAGAAGATTATTTTTGTGAAAGGAGACAAAGGTGTCTGAAAACATGGAAAAAAAGTAATCTTATACACATGGATGTTCTGAACGAAGTAGAAGAACGATGTGAATGATATGAATGTAGCTTAGAAGCCTCACGAGGAAGAATTGATTAGCCAAAGGCACAAATTGCAAGACGAGACATGGAATAGAGTAAGAGTTTGAACAAGGTCCAAAATGAGACACTTGGTAACATACTAATCCTGCCTACTCATAGAGATCCAGTGTGTGCACGTGGAGTTTAATTACCTCTTGAAGGGAAGATTTAATAGACAACAAGTGAAGACACCCTAGCCAAAGTGTAGGGATGATTGATTTTGAAAGGTGATTTTGTGAATGAAGGGTGAAAGGATAGCCGTACATTGCTCCGCTGCCAGTCAGGCATCCGTATTTGATTCTAATCACAACATTTCTCTACTACCAGTCAGGCATCCATAGCCCCAATAGAGAATATTGGAAATATCCCAAGAGAGAGTTATATATCAATTTGCTTTTTGCTTTTAGTTTTCAACTTTTGATTTTTGATTGATTTTTATTCTTTTGCTTTCTGAAAACTTATTTCAGATCTCTTGTTTGACAAGGGGTTTAAGAACCACTGATGGCTTGATGGAAGGAGGTGGAAGTGATTGTGATGACGACATTGGCTAGTGTCAACAAATATGTCCAAAAGTTTTTCACAACAAGTTTATTAGATGGTGAATGTGATAGGATCTCTAAGAGGTCGGTCGTTCTTTAATTTACCAAGGTGTTAAAAGACCAGGGTCAAACAGATACCATAGAGATAAATGTCACAAAATGTGTGTGAATAAGCTAACCAAAACATCACCGAAGGGATGAAAATGGTAGGGAGACTTGCAGAAAAATAGCAAGGAAGGGAAGAAAGAAACATCCATGTGTACACAATACCTGATTACAATGTTTGATCTTTGTACCTTTGATTTTTGTTGTGTTTTCTCAATGTTTTTTTTGTATTTTTGAATTGTTTTTTTTATTTTTATATTTTTGACAGTTTTAAGAGGTTGGGACTAACAAAATCACTCTATGTGGTAAGATCCAACAATAATGTTTGTAACTTTCTTAATAAGGGAGACTAGGCGCGTTTGTTTATCGAGAGTGATATTATCCCCTATCTCGATAATTGAGGTGAGTTCACACTCAATAAATGACTATGATTTTTTCTGAAACATGGATTTCATATGCGAGAGCTTGAGTTCCCTATCTAGAGGTTTATGCACTTTGCGCCATACTTGATGCTTACGTTGATGTGTGTTCTTGAATCGCACTTGATTTAGAATTTTTAGATTGTTTGATTTATTGGGAGCTATAAAGCTCTTTACAGTTTTGATTTGAGCTTGATTAAGAAACTGTCTGGGTTTCTTATAAGCTAACGCGTGACTTGTCTGATCCCGAGAAGGAGAAGAAAGTGAACTTGGACGTTTATAACTGATGTGATAAATGACCATAGGCTTGTCACAACCATTGATAGAAGAAATATGTGATGGATGAAATAGATATGGTCCAAGAATTGAAGAGGAGGGTCTACCGGGAGGTGAGTTACTGATAGAAGATGATGAAGGGCTTCCAGGATGTGTCCCAACAATAAAAGAAGAAGGGCTACTAGGATGTGACCCATAGATAGAAGACAAAGGGCTATTAGGATGTGGCCCAAGAATA
Organism: Taxus chinensis; assembly: GCA_019776745.2. NCBI lineage: Eukaryota > Viridiplantae > Streptophyta > Pinopsida > Cupressales > Taxaceae > Taxus > Taxus chinensis. The sequence goes on along the minus strand of CM034154.1, from coordinate 764,844,044 downwards.
GAAGAAGAAGGGCTACTAAGACGTGACCCATAGATGTAAGATAATGGGCTACTAGGATGTGGCCCAAGAATAGAAGATGATGGACTACCCGGGGGTGATCCATACCTAGAAGATAAGGGGCTAGTTGGACGTGCCCCAAGAATAGAAGATAGTGGGCTACTCAAAAATGTCCCACAAATAGCAGAGGAACAGCTACTACGAAGGTGACCCACAGCTAGACGAAGATGAAGGGCTACTTGGCGTTGACCCCATAAGAGATTGTGATTGAGGAATTATGATAGACAAGGAGTGATTGGGTGATGAGAAGATAGGTCATGGATCAATGCAAGACCTGGAGTTTCCTCACTTAATGAAGAATGTGAAGATGGAAGAATAAGAGGAGGATCAAGTCGCATGATTTGAGGCTATTCCTCTATTTCTTGATAAAAGGAATCAACATTTTTCTCAGAATATGCGGGCGCATCAAAGTCTAAAGAGAATCATTTCTCGTAATCTTCTAAAGGAATATCTTCATGTGCCCCTATAAATGCCCTGCTTGTTTCTTCATTCTGAAAGAGGTCAATCGGTATGATTTGTTGATCGACCACTAGGGGTTGATTGGAAGAAAGAGGTTCACTTGGTGTGGAAGACTTAGAAGACGTTTGATGATGATTGATAGAAGAAGATGAGATGAGAGACGAAGAATATGTGTAGCTAGATGTCTCAGGAATAGAAGAAGGTGGTGTGGACCTACCTATATGATGGTATATCGTCTGTAAACTAGTAGGATTAAGTCCAAAGTCTGTAGATTGCGACGCATGGGTCAATTCAGACGTTTGACTCAAAGGACTTTGAGTCACGCGAATCTTCAAAGAAGGAAGATTTATTGGGGATGATTAATGAAGAAGAAGAAGGGGAGGACCGTGATTCAAGAATCACACTGGATGTTTGATGAGGGATAATAACAAGGGTCCTGCAAAGAAAGAGAGGACTGTGATTCAAGAATTGTATTAGATGTTTGATTGGAGGGATTTGGAGTCACACGTATCTTCAAAGGAAGAAGACGTCGTTGAGGTGACTGATAAAAGGGGTCCTACGAATGGGAAATGGAGGACCATATTAAATGTATGATGTAGGAGTCATATTATTAGATGACTTAGGAGTCAAATTAGATGAATCCGAATAGTAGTTTGGATCTGAATCATCAGAAGAGTCAGAGGAAATATTTGGATTGGAATCCTCAGAGGAAGAGGAAATGTTTGGATTAGAATTAGAAGAAGAGTGGGGGGAACTCGAATAATAATTTGGATCAGAAGCATCCAAATCATACCATCGACTATGAGATGAAGGTGGGGAACGAGTTACCCATATGGGCTCTCTAGCACGAAGAACCAAACAAGGTTTAGTTGTAATGGGAATCTTTTGATTTGAATTGCTAAACCTAGGTTCCATATTTTTGTAAGTATGGGGAACCGCGTGATAGTCAGTCATTTTTTGCGTTGTTTTAAGCACAAATGTCTAGATCTAGATAGTGTGATGGAACTCCTTCAAAGGGAAGGAAGTGACATGTCGATTTGGGTAGCATAAGGACAACCAAATAGACATTTTGTAAGTATGGAGATGCGTGCTATGATTTTCTGAAGAAGGTCTAAGGAAAATAGACATCGTGACGACGCAATCTCGATGAGATAAAAAAAGATTGTCCTAGAAAATAAGTTTTTTTGAATGAATAATCACAAGGGAATAATCATGTAAGTGTGAAACACAAATACCAATCAACAAGGAAATACACCATATGAAAATGTGTTGCAAAGATGATCAACACAACGTCAATATTTACGTCAAGCTCGAAATGAACAAGGTGTAAATATTAACAAAGGGTAGATGTGAATCCCAATCAAAGGATACCATGACAAGTTTAACAACCAACAAGGCCTAAATGTTAAAGGGTGAGGTTTACAAATGTAAGCTACGTAACCACACCAATTGGACACGTCTATCAAGCTTCGTGGAGAAGTGAGATATTAGTGTCAAAGTGGTATCAAAATGACCCAAAAAAAAGTAAGCGACACCCTCTCAAGATTTGGGACAATGTTTGAAATCGAACTAAGTCAAAGTATACTAAGGATGTGTTAAAACGTGGGCAACATAATGCCACAATACAGACACTTAGATCATGTTTATGAGAAACGATGACATAAGTATCTTAATTATGTCGAGACAATACAAACGAGGGTAACATGTCAAAGGGAGATAAAATGATGAATCATTCCTAACTATGATGACGATCTTGATGTGGGTATCAAGATCACAAAGGCTACGAATGATATAAATACGTCTCCACACACTTTAGACGTTTAACTTACCCAGCCGCAAACATGGAATGGGTGCGTTAAATGGACAAAAATGTGGCATAAACAATCGATTGGTAACACAGAGGTAGTCACCCTTCTTTTGATCAACAAAGTGTCAAAAGAATGTGTAGGAAGTAAAACAAAGTGGGGATGAAAAATGCTGGCCTCACTTCGGCAGAGTTTCGCCTCGCCTTAAGGCAAGTGAAAAACTAAGCGAAAGTAACGCGTCACACATTTCACGATGAAAAGATGGTTCACAACTCAACACTGTTTTAGAATGGTTTAAAGTGGGCTCCTAGCCTAAGAATATCTTCCTAGGTGGTTCTCTCCTCATCCTAGGTGTTACAAAATTATCCACGAGCGAGAAGATTTACCCAAATAGTGCCGACTATCTTGAGAGTTTCTCGACTTTTCCCCCTTCAAGCACAGTGGGCAGTAAATGCATCCATCATGTACTTAAAAGGGTCGTTGTAGGGACAACTTGTAACGCTATCTTACAAAGGAATCACTAGTCAGGTAGGTAGTGTGGAGCACTTCCTGTTTCATCCACAAGGTTCCCTCTTGTGTGGACTACTTTGGGGTTCCTAGAACCACCCCCATTGTTGTAGCTTAAGGCATTATGCCAAAGGGGTTATGTTCCAGTTGAGCGGAGAGGGGATTGCACCCCTTTTCCAAAACCTGCAATACAGTGTTTTGAATATGTTGCTCTTTTTTATCTTGTTCAATTAGGTGTGGTTTGCTTGAACATCTTTTGACAACCTGTATAACAATTGTATTAGTAGTTTGACTTTGTTTCAATTCCACCTTTCTTTGACAAACATTTTTAGATCCTGCACTTAGGTCGTTAGTAGTTCTCCAAGAAAATCACATTATTTAAAAGAGACATTAAGAGTTGCAATTGATTCTCAAGATCATCCAAGGATGCGGAAGAGAGAGAGTAGCATACACAAAAAATAATCCAACTAAAAATTAAAGAAAAGCTTTGTAACCAATGAACCATACAAAAATCTTGATAAATGTTCATTCCCTTAAACCAAAAGTGAAAGATGAAGTTTCTAATTTACCAAATGTTATAAAATGAAGACTAAAGTTACTTTTGATTCTCAAGATCACTCTAAGGTGCAAGAGAAGAGCATACACAAAACTTTATCCCAACTACATAGAAATAGAAAACTTCAAATCAAAGGACCATTGAAAAATGCTTTGTAAATGGTTCATTCCCTTAAGCAAAATGAATAATCAAATTTCTAAGTTTAATCCCAATGTTAAAAAAGATAGAGATCAAAGTTGCTTTTTGATTCTCAAGATCACCAAAAGGTGCAAGAGAAGATCATACACACACTTTGGTATAAATCGAGTAAGCATGGAAATACAACATTCATCAAAACATTAGACATGTTAGGAAAATGACCAGTTTTTAAACTAACAGAAAAACCTATAATTTATGTAAGTATAAATCTCAAATTTATGTTTTCATTGTATAGTTAACTTCAATACCTTTCCAACGTAAAAAACATGGAATCATTTTGAGTTCGGGAGCAAAAGTTATGGCCTTCGGAAGATGGGTTACGCATATGCCCCTTATGCTCACTGGGTATGCACTTGACATGCACTCAAAAAATGTAAAAAAAAATGTCCCTTAATCTGCAAAATGGTCAAATTTTCCAACCAAGATTCAATTTTGACAACAACCCATCACATTAATATATGAATAAAAGACTCAACGCTATCAAACATTAACATACATGCTCAAGAATTTAAGATTTTCAAGAAATTTGCCAAAACTAGCATGTAGAATGATGAAAAAGTATGCTCTAAAAATTAAAAAAACATGATGAAATCTTGAAATTTTTCTCACCAAGATTTGATTTTGACAACAACCCACCACATTAATATGTAAATAGAAGACTCAACACTATCAAACACTAACCTACATGCTCAAGAATTTAAAATTTTCAAGAAATTGACAAAACTAAACATGTAGAATGTTGAAAAAATAAGCTCTAAAAATGAAAAGGTGGAGAAATCTTGAAATTTTCCCATCAATTCCAAATTTGATAGCACTTCGCCTCCTTTATAACTACAAGGAAGACTCAACACATGCAAACTCAACAAAACAAGTTAAGAAAAATAAGTTAGATCAACATGTGTAAAAGAGGGTTAGTAACCAAAAATGAAACTTAACTGCAAAAACTTGAAATTAAGTGCAAAGGACAATGGAGGTAAGTCCCACCGGGTCATGCCAAATGTGTGCATGTAGGACTAAAACTCAAAAATCACTTTTAGATTAGATTAGGATAAACATGTTTTTAGGCTTAGTTAAGCTAGGATTAAACTAGGTTTAAACTTGATTAGCAAGTGATTAGAGACTCATCGAGAGTTGGGAGGGGTATGGATAACCAATTGTGACTGATAGATAGCCTACGAAGCTAATAGAAGTGGTCTAGAGAGGAACTAGGGAGGTTCTGAATTCTCGAAAGGAGGGAATGTTTAGCTAATAAGAGAGATATTGGCCAAATAAGTTGATTATAGGAGGAATACGACCGAAAGAGTGTCGTGAATGGGCATTCGAGAATGGAGCGAAGTATAGGGATTTAATTGAAGTGTCATTAATTGATTGGATTGGATGAAATGCTAAGTGTAAGCATATTTTAGGTGTCTACAGTATCCCTCAATCCCCCTAACTACCCATGTGACCCCTTCCTTCTTCTTATAGGTAATTACCCCCCATTTGTTGACTCCCTCTCACGGTCCTTACCGTACCATCTGGAAGTTTGATGAAGGTGATCCTAGAGACATCTCTTTTCACCTTCGCTAGCTTCTTCCCTCTACACCCTAATTTTCCTCACTCTCCTCTGATGTGATATTTAATACCCTTTCCTCCACCATCCACAATGCTACTTTGTGCTCCTTCCCCCACTTCACTCCCACCCTTCCATTTATGAGGACTTGCCCCATGAACCAGTGGTATGATGATGATTGTAAAGCCCTTCACCAACAAATTTAGTTTACTTTCACACATGCTCTCCCCTCCTTCCTATCTCTCAAGTCCGACTACCACCATCTCCTCCACCAAAAGAAACACACCTTTATCTCTCACCACCGAATCAAGCTCCACGCGTCCCTTATGCACTCCCCTAAACGTTTCTGGCATACCATTCTTCCCTGACATTCCTCTTTACCCAGGGCTTACTCCCCAACTCCATGTTCACTCATACTTCCCCCCTTTATGACATTCCTGGCCAGCCCTAGATCCAAGTGGTTTCCCCTCCCCTACCTACCATATCTTTACTTACATGAATGTGAAGAAATCCATTTTAACCATGAATAACAGTAGAGCAGTTGATGAGGAGGGCTTCTATGATGAATTATTCAAGCACAGTTTGGACACTCTAAACAACTACCTTGTGGATCTCTTCAGTTAGGTGGTTTATACAGGTTTTTTGAAGTCATGGTCCCATCATATCATTCACCCTATCCATAAGTTGAGTCCCACTTCTGACCTAAACAACTACAAGAAGATCATGGTTGGCCACATGTTCTTCAAGCTCTATGCCATAGTCCTCCACATGCGGCTTTCTTAGTTCCTGAAGCAACACCATTGCAAAGCCAAGGGGCAGGTGGGATTCTGACCTACTTACCAGACCATTGACCACATCCTCACACTTCGAGCCATCATTTAGGAGGCTCATTACTGATCCTCTAAGGTCTTCTGTTGTTTTTTTAATTTTTGGAAACCCTTTGATTCTTTGCCACAGGAAGCTCTTTTTTCTGTAGACTCAGAGATATTAGTATTTCCAAAACCCTTCTTGCTACCATTATGCACCTGTGCGAGGATGTTCTAGGCCATCTTCACACCGCTGCTGGTAATTCTAATTTCACCATGAGTACCATCGGGGTTAAGTAGGGTTGCCCCCTCTCACCTACTTTATTTGGTATCTACATCGATGAGTTAGAGGACTTTATCAAGAATCATATCCAGGAAGGGGATGGATTTCTTCTTCACATGGTGTTGATCTGCATCCTTCTTTTTGTGGATGACGTATTCCTCCTTGCCTCTTTTGCAGAGGGTTTGCAGAGACAGTTGGATGCCTTAGCCCTCTATAGCGACCATAAACAACTGACAGTTAACCTTGGTAAAACCAAGGTCATGATCTTCAATGGGTTGAAGACTTCAAACTTCCATTTATTTTACAGAGGGGAGGAGATGGAGATCACCAGCTCCTATACTTATCTGGGAGTTTTATTTACTGGGCCCCATTTCAGTCTTCAGCTTGCTCTTCAGCCCCACGTCATCAAGGGTTATGGCTCTTTGGCAATCTTAGAGAGATGATGCTTTCACCACCACTTCCAGGACATCTTGTTAAAGATGTTTTCTGATCATCTTGTGTGATCCATGGTTATTTATGGTTCTAAGGTTTAGGGACCATCCTTGTTCAACTTTGATTGGGCTACAATTAAGCAGGTCCAGATCCTCATGCTCAGATGCATCATTAGGTGCAGAGAGATAGTTCCACATAATATCATCTTGGTTGAGTTCGGAGCTCATCCATTTAGATTGAAAACTATATTTGACCCATTTTCTCTTTTGTATCGCATCTGGGGGCTTTTACACTCTTCCGCAGGTAGGGATATGTATCTCTACCTCTCCTATCATTCCTCTGAGGCTATTGCTCTTTCAGACCATAACAACTGCTCCTGCTACTGGTATGCCAGAGTATCACATCTTATTGGCTCTCTTAGGATTCAGATGGACCGTCTCCCACCTTATAGATGTACCTACCCACCTCCTTTTGGGTAAGTAGGACCTGCACAGAATTATCAGAGAAGACATTTATAGGCAGTTCATCCAACATACTTGGATCAGCCCTCTGGATGGTCTTTATCCTAAGATGGATTTTTCTATTGCACATTTTCTTGAGATTACATACATGATTATTAGTCAGCCTGTGTATATCTCCTGACACTGGTTACAAGAACTCCACATTCCCCTAGGCCAGTTCAGAGTGGGCTCTCATAGGCTTCGCATGGAGGATCACCAGCTGGACCGCTCTAAGAGGATTTTCCAGCTCTATTCTCTCCAAGATAGTGAAATGGAAGATCACTTCTTCTTCAGGTGTCCTATCTACTACGAGATCATAGGGATATTCCATTGTTTATTCTAGGAGCATCCATCTTTTATAGCTTTCTTCAAGTACCATGATCAGTGGTGTCTTTCTCTCTAACTATAGGAGGATCTCACACTTTGAAATGAGACCCTTAAGTATCCTCCCAGACAAATTGTTACTCTACATATTACTTCTTTCTTTACAGTGCTCCCCTCTGTAAGGGGCACTAAGCAGCAACTTGATACCATCCTAGATTCTTGGACCAGATTTGTCAGGACCCAAGGGGCTACCTCCCACACTAGAGGCAATCGTGATCACACTCGGTTGGGGGTCCTCTCTCAAAGGCTACGTCCGTCCAGGAGAACACAGAGGGATTGTTTTGTCCGTTCCTCTTCTGAACATTGAAATTCTAGTCTTCCCACGACTTTAGCTACTAGACATAGGCATATTGCCAACTACTTTCAGTCGGCCTCAGATGCTAGGTGAAAGTGTTAGTGGTGGGAATCTCTCACTATCCTCCTCTTCAGCTCCATCCATTTGCACTCTTCTGACCACAATGACATTTGATTATTCTTCTTCTTTCCTCTCTCTCTTATTCTCTCTTCTTTTATTGTTTGGATGACTCCTTCGGGTCTCCCTGGTGACACCTATTGCATTATATTATACAGTAACATTGACCTACTTTTGTGGTCACTTGTTGGACATTAATATAATTATCTTATCTTATCTTATCTATTTAAGCCGCAAGTGTGTGGATTGGTGGGTTTGCTTAGGTATACTTGACTTGATGATATCGCTCACATGAAACTATGATGAAAGACACAACACACAATATAACACGAGGGAAGTAACACAAATGAAACCTAATTGACAAGTGACATAGAGGAAGAATGCGTGCAGTGCAGGGCGTGCGCACAAGAGAGTTTATAGCCTGGGAAGTAGTAGCACATCAAAAGGTTATAGACAACTGCACATGGGATAAAGATTGTGAAAAGGGGGGGAAACACAAAAAAGCAGGAAAAGCAGAAAATACATTTTAAAGATAAAAAATGGTAGTAGGTGAAGTGTAATTAATGCTGTTGGAATTTGAAAACTCTATAAAATGAGGGCAAGAAAATTCATTCTTACCTTAATATTTGAGAACTAGTGCGCAAAAGAGCTCTTGAAAACCAAATAACTTGTGCAAAGTGCGATCCATAGCTAAATAAAGACGTGGAGAAGAGAGAACGAGCATAAAATCTTGAGAACAAAGAGCTCCTTTTGAAGAAGTGGAAGCTAGGCAACGAAGGGTTTGAGAGCAAGGAAACGAGCTAGGGTTTGAAGGCAAAGGGAACAATTAGGGCACAATAATTTGTAGGTGGAGCTAGGGCATGAAGTTGGAATAAACAAGGGAAAATAATCAAGCAAGAAGATTATAGCACTGCATGCATGACTTGAGGAAACAAGGGTTTGATTTTAGGCACCTTGGGCACACAATTCATAGGTTTAAGAGTTAAGGCAGTTGAAGTATAGTAAACATAATATAATGGCATCAAATAAGACACCAAAGACTAAGAAGAACACAAAAGAGTCCCCCGATGAATGGTTTTCTGAGATGCAATACCCGCAAGAAGTGGTTCTAGGGAAACCATGGGCATCACAACTATTGAAGTGTAGAATCAATGAATATAATCATTGGGTGCAACAACATGAAACAAACATCAAGAAGAATGTCTTGTGGGAGATTAGTTAGAGGACTGCGTAGGGCCAATTACTCCTTGACGACACATCTTGCAAGACTTTGGAGGGAGTTGGATTTCTGTAATTATATGAATTACCTTTCTTTGGTAGGCCTGCACACCTCTATCAATGGTTGATGTCGTGCATCCACGAAGATTATTTTTACTATGCAAGCATGAGGATATAGTTAATTGTAAATTTGATTGGCAGAGTTATTGGGTTGCACGATACCAAAGAGGAGATAGAACTTGACTTGCACGATGAGACGAAAATAGTTTTAACAACCACCAAGCTACAATATCAGAGGTGAATCTGATCATTCAGCATTGAGAAGATTGTTGACCCAGGAACTAGGGTGGTTGCACAACTTGTCAGTTGTAAGTTGGATGCCTTTGAGAGATAGAAAGAGGTAAATAAGAAATTTTTACACATTGCGCACAAGATGACACACAAGACCAAGCACAACATTGCCTTGTATATAGCTGAGGGAATCATAAAAGAGGAAATGGCTCAAACAAATAAAGGAGATAAAATTACTTGGGGTATTATCCTTCCGTTGATTGTATTTTGGGAAATCGACGTGTTGGATGGTCCAAAGGATAATATTTGGGAGCACCCCATTGAAGATAAGTCTCTAGCAAAAAGGTTCGTGCAGTATACTCGCGATAGCGTAATTTCAAATCCATGTAAGGTGCGCCTTGAAAAATGGTATAGAAGAATGCACAATGCATTCGGAAATGAATGGCACGTGCTTAGGGAATTACCAACTCTATTGATTGGACATGCTGAGTTTATAATATTGTAAGACTTCAACCTTGGTAGGTTTCTGTTAAGCAATGGGGAGATGGGTTTATGGTGCAAATCTTGGTTTACATCCATAACTAAGTACTTCAAGTGCGCGGTGAAGAGGGTCAAGGATGCACAAAACTTGAAGTTTAATATAGAGAGGGTAGATGCTGACAACCATATATTGTGCAAGAAGTATATATCATGCAATATTATTTGTGGATAATTGGTTACTTTCCTATCTTTTTTGTGTATATATAAGTGATTGTGTCTTCTTTTACAATTTGTATTTTTGCGGTCCATGATGGAGGATTTATGAATTATGGGTTCTTTTCTATTTAATGTTAACAAGTAACTAGGTAGACATCCATTTTTCCAAACTAGACCTATGTGAGAAAATATTGACAACACACATATATCATATGACTTTGGGTTATTTAGTTATTGCCATAGGGCCATATCTATTTTTTCATGAGAGGTTGTTTCTCCTAGAGCCACGCCAATTCTTTTCATAGTCATGCACCTTTACTGATTTTTTCACAAAACACTTATTAAACTCGCATCCACTAGAGAAATTTTGCAAGAGTTTTTCCTACGCATTAATTACTCCATAAAAACAACCTAATTTGATACCAAATGTTAAATTTAGTAGAGAAATCACATAAGTATTATATTAAAACTTAAATGACACTTTTCTATATATCCTTCAACGAGGAAGCTACATATATAGGGAGATATCTTCCTATTAGCAAGAAATTTCACATTATTATTAATCTCAACATATTCTCCCACAATTATATAATTTCTTTTATATCCTTAAGATATTTCTACCAAGTTTATCTATGTAAATTATCCTACTACTCATATAAATATATCTTAACCAAATCACAATAATAACATCAAATATATGCTTACTAAATATTATAATTCCTAACAACATGCTTTTCTAGACACTTAATTCTTAATGATAGCATCAAAATCCATATCCATGAAACCAAAATTCCATGTTTCTAAATAAAATCAAAGTATTATTATGAATAGACCAAACAAATGTATTCAAAAGTATTATTACTAAAAAAGGAATGAAATACAAAGGTTTTGAGATGTAATGACATCAGATTGACAACCTTTGACAACATCATTTGCAATAGTTTCTTTGCTCGATCCTCTCCCATGAAATTCATAGTAATATTGTCCTCCTTGGTTGATTCTACATGGATAATAAGCGAATGGGGATTTATCAAATACTACCTCTTGTTTGTATGTCAAGTGGTCAAAGTGTCATTTTGTCCTCTATATTATCCTGAAGTGGAAATCCCCAGTGAATTGGGAATGCTCTGTGAAGTATATATGTATTTCGTCTGCATTTTCGACTATTTCAACAAATGAGTTGTATAAGTATTTCACTTGTAACCAAATTCACAAATATAATTTGTCGGGTTAATATCTATCAACTTTCAAGTTTCTTAGTTCCCCTTCCCACATTCCATTTAAAATCAATTCTTTTTCATATAGAGAATTTATATAGGTTAGATGTGGTCTTTGCGTGTCTCCTATAGGTTGTGAATGTCACACAGATTATGCCTTGCTTTAAAAACATGGATTTGTTTTGTAATGACCTCAAATTGAACCACCCTACCACACCCATCATAAATATGACCACTTCAAAAGAAAAAAGAAAAAAAATCTTATAGTTAAAATGTATCACTTTTATAAATCAAAAGGCATAGGAGCATTGACTTGGGTTTGAAGTTTGATTATGTATAGATTCAAACTTTAAACCCAAGTCAAAAATTTAAATCTCTTGTGCCTTGGAGAAAAAAAAAAAGGTTTGCATCGAGGTATAAACATCCATTTCACCCTAATCAATTCACCATTGCCAACATACTTGTGGGCCATAGAAAAATAAGAGCTTTGCAACAACATATGGACATCCACTAAGGCATAATAGGCATTGTTTTTTCTTAGAAGTGACTACATCGTTCTCTCCTCGGATAATTCCACGTGATACCCTTTGTTAATAACAGTACTCGGGGATTAGTGTCTTCCAAAATATTATTTTAAATATTTTTGCATTACTATTACAATAATAAGGTTGACACGTCTACGTTCCCAATGTGATGTGATGGTCAGTGCATTGCTCGTGGATGAATAAATTCCCCCTATATATCGTTTGCTAGTTTGCCATGTGCATTTTTTTATTGAATCATGTCAATGTTGCTGAATATGTCTAATATTTGAAAGCCCTCCATTTTTAAAAATAAAATGTCTGTATATGATTGTAAGTCAAATATGGTTATATTTGATAGTCTTTTCCTTTTTTGAGTTTTTAAGTTGTAAAATATAGACAAATTTTTAATATCGTGTATATTTTAACCTGGAGATTTAGGATATACATCTTTCCATTCCTGCCCATCACTCTTTTCTGACAACCTTCATTGATTCCTAGACTCCAATTTTGGTCTCTTTTGTTCTTCATTTGTGCCTTTGTATTAGCCCTTCCATCCATTGCTTGATGTGCCATAACTAATCCCTTCTCTTTATTCTCCATGCGTCTTTTCTTCATTTCATGTATGCTTCTCTCCTCCTTTCAATGTACACGTTTTCTTCTCGACCAACATGATGTTTTTGATTCTCTATTTTCCGACTCCTCTCCCGCGACATTTAAAATTCCCCACCTTATCCCTTTCAACATTTTCATTGCACATTCCATGTACGATTGCTAGTTTTAAAATCTCCAACCATAACCCAAAAACCTACAAAAACATTCATATTAACACACCCTTTACAACTAGAGGTGCCATTACTAATTATGAAGGTGACTTCCATCAACGATGTCCATTTCCAATATTTTCAGCAGCATTAGGTGCATCTATCGACCAAGTATTCAATGAAGTTGAAAGAGGTTAATCGATTGACCAACCCAAACCCCTTCAAAAACCCATTTAAACTATTATAAACATTAAATTATAAAGACGCCTTCTATTTTAATATCCATATAAGCTCGTGAAAGGGTAAGGAGTCTTAAGATTTAGAAAACATGTTTAGGAAAGGCATCGATTTGTAACGTGGCACATACGGCGATGGGTAAGACAAAGGCGTGAATCATGTTTGTATGCAAAAATATAAATAGGGCGGAACCCGATGGGCCCAATTTTTTAATCTTTTTATTTTCTGGGTATTGATGGGAACAGTTAATTATGCTTAACTAGGATACCAGTGGTTTTGGATCTGAACAAGTCATTTGTGCCGTAACTCATTCCTCGTCTCTCTCCAGATGGCTTCGCCATGGATGTTTTTGGTGCCTTTAATGGTGACTATGATTGTGGGTGTTGGAGTTGAAGGTTCAGTCCATGACTATAAACGTGCCACTTTCAAGGAAAATGGAAATGCGTATCTCTTCTATGGAGGAAGTGAGGGCATGCGTGCTTCTTCTCCTGGTTCCGACAATCACAAATCTGGATCCGGGCTCAACAATGGAAAATCCTATATTAAGTAACTCTCAATCTCTATTTATTATTATTTTTATTGCCAATGCTTAAGATTGGGATCCACGCTTGTTTGTTTCCTTTTGTGGGTGTCAATTTGCATTGCACATTGGTTTCATTTGAAGTTAGTTATGTAATTGGTAGATCCGAAGGCCATAATTTGGATCTGCACACTCTGATTGTTCTACTGTACTTATTCTTTCTATTTATGGTTTTCACAGTTGCATGAGACCATAATTCATTTGACGTGCTCAAGGGAACATGGGTTTTGGGGTGAGGGGGGTCAGGGCTGGTTCAAGGTTCAACTCACAACCCATCAAGGCCAAATCTGTGATGGGCCCGTGGCTTAATTGTAGTTTGCCCAACAGTGCCGATGAGATGTCCTAAGTTGGAGCCATGCATAAATATGCACAATTTACCCCAACTTTAAATCGATTGGTAAGGCTAGAATTTAAAAACCTAACTAGTTACAAATTTGAAAGGTATATATAGGTCAATGAGTAATTTTTCCTGCTCCCACTAAGGGATCTTGCACCCCCATGTGACATAAGGCTAAAAAAATAAGCTTAAAAGAACGACATAGTGTTGGAGTGTAGTAGGTACATGTATTTATACAGGGACGGGATCCTATCCTGAAATTGTGCTTAAATTGACAAATTAAAGTACGAGAATCAAGACATTCTATCTTGAGATGGAGATTTATGATGAGGATGGGACAATTAGTGTTCTAAGGAGAGGGAGACAGTGGTAGTCACTATTTGAATGAATTAAGGATGATGTTCATATGATATACAGCGAATGTTCCTTTTAGCTAGATTTCAAAATAAACATGCACAATTTTTTCTTGATTATATTTGATGAGAATCCATGACACCCAGGCTGTCCTCCTTTCAATTTGACGAGAGATGATATAACCCAGTTTCATAGCAGCCGACGTTCCCCGTAAATTCGATGAATTGACACCACCCAGTTTTGTCCTTCAAATTGGTGAGAATTGCTGTCACCCAATCTCGACCTTCAAATTTGATGTGAATTGGTGCCACATGGTTTCGTCCTTCAATTTTGATGAGAATTGGCAACCTATGTATTGTCCTGGTTTAAATTTGACGAGAATTGACAAGACCAGTTATTCATTACTAATATTATGTCTTGTTCATACATCTTGTTCAGACAAGTATTGTGCTTAACAATTTTATTGGCATACAAACACTTGAATTCCATAAAATGTATTTGGAAGTGAAGTGTGTGTTTTAGAAACATTTTTTTTGTGCTTTTGGCTGATCGTGTTTTTTAACTGTACCATTTGTAATATTTTGAGCATTCTTCTTAGATCCAAAAGTTGCATTCCTTTTGGGACTCTATATTAGTGGATATCATTGCCCCTTGGGAACTAATTTGTACAGTACGGTTTGCAGTACATGGTTGGTTTTGTAATTTAGTATATGGGATTTGCAAGGGAAATAAGCTCCGACATGTACAATTCAGTTAAATTATGATGTGATCATCATTTCTGCTATAACTCAGGAGTAGGTATACGAGAATTTGATATGGAGTAGATATTTCATATTTGTTGCTTTAGAACAGGTTCCACTATTTGTAGATTTGATCTGGTATGATTTTCTTATTGTACAATTCAAGTACTTGCCAATACTACAGGCAACCTCGAGAATAGTATCCATTTGTGTTACACCACACGTCCAAAACCTTGAATATGTTAGCAGAACTTGTCTAGTCATGTACTTCAAAACTTCTGTATGTACAATGGTTCATTATTTAAGCCCATTTCTTTTCTTCATTCACTTGTAATCAGATATTGATTGCAATAGGGTAAGATTTTCATGAGTTTCAAATTCCAGATATCGCAAACTTGAGAACTACATAACTTGCAGATAGGTACAAATGCATTATAATGAAATCTCTTTTCATTGTTTTCTCAATTCTATGGGAAATGCTTTTTTCTTGTGACGATTGGAATGATGTCTAAGCTATTTATTTTGCTCACCTAACTTGCTAATAGGCATAACCTCCTTTCATCGTTTTGTCAACTCTGTGGAGAATGCTTCTTGTTTGTCAAAGAGGCAAAAGATTAAAACACACAAGTTCTTGTTATGCTTCATGTTTTAGGATTGCATGTAGATGCAGCTTATGTTCCTTATTCTATTTTCAATCCCATAGGCTGAAAACATATGTTCTTTTACAGGATAATATTTTATCTTATGGTTTTTGTCTTTAAAGTTTATTAATTGTCGTCGAAATTTGTGTAAACAGGTTTGAAAATATTACTTTGTGGCGAACAAAGAAAGCTGCTTCCATGCACACAAGCATGGAACACCGCACCGGATTGGTCCAAGCTGTTATCTTTGAGGCATCTGACCGAGATAATATTGGTGGTTCACCATATGTTGGCCGGAAGGCCATCTGCTGTACTCCAGACCTGGCCAAGACAGAAGGGTGCAAACAAGGTGAAGTCATTCGACGCCCATCTGCCACAGATCCCAGCTGGCCTAATGTGCTAAATATTGAGTTTAGTGGAGATGAAATTTCTACCACTTTTTCACCACATTCAGTTGCAATTCCAAAGACAGGAATGTATAATTTGTATTTTATTTTTTGTGAACCAAACCTTAAGGGTTTGGTAATGGAGGGAAAGACAATTTGGAAAAATCCCACAGGTTATCTACCAGGCAGGATGGCTCCACTCATGACATTTTATGGTTTCATGTCTCTTGCATACCTATTGCTTGGGGTTATTTGGTTTTCTCAGTACATTAGATTTTGGAAGGATATTCTGCAGCTGCAGAATTGCATTACTCTTGTTATTGCTCTGGGTATGTTTGAAATGACATTGTGGTACTTTGAGTATGCAAACTTCAATGCAACTGGAATTAGGCCCATGGGAATCACATTCTGGGCGGTTACATTTGGGGCAGTGAGGAAAACCATAGCCCGTCTTCTCATTTTGGTTGTATCAATGGGTTATGGTGTAGTTAGGCCTACTCTTGGTGGGCTTACCTCTAAGGTGATTCTTCTTGGTGCAACATATTTCGTGGCTTCTGAATTGCTTGATGTGGTGGAGAATGTTGGTACAATTGATGATCTTTCAGGGAAAGCAAGATTGTTTCTTGTCCTTCCAGTTGCTATTTTGGATGCGTTTTTGATCCTATGGGTTTTTACTTCTCTATCCAAAACGTTGGAGAAGCTACAGGTATTTAATATTCTATTGAAACATTGACCTTTAGCCAAACTTATATTTTCTAGGTTTGTATGGAAAATTTGGGATGTTCGACTCGTATCTATGCAATCATGAAGTATTAATGTGCCTTGATTACAGGCAAGGAAGCGAACAGCGAAGCTGGAAATTTATAGGAAATTTACAAATGCATTGGCGGTGGCAGTAGTTGTCTCTGTAGCTTGGATTGGATATGAGGTGAATCTACTAGTCCTTTATTCTGGGGTTATATCCTTTATGAGTAGATTACAGACCATGCAGCCTATCCTCCAAAAGCACACACATGTATTTGGCATCATCGTGTCATTTCTAATTGTTATGCATTTCTAGACATTCTTGAATTTCAAATTGTATGCTAATTTTAATTTATAATCAAGTTTTCATGGTTCATTTATTTAGTTTTGATGAGGTAAAACCAAATAATCCATCTGCAAGTGGTGGCGTAGACCTTCACAAGGTCCTTTAATTTATTTTTTGAAATTATAAACTAAACTTGGATTATTCTAAATTAATAATAAAATACAAGGGCTTATTTTTTAATAATTATTTTTTATGATAAATGCATCATTAAAGAAGTTAATTCCTCATGGTAATAGCATCTTTAAAGAAGTACAATCCTACAAGTGCTTAGGAATTGACATTTATTATACATTAAATTGGAATCACAGTGTTCGGAAAAGGTTAGTGGTAGTGGGGATTTGAAGGCTTATTTATGGTTTTAAAAACAAATTCAGAAATGCAGAATTATGGGATTGGGAAAAAATTTCTTTCCATCACTTTTTGGTTAATCCAGCCATTCTTTATGGGTGTGAAGTTTTGAGCTTGTAGAATCTGCCACGAAACATGGAGCAGAGTCAAACAAATTAAAACGTTGACACTCCGTATCCCATTTGTTTGATTGAAGCAAGATGCACACTTTCTGAGTCAGAGGTTATGAGTTTGTTTTATGACCTTTAACTTCCAAATGCAAAGTGACACTACATATGCCGTTAGTTTGATTTAAGCAAGATACACCCTTTGTGAGCCAGAGGCTATGATTTTTCTATAGAATTTATTTTGATTTTCACGAGTGACCAAAGTAGGTCATTGGGACGTGAAGATACATACAGTTGCTATAGAATCTGGAAACGATAGAAGCTCAAAATGTAACTAAATAGTAAAAACAAAGACACTAAAAACAACATAAGCATAACTGGAGGGGGTGACTCCAAAGCAGATAAACCCTACCCATACTATCCAAGTACAGATACAAACAGTCATATGTGAGGAGAGGACCCCTCAAGAGAAACTAGGAGTTGATGAAAGATCAAAGCTGGAGACAGAAGCTGTAAACCACGGCTACCACATGTTTGTATATGCTTGGAACACAAGAATATACGATTGGGTGGATAGGTGAGAGGATCGTTGATCATCAAATGCACTTTGCAAGCCGAAAATGTTGTCCAGTGCAGAGTTGAATTACAAAACAATGGAGGGGTAAGTGCTAGTGATGGTCTATACTTTTCAAAAATTCAAGCAATATGTTCTTACCATGCCATTTGCGTGCTTTACAGATCATGAAGCACTGAAGTATTCAGCAAACAAACTGGTGTTATATTGGAGAATTCTCCAATGGATAGTGTATGTAAGATAATGTAATGAAATTACTTGGATAGATAGCTAGAATAACAGCAGTAGAACACCAAGTAATGGAAATTAGAGGAGTTATTTAAGTATATAGGATTCAGCCTCTTTGAGGGGGCAACCTCAACAACCTAACAAAAAAAATCAAATATGCAATATGATGTTCAAGTACTAACCACTACCTCCTATATATACCCTACTTAGGCTATGGTTACTCCACAGGCTGACTGTACTAACAATATGAAGAAACATCATCTACCACCATGGAATGGCCAATATAGGATCTGTTAATGTTTATAGGAGAGTTCAGGACGAAGGTGGTCAAGCTGAACAATTCAGGGAGGAAGTAGGTTACTACCCTTATAACTTCTCCTAACAACACCTAAGCTTGATGAGAGAGAAAATTGGTTGTACACACTTGCCCCTATGGCCTGGACTGCACGCAAAGAGAATTAGATGGGGCTAGACACTGTTCATGGTATAAGGGGGTGGAATGTTATATTTGTGGGGACACGAGATTATGATTTATATAAGGTTATGGGGTAGCCTGATTTGTGTCACACCTAGCTCATGACTAGATAGGATGGGCCCAACAAAGGAATTTTATTTGTAATGGTTCAAATGGTAACTTGTGAAATAAGTTATATTTGGTTATTGGCATGCTTAATATGTAAAAGGTTTACATTCCCCCATTATTATCTGATAATTGGTCAGAAATAGGGGGCATCTATTTTTGTAGATGGATTAATTCTGTTGAGTAGTAAAGATAGAATGGGAATGCAGGTTTGTATCTCATAGAAGTAGATAATTTAGAGTGATTTCTTCTTTAAGGAATATTTTATGGTGATTAAGGTTATTTTTATTTCTGAATATATTGAGAGTAGGATGCATTGTCCCATCTTACATCTCTTGTATATATGACTGAATGTTAATATGCTGCTATATTTTTTTATTTATTGGATATCTGGACCTTAATATTTGGTATTAGAACAGTGATTTGCGCAAAGAGGGAGAGGGGACTTTTGCAAGTTTGGAATTATTTGGCAGAAAGTTTCAAAATAAGTTCCCTGCTTGCAAAAGGTAGTCTCATAGCACAAGTGTCTGGTTGGGGCCGCATTTGCATTGTTAGAAAGTATGAATGCCGGGTTGAGGCAGCGTTCGCATCATTAGAAAGGATGATGATGAGGTTGAGGTGGCATTCGTGTCATTAGAAAGTATGATAGTCAGGTTGAGGCGGTGTTTGCATGTACGCTTCAAGAGATTTCTGGCAAGTGGTTGCAATCGAACTTCTCAGCAGTAGTGAAGTGGTGATCAAATGCATTCGGCATTTCAGATCTAGGGTTATTTTGTTAAATTTTGTTAGAAAATCAGTTGAAGTTGTAGAGGGTTGTTTTCTTAACACTTGTCAGATTGATGTGATCGGCACCATTAGAAAGCACATTTTAAGCTTTATGACAATTGTCTGGAATCTATGCTTATTAAGTGACCTTATCAAATTGGTGTTTTAGACAGCCTAACTACTGTTTTTTTTTCAGTTTTGAATTAGGCAGAAAAGGTGGAAAATATTCACATTTTTCAATCCAAGTAAGCAAATCAAGTACCTTTTCCACATTGTGAAGGAAATGTTCAGATTTACTTGCCTTTTTCAGTTTTGAAGTCACACTCTCCCTTGAAATCATATTTTTTATTTGAATTGTGAATCAGGGAGATACTAGGTTTATTTGGAAATGCTGATATTTGTAATATCCCCTATTCAGAAATAATTAACTCTGGATACTCGAAGCCTATTCTTATTCTGTAGGCTAAAGGGAAATTAAAGAGGGAAATAAATTAATTTAAGTGGTTCAAAAGTATTTTTATATTTTAATTGGAAAAAGGACACTTAAATTATAATTTTAATCCAAAAAACAGAAATAAAATAAAAATAATAATAGAAGGGATGACTTCTATTATTGGGCGTCAAAGCTAGATTAATAATTAAATAAAGAATGGGACGCCAAAGTTAGAGAGGGCTGCATGAGTTACCAAGGTCCTATTTTTAGGATGGAAAGAGGATAAAATATTTTGAAATTGTTTAATCCTATTCTTAGGATGGGACGCCCACATGGGGGAAGAATTGCATTATTTTTAGCTGTTTGAGGATTATGCATGTAATTCTAAAAGGGGGCCCCCCACTTTAGAGAGGGGTTGGAAGTTATAAAGACAACTTTGGGGTTTATTGTTCATACATCTTGAAAATTTATCAACTACTTTTTGTCTACAAGTAGCTTTTGCTTCGACATCAGTAATAGAGAACGAAATCCTCATTTGCATACAAATTTGAGGACGGAATACCTCACATCTGAGCTTGGCAATTCCATGAAGGGGTTGTAGTGGTCATTCAAGGTACAATTGTTCATCCAGTACAGCTATGGCACACTTTTCAGGCTTAATTCTACATCCAGAACAACAAACACAACTAGGGCTTTTGTATCTAGGGGCAGATTTCAGTCAAATTAGTTTGCATGCTCATCTCTTGCATCTATCTTTCCATTTAGACCAATGATTTTGAGGAAATAATTGTCTTCAAACACTTTGGTATTTCTTTTATTGTAGCTGATTGAAATCAATAAATAAAATTTTGTTTTGGCACCTTGGGGCTCGCTGTTTTTTATTTAAAAATCAGATTGTTGCTGCAGTTATAAAAGACAAATTTTTATACTAATTTCCTAGGGTTTTGACAAAAAAATCCAAATTTATGTAAAGTATTTTTCAAGGATATCACAATGGTATCAGAGCAAATTTCCTCCCAGGTTGTGGAAGGGAATTAAAAAAGCAGAGGAAAACATTTTAAAAAAAATTAAAATAAAAATTGCAGCGTTGAACTTCATGCAGGGTAGTGACAGAGAAGTCAGGTACCAACAAAGGGAGAAAAAGAAAGCTACAAAATAGCCAATAGTCATGGGTAACAGAGACCCAGAGGATGTACGTTTCAATAGGCTTGTGCAGGGACAAGAATGGTTAGCTGATATGATGGGTTAGTTGATCAAGCCTATGCACAACACGAATGTGCAAAGGGCTCCAAATGGTGAGGGAAGCTTTTCAGGAGTGAACCATAACCAACACACTCAAAGGATAGTCACTAGTTCTATTGCTAGGCCCTTCTAGCCTAATTTCCTTAGCAGAGAGGAAGCAATTCTAGAGGTAGAAACTCAACCATCTATAGCAGATGATATTGCTGCCAGCTATGAGGAGTACAAGGTACTTCCAGGTGAGATTAGAGAGGCCATATCAATCACCAATTTAATAAATTTGAAGAAGAGCAAGAGTGGACCAAGAGTTGATTCTAGACCACAAGCTAATCAGAGAGACTTGCAACAAGCATTAGGTAAGTTTTCACTCCCTACGTTCGACGACTTTGGTAAGAGTACAACTTGTGCATGGATACAAAAGTTGGATATCTTCTTATCACTCAGGCCAATGATGGAAGAGGAAGTCATCAAATTTGTAACTCTTCATCTGGAAGGTATAGCACATGAGTGGTGGTACCATGGGCGAATCACACAAAGGACACAGTCTCATCCACTCATATGGCGATTTCAAGAAATGACTATGTAGTTGAATTTTAGAAGCTTTCTGTGATGGTACTTGATGTGACAGAGAGGAGATTAGTTGTTTTGCTTATGTAAGGGTTAACTGAATCTCTTAGGGGTTTAGTGAAAGCTTTCAGCCCTACTTCTCTACAAAGAGCCATCTAAAAGGCTTTTGATTTGGAAGTAACAACCCTTAAAGGAAAATTTCTGTCTATAAGACAACAAAGAACTACATTTTTTGAGCAGCGAAAAACAACACCTTTGGGGCAGCTAAGGACAATACCTTCCGTGTAATGTCCCCTTTTCCCAATCGAAGACCTTTGTCCCATTTTGTCATCCCGACGGCCAAAGGAAAAATATAAGGGTGACTTAAGTCACAATGAGTTATTACAAAGTGCAAAAAATATTAATAAAGCACTTGTATTAATTTATTTGACTTAATAATAAATTTGTAATCTCTAAATAGGTGCATTGGGTCTAATATTATGTTGTATCCTTTCTAGGGAAAGTAGAAAAGAGACCCATCCTAATTTTGTGTCATCCCTAGGTAAAAATGCGCCTTGGACAAAAGAGGGAAATAGAGTTTAGAAAGGATAAAAGTTATTACTCTTCCCTAGGAAAGTGCGACTTGGCATGAGAGGCCAAGATAAACATTAGGAGTCATCCCTAGAAAAGTGCGCCTAGGTTTGGGTATACTTTTAGGGTATTTTGGCACTCTTTTCTCATTGGATGATGAAAAGGTCATTTTGTAATATTTTTCCTATAAAAGGAGAGGGGCAGCTTGGGTAGAGCAACCAATATAATCATTTATCATTTTTGAATCTGATCTAAAGCCAGGTGGTTTTATATTAAAGTATTCTAAGGACGAAAACCCTTAGTTTATACCTCTAGAGGACGAAAAACCCTCTTAGAGAATGTGAGGGATTTCCACACAGGAAATTTTGTTGTGCTTCACTGGTTTCTAGTTATTTCTAGCAATATCTAATGAAGGATTTTAGCAGAGCTTTGTCAAAAAAATTGCAGCAAGGTTATTTTATTTTCTTCTTGTGAAGCGACCCATCTTTTGGCTAGTTCACTTCTCGGTTGTTTTTGAAGCTATTTCAGGTCTGATTTTCATTGCCATCATTTGTACTACATTTTTGGGATTTAACTAAGTCATTTTCAGAATTTATGGAAGAGTTTCAGTGTTGTTTCAGTCCACAGTAGCCTGCAGCATTCCGAGGTATATTTCCAAGTATATTTGTGCTCTAAAAAAATTGATTTCACCCAATAGTGTTGTGCTGCCATTTTGGACTCAAAGGAAATTAATATCAGAATTTTTATGAGGGTTTTAAGGGTATTTCCAGTCAGATTTATATGCAGATTTCTGAGTTATTTTGCAGCCACTGGTTACCTTTAAAAATCAGGTTTATTGCATATTTGGGCTTCTAAAAATATTGTAATCAGTTTATGATTGAAACAAATTTATTTGAGTGATATTTGTGTTGGGTTCCCACCTAAACCCTAGTCACATTTCTCTTAAAAATTCAGATCTGCAGTGTTGGTTTTTAGTTTGCGTGTTGTTTCAGCTAGGGTTTCATAATTTCTCCATTAAGCTTTCAACCAGATATTAGTGGGGATCTTTCAGAAACTACGGTGCAATAAGTTGTACAAACTTGCGTGTTTATGTGCCTTATAAACTTGCAACTTCTAGAGAAGAAAAGAGTCATTTAAATAACTAGTAATTTTGAAAGGATTGCTTTTGTGAGTTCTTTATAAAATGGAAAGTTTGTTTCCACCATGTTTTCCAATATTCTTGATTGGTTTCAATCCCCTTGATCTTGTATGGTCATCTTCCCCTTTTCTTAATCAAAGAAATATATATATATATATATATATATATATATATATATATATATATATATATATATATATATATATTAACAGAAGTTGTGACATGACATTATTCAATATAAATTCTCTATTCCTTGGGAATAATCTGATTTTGCTTAGTCGTAAAACTACTCTTATTACCTCCATGAAACATAAAAAGGAATGTTTTTTTTAGTTACATTGGATTGGGTCCTTTCAAGTTCAAATCTCTTTTTGTGTTCCTTAACATCAAGGAGAACTTAATCTTATGAAACACTCTATCCCTCTTGAGTATCTGCCCTGTAAAGAGGAGTATAAAGGAGCCTGGTTTTTTCTTTGATCTCATAAGACGTTGTTTCAAAATAAATAAGGGTAGAAATAAATAAGGGTTGAATGATTATAATATTTAAAATAGGAAAATGTCAATATATATATTCCTAACAAAATAAAGCTTATTTACTTGAACCATAAATAGGAGATCTTAAAACAAAGAATCCTCTGGTTTACAATATAAACATGTTTATAAAATATTTTTGGATTTAAATTCCTATAAAATATATTTTTATATATAGATTCGGTTTGCATTCGTTTTAAACACACAAAAAAAGGGGGTAAAACATGTATATATATAAGATAGGGATGGGGCCGCGGTGGCCACGACCCCAACCCCTGTACATAGAAATTTTGTGTATGGCTCAGCCTCTTCCGCCCCCCGGCACTCTAACCCTTGTTACCCTCTCCCTTCCGTGGTACTAGCTCATGACCCCCTGCCTCACCGCTCACCCTCTGCTACGGCCCTGGCATGGCCTCCCCTTTGCAAAAACGCCTTGATATGTGGCCATTGAAACCACTATATGCTCTTAATAGTGTGGCCACTCCTAGGTTTAAACACTTCTATCTCCCTAGGTTAACTTCTATCTCCCTAGGTTATGATTGGGAGCTTTGAGATTAAAATAAACAGAAAAGAGCAATTAAGAAAACTCTAGCCCCATTAAACCCCCTCTTCAACCTGCAAACAAGGACAAGAAGAAATGAAAGAAATGAAAATAATGCAGAGTAGAAAACAACCAAGATAAATCTCTTAACCTCCATGAAAACTCCAGACCTGCTAACCAAAGAAGAATATGAAAAGGACATGGAGAAAAATGAGAAGAAATAAAAAGTATAAAAGGAATTAGGGTTTTTTGCTATAGATCAATGATGGAGATATATTAGATCCAGGGACTCAAATTAACCTTAGATATTACAACTTGTTGGGCACTTTTAATTGGGTGAATGTAATTATTTTAAAATTTGACTCTATTTGATTTATGGTGCAATGGGCATGGATTCTATTGGTGAGAAACCATATCAATTAAATTCAACCTATCTCTTGGCTAAACAAGACTCCTCAATAGATTAGAGATAAATTACCCTTGGCGAATAGAAGACGCAAGGAAATTTGAACCTAAACACATATGAGTGCACGTAAACTTTGACTACGTTTCTTTTTATCTTGAACAGTTTGGGTCGTATATGGTTCATAACAAGCTCGTAATTAGGTGTTGGAGGTCTAATAGATTAACCTCTTTTAGTGCATTCAAATGTATGAATTATTTTCCATTATTACGAGATTAAGTTGAACTCAGAAAGTTAGCAACAAATCAACATATTTGTTAAAGATAAACCCTTGGCGGAGAAGACACAAGGAAATTTGATAAACGCATATGAGTGCTCGTAAACTTTGACAACGTTTCTTTTTATCTTGAATAGTTGGGTCGTCTATGGTTCATAACAAGATCGTAACTAGGTGATGGAGGTCTAATAGATTAACCTCTTTTAGTGCATTCAAATGTATGAATTATTTTCCATTATTACGAACCGATTAAGTTGAACTCGGAAAAAACGTTAGCGACAAATCAACATATTTGTAATCTTGTCTCAGAGAGTAGAACCCTCGGCACAATATGAATATGGTAATATATTTAAAGCAGCTTAAATTAGTGCGAGTAATATATGATTCAAACTTAGATACCATTTTCACGTAAGTGATAACATGTTTTATAACTCACCCCTTTCACTTTTTTGTGTCTAATCGAACAACTGGTTATTTATAACCCTACTTTACCTTGGATCCGAAACCACTTAATACCCATGATATGGCACCTAATCAATCTTGGCAAGGTTGCTTGGTGATTATTTGAATGATCGTAATTCGCGTAATGAGACCTTGCTATTTTGCGTCCACGCTCATTACCCCTGATGAAATTTTAGGTGTTGTCCTAGTAAGGATTAATGATATGGGATGATTTATAAATACACTGTAGAATTTAGCTATGCTTCGTATATCTGCTTGGTGGCAAAGGTCGAATTAAACCAAAGGGAGGACTGTAATGTCGCAACTTTTCCAATCGAGGACCTTTGAGCAATTCTAATTCAACCTTTGATGGAGAAAGCTAATTGTTTTAGAGTAATATTAAGTTTAACCATGTTTAATTCTTAACTAACGACAAAAAAAATGTCCCAATAATAGCCAGTCTTTTGGTTAGGTTTTGAGTGAATAAAATAGTGGGCACTACAATAGGAAGATAAGGTAGTTTGGTTGATGGGGCTGGGGGTTAGAATAGGGCCAATGCTAATGCTAGCTCCCTCTCCGAGTCAGATATGGGGCGACTTGGACCCTGAGTTACATTGGTTTAGAAAGGATAAAACATTCTCACCTCGTCCCTAGTTCGGTTATAGCGACTTGGCATGCCACCTAGACCTTAGGCTGATTTTAAGAGATTTATGCAAGAGAGGAAGTTGACTGGTTGGCCCTACCCTATTATATATTATCATCTTATCTTCCTAGGTGCGAAGTGCCTGACTGTAGATAATATGTAGGGGTCTACACGCACTGAAGACTTGGTTCAAAGACTTGTCACATATAGATCGATATAAATGCTGAATTGTGAATTAAGCCTGATTTGCTTTTAGAAGCACCCTATTCTGATAGGATCATAATCAATAGTATCCATTGAATCACATAGGACGAAAACTCTCTTTGAGATTAGGAGGAATTTCTGCGCTGGATTTTCTCACAAAGGCTTTCACAGAATTTCAGTGTTCTTTCAGCGGTATTAACAGTGCATTTCAATAAAAAGTCTGACAACACCACGAACAGTAATGGTGTACTAATATTAAGAAACTAATTAATGGCAAATATCTAAATGTGCCGATATGTTGTGGATACAAGTACGTCATTCTAGAGGTCTGATCCGGCTGCTGTGTTGTATACATTTTTACAAAATAAAGGTATTGGCCCCAGATATGGTGGTTAGATACAGCCGTAAAAAGTATATATAAATATTAAAAAAATCTGATAAAATTCCAGCCTAATATTATGTCCAAAAACAGTCAGATTTTGCTATGTATTTTAAACTGTTACAGTTCTGCAGCTTGTTATGGCAATAATGGATAATGCTGGTGGTTTGTTTGCTGTTGTGGGACTTTTATATCATCTAAACTAGCCACATTTTTTCAAATCTTGCATTAGGGAATACAGCTGCCATAACATGCTGAAAAATTTGTATTTGTTGTTCTGTTTGATTTAAAACTCAGTTCGAGCGTAAGAGATCCATTTGGGCTAGTTTTTATTCCAAAACTTTGGCGCACTTCTTTCATAAATTCACATCTTGGTATTAGTTGGGCTAGTTGTTCAATACCATTCCACTTGAGGATGAAAACCCTCTTGTGTGGCATCCAAGGAGGACGGAAACCTTCCTTGTGGCTTGTTGGAGAACCAAAACTCTCCATGTTGGTGCATTGAAGATATCTCTTAAAGACTTGTTTGTTGACTTGGATCAAGGACATTAAGAAGAAGGATTACAAAGCTTTGCATGAATTTTGGAGTTTTTCCCTAGGGGAGCGACTAGGGTTTGATGGTGGTTTGGTGCCTTCTAGGGCACATAATTCATATGTTCTTCGATATCCTGATTCTCCATAATTTATAAGGTTGGAATCCATAATTTGGCCTTTTTTTTTTCGAGTTTATCTATTGTTTTCAGCCCTTGTTTGTCGCTGAACTAAGGGGGAAGAAATTATGCTTCACTTGTAGGGATCCATGGGGACTTGGTCATAGGTGTCTTCCAAAGGGACAAGTGCATTACATAGAAGTGATCTCAGATGAAGATTCAGAAGAAGAACCGGAGGTTGTAGGAAACACTCTTGCCACACTTACAAGTATACTACAATATCAACCCATTAGGGTTAGCGGAGTCCTTCTTGGGAAAAACATTATAGTGTTGGTTGATAATGGGGCAATCCACAATTTTATAAATGAAGGATTGGTGAATAGGAGAGGTTTGGAGACAAATGATACAACAGGTTTCAACGTCATTGTAGTTGATGGTTTTAGCATATGTTGCCGGAAAAAGGCCGAACAACTTAGCTTCTTGTTGTCATGCTAAATGTCTAGCACGGAAAATTTAAAATTTTGGTCACGACAACTAAGTCCCACTTGAAAACTCCTCTCCTGATCATTGTGAACCTTTCCTCTAGTAAGCCTTTCCTTAGTTTCACCCTCATTTTGGCTAGTAGGAATGTGCTAACAAGATTTTCAAGTGTGTTTCATGTGTAGGTATGAATGCCTAAGGCGATTGGAGAAGTCACTGTGTTTGTGTTGCTCGAAATATCTCTCCTAGACTATTTTGGCAACTTCCAAAGGAATTTTTTTATTGGAAAAGCCACGGAACACTATTTTTTAGTGTACCGCGGATTTCAGACAACTAGTGTTCCGCGGACTCTCCAATTCCGTGGAACAAAGGAATGGAGTTGGGAGGACTTAGGTGGATTTCTACCAAAAATAGTCTTTTGTGGAAAAATGTGGAACATGGGTTTTGCTTAGCAGAAGACGTTATGCACGGAGAAGTTTGGAGTGGTGTGGGTGAAAAACAAAGGAGTTTGGAAGCAGACAAAGTTTGTAGCCGCAGAACACTATCCTAGTGTTCCATAGACTCTCCAAGTCCGCGAAACGAAGGAATAAATATGCGGAACACAAAAGTTTGAATTCAAGACTTGGGTGGATTTTGGTAGTCTCCCGCGACAAAAAGGAAAACTTGTGTTTTGTCTAGGAGAGGCCGCGATGTTTGAAGGAGAAGCCACATAATGCCGAGAAGCAAAGGAGAGTTACGGGCAACCAAGTTTGGGAGCCGCGGAACAATCTCCTAGTGTTTTGCGGGTTTCCAAAATTGCGGAAGTTCGTAGGTGGTCTAAAGCAAAGCTATGAGGCTGCGGAAGTCCCAAAAGCCATAAAACACTATCCTAGTGTTTTGCGGGGTTTTTAAATTCGCTAGGAGGCTGCGAAATTCACTAAAAACTGCAAAACACTCTTTTAGTATTCCGCGGGTTTTCAATTCCGCAGAAGTCAGAAAAGGCCGCAAAACACTAAAAAAACCACCAAACAAGTAAAAGTTGCGGGACAAAGAAAAATGGTTTTTTTCCCATAATTTTTGATGCAAACCTCCAAATTAGACAAAATCAACGGCGTTGGAAAGGTCTCCTCGAGGGCTTCATTTTGGTATCAAAATCAACCTACATGCACTAGTTGTGGAGGGAGACTCCATTATACAAAATGTGCGTGCGAATGAAATGTCTCAATCAAAGGCACAAGCTCGGAGGACCAAAAACAAGGTTGTTGATCCAGCAAAGTATATTCATTTTGCTCTCGCATTTGACCTTTTTGCCATACTTGAATCACAACGATATTCTGAAGCAAAAGGCAAACCTGAATGGGAGAGTGCCTTGAAAGCAGAATATGACAACTTGATGAAGACACCTTTCCATACATGGTCGAATTGGTGATTGATGGCTCACTAGGTGAGTTGATTACAATTACCACCACATACAATTCTTCTATCTCCTTGTCTGGATGTTTTCCTCTCCAGTGCACAACTTTACTCAATGAGCAAAGCCATTTGTGCAATACTTGATGACAAGTACAACTTGGATTCACTTGTTTTATTCCTCTTTCTTGTGAAAGGGTGTCTTCACAATAGTTATCTTGGAAATGGACTATGAGTTTTATGTCAATAAACTCACCTTGCTACAAATTGAGTGAAACCCCATTCTAACTTGTCTCTCCTCTCTCCATAGCACACCTTTCCTTCACCTTCTGATTGGACACGGTGTTTCAAATGGATGTAAAAAGTGTCTTCTTTGATCTCCAGGAGAATTGGCCACCCAGGATTGTCTACATGATGCAGTGTAAATATTTCCTATTTTCAATTAATGGACCTGCCCCATTCCTAAGTAGAGGGACCTAGTCCTAGAGCGTTTGTGAAAACCCCTAATTTACCCTTGTGACAAATTATTTCGCCAACACTTCACATTGGATGACCATTAGACGAGTGATGATTTTTTATGATGTTGGTTTGAACGAGACTAACTTGGTGCTAGGAGTGCAATGGTTGCAAAACTTTCATAATATGTAGCTAAAGTTTAAGTTAGATGGGAAAGAGATGGTAATCCATGGATCACGAACAAAGTTACAACATCAGTTTTAGCCAACAAAATGGAGGGTATTACTGCTGCTAGCACACTTTCAAGATCCTAGTTGATGCATGATTCCACTACTCTGGACTCTTTTATTGAGGTTATTGAAAGAGCTTCACCTAGTGCATGGTTTCCTAATTATATCAGAGGTGTAGCAGAAGCCAACAACAACAAGGTTTGGGAATTGCAAATTCCTAAGATGGATTTGGGATCCTGGTATTTGTAGGGCGGTTCAAAATGAGAGAATTGAAATAACATTGCTTGAGGGCAAGGAATTTTGGGAAGGGTGGACTGTAATGTCCCGTTTTCAAAATTAATTAACTCTCGATACCTGAAGCCTATTCTTATTATTTTTTCGTAGGCTAAGGGGAAATTAAAAAGGAAAATAAATTAATTTAAGTGGTCCAAAAGTATTTTTATATATTAAATTATAATTTTAACCCAAAAAACAAAAATAGAATAAAATAATAAAATAAGGGATGACTTCCTATTATCGAGTGCCAAAGTTAGATTAATAATTAAGTAAAGAATGGGACACCAAAGTTAGAGAGGGCTGCATGAGTGCCTAAGGTCCTATTTTTAAGATGGAAAGAGGATAAAATATTTTAAAATTGTTTAATCCTATTCTTAGGATGGGATCCCCACATGGGGGAAGAATTAAATTATTTTGAATTGTTTGAGGGTCATGCATGTAATTCTAAAAGGGGGGCACCCACTTTAGAGAGGGGTTGGAAGTTATAAAGGTAACTTTGTGGTTTATTGTTCATACATCTTGGAAATTTATCAACTACTTCTTTGTCTACAAATAGCTTTTGATTTTGCATCAGCAATAGAGGACAAAATCTCTCATTTGCATACAGATTTGAGGACAAAATACCTCACATCTGAGCTTGACAATTCCATCCAGGGGTTGTAGTGGTCATTCAAGGTACATGTGTTCATCTAGTGCAGTTAGGGCATGCCTTTCAGCTTAACTCTACATCTAGAACAAGTACAACTAGGGCTTCAGTATATGGGGTAAATTTCAGTCAAATCAGTTTGCATGCTCTTCTCTTCCATCTATCTTTCCATTTAGACCATAGATTGTGAGGAAATAATTGTCTTCAAACACTCTGGTATTTTTTTTTATTGTAGCTAATTGAAATTAATAAAGAGAAGTCTGTTTTGGCACCTTGAGGCCCCCTCTTTTTTATTTAAAAATCAGATTGTTGCTGCTGTCATAAAAGGCAATTTTTTTAATACTAATGTCCTAGGGTTTTGACAGAAATATTCAAATTTAATTAAATTATTTTTCAGGGATATTACAATATTGATGCCAGAGAATGGTGGTTTAAATTAGGAGTCATTTGAAGGAAGCCTACATTTTCTAAGTTTTAAAATCCTGATGTATCTTTTTCAATATTGAATTAAATAAAAACTACTAATTTATAAATACTTTCATGTTTACTTAAGATATATATGTATCGCATGCAAAGCTATTGAATTATCTAAGTTATTTTTTATTATAAATTTGGCTGAATCTTCAATTTTAAAAGCTTTTAAAGTGAAAATTAAATGGTAATAAATAGCTGATGAAGAAATATTATCCCCTAAAATTATCCTGAGTTTAACTTTATAATTTGGTATTTCATAACCCTTGGGATGTTTTTTCTGTTTTTACTTCAGGATGATGAAGCTAATGATTGGTGGTTAGGCTTTGAAAGGGAAAGAATTGATTACACTTACGAAGACATTGATCATATTTTCTTTGCAAGAAGCTTATTAAGTTTTAAGAACCGAGAACTATATAAGAGATAGTCGAGAAATAAATGTGTAGATTTGGCCAAATTGAAGGATAGCATTCCATCTCTCATTGAGGAGGCGAACAAACTAAAAAAGCACTGAAAAGGAGAAGCGGAAAAAGAAAGGAAGGAGACCTTAACCTTGAATAAAAAACAAGAAAAATGTTCAAATGTGTTGTTTCCTATCAAGGAAGTTGAAACATTGTAGGTTCGTGGATGTTTTCAAAAGGAGAAGGTCAAGGAAGCTTCAATTTTGTATCTTCTTAGTTATATCCAAAAAGAGACCATTGTATTCATAAACCCTAGCAGCACTTACAATTTCATCAACTTTGACTTGGCTAAAGGGTTGCAGGTCCAAACAAAGAACATCAAGTAGACTCAAGTACTTGATGAGAACTAATGCACATAATGTACAAAGTGATACCAGCTTGTGGTAACCCTATAATACTTTAGGAAGAACAAAGTTGTAAATTTTGTGATATGAATGAAATTGAGAACAAATACTATTTAATGACAATTTATTCTTGATGCAGTCGTTGTTAGGGAGTCCAATGAAGTACCATTTTAGACCATGCAACCTTAAGTACTTGTGCAAACACTAATGGGCACAAACAACAATAGTCCATGAATATCATGAGACAACAAGCTTCAATATATTAACTCCGATGGGAGACACACAAAATGACAATCTTCTTATAGTCTTGAAATCTCTGAATTACAAGGATCTCGAAAGGGATGTACTCCCAATCTAGACTTGTATGCTTCACAAATTTTTGCATGAACTGGATTTGGTTCCTTCTTACACACGGTTGCAACTAACTTGCAGCCTTTGCTCCTTAGACTCGACTCTCTTCCGCAGGCTGCCAACCCCTCAATGATCTTCAAATCACATATTCATAGGTAGATGAATCAACTACGGAACTTGAAATGGCTCGGCTTCCCTTTGAATGGTTCAACTTCCCTTGTCTACGACTCTTTGACTTCCATTAGTTATGCATTCCCAACTGTCAGGGTTGTTACATATTCCTCGTGCATTGACATGCGACACCATTAGGCAACACTACTTTGACTGACACGTGCTGTGTGTTGTTTGTTCCTCGCAGGAGTGAATAGACAAGAAAGTGTTGCATGCAAAGATCTTCCACTAGGTGACTGTGCAAGTTGCTTAGGTCATTGCATAGTGTGCAAGATAAGTCCAACTGCGCAAGAACTTTTTCCATGCACAAGTCTAATCTTTTTGCACGGAACCCATAGCTCTCCAAAGATGTTGACCAAGGTATTTATGCATGGTTTCAACTCTTCCGCCCAAAGCTTTCACACCTTCTCACGAGACTCCAGGTTTGCGCAAAGACGAGTCTTTATTCTTCTACCACCAAAGGTTGCACACATAAAAGGGTTGCACAAGTAACTTATTTCTACTTTTAAGTATTCTTAGGTGATGCAAGATTTATTGTTAACACAAATGTTTCGGCATCATACAACCTGGGTAATAGAAATGAACCATGAGCTCATGTTCATATGCATTTCATGAGTTCTATTCATTGTCCATGATTTGCAACTTCTGACATGCTTAGCCATGTCACATCTTCTATTTGTCGGCCTTTTCCTTTCACCATATATTCCTTGTATTCCTTTTTGTACATCCTTCTACCAACTCTTAAATTACTTACTTATTTAATCTCTCCACATACTTTCTTTGGGAATTTTTGCCACCAAATACCTCTCTGGAATCTGTGCTATCATTCTAATTTCTCATCATGAGATTGTCCTTTTAGAAACTCTATCTTGTATGCGTTGGAAGGAAAACTTCCTCAACACCTTGTTCTACTTCAACTTGTCATATGTCTAAGCTGGGAACCTATCCTTCCTTGGCTATGCAAAGATTATGTGTCCTACTTGAAACTCTTGTTCTCTCCTTCACACATCTGTGCACTGCTTATACCGCGCGTTACTCTTCTCCAACGGTGCGCGCACTTGTTGGTGCATGTATTTGTAAAGTTTTTTGCTTCTGTGCTCTTCTCTCTTGTATCTCTGATGTCATGCAAATCCACAACACCTCGCGGACTGTCTAAAATAATCTTGAATGGGGTCCTTCTTGTGCTTCTACATGCTGAATTATTCTATGCAAATTCAGACTGTGCCAAGACTAAGTCCCAAATTCCAGCTTTTCTCCAACTAAATATCTTACATATTTGCAAGACACCTATTAACCAGCTCTCTTTGACCATGTGTTTCAGGATGATATGCAAAACTAAACTGTAACTTGGTGTTCCACTTTCTTCAGTGTTCTCTAAAAATGTCCAACAAATTTTGTATCTCTATCAAATGCTAAATGCATAACGTCATTAGTTTTTTTACAAGCAATAAAATGAGCCATTTTAGAAAATCTGCTATCACAAAAAAGATAGAATCACAACTCTTTTGCGTTATGGCCAAACCCATAACAAAATCCATGCTTAAGTGCCCCCCACTTCTCTGGAGCTGGAAAAGGTTGGTATGATCCCATGTTCTAGCTTCTTCCCTTTTTGCCAACTAGGAAATCCTGCATCTATGCATGTGCCTTTGCACACCAACACCCATTCTTAGCCAAAAGTCGCCTTCACTCAATTGCGCCATTTTACTAAACAAAAGGATCAGCTAATCCTCCGCGATTTTCTTTGATCAAATTGTTTCGCTGCTCGCATAGATCCTTGCGGTACACACAATTTTGTCCCCTTGAACAATGAACCCTTTTGTAGGAAATAATTCAACCACGACGTTCTATCCACATGCATTGGTTGTGTGCATGCTTTTCATGCCTCCTTGAAATCTTTATCCTTTGCATAAAGTTCCTTCATAGAATCAAATCACACGACTTCCACAAGCATCTCAATCAATAAAACACATCTTCTACTCAGTGTATCTGCTATTCTATTACGCTTTCCACTTCTATGTTTCAAGACAAATGAGTAACGTTTCAAGAATTCAACCCTCTTCATATGTCTTTGATTCAATTTACCTTATACAAACTCCTTGGGCAACAAATAGTGCCTTCCCTCCTCAAGGCTTGCACAATGCCATAGAACTCGTGTTCATAAACTGAATACTTTCTTTTTGTGTTGTTCAGTTGCTTGCTGAAATAAGCAATGGGCTTACCATCTCGACTCATCATAGGTCTAATTGCTGCACCACTGGCATCACAATCAACCTGAAATACATTGCTCAAATTAGGCAGTGCCAACATTAACTTATGGAAACCATATCACGCTTCTGTAGTCTAGACAAACCTCTTCCTATCACCTCTAATTGTCTTTCTGATAGAAGCACATATATCACTGAAGTTTATTATGAATTTTCCCATAGAAGCTCACCAGTGCATGTAAACTTCACTTTTGAAATGTGCTCTTGGGTGATGACCATTCAACAATAGCTGTCACCTTCTTTGGATCCATCACCAATCCTTCTTGGGAAATCACAAAACCCAAGTATACTAGCTCCTTCATGAAGGTGTACTTATTCAAATTTACTAGCATCTTTCTTTACACAAATGGTGCAATACTTGGCTTAGGTGTGCCAAGTGTTCTTCCTTTGTTCTGCAGAAAATTAGAATGTCATCCAATTATGTAATGACAAACTTACCAAAAAAAGGTTTTAGCACTTTATTCATGAGTCTCATGAATGTACTTGGTGCATTAGTTAGCTCAAATGGCATGACCAACCACTCAAATAATCCCTCATGCATTTTGAATGCAGTAGTCCATTCCACTCCTTTGACTCTTATACAATAATAGCCACTCTTAAAACAACTTTTTTTTTAACTATCATGCTCCATTCAGGCAAATCTAGTAAGCCATTGTGCACGATAATGAAATTTGGTACTTGATAGTTATCTTGTTGATAACTTTGGAATCAATGTACATTCTCCACTTTCCTCCTTTCGTTGGCGCCAATAATACAAGTATTGCGCATGCACTCATGTTCTATTGGAAACCCCTTTCTAGTAGTTCTTGAACTTGCTTTTTTATCTCCTCATTATCCTGTGGTCTCATCTTGTATGCAACCTTGTTTGGCAGACTGGATCTTGGAATCAGATCCATGTGATGACTTATGCTTCGCATGGGTGGTAAACCATCAAGTTGATTATTAGGAATGATCCCTGCAAAATCACCCAACAACTTCGACATTTTGCATGCAGGTGCTTCTTCCCTTTTTGCCTTCCCATCCCGTGCAGGCTTGGGAACGATAATATAGCGTGCTTTCTCCTTCATCTCGTTCAGAAATTGTTTTCTTGAAACTAATAAAACCTTTGGACTATGGTCCACTTCTGTACTTTTATCCTTCAAATGAGTCTAAGTATGCAACTTACTATCCTTCACCAAGGTAAGTATTTACTCTTCCATCATGTAGAGCCTTCTTATCAAATTGCCAAGGTCTACCCAACAACATATTGTATACATCCATCACCATCACATCGCACAAAACTTCATTCTTGTATTTGCTAATTTGGAAAATTAACCAAGCATTGTTCATTCACAAACAACTGATGTCCCTTTAGAAACCAGAACATTTTGTATAGACTTGGGTGCAAAATCTTTTTGAGACCAAGCTTCTCAACCATCTCAGTAGAAACAAGATTATCTGTGTGATCACTATAAATAATGACTTTACAACACTTATCTCTAGATTTGTAAATGGTCTTGAAAAGATTTTTCCTCCATGCAAGTGCATTTTCCTCGTTTGCTGGTTTCAATAGCACTCTCTTCATCATGAGAGCTTCTCTGCACTCCGGGTCCTTTACATGATTAACAGACACAATACTCTCCTCATCTGCTTGTGTAGCATGGTTCATATCCTCATTTCTTCTACTACAATTGTTCAGCTGCGTGTGAGGGCACTTAAATGTTCTATGGCCCACTTCTCTGCGCTTAAAACACGTACTGGTGAATCCTCAACCTCTTCCATGTCCACCGTATCCTCTTCCCCGTGAAGGAGACAGCCCCCTCCCCCCCCCCACCCCCTGTTGTGCATGATCATGATTATGCATGGTACTTGCTTCTCCCTTGTGCGCATGCTTTGTTCTATCACTGTGCACCGATCCTCATTTGCGTGCGAATGTTCGTTTTCCTTGCGCTGCACCTTGTTTCTTTCTAGATAGCTTCTCCTCAGCCTTCAACACTTGCTGATAGGCTTTCTCAAATAATTTCAATCTGATCATGCCAAATTCATCTTGAGACTTGAATAGAAAGATGAAGTCTGTTCACATGCCTTGAGATGTTCTTTGCACCATTTTCTATGTGACCAACTTGGATGGTCAACATGCAGAACTCTTGTGTAGTCCCTCACGCTCATCTCCTTCTATCTCATGTTTTGCAACTCCTTGAAAAGATTCAGCTGGTAATCGGCAGGCAAAAGTTTTGCCTTCAACTTGGCCACCATTTTGTTTCAGGCCTTGATTTTATCTTTCCCTTTTCTTTGTCTATTCATCTGCGCATGATGCCACTGTAAGGATGCATGTCCTTTCAAATTTGTACAAGCAAACAAAACCTTGTTAGAGTCTCTATGGATTCATACTAAAAGTACTTTTCCAATCCTACAATCCAATCTATCAAATTTTCAGGGCATAGGCCTCCTGAGTAATTTGGGATATCCATTCACAAAACGATAGTCCATGCGCATCATGAAACAACAAACATCAATGTATTAACTTCAATGGAGGAATTACAACGACGTACACAAAAATGAGAATCTTATTACAGTCTTGAAATCTCTGAATTATACAAGAATCTCAAAAGGGATGCTCTATACACAGCACTTCTAATTTAGATTTACAGGCTTTGCAAATCACTGTGTGAACAGGAATTGGTTCCTGCTCCAGCTGGTTGCAGGTAAGTCACAGTCTTTCTTCCTCGGACTTTTTCACAGTCTGCCAACCCCTAAGTAGTCTTTAGCCCACATAATTATAGGTACATAAATCAGTTACGGAAGT
Source organism: Taxus chinensis (assembly GCA_019776745.2). Lineage (NCBI taxonomy): Eukaryota > Viridiplantae > Streptophyta > Pinopsida > Cupressales > Taxaceae > Taxus > Taxus chinensis. Next base: position 764,806,079 of record CM034154.1, on the reverse strand, counting down.
CAAAACGGTTGAGGTTCCCTTGTCAACCACTCACCTGCTTGTGACTCTTCAGCTTCCATCAGTTCTGCTTTCCCAACCATTAGGGTTACATATTCCTTGTGCATTGACCCGTGGCACCCTTCACTGCTTTTGAATGACACACGTCGTGCGTTCTGTGTTCCATCTCGTAGTAGTGCACAGACAACAAAGTGTTGCACACAAGAATCTTTCACTATGTGACTGGGCAGGTCACTGTACGGTGTGTAGGGGTGCACAAGAACTCTTGTCGTGCATGAGTCCAACCGTTCTGCACGGATGGTGCAGAGCTCTACGAAGATCTTGGACATGATATTCATACAAGGCTTCAACACTTCTGTGAAGAGCTCGCAGAACTTTCATACCTTCGTGCAAGACTCTAGGTCTGTGCAACGACACAAGTCTTTATTTCATCTACCACCAAAGGCTGCTGCACCTAAAAGGGTTGTGCAAGCAACTTATTTCAAAGTATTTTTGGGTGATGCAAGGTTGCTTGTGAAGTGTTGAAGCCTTGCATGAATATCATGTCCAAGATCTTCATAGAGCTCGCAGAACTTTCATACCTTCGTGCAAGACTCTAGGTCTGTGCAACGACACAAGTCTTTATTTCCTCTACCACCAAAGGCTGCTGCACCTAAAAGGGTTGTGCAAGCAACTTATTTCAAAGTATTTTTGGGTGATGCAAGGTTGCTTGTGAACTTAGATGCTCTTGCATTAATTCTGCTTTTACAAGTATTAGGAATAACTTCACTGATTTTCCTAATTGCACATTCTAAAATTGTTGGCTCATGAGAATCACAATAAGCTTGGTGATCTAATTTCAATATGATTAAATATAGGTGTTAATGCATTCAAAATTAAGCTATTTACTTCATTAATGAAGTATTATCAGTATTGGCAATTAGTTACCTTTTTACAATCTCCAATTTAATCTAAATGTCTCAACATTTGAAGAACTTGCTATTTGTATAACTGTGAGGAATTTTGGGACAATTGCCAAATATTTCCCATATTTCATTGTTTGATCACCAAATATATCCTTCATTTCATTGTTTGATCACCGAATATATCCTTCATTTCATATTTGATTTGCAAAATATTTCCCAATTTCATGAAATGCTAATCCCTATTGTTAAACATTTTGTTAAGTTCCGAAATTTCATTTCGAGTTTTTTCCCAATCAATATTTTGGGACCATTATTGGTCTCTCCTTGTTCAGGATCTTGGATTGATGGTACAACAAATTTGAGCAGATGAAACACACAAAAAATGATTAATTTCATTCTGGACTCATTTACAAACATATAGAGATGCAACTCCTATAAACAAGGAGGTTGCTCCAAGCAATCAACTACCTCAAATCAAATGCTAATCACATAAGTTATAATTCTATTAACAACTCACTCACAAATATCTAACCACCTAATTACGTTTTACCACACGGTAAAACCATTGAGCACTAATTATTATCTTCCTAACATGGATTTGGTAAAAATCATCATCCTCCTATCATTATTGGGAAAATCTCTGCTTTTAAGGGTCTTACATTCCAATGGACCGAACTGTTTATTATGCGACCACTTGTATTTGTTCCAAACTGTGTTGTTTCTGGGCATCCTATTTACTTGTGCTTTGAATTATTTGTTGGTTTTCCTTTATATTGGTTAATCCTATGTTTTTAATCTGTATCTACAGTACATGACTAAAATTTCTTTTGCATTTAGAGGCTACCATGTGCAATAGAAAGGAAACAGTTTATCATTTTTTGTAGCAGACTCGTGTTAACCGGCTTTCATCAGAAATGATTGGTCTAGATGGACTTAGTTATGTCCTATAATAGATCCAGCTTTACATAAATAATAGCCATATGGGACGGAATAGTCCTTAATATGCTTGCTTTTTTTTGTTGGTCATGCCAACCTGCGAAAATCGCATTGTACTGGTCAGAAAAATTGCATCTTTTTGTATGTCCTTTGTTATTATAGCTAACAGACTTTTCAGTGTAAGATTATGTAGCTGTCTATCACCTGATATGGTTAACATGTTTGCCATTTGGTCATCCTGGACATTTACTTCTGAAACAAGTATACGGGTGATGTGTGGCAAAATTTGTTGCCCATCAACTTCTATACCTCTAATCTTCAATGGTAGCTTTGGGCCTTTAGTCACTTCATATTATATTCTCTTGATTGGGGAACTGACTAGTATTGGAGTTATGGGGACATATCTGCTCAATGACTAGATGGATTCTGTGTTTGCCTTTGCAAAGGAATTCAATCATGATTTTGGAGATTGGTTCCTTTCGCTCAGAGTGCTGGATCTGTAATAGCTTATTCAAAATCTCATTTTATTTCAGTCGCAAGGTCTAAGGGTTGTTAGAATTCAAAAAATCAGAATTCTGTAAAAGTTTAGGGCATGTGTTTTGTTATTACAAGCTAGTGTGCTTTAGGTTATTGGTATTGTACATGATCATCAATTTGTACACGACTCTGAACATACAATGCATTGACATTTCAAAATCTTGCAAGATGAGAAGTTAATTCTTTTGCGTCGAAGAATCTACAGGACTTGCTCGATATCAAAGTAGAAAAAACACATTTTATTAAAAAACTCTTTTGTATTACTACATTAGCATAAACTGCTTATTACAAAGTTAGCCTTCTTATGCAATGAGTTACATTGATACTACGAAGATGTATTATGGCATGGAGATGAGAGATAACATATGACTCTTATCATTATACATTTGCAAACATGTACACAGGGATTCATACACAATTAGAGCAATTTTAGTGTGGGGATGGGCAATGGTTTGTCTTCTTATTGATAAATATTCATTTTTAGTTTTGCCATGCTAAATTAAGTTTAGGATTCGAAAAATAAAATTATATCTGAAATCAATTGCATTCAAAATTTTAATCCACTTTTCTTTACCAACATTTTGGGTCGAAGTTTAGTATTTCACACTCAACAAAAATATTTGATTGAAATGTAAATTCTGGAGAGTTTATTTCATTTTGATATCTTATGTATGTGACCTTGAGATTAGACATGAAACCCTGCACATTTCTTGTAATATTGTTAAGTGAACTGTATTCTGCTGCAAATTCTAGGTTTAAATAAATTACTGGTCTGAGTTATTACAATATATTGATTTTGATGTGAGGCAGTTCGGCTACAATTATGCTCAGAATCGTATTTTCCTTCTTTTCCATCTTTACAAATCTAGCCTTGAATAGATTTTATGAAAGCTCACAATTCCCTGTTACAGCTGTATTTTAAGGCAACAGATCCTTTCAGTGAGCATTGGCAAAGTGCTTGGGTGATCAGTGCCTTTTGGCATGCACTTTCTTTTGGTCTGCTTTGTGTCCTCTGCGTGCTTTGGGCTCCATCTCAAAACTCTATGCGGTAAGATGCATTGATGCTTGTTTATTGCATATCATGTTTTGTATTCTTATATCTATATACATAACGATAAAGCAAACCAAAATTACATATTCACAACATTTAGTATCAAGGGAAAACAAGCAGAATTGTCGCTTGTCTATCTATTAATGGAAGGGTGACATTTTGCTGGAAAACAGGTATGCTTATTCAGAAGAGTCGGGAGAAGATTTTGATGACGAAGAAGCTTTGGCTTTGACAGCATCAGCATTAGTTGTAGACGGTGATGTCAAACAAGAGAAGAAAGAAAGAAAGGCAGTCAACACAGATGTTTTCAGCTTGGATGATGACACGGAAGAGGATAAAAGGGAATGACTTTAATCAAGATTGAACTTGTTAGGTGGATCTAAGTAATCTAGGGCTTTCTTTTGTAGGCCTCCTTGATTATAATTGTTCTTGCAGCTGGTTTAAATTAGCAACCAATGCATTTGATTGCCCTAGCATTGAGCTTGAAATTGTACCATTTATTTACACAGAATTTGATGATAGTCATCAAACGGATGTAATATGTAGCTTATTTCTTGTGAAACTAGTAATGGCATCTGTATTTGATACCGCATTATTTTATGTCCTTTTTTAGGTTCGGCCGAGTTTTGCATCAGAGAGATGAGATTTGATGCCCACCCTCTTTGTTCTCACTGATTATCAACTTATATTACAGCCGCTGTAAATTTTAATACTTATTTCATAATGATTGAAAATCCGTCAAATTGACAGGTGGCAGTTTTGATTCCCTGTCATATTTGTTTTTGCCATGTGGCATCTAATATTACCTATTGAAATGTATTAAGAACACGAAATTGTCAGTGTCCATAATAATTAACTCGTTTATAAAATTTCCTTCTCTCTGTTCAAAGTAAACATAAAGGCAGCTTTGATGGCTTCCATGCATTACATTTGAAGGAAGCACTCCAATTGTGGCTCATGGAATGTTTTTTTACTTCTGACGGGACCACCACCATAGTCAACTTGTATCGATTTTTTTGTCACCCTCGTAAACACGTGTCCAAGTTTTTTTTTGTGTTCTATGTTGTAAAGTATTTTATGTTTTCATTATGTTTACAGATTATAGTTCAATATTTATGTTTTTTAAACACACAATACTGTAATTGTAGTAATTACAAAGCCCTTAATAAGGAAGGCTTCCTAGGTTGCGATTATCATTTAACAAACATTTAATCCCATGCATTAGTCCATTTAGGTTCATCACGGGATTGATTTTATTCATGTCACACTTACCTCCAAATAGATTGTCGTCGCATTATTGAACAATGTCTACAATTATGGATTTGACTCTGTGTTTTGTGAGGAGCCAAATTGTGGCCTTCGAGTCTTGATTATGTCTATAGCGTTCCCATTTGGAACCATAACACTTTGCATTGACAAGTGCTAGAGATTGTGATGGTGTTGTACATTACAATTGTTGCGAAGCACGTGAAGGGCAATGTCACATTCTCCATCCGCAAGTACTTTCTGAGAGGATGGAGAAACGGGTCTAAGAAAGAGAAGTTCATATAAACCCTCACCATTTTAGTGATCTCTTTGCCTTGTGTACACCAGAGAAGGATTCACTCCATGTTGAGCCAAAGGTAGGCAATGGGCACAAAGGTGCAGAGGAGAATGTATTTTTGTTCGAATTGTGATGTGACTTGTCAAAAGAAAAAAGAGGATCACCTATGTTCCCTCTAGTACATTCTTCAAAATATAAATTCTCCTCGCTCAATCCAACCCTTCACCACGACTAATTTTAATAAATATAGAAAATAGAAATCGTGACGATAACATTTTGGTGGTTATGAAAAATACACAAGATATAGAAAATTTGTAGGCATACATCACCATTCATGCTATAAGTTGAACATCTTAAAAAATGTATTCAATTCACAATAATCTGACCTCTTATCCTAAACATTTTTTTTGTCTCCAAAAGAAGATTTGCTTTTCGTTCCTCTATCAATTATAGGAAGAAAAATTCTTTTCAAGGGCCAATATGTTTTTGCTTACTGCCAACTAGTGGGTAGAGGTCGGGCTTGTCAATGGTGCAATCAACCAAGATAAATCTATTATCTATAAAGCTAGTGCAAAGCCACTTGGCTTGTCATGTTTTTTAGTTATCGAATTCTACAATTGCATTGGCATGACATGGGATGTCGGGTCCTCCTGCCATGTCCTTACCTCTATTGTTTCCTGTACCAAGCACAAGTGAATTCCCCTCACTTTGTTGTGGGCTCGAACTATCAAAACAAAAGAAGGGGCGACATTACAAAAAAACAGTTGTTTACGTTGAGAGTATTGAATGACAAGGGCTTACTTTTAGAGCCAACTCTAGAATTTGTTCCTTGTAAAGATTTACGCATCGCACCCCTTCCTCTTTCCAACAACTCACACAATTGACACTTGTTTCATATGCGACTTATCAAAAGAAAGAAGAGAATTGTCTATGTTCCCTCTATCTCTTTTCCTTGCCTTAGAATTCTCCTCCCATTATTCACTTCTTCATGGCCCCTCTACCTCTTAGAGTATTTCACCCTCACTCCTTCCACTTTACCTTCTTCAACGCCTCCCCATCAATGTATCCATAGCCACAAACCTTATGAAAAATTAATACAACCCATAATATTGTAATACTCATATTCTAATTGGTTTCTTCGCGGCATCTTTTATAGAATCTTCTTAGACTAACGAATTTGTAGTTGCCCAATGTCGAATACCTTGAAAAGTTGTCACTTATATCTTTGTCAGATTCAACAAAATTGTGTGAGCTCAAAGATAAGTTTCGAAGCTTGACATGTTTTCGCAAAGCCTAAGAAGCAGAAAAAATATTTGTCTTATTGAAATTATAGGCTGAACAATTAAGACAATGTAGTGTCAATATTGATTACGTCTTTTTTTTCAGTGTATGATTTGAATGATTTTTTATCATTTAATTTATCAATATACTTCTTTTGATTTGATGTGTTTGTGAGTGAATCTCATGTTTATATGTTTACACATTAATGTATTTTCTTGAGGGTTATGTGTGTATGTGGTCTTCGATAGATAGTGGAGGGATTTGAGATGTCAAGGGCTTGCAACAAGGCTTATCATCTCCCTTGAGTTCGTCTATTGGATTCCTTTTGACTCCACTCGTATTGCGCGCATCTCGTTCCACATGTGAGAGACTTCATTAGAAATACAATGTAGGGCATAAGTTTTCAAATTTTGTCATCAAATTTGTCGTTTAATGTCATATTTGAAAGACAATATGTCTCATGAATGACCACAACCCTAAAAAACAATGCAAAAGGAAAAATAAAGCACAAGTTATAGACACAAGTTTATCTTAGGAAAACCCTTTCAAGTAAAAATTAAAAAACAAAAATCTTTCGTATTGCACTTGATATAACCTAGTAGTACAACAAATTATATACAATACTTTGTTTGTAGTATTCTAGTAGTCCATCCATAACTATAATACTTGCATACAATACTTTACAATGTACTATTCAATATGTTTAGCATTTTGTTTTTTAACAACATAGACTTATTTGTTATTTATAATAAACAATGGCCTAAAAATAGTTGTCACAACCATGTTCTTAAATTTATGCTTAGGAAACCACATGCTTTAAAATAGTTACACTTTAGGAAACTGCATGCTTTAAAATAGTTACATGCTTTAAATAGAACCACAACTAAATTGTCAGAGAATCCTAAGATTCCCTCTAATCGATGTCTAATCATCCTCAACATGTCACTTTATATCTCTACTCTTTTAACGAGTGTTACCGATTTACATAATAGTTACACTCCAATGTTGTGCACCTCATCTATGTACTATAATGATACACCCACTGCACATTGTTATTGTGCACAATCTTGCACCATCTATAACTGTGTACACATACACACTTTTAGAATATATTGCACACCTTCCACACGGATGCCCAAGTGTTCATACACTTATGCACGTGCCTTCTATGCTAAGCCTTGTTGCATAAACAATATTGTGCAATCTTGCACAACCTGCTTTGTGTACCAGAGTTGTGCACTGTTGCACAATGCTAACCATTGCGTAATAGGATTTTCATAATGCAACCACCACCCATTAGACCTTACATAATGCCATGCAAATTTAAAACATTGCCAACATTCTCCCATTTGTTGAACACTTTGCTTAAAGGGAGCATGGACTCAATCCTCAATAGATTTGGGGTTTTGAGTCTAGTTTTTCCCTACGCCAGATAAACTTCTTAACAATCACTACCTTGGTCAATGAATCTGCAACATTCAAATTGATCTCCACCTTCTTTTGTCACACCTTTTCTTCCATCATTTCCCTTACTAAATGATATCACACATCAATGTGCTTTGTCCCTTATATGATATACTTATTTATTTAAAATAAATTATATAAGAATATTTCATATCTAAACAACATCACATCCCTTATTGTTTACTTTGTACCCTTAAGGAATTTGTAGTATGAAATCTATTGAATGCAATTAAAAATAATAATTTTTATATTCAAAACAATTGTTCTTATACAAAAATACCTCACATTTTAAAAAGAAATTGCATTCCATGTTTGCATACTTACACGTTCATGGTAATTGCTAGTATATCATCCATTGAATACAACTAAAATGTTTAATTTCAACTATAATGTCTTCGACTGGAATAAGCCGCTCATGACAATGGTTGGGTAAAGAACATAATCCAAAAAAATAAAATAAAAATCTTTATATAAATAAAAGTGAATATTTTATAGAAAGTTATTATGGAGGTTAGTTTTGGAGTATTAGTGGAGGGAAGATAAAAGAGTTTTTCCAAATAAACGAAAAGAAAACCATGCATGAATATCACCGAGCAAACATCAACTGACCTACAAGGAAGAAAGAAAAAATAAGTATAAGCAATTAATTTCACATTTCCTTCTATTTGTCAATTTTGGACGAGATTGCAACATAAACAGATATAACAACACAAGTGGACATAATTCAACTAGATAAAGAAAAACATATAAACTTAATAGACTATACGCTTAAACTAAGACTTAAGAAGGAAAACAAAATCTTATACATTTAATTTACCTTTAAGCTAGAGTTCTTACAGACTCAGAAGACTTAGATTTCTTGACTTTAGAAGTTTCTCCCAATGTTATCTTGTTTCTCTTCGATGTGTTTAATGAAATCCTCAAATCCCTTTATATAGGATGAAGATAACTCTTCACTGGGAAAGTGATAACTGGAAATTGGAACCTAGTGTTATCATGTTAAATGTCTAGCATGCAAAATTATTATTTTTGGCCATGACAACTAAGCCCACACTCAAAAAATTCCTCTCCCGGTCACTGTGAACCCTTCTTCTAGTCAGCCTTTCCTCAATTTCACCCTCATCCTAGCTCAGAGGAACATGCTAACAATATTTTCAACAGTGTTTAAATGTGTAGAGATGAATGCCCAAGGTGATTGATGAAGTCAGTGAGATCCAAAGAAGAACAATTGCTCCTGTAGGCTTAGAAAGGGCCATTTTTGGCCATTTTGCAACTGGTAAACCCCCCAGAAGTGTACAAGGAAGATTCAAAGAATTAGAGAGTGGTTTTGGATAAAAATGAAGCCATCCAAAATAGTTTAGGGAAATTCGGTGGAAGAAAGTGAAGTCAAGAGTAACTTGTGCAATATCGGGTGATTTTTGGGCACAGGGAATGAAGGCTCCAACAGTGAAAGCCAACTTGTCTGGGTGATTATGAGAGTTCCGGAGGGAGTTGGGAGGAAAAAATAAAATAATTGGAAATCTCTTGTAACCATCTACATAATGGACACATCACTTTTGTTCTGAGACTCAAAAATATTCTGTGAGAATCCAAGTCACCTTAACTACCTCTTCTAGTCAAGATTGAAATAGACCCTAAAAATGAAATAGAATACAAATTTTTCTCCTGATAATGTGTGGAATGATCTCAACATGTGTTTTGGAGTCAAAATCATATAAGGTTTGACCCCAAAACACTCTCCCATGCTCAAGTGGTGGAAAAAGCACTCCGAGGGTCCTCAAATGCATTCAGTGGGTGACATCAACACTTCAGAACTCCTTTTGTCATAATTTTTCACCCTCTATGTCCCCTTTTCTTGTCCCCAAGGTGAAACGGGGACAAAGGGGACACAAAAGTGTGACCCCCATCATTTTTTAGGTTTCTTCACTCAAGAACATGATTTTGGGGGTTAGAGTGAGCAAATGAGTGTTTTAGGTTGCCTGGCCCACTTTTCATGATCATCAAATAAGCCCATGTCACACTGTTTCACTCATGTTGTCCCCATTGTCCCCAAAGTGCAAATGGGACACAAAAGTGTGAACCCCCATCATGTAATTTTTTTTGTAACTTACCCCTCATCACTTTTGCACCTAGTTGCACAAACTAGCTCTATACCTTGTCCCCCTCATGAGCCCAACCCTCAGGGCACACATTTTCACTCCTTCTTTCCCCATCATCCCCAAGGTGCAAAGAGGACAAAGGGACACAAAAGTGTGACCCCTTCCTTCCATGTAGCCCTTGGTTAATAGAAAACCTCATTTCAGCCCCCTGGTGCTCATTCCCAGCCCTTGCATCTCACCCACAAGGAACCTAATGTTGTCACTTGTCACCATCTGGTGCAAATCACCTTTGGTGTCCTTATGTCCCCCTTGCATAGTTGTAAGTCCACTTCAACCACATCCCAACTTCGGTTAAGCTCTCAGGTCAAAGGTGAGTTAAGATTTGTAAAGGAAAATTAAATAACTCTCCACCTCTCTAAACACTTAGCCATTTTCATCATTTAGAGTGTTGTTGAGCTATCCTCCCAAACCTCCATTTACACCAGACATGCTGTTGAAATTTTACTAGACATCCATGTCCCAAAACATAAATATGCTCATAAATCCCTAATTGTGCACCCATTTCAACGAAATTTTGCCTGTACACTCCTCTCAAAAATGCCTTTAAGTTGACTGTGCGAGAATCACCATTGATGTTATGTATAATTTACAACAATCTGAATTTTTTAGACCCAAAGGTTGCCTTTTCAGATCTATGGATCTCTAGTAGATGAAAAATTTCAAAAACTAGAGCAGAAAGTCCTAATGCAAAACCAAAAAAATCTGAGGCCAATTTCGTTGCAATCCGACATCCAGAAGATACCCTTCCAAAAATAGCCAAAAATAGTAAGCTTCCAAAAATAGAAAACCCTCAACATCCGTGATACTCCATACAAGCAAAAACTATCAAGAAATGAAAATTGTAAAAAATTACTAAAAATAGTTATCCTAAACAGGACCTGCTAAAAATAGAAAGTATTGAAACTGAGCTCAAAACACTTATGGTAACTAACATTTTGTTTATCTCGCTACTTTTTGACACTATAAAGCTCAAGTATTCAGGTTTGGGGCCCATTTCAACTCTAATCACTAAATACCATGGTGTGGGCGATAACGATGTCACCTATATAGATCTAGAGGACTTGAAAAATAGAATGCTTGACGAACCTTGTGAACCAGTGGAGGAGAAAATCTTCTCAAGTGGGCTATTTAGGGTAGGGGTCACCTAGTATCTGTTCAAAGCACTGAATTAGTCCTGACATATGCACAACACTACGATGTTGACTCCAAAATACTTCGAGCAAATGACAACTCACTCCTAGCAGTTCTAACACCGAAGGGAATTTCTCAGTTCCTACAAATTTCTACCAGTAGCAACATGGTCATCATAACCAAGGAATATGCCTCCCAGGAGTGGACGAAGACTAATTCATATATGTAAAGCTTGACACTTGGTTCGTGGCTCAGAAAAGGAAGAATTCCTTCCCATATTCCGAAGAACCTGTCAAGGAGTGAATTCCATGAAGCTTATTCTGATGCCATTATTCTTCTGAGCAATGTGACGGGGGAAGAAACAAAGAAATATTTCCAAGATTGGACGACTCAATTCATCCTCGTGGTTACTGAAGGAAACTAAATAGTGGATTGGGGGTAGATCATCAGTGACAACATCCATGCGCAGTTGTTGTAATTGTTTGTCAATAAGAAGTTCACCATAGATTCTTACCTAGTGTATGCCCTTGCCTTCACAAGACCATTCAAATAATTTTCCACAGATCCCCACGTGCCTCAAAAATCACCTACATATGAGAAGTATCCGCAACTGACTCATAATGAGAGCAATTCCAACTATGCCAAGGTGAATGATGCATTCACAATGTTTATTTTCAATCTCCCTGATGGTAATCTGAAGTGGAGGATCTCTTCTCAAGTAGTTGCACTGATTGAAAAATATGGGAGCCACTTCATCCATTTCCCTACCTTCACATACACCGGAGTCTTAGGCTATGTTCATGCTCCTCATAAGCTACCTAAGTACCTAAGCGACAAAATCATAATGCTCGAATTGTGCAGGCAACTGGCTCACATTCATGTCAAATGTAAGAATAAAATAAATAAATGTGTGTCATTTCCCATTTCCTTAGGAATATATTCATGTAAGAATGTAATAGATGCAGTAAACATCGAAGCATCCTTCACTTCCCTCAATCTCTACTCCTACACATCTAGGTCCGAATTTGACATCAGGAGAAATCCAAAGACTTTCACCTTTCTGGGTTTGCACCATACACCTCAAATTGAAGACTATTGGGCTAATTACAATGACGATTTCAAGGTACAGAAAAGGGACTATATGTGGATGACAGTAGACCAGATGAGTGATCTCAATTTTGATTGGTTCATTGAGGAGATAAGAGATGATGGGTTGGACTTGTTTGACCTCTAGTACTAAGCATTGTAATCTTCACCCCCTCCTCTGATTCCTCGAAAATTCAGAGAATCAGGTGATATTAAGGAGAGGACTGCATTAGTAATCCAAAGATCGAAAGAATGGTTCAAGAGAAAGAGAACTGATTTCATCGAGTCTGGTGTTATCCTGACTCAATTTAGACAGATGTCTCGCACTTCCTCTCTGAGGGCTTCCAAAAAGGTCATGTGTTCCACCCACTCAGAAGAATATTTAAAGAGAGAGATTATTGAGGAAGAGCACACTAAAGATTCCCATCTTAGGAGGCTCCGTAAGAAAGTTAAGATAATTAAAGACCCCATTGAGCTTATCGAATAAGGTGAAATTGATCCTTCATAGTCTCCTGTTTACCAACGACATCCAAGTGTATCCTCCATGGTAGCAGATTCATCTCACCATAAGCAAGTTGTGATCCCCTATCATGCACCTGAAAGTGCCCCCATGCCAAAGATTGTGTCTACTCTGACAAAAAATTTCTCGTGGATTCGAGAGTTAGTTGGGAGTGAGTTAAGGGAAGTGAAACAAGTTGTAACACGTAATTTGAAGGCCATCTCAAAATTCATGAAAACCAAGCAGAGAAAGAAAGCACAAGTAACCTCTTATTTCTTAGATGGGGATTCTGTAGCCCAATATGTGGAGGTTTCCCATCTAAAGGTTGCATAACCTATGGAAGAGATGAATCAAGAAGATTTTGAGCTGAAAAGGATCTCCTTGGGTCAAGCCACACACGAAGGTGATGCACATATGTTTAAGGAGTCTGCAGCCCGCTTGCTTGCTCAGAATGAACAATACAAACAAACAATGGAGAAATTGGAGGAACATATGAGAACTCTCACTGCTTATGTGCAATTATTCTTAGAACCCAATGTAGTGCCACCTCCTCCTATAGAAACCATCCCTCCCATTAACAACTTTGATCTTCAATTGATCAAGAAAGCTGACTGTTATACAATGCAAGGGAGAGCTAATGATAAGTGGGTCGAAAGGATCCTCCAGAAAGGAAAGGTATTGTTGCTAGATGTTCTTTCATTGTTTGAATTTTACCTTGCCACCACCTCCAAAGTGAAAGTGACCAAGGAGGAGATCAAGAAAGAAAAATCCCTCTGGGACAATGTGTTTCCACTGGTATATGAAATGATCAATCTTGATTCTTATTCTCTAGTGAGCGAAAATGTGTTCACTTCCATCCTTGACAACTTGTCTCCTATTTGGTCTCGCATGATGAGTACTAGGTATGACATGTTAAAAGATGTTATCTCTGAGCTTGATTCTTGTGGAGACCACACATCCCAAATATTAGAAGGTATCAACAATAATGTATAGAAGCTCGGGCCACCTCCACTTAATGAACATTCATTTGTGGTATTGGTGAAATAATTTTTCATGTTGTAAAGTATGTGTCTCCACCAATGCTCATGGAGATACGCCCCTCCTTGTGTATGGGAAGGCTCCTGTTATTGAATGTAAATTATCCTAATTTTGTGGGGTGGCTAAATAGGTCAAGGATCGCAAAGGAACACTTCACTGAACCTGTGAAAAAGTGTTTGTATGGGGTACCCGGGAGGAATTTGCAGCGATAAGGGATAAAGGAGAGAAATTAGGAAAGAGGGGGTTATTGTTGTGAGTAGGAAATAACAGAGTTCACACAAAATAACCAAAATAGTTTAACATTCATTTAGAGAAAAGCAACAATGTAAGCATTTAACAAGACTAACAAACTAGAGACACATAATTCTTTAGATTCATCAATCAAGGACACCAAGTTCCTTTTTGGTTGTTCAATATCACTCATGCTTGCAAAGTTACAGAATAGAGAGAGAAAAGAGGAAAACATGAGAAAAAGAAATATAATAAATGTAACTTTTATTTCTTGTGTATTTGTGATACAAATCTCAACAACCATATAACAATCCAAAATTGCTACAAAAAACTAAAATTTCAAGATCCTTTGGAATGGAGAAGCCATCCCAATTTATAGCATTGCAAATAAACCTCTCATCTACTCCCCACATGACTCTTCATGTTCCTATTACACTTGTGACCTTTCAATTTCCCTTAGAAGAGACAAATTAAGTACATCTCTTATAATTTTGAGAGAGTAGTTTTACAATTTACAAATATTTTGTTGTCACTTAAGTCAATAAGACAAAATAGCAAAAAGTACATTCTCAATTGAAAATTAGAATATGGAGAGAGAGAGAGAAGGGATAAAGGAAAGGGGTTGACTAATCTGTTGTTGATGAAGAACTTTCTTATCTGAGGGATGGCGATCACAATCTCCTCCTTCTGCAAGATGCATAGACACCTCAGACCACCGAATGAGTGTTTAGAAACACTGTTATGAGACCTTCTGATGTGATCTTGAGAAGAACATGATAATCACTTATGATGGTTCAATCTTTACATCATAGTGAGAGTGAGGGTCACGTTTTTATTCCTTAGGCTTTCACAATTGACCCTTGATCATGATAGACAACTCACAGTGCTCAAGTTTCTTGATACTTCTCCTTCACTTACTGAAATAGGACTTCAAATTATGGATGAAAGGGATGGCCCATGAATGGATTGCTTAATAAGTGGTCATTGGTTGGAATGATCTCAATTTTCATGTGTCTCCTTATTGAAAAAGGATGAGCTCTTGACTAGCTCAATCAACTCACCTAGCTAAATCAACCAGCTCACCGAACTCACTCAACTATCTCACCAAAGAGATGATGATGGATCAATACGTGATGATTCTATAGCTTAGGTTTCAATGGAGTCCTTGGCTCTCTTTTAAATTTTATTCAACTACACAATGTCTTTGACTTTCACTTGTTGCACCTCAAAATGTTCTACCTTGTTCCTTAACATAATTATGCTCAAGATAGTACTTCATGGTCCTTGTAGAGATTTGATTTACTTGTTTGAGCTATGAAACCACATTACAACCCTGTGAGGATGGAAAAAAGTAGTGAGATGAGTGAAAAAAATGCCGACAACAACTTTCTGCACTAAAAATTGAGACTTTCTATTTTTGGCAGGTGAGCCCAAGAATTACGTTTTTATGAGAAATTTTGCCCTTTTGCTCAAATTTGATATTTTGAATTTCCTATCACATTCAATTCACCTTGATTGATGATGATTTACCATTTAATTTTCTATTTTTAGCAAGTTGTTTTTTCCAAGCCTGTTATTTTGGGAAATTGCCAATTTTTCCTTGCTTGCCATTTTACACTGTTTCCGAATGCTTTGAGTGATTGGAGTTTAGTATTTAAGGGACATACTATTTTTAGCAATCCAATATGCAAATCAATTTCTATTTTTATAATGTTCATATACTGGTGTCTTCTTGTGATGAAAAACATCATCATTGGAGTCGACTCGACGATGCGATCCCGTGCTCCAATTTTTGTCATGTTCCGCCCACTAGAACTCTTGGAAATCAAAAAAAGCAACTTATAGGGGAAATTTTTCAGGTTTTTTGGTGTGTCATAATATCCATTAATGGATGCTTGAAGTTACAGTGATCACATGGATGCCTGGAAGAATAAAACTCAGTTCAAACATTGGTGTAATCAGGTTTTTGGATGAAGAACTATGAGAAAAGTTTCATTTTTTGCAATCATGGATGGTTCTGGAATGTTATGGAAAGCATATTAGTTTTTTTCTCATGAATTTTTAGGTTTCACAGCCTCAATAATGGTAGATGGTTCAAACCAAGTGAGGAAATAAATTTGGCAGTTAGTTATTTTATGACTTCAAGTGACCCAACAGTCAATTTTATTCACAGGAGAGGGAGTACCTACTAGGGCACACAATAGGGTTTGAAAGCTTGGGTGAGGGGTGATTTTTTGTGTCCCCTATGTCCCCTTGGGAATGGGGACAAGGTGGAGAGGAAAATGCACCCTCATCAGATGAGGACAAGTGGCGCCTTTAGATGAGAGGATGGAGAGATGAAGGAAAGCTTGCCCTAACTCCTACAATTCATCATTGGTCACATGGAGAACCTTGAGAGGGGCTAGAGAGGGGTGAATTTTTATGTCCCCTATGTCTCAGTGGGAATGGGGACAATAGGTTCAAGAAAATGCTCCTTAACCTGATCATGCCAAGTGTTAACATCAAATGCAATCTCGGAGGAAGGGTTTTAGCATGTTTAACACTCTGAGGGTTGAAAGTTGGTCATGTGGAGGACCGCAGGGGAGGGCTGAGGAGGGTTAAATTTTTGTTTCCCCTCTGTCCATTTGGGAAAGGGACAAGAGGAACTTAAAATTCCACCATGGACCAGGAGGTGACATGTGTCCACCTAAAAAATGACTAACTGCAGGAAACACACCTATAAGAGAGACAACTTGATGAAGGGATTCCTGGAGCTCCATATAGTCTTTTCATATGGAAATTTATATGATTTTGAATCCCATGACCATTTCAAGAACAATAGAATGTGTTTTAGAACCTGATTCTGCCTCCATCTCTAAAACAATTCCCCTTTTTCTTTGGGATAACAGGGTATGTCTATAAAAACTAGGCTTTTATGAGAATCAATCAGGTCTTGTGAAATATTTTATGATTCCACCATGTATAGAATTATTTAATATTTACAATGATTTTTTTTTCTTTCCAATTCATTACGGAACTCTTGGAATCCTCCATGGAAGATCAGGTTCCTATTTTGATTGCTTACTCCTTACACTTGAAAAAGGTTGTATTGCACAATTTGTCCCTAAACAGCCAAAAATTTCCTAAATAATTTCAAACATCTTCGTGACTCTTCAATACCATCTCTGGATGAGTTTTATCCTTTAAAATTTTCCCAGGGGATGCACACCTGTTGTGAAACAACCAAATTTTGCCTTTTTTAGGCTTGCCAACAGACTAGCCTTTGAAAGCACTTTACCGAATGGGATGAATAGCCCTCCCAAAACATTTCAAACACTATGGAAAGATTTTTAAACACATTTAGAGGACCTAAAATTTCAAGATGAGTATGGTACAAAAGGAAAACTATTCGGGAGAGGGGGGGGGGTTCAGGAAGACTCGGGAGAAATTTTTCATATTTAACTTGGTTGTCATGCTTGAAAGTTTGAATTTTTCATGCTACACATTTGCATGAAAACACATGGAAGAGGTCTTGAATTCCTTCAAATATTTTATCAAGAAAGAGATAGGAGATCCCTTTTCATTCAATGAGGATACTTTGGAGTCTCTTACAAAAATTAGAGGTTCAATATTTAATATTGCAAGAGATCATTAGGTTTGGTTCAACCAATGTAAGACCCTTGGCAACTTTCTTGAAACTTGGATCAATTCTTGGAGTTTAGTGTGTATTTCACATGCATATAAGGTGGCACTTGATGCGGCCCATTTCAGTAAAGAGTTCAAAGGTGAAGAAATAGTCCCAAGAGTATTTCCTCAATGTTCTCCAATAACAAGTTCTTCATTGACAAAGGCTTCGTCTTCATTTGATTGATCAACTCTCTTCTATCTCTTCTTTCTTCTCTTTCCATATTCTAATTCTTCATTAAGGATGTACTTTTTCACTATTTTGTCTTATTCACTGAAGTGACATTTAGTTATACATTGTAAGAGTTCTTTTTCATTAATAAGAAAAAGGCTCACTTTTATCCCCTAGGAATACAAAAGGCCACAAGTGTTGAGGAAAGGTGAAAAGTCATATGGGGGGAGATGAAAAGACATTTTGTAATGCTATAAATTGGAATGGATCCTCCACTCCAAAGGGGTTATCAATTGTGAGTTTAATAGTGGATAGCTTTTGATCTACAAGATGCAAGAAAAAGATTACTTTCTTCTATTCCCCTCTTGCATACTCAAATTTTTAAGCATATCGATCTTGATAAACCAAGAAAGGACTTTGTACCTTTGATAAATGAATCGGTAGAATTTTGTGTCTTTGGTTTGTTATGTCTCATTATTGTTTGCATGGTTGAATTCCTCTAATTGAGTGTGGATCTAATCTAGTTAATGCTATGAAATAAGTTCATATTCACAAAATTAACCTTCCCTTCACTACATTATTACTCCCCTCTATCTCCTTTCCTAAGAAAATTCTTCCCTTGTACTAAGTACAAACAATTTTCCATAGGTCAATTAAAGTATTCCTATGTGATCCTCAACTTTACGGCCACCTGCTGATTTGTTTTTTCTATATTTAGTAAATGGGAGCCTCCCCATTGCCAAGAGGAGAGACTTAGTCCCAGAGCATTGGTGAAATATCATTAATTTTTCCTTACGACAAATTATTTTTCCAATACCTAGGTAACCAAAATGATTCAATAAAATACATTACAAACCTAATTATGTGCCTATTACACTATGAAAAAGAAAACAATCCTGCCTTTATGACTGATAAGAGTATTGTCAACATGTCTTTCGGCTGATTGGAGGTCCCTTGTGTTGCGATCGTACCACAATTTGGATATGGATGATGTATCATCATTGTGAAATATTACACACCTTCTGGAAGGGAAGATATATTGTCTTGGAATTTGCAGGAAACTTCCAGGCACGGGAGGATATATGGCCATACTATGATGCAAGTAAATTTTCTTCTAGAGTTTTCCATCTAGATGTTGATGATTCCCTTCAAATATCTTTGGATTTAACTAATAAATTTATTTATCATACCATGGAATATTTTAATTTATTAGGATATTCTTGGCAATGTCGAGATGCATTTACAGGAGAGGACAATCAGTAATTTTAGTAGGAAGATATTTTTGAAAAAAAGTATTTGGAAATTTATGTCTAATCTCATACTTGATGGGGTTTATTCCAGATGTCATTTTGTAATGGATGATCTTAAGGCCACATTCTAGAGAATTCAAATCTTGAGAGAGTTCTTGGTCTTGGTACTAGCTGCCTCAATCTCATTCCTTCTAATGGAGTGTAATCAATTGATTATATGAATCTGTAATGCCTCCATTTCCATATGAGAGTACAAAAAACCATATGATCCTAGAGAGAATGATGAAAGAGTGCATTAAAATGTGAAGCATGAGGATCACAAGGGATAGCGTGAACATTGACAGATGTGCAAACGACAGTGTGACGAGATCTTGAGAAGATCAAGCATCAACCACAAGTGCATGTAAAGATTTGAAAAAGGGGCAGAACCTTGTTACAATCCACAAACTCTCACTCTAATCTCATAAATCTAAAGGGGTGTACATATAGATGGTGGTGAGTAACCCCTAATGCTGCAATCATGACAACTTAAGTGGAGAGGGCGAGTTACATTCCAGGAATAGGAAAGTAACTCCCAATGACGCATAAGACGCACTAACGCGTAAGGGAATATCATAATGACCCCTAAATGACACATATACCTATGATCTCACCTAAGTGAGATGACTTGCCTAATGATGTGCAACATGAATCACACCAACACCCCCCCTTCATCATAACTTAGGATGAGGCAACAAGTTAGAAAAGAGAAATGGGTGCCGACACAAAGCCTGATGAGGTACCCATGCACAACAAAGGGTCCCAAATAATGGAGGAAAACCTAGTGGGAAAAACATCCACCACAAGAGAAATACACACTCTCTAATCTAAGAAAGATGCCAAAGATGGGTCCCGGACGCAGATAAGCCAAATAAGGTACCCATGTACAAAATGGCAATCTCTCAGAAAGAATAAGAAGAGAGAGGAAGATGGAGATGAGAGGAACACACACAATGCCATGTACGAATCTTAACTCTACAACTCTAGGAAAACTCCCAGAAGAGTGTTGATGGCGAGGTCCTCTGCTTCCGGACTGAAGAAGAGCCATCCATACCAAACTGTGTACCCACCCTTAGGAAGAATAAAAATGACGTGCTGGAAGCCCGCCCACTCCATGCAAAAAACTAAAAGTAGTAGCGTGAAGAACCCTGAGTCTGGTCCATGGAAGTGTGACATAGGTCTAGCAATGGAGCACCAAAAAACCAAAGGAAATGCTACGTGTGTAGAAATGTCAGAGTGAAGAAGGGGAACACCCACAAAAAGGATGTCTAAACAATTTGAAGGTAATACAACAATCCCTACAGCAAAAAAGGGATCCACAAGCAAGGGTGGATCAATGAAGGTATCCCGAAACATGGAAATGATAAGAGTCCCAGAATGGGAACTCTCAACAAATGAACTCCTCCAAGGCACCTGTAGAAGAATGAGGAACCTGCAGTGAATCACAAGTGGACTCTGCGAAAAGATGACCAAGATTGGGTGGATACTCGTCCCAATGAGGGGGATCAACAAACAATAGAGTGATGTAAGACATGTATAAGTCATCCATACATCAAGTAGGAGGAGTTGAAGGGGCCTTGCACACTGGAAGTGGGAAGGAGGTTAGTGCAATGATGGTATGAGGCTAAGAATGTGAGTGCTCGATATTTGAAGAGATGTGGGATGTGTCAACACTCTCTAGAAAAGGGAGAGAAAGAGGTGAGGAGTCCTCTATAGTACTCTTGATATCAAAACTAGAAGTATAATCCTCGTCATCAGAAGTAGAACCAAGTGAGTATGTATCAGTGGAACTACCATCACACGAAGAAGAAGAGGAGATAATTGGATCAACAACAAAAACAATGGTGGCAGTATGTGAAGGGTCTCTAAAGAGGGAGTGAAATATGCTCTAGATGTGGTGGGGAGGATCTGAGTCTACCATGTGAATGCGGAGAGGTATGGTGATGAACAACATCAAGTGACTAATAACATGGTTGCAAGTGTTGATAAATTCCTCAAGACGACTGTAATAAGTGGGTGTAGGAACTAGCCCAAACAAGAAGTGTGAAATACCCTCATAGGTAAAGTAACGTTCCATAAAAGCACGCCATGTTGAATAGTTCTCTCTCCCAAGAAGAAGTGGCGGAGGTTGTAATGTGATCCTGCAACACTCAAGTCTGGAAAGATTATCCTTTATGATGCAAAAGAAGAAGCAATAAGTGCAAGATGCACAAGAACAAGAGGGTGTAAGAATGCAAGATGTTGGACTCAGCCGATAATGCGTTTGCAAGCAATATAACACCCGAGAAGAATAGTGATAACCCCTGTCTTTGGCACTTTATAAGATAGTGTGTGACTACAATAGGGTGCATTCATCTGACATCGTATAGTTGACCACTTGCCTTGGAGTAGGTAACAAGTCATGCAAGAGTAGAGGGCATAATGGAGTCCTAGTCAAAAGCTGAGGAACACACGTAATCAAGCACAAAAGGTGTAAGAAATAGGGTAAAAAACACTACCCAAGGTGAGAGAAAAGGTGTCTCATAGCGAAAAAGATAAGTCTCTCTTGCTTCAAGGTTGTGGCAGACACATCTACAATCCGTAAGCGAAGAGGATCACTACAAAGTAGCGAGCCAGAAAAAGTGGCCTAGAAACCCAATAACCCTATATAAGGAGCCCGAAAAAAATACCACCCCTGTAGGAATGATAAATTTGATTTGTTTCCCTTAAATTACTTTAATTAATTTAAATACGTGGGAAAAAATGTAAAAAATAATCAAAAAGGGAGGAGAGAGAGGTCCTGGAGGCTTGGAGGGTGACCTGAAGCTTGTCGTACAACTCGGTGAGCTAGTTGCAGAGCTCGGTGGGTGAGTTAGGAATGAATAGCCCAAGAGGAGCTCGGTGAGTCAAATCCAACTCAGCGATTTGGGCAATGGGAGCTAGCGAGCCGCGTGGATAAGGAGGTCCACCGAGTTAGGTCGGCCGATCAACTGTGTAACGACGGGGGCTCTAAACAAAATGGAGTAGGTGGGAGCGAATGGTTGGAGGGTGAGATGGCGGGTAGGTACGAGACAAGTCAATGCCAAATGTGGAAGGAACGATGGAATGGAGCATGTAATGACAATTAGCAGGAACCACAACACAATGAACTAGGGAGGCAAAACCATTAAAAGTAGTTTGAGCAGCACGAGAGAGTGCAAATGAAGCAACTGGAGCACGAACCAAATGGTAAAATATTGAACATGAGTAGGGAAAAACAAGATGCAAACCAGAATGACGAGCAGAGAGTTGGACATGATGTCGAGTAAGCTAGGGTGTCTGGGTGCAAAATCCGAACAGGGGTGCAATCCAAAACTCAACAATGCAGAGACAAACACCAATCACAAAGTGGCATGACCACGAGTACAGGGAGATAGATGATGCACGACAGAGGGAGCAACTGAGCGCTCTAAGATTGGAGTGAAAAACCCGCAGAACGACAAGCTAGAAAACAAGAAAAAATGAGTTGGGTGTTGTCCAAGGGGCAAGCAAAGGGGGAGCTCGATTCCCAGCTCAGTGAGCTAGGGCCGACTTGAACCCAAATGAGCACTTCAATAACCTTGGAAACCATAAAAAACCATCACGTTTAAAATCCAATTCTAAACCTAAAACTTTGAAACTGTAACCCTAGAAATCTTGAAAAACCCACGAACATGAACAACGAACCACGAGCACAAACAAGTAACTCCCAATGACATATATGACACACTGATGCACTGATGCGTAAGGGAATATCATAATGACCCATAAATGACACACAGACCTAGGATCTAACCTAAGTGAGATGACTTGCCTGATGATGTGGAATATGACTCACACCAACAATTAAACTTGATACCTAGGAGATTCTAGATCTATGTAGGAGATGTTAAGCTGAGACATAGAGTAAGGAGATACAAAAATAATTCCTCTTTTTAGAAAAAAATTCTAAGATCATATGACATTTGGTTGTCATTTTGTTTCAAAACCATTATGTTTCTATGCTCATTGTTACATGCCCAGACATGCCTGACAAACTCATGAATGACCTAGGGAACATTTATTCTTGTTGTTTGGTTGAGTTCTCTGCTAGAAATTTTTTCCAATATATTCTTCTTGCCTTCGATGTATTTGACCTTGAATTAGTAATTGTTAAACCATAGACCCCATCTTTGAAGACATTTGAAGGATGTTTTATCTAATGGATCTCCTTTGTTTAGTTTGTCCGTAAAATATTTTAGATATGATATTAGATTGAATTTTTCAAATTGAACAAAGAAAATGAAAGCTTTTAATACATTTCTTTGCAGCAAGAATTTCTTTATGAGTTGAATGATATTTCAACTCTAAACCATGAAATGCACGAGATGCATATCTACATATTTTCTCTTTTCCAATATGTTCTCTTTCCTATAGGATAACTCCCCAGTAATCATTGTTGGTGTATGTCTCAATGATTTTGAGACCATTTCATGTAATAGACATTAATGAAAACTTTTAAACACGTTGCTTGATTCTTTTTACTGATGCAGTCATTTCTGGACTCCATGGAGGTGGCCTTTTCCGGAGTTTTTTGTTAAGAAGAATGTGGTTTGCAACTATGTTAAGATAGAAACCTCCAATATAATTTACACATCCAAGAAACCTTTCGAGTTGTGTCAGATCAGATATTTAATCTGGAAATCCTTGAATTTTTGAAACAATGTGTTCTTTGACTTGGATAACTCCATTTTTAATGAATATTCCTAAGAAGGATATGGAATCCTTAAAGACTTCCATCCTGGTACTTGAGATGCATAAACAATTAGTATAAACAACTTCATAGAACTTGTTTAGATTGTCTATATGTTTTTTTTTGGATATTTTGAATATATCAATATATCATCAATGTAGATTAACCAAAATACATAGAGGGAGCCAAAAAATTATCCATCACCTTTTGAAATATGGAGGGTGTTGTCTTGAGTCCAAATGACAAGGCGTTCCACTCATACTGGCATCCTGGTACCACAAAGATTGTTTTGAATTTTTCTTCAAGATGTAAAAAGATTTGCTAAAATCCACTTTTAAGATTTGTCATAGACACTTGAAGCGTTTAATCTGGAAAATAGATCATCCTTATTTGGGATAAGATGTTGGACTAACTAAATGAGCTTATTCAAGGGATTGCAATCAACTACTAGTCTCTTTTTTCTCCTCACTTGTTCACTTCTCTTATTTACATAAAAGGCTGCACAGACCCAAGGGGAGTTGGATTCCTGAATAAACTTTCCTTGTAACAACTTTTTAATTTCTTTTTCACATTCCCTTATGATGTGTTTTGAATTTTGGAAGCACTTATTTTCCCTTATGGTCCTTTAGAATGAATTCTATTTTGTAGTAATGTTTTTTGTGTGTGTAAAAGCATGGGGATTTTCATAGCAGAGTTCTTTCTTGATTTTAGAGATAATAACATTGATATTACTTTGACACAGTGAAATAGATTTATGGATCCATTCGTTATTGGGTTCTTTTCTAGGTATAGTAGCCATAGGAATAACAATTATGTAGGTATATTTTCTAGGTATCTTGACTACATTAATGAACAAGGAAATATGATCTTTGGTCAGGTTGAAAGTTCCACAGTCCAACAATGTATCGATTCCTATCAAACACTCATATTATTGCATGTCATGTTGTTAAAACTTTCCAGTTCTTTGATATCCAACGATGCTTACTGAGACATAGGCTAGGAAATGAGATACAACACGTTTATTATAAAAGGTTATTTTCAAATAGGTTTGTTCCCAAAAATCATGTGAAATGGGTCTGGTTCTTAGTAGACTAATGTTTGCACCAATATCAATCATGGCATCAAGATAATATTGCCTTATATTAGGAATGCAAAAAGTAACAGTAATAAATGGATTTTTCAAGAATAAATATTGATTTTGCTATGGAGAATCAGAATTTAGTATTTTTTAGATTCACATTTTCAATAAACAATTATTTGGAGATGATAATGTTCTTACGGTATTGGGTATAGCTTATTGCAAACCTTTTTAGTTGGTACACAAAAGGTTAGACTATTTAGACCTTATCATTTGCAAGTTTGAAGTGATTAACTTTGATTAGAAACATTTTCAACTTTAAGAATTTGTTGTTATCCATTTTATTTAAATGTGTGTTTTGTATAGTAGATTATTACAAGTTTGTCTTAAGTATCATTTTAAGATTGATTACACAAATATTCAAGTTTTATGGTACTTGTGGTATAACATTTATCCAATTATTTTATAACAATAATGAACGATTGTGCTCAATAATTATTACATAAATGTTTCCTTGGATTGCATATCATGATTGTTAGCAAATTACTACATTAGATCCATCTAGCAGAAAGGTTGCAAGACTTACTTGTCTCATTTTTTCCAAATTATAAGTTAGTTGATATTACCGTTATTCTCTATTTAGATATCTTTGTAACAAGTGGTGCAACTACTAGTTTGTTACTTCTTTTCTTAGACATTTCAAGTGAAAGGAGTCAAAGGATTGCCATGAAATTTCAATGAGGACGTGTCTAAAAAAGATTGTGAAAACTAGCATTAACAAAGACAACTACACATTGCTCTTTATTGATAGAATTAGAAGAGAATTTCTATTTTCTACACATTTTATTAAGTTCTATGAATGAATTTTATGTAAAAGATGTTGGTAATCATCAATCATCCTACTCAAGATATTATATGTAGCGTGTTTAAGGAGATTGATGTCCATTATAATGAAGTGCAAACTATACCTATTTTGGAGGTCTTCTATTATTAGTTTTGCTCACTTTTACAATGTAATATGTGTAGGTAATTGGTTTTTGTGGAATTTGTATTTATATATTTTTGGTTATTATTCAAATTATTTTGATGAATAATCATGAGTTTAATAACATTTTCCCTTATATCTCTACAATAATATCATAAGATAAAGAGACGGAGTGTAAAGGTTTGTAAGTTTGGTAATGGTGAAAACCTCCAACTTAAAATAATCTCTTCCCATTCAGAATTCCAATATTCAAATGAAATTGAATCTAATTTGAATTTGTTGATATTTTAGCAATCTTAGCTTTTACCAAGGGTCTTTTGATATGGTCAAAGAACGAGAAAGGCAGCCCTAAAAAAGAAAAAGACAATTTTTATAAGGAAGAAAATGAGCACAACTGAATAAATTATAATAATATCAGGAGGCGAGGATCACCCATGCCAAATAGTTAAGCGGATATACAAAAACATGGCAAAATAGTATGGTAAAATCCATGGTAATTAAAACTAAAAGCACTTCCTATGAACAATGGAGGATCCCGACTCGTCGTACTCCGCCTTGCTAATCCACATCTGCACGTCACGAGTTCGAATTCAGGCAACGCCCATTAAAACAAAGGAAATGCGAAAAACAATGAATGAAGAGGAAATTACTGACCTGTTGGAAGGTGCTGAGAGAAGCGAGAATCGAACCACCGATCCAGACGCTGTACTTCCTCTCGGGAGGAGCCACCACCTTTATTTTCATGGAGGGAGGGGCCAACGCAGAGACCTCCTTCTGCATGCGGTCCGCGATTCCCGGGAACATGGTGGACCCACCACTCATCACAATGTTTCCGTACAGGTCCTTCCGTATGTCCACGTCACACTTCATGATGGAGTTGTACGTCGTCTCGTGGATCCCCGGAGCTTCCATTCCGATGAGCGCCGGCTGAAACAGCACCTCCGCGCACCGGAATCTCTCCGCCCCGATGGTGATCACCTGCCCGTCCGGTAACTCGTAGCTCTTCTCCAGCGACGGCGCCGATGCTGCCATCTGGAGCTCCTGCTCGTAATCCAGCGCCACGTATCCAAGCTTTTCCTTCATGTCGCGGACAATTTCCCGTTCCGCGGTTGTCGTGAGGGAATATCCGCGCTCCGTTAGGATCTTGGCCAGAGCCGCCGTCAAGTCACGGCCGGCTAAATCTAGACGGCAAATCGCGTGTGGTAGAGCGTAGCCTTCGTAGATGGGCACCACGTGGGATACTCCGTCTCCTGAATCCAGCACAATACCTGCCCATTGATGTCATAATAATAATCAGCTCTAAAAAGAAAGGAAGGGAAACATAAATTTCATAGATATAATCATTTTTCACTATTGATTTTAAGTTAGATTTATTTGCTCTTTCAATTAAGAAATTTTAATCAAGCGAAGATAAAATGGCCTTTTGCGTAATTTTTTTAAAGACATGACATTCTGAAAATTTTACAGTTAATCCAAAAATAGTATTCATTCAAGCTTATGGATTTGTGAAAACATCAATATGAATTAAGTTTTTTAAATATTAACTTTTAATTGAATTAAATTTTAATAGAAAATTTATGAATATATAATTATGTTTCTTTAAGTCATTTCTTGTTTAAGAATGATATTATATTGTTTCATATACTTAAGACCTCAAATAATATATATCAAGAAATCACAATTAAATGAAGTTACATATGTATCTATTGAATATTATAGATTGTTTAATATTAAAGTATCTACTTATCTATTAAACATTATACATGTAATAATAAATTATCATAACTTGATTTTTTTTGAGTGCTAATGATTTGGTCGTCCACACTTATAATAATATAAGGAATGCTATATAAGGTTAGGAGGAAGAATCTATCTATCATGTAGGTTCAGCGAGCAGGACCAAGTAAAAAATTAAACTTGAATCTTGTGCACGGCAAGACAAGGGGCCTACTTGTTGCACATATATTTTGAAATATTGTTGTAAATATGATGTTTAGACACAAGTGAACTAGGCTAATAAACCAAAATATATATATTTATTGATCAATAGACACTTTTTTATATACTAATTTTAATTTATTTTATTATGAAATAAATAAATATGATAATAATGATGATTTATTATAATTTTACTTTCAAGACAATAAACTTAAATAAAGTGTAAAATCTAATTATATTATAAACCTATCTCAAAAAAAAAAAAAAAAACACATAATAAAAATGATCAATCTTAAATTTGATGTTCATTTACTTGCTATAAAACCAAAAAAAAAAAAAAATCCCTGGATATAATTGATGGCTTCAATTCTTAAGGTTTTATCTCGTGATGGGAAAAAAATGATAATACAAAATGCCCATAAATATTTATAAAATCTCGAAAACTTAACGCTAACGCTAACACTAACAACAAGAGGGTACAAGGAAAACAAGATCAAGCCAGAGGGGATCCACTCAATTATCAGCGTCGCCGTCACCTTTATCATGAACTTTTTTTTCGTTTTGGGGCACTAACTCCTACCTTTTTACTCAGCTTTATATTCGTCCTTTCTGAGATGCTTTTACAGTCCCCAACACTTCCAAAATCCAGTGTCCTTTCAAAAGGCTTTTTGGGGCATCGATTGACATAAAAATCAAACTAAAACTTTATTAAAAGCAAACGTTAGGGTTCCGTTAAGTAAGTACCGGTAGTTCGTCCGCTGGCATAGAGGGAAAGCACGGCCTGGATGGCAATGTACGTGGCGGGCACGTTGAAGGAATCGAACATGATCTCGATCATCTTCTCCCGATTGGCCTTGGGATTCAGCGGCGGCTCCGTCAGCAGAATGGGATGCTCCTCTGGAGATATTCGCAGCTCGTTGCTGAAAGTGTGGTGCCAGATCTTCTCCATGTCATCCCAGTTGGACACCACGCCGTGCTCGATCGGATATTTCAGGGTCAGAATTCCCCTCTTCGACTGCGCCTCGTCGCCCACGTAGGCATCCTTCTGTCCCATTCCCACCATCACACCAGTGTGACGTGGCCGTCCAACTATGCTCGGAAACACCGCCCTCGGCGCATCGTCGCCCGCCAGACCAGCCTGCATCATCCGCCATTAACGTAAAAATTAAACCTTTATTTCATTCAAAAACAAATGCATATATATAATGTGTATACCTTAACAGCACCGGATCCATTGTCACAAACAACTGGCTGAATTTCTTGGCCATCCTCCATCCTATCCAGAGCAATATGGGCAGAAAGAGATTAAGGAAGGGAAGCGGTGGTATGAGCCACAGTTTGATGGGTAGATATATAGAAAGCTTCAAGGTTTAGAAAAAGTAATGGCGTGGAGACAGGCTGACATTATCGGCTGCTATGTCTGTATCCTTGCATGTGCTATGGGCCATTAAAACATTGTTTTAGTTTATGCCTTAAATAAATGGATTTGTAACAGTTTTTGGGCAACGAGGAGCATGATTTTCATCATCGCCTGCATGCATGTTACATCATATGGGAAAAGCACCCTAACAACTAATCTCATACACTGACATTATTTAGTGGGGAACTTTTTGGGGGGTTTGCAGGAGCCCACTAAATTTGGTGGTTGTGAAAAGCTGGGCTAGTTATCTGGCTAAATCTGGCTTCCCGTTAAAATATAAAACCAATATTTCTAAGTGTCAAATCTTATGTCCCATTAAATTAAGTACAATGGAGTTTTGGGAGCATCATTGAGAGAAAAAGTATATATATCCAAGCTTTTAGGGTGGTTTAGATTGTGGGTTTAATTCCCACAACTTATGTACGGTGGCGAGCATCTTTTATGTAAAGGTTCGGTGTATATTACAACTTTAAATTAATTTTACGTTTTTGAAAAATAAAAATAATTAATTTAATATTTTAAATTAAGATAATATAATAATATTATATTTCAAAAAAACAAAATTTATGTTTATAAATGTTTAAATACATAATTTATATTTTATTAAGTTCTTAAAACATAATTTTATAGAGTTCTTTATTAAGTTCTTAATTTTAAAAGAAAATAAGATTTCAATTCAATCAATTTTAACTCCCACACTTTACTATTTTATAGTTAATAATTAAAACTAAAAAATGATTTTTTAGTTTTATAATGAAACAATCTTTTAAATAATTACCATTCTCATACTTGGGTGCACATTCGCTATAAATATTAATTATATTTAGATGTTGATATGATTTACACATTAATAATGCATCATATTATAACACTTCTCAAATAGCACTTGATCTATTGGATGATTTACACCATATTCTTTCATCATTTAATGGAACTAAGTGCAACACTTATCATTACAAAAGGGGAAAGAGGTTAATACCGTTCAAATAACCCCATGTTACCCTTTGTTCAATAGCTTTGTACCCACACTTTTTCTTTAACAATCTAATTCTTTTACACTAATTCGTACACTAGAGATTGTAGACACCTAACTTAGGAGATATTGTACTTCCATGCTTGTCCATTATTGCTTATTATTGATTGTTGTTGTTATTATTATTATTATATTTTTGTTTTTGTGTGTTGGGTTCCTTTTATATTTTTATTTGTTTTTGAAGATTATATATTTTTTTAAGTTTTTTAATTTGTTATTATTCTTGTGGAAGATAGTATTTTAAAGTTTGTAGTCAATTACATTTTACTATTTTCATGTTTTTTGTTGGTAGTCTAGAAGGATGAGCGAATATCTAGCGACTAAGAGTTATGAAACTCTAATATGAAGCGGATATTACTAATGAATTTGTAGAGCAACATGTAAATGCCTCACTCTACATATTACAAAAAAAATTGGAATCAACCACATGACCTAGCAATCAAACTATTTTCATGTATCTTAATATATCTAAAATTTGACATGAGGAACATAGTGGAATATTTTAATTATCATGTCAAAACTTTAGAATGAAAACATAACTGATACCATGTTACAATTAACTCGCCTTTCACATATCATGTCAAACTTTATTATTTTTAAAGTTTTTTCAATATACATCTATTTATGGCATGATCTCTTTTTTCTTAATTTTTTTATTGATTTATAACTTGAGACTTGATTTGACTTATATCAATGGGTCAAATTTAGCTTTAACTGAAAAATATTTATTAAGTGGGAACTAACAAGTGGCCTTGTTTAATCCAGTGATTATAATTACATGTTAGGATACTGGTGATAGTGATACATTAAAAACATGCAATACACATTTCACTTAATTTTAAAAGTCTCAAAATCAATCAAAACAATGTAGTAGTAGTTAGCATATTGAACTAAGTCTCTCTCTCTCTCTCTCTCTCTCTCTCTCTCTCTCTCTCTCTCTCTCTCTCTCTCTCTCTCTCAAGCTTACTATAGAATTGGTAAAAATAGTTTACTATCTACCCATCACTATTATTATTATACATAGTAGTATTATATTGATCTTCTATGTCATGTTTACGAACGCCTTCACACATGCACATGTATGTTTCTCAAGCTTACTCTAGAATCAGTAAAAATAGTTTCCCATCTACCCATCACTTTTATTATTTTACTTAGTAGTATTATATTGATCTTCTATGTCACATTTTTCAATATTTATGATGTATATTTGAAAAAATACGCAATTAAACATATTTAATTCATCTATAATATCTTTAACACGAATAAGCCACTACATAGCAAGTTTTTTCCATCTTGTATACGAATAGGGTTTTAATATGAATTCAAAAATTCTACGAATGCCAAGGTACATTTAAGACTTGATACACATAGATATACTTGCAATTCAAGAGATCTATATTTTAAATTTTAAATCATTAGAACATGTGCATATTTGAACCATTGTATTCTTTATCAAACTTTCATTTTAGCACCAAAGTTGATATAGAATAGACATTGCATTAGTTCAAATACTTAGTGTAGTGTTTTCAATATTGTGAATTGTTGAGGGGTTTGATAACTAATTGGTGTTTAAATAACCTATTGACCTTGAGTACAACCCTAAAAAAAATCTTTACTCATTTTATAGACCTAGTTTTTGTATTAGGGTTTAGAGGAAGGAAATATGTTTTCTAATATATGTGAGGAATTTCAAAAGTGTACACAAGATTTTTCAATTCCCTAGACTTGATGAACAGATTTGTCAAATTAAATTTCACCTATAAAACATTTACTAAATTCAAATATTGATGGTCTTAGAAAAGTACATTGCGGTCTCGAAAGTGTAATATGATTGTTTTGGAGAGTTCCATTTTTATATGCAAGTTTTATAGGCTCCCTTGGTCTGGCCATATAAACCCTAATTTGGATGTCTTTTTTCTTAAAATTCCTCTTATTTATTCCAACACTAGAAATAATTTATGTAATTAATATTAATTTCACTTATTTGAATTTGATTAGATTTAATTGTAATTTATGGGTAAATGTACTCCATTATGATGTAAAAATATTTTTCTATAAAATATTAAATGGGTTACATCAAAAGAGCATACATATTGAC
The DNA here is from genome assembly GCA_019776745.2 of Taxus chinensis. Classification (NCBI taxonomy): domain Eukaryota; kingdom Viridiplantae; phylum Streptophyta; class Pinopsida; order Cupressales; family Taxaceae; genus Taxus; species Taxus chinensis. Next base: position 764,773,816 of record CM034154.1, on the reverse strand, counting down.
TAGTGGTGGCATAGGACTCATCACTCTAGGACTTTTTGTTGAGAATATTAACCTTTCCTGTGATGATTTTTCAATCAAGTTTACACTCAAAAGTCTCACTCGAAGCATAATGCATGCAACATGCTCACCTCGAGGTTGTAGAGTGACACTTGAGGTACATAACCTAGTGGTCGATCTTGTAAAATGAAAGATACCACACAACTAGAATGCTTATCTACCACATTATCCTCAAGATAAATCGCAAAACATACATAAAATCCTTGGTTATCGTTATAGCTCACACAAAATGAATAGTATTATAATGTCACGTAAAATTCATATGCAATTTATCTTTAGCACAATCATATTACATCGGTATTACACTTTGATCTTAAATCCCTAATATGTTACAAACCCTATACAGTAACTCTCCCATTCTCCCAAAATCTCTCTCTGAATCTATCTTCTCATACTTGGATATACTAAAACATGAAATAGTTTCTAATCATTATGTCAAAAAGTGTTGTATTCCATTCTTATTTATATATTTTGCATGATCCTAAATATTCCCAAATGATGCTTATACAATTCTCTTTTATGCATTTTCTCCTTGCTTAATTGACGTGTTAACGGTCATATGTTATCCTCAATCATTTGTCGATCTATAAATCCTATGACACCATGCGTCCACAGAATCACGACCAAAACTTCATGCATAACAAAATGGTCTTTACATTTTACTAGATGTCTTTGCATGTATCACCCATGCAACAATTATTAGTGTTCCTAAAAAATCCCTTATCAACATCTCCCCATATTAAAATTCTTGTTCATCCTCAAACAAGATTTATCATTCCCTCTTTACACAAAAGAAAGTAATCACCACAAAGAATCTACAAGAATCAAATGAATTAGCTTGTCCCTTCCACATCTAGATCTTCGTCCCTAAGCATAGTTAATTTAACTATCATATACATTCATGATATGTTTGTTCCACCATACCAAGGCCTCATCTGTGTCTATTAGTATACCCTACATATACGAGACCACTACCATTTTTCTGGGGTATTTTTTAGGCCATGAACTTTTTGGGAATATTCACATTCCTTATGAACAACCTCTGTTAATTTCTCTATTGTCTCGTAGCTCTCTCAACCTCTCTCCAAAAACTCATCAAGGATAACCTTATAATCATTAATCCTCTTACTAAGCTCTGCCCCCTTTTTCTTAATTACTTTGTTTCTTAACATCTTCTTCCTTAGTAACTTGTTATTGTAACAATTGCAACTTGAGTTTCCCCTTTGTGAATCTATTCTCAATATACTCTTCCTCAAAACTAAATCGAATTATCAATATTTTCACCCCACTTCATGTAAATCTATATAATTTTGACCTCATCAAAGTCCTTATAAGTTTTGGTCCACAATTTGGTGACACACTCTTCTTTTATTCTGGCCTCATCATTGATCCCCTCCAAAAAAATCAAGGGCAAAGGAAAACCTTTCTATAAGATTGGAATTTTTCTCAAAAGTACTAAACATTGCATTGTAATTTTGAGGTTTAAGTGTAAAGCTTACTATCATAAGGATCCCACCAACCTTAATATTTAATGACTCTTTCAACTTCATATCATCATATTTTGACTCATCATCATGAAAATTTGAGGCCTTTGGCCCTTCCATCTATAAAATTAGGGTGACATGTTGTCTATCAACAACAACTAGTTTCACATGCCCTATCTCAATCCTATTGATTCAATCAAATTCCGTCTCCCAATAATTGACACTGAAAATATACAAGAGAAACATCAAACGTGTAGGATAATGCCCTTTTCTTCCTCAAAACTAAATCGAATTATCAATATTTTCACCCCACTTCATGTAAATCTATATAATTTTGACCTCATCAAAGTCCTTATAAGTTTTGGTCCACAATTTGGTGACACACTCTTCTTTTATTCTGGCCTCATCATTGATCCCCTCCAAAAAAATCAAGGGCAAAGGAAAACCTTTCTATAAGATTGGAATTTTTCTCAAAAGTACTAAACATTGCATTGTAATTTTGAGGTTTAAGTGTAAAGCTTACTATCATAAGGATCCCACCAACCTTAATATTTAATGACTCTTTCAACTTCATATCATCATATTTTGACTCATCATCATGAAAATTTGAGGCCTTTGGCCCTTCCATCTATAAAATTAGGGTGACATGTTGTCTATCAACAACAACTAGTTTCACATGCCCTATCTCAATCCTATTGATTCAATCAAATTCCGTCTCCCAATAATTGACACTGAAAATATACAAGAGAAACATCAAACGTGTAGGATAATGCCCTTTTCTTCCTCAAAACTAAATCGAATTATCAATATTTTCACCCCACTTCATGTAAATCTATATAATTTTGACCTCATCAAAGTCCTTATAAGTTTTGGTCCACAATTTGGTGACACACTCTTCTTTTATTCTGGCCTCATCATTGATCCCCTCCAAAAAATCAAGGGCAAAGGAAAACCTTTCTATAAGATTGGAATTTTTCTCAAAAGTACTAAACATTGCATTGTAATTTTGAGGTTTAAGTGTAAAGCTTACTATCATAAGGATCCCACCAACCTTAATATTTAATGACTCTTTCAACTTCATATCATCATATTTTGACTCATCATCATGAAAATTTGAGGCCTTTGGCCCTTCCATCTATAAAATTAGGGTGACATGTTGTCTATCAACAACAACTAGTTTCACATGCCCTATCTCAATCCTATTGATTCAATCAAATTCCGTCTCCCAATAATTGACACTGAAAATATACAAGAGAAACATCAAACGTGTAGGATAATGCCCTTTTCTTCTAGCAACTTAAGATTCTTATGTTATGAAATGTATAGAAAAATTGGCCTTTATCATGCTCACAAAGATGAGGATGATGATTATTATTATATGGTAACTAAAATAAGTGTTTATCCATGAGGGTGAGAAATATGTCATGCAGGCGATCAAGGGATCTATTAAAGTGAAGTGGCTCATGCTTAGGATAAATAAGAGGTTGCAAAGGCATATTGGGCACAGTAATAAGATGATAGAACAAATTTCCTTTATGTAACACCTTGATTTGACTATAATTATAAGTTGGATCATTTATAACACATGTGTTAGGTACTGTAGTAGGATAAAGAGTGTGATGTATCTCACATACATGCCAAGAAGTAGGGATAAAAGTAGGAGGAGCTTTGGGTGTTCTATGAGGATTGTAACCAACACCTTGTTATGTAGTAGTGGCAGGAATTTTAATGGGATCGGGAATGCCTTGCACATATGCACCAAGTTCTTGTACGATGAAACCGTTTTTTTACAAATATCTATAACCAAACACATATTGGTGAAGGGACAAAGGACATCTTAGATATTGGTGAAAATATTCAAAAGGGAGAACTGAAATGTGGTTATAAAGAAAATATGTATCTATATTACATGTTGTGGTGTAATACTTAAAAGTTCTAGGATCCATTAGATAAATGTAGGGTGTACCTTGATAAGAAAATATTAAGAAATCTTGAGGGTGGAGGGGATATCAGACATGGCCGATATCGAGGGGCAAACCAAAAGGATATTATAATTAAGTTCAGTATGCATAACTTGAAATATAGTGGGAAGGGCTTATGGATCCACATTAAACGATATTGTGATTTTCCTAAGCACCCTATTGGGTACATTATCAAAACCTCATATACTCATGTCAGATTTGATAAGATCATTAGCTTGTATGCCTACTTTATTGAGAAAATATATGCTACAAATATTAATACCATAGCCATTATCAACATGGACTTGTTTGACCAAATGGGTATGTAATGTGACTTGAATATAAAGCAGGAGACAACCATAGATAACATGTTGAGAGGGAAGGTATTCATCACGACATGGTATGGTCCGTTTAGCAAGAGGGTAAATTATTAATAATAATTACCACATATTGAAGTTCAACATCATCAGGAAACATTGTTTGTCCCAATGCCCCGTCAAGAACATTTTTGTAGATAAGAAATATGATTAAGCATAGGAAACAATGAGACTATAATATAAGGGAAATGGGACATGATATAAAAAATGAAAACAAGTCCAAGAGTTAGAATAAAGAGGTCATGCACAAAATAAGATGGATAGGCCCAAAAAATGTGTTTTAGAAAAAATGATATATGACACATTAATAAAAGGGCTATCCACAAAAATAGAAATTAAAATTTACAAAAAAATAGAGGTATTTTATAATTTCAATATTAAGAACAAAAACCTCCAAAAGAATTTGGAAATAAATAAAAATACTATTTCTTATTATGCCCTTACTACTAAAAATAGAAATTCTAATTTTTTTTATTAAAAATCAGGAAGAACAAAAGGAGATTTTCATTTAATTTATCGAAATAAATAAAAGTCTTAGAGATAATTGAATATAGATTTTTTAATCTAAATATATGTGATGAAATGTGTTTTGTCAAAAAGGACCCTAGAAAGAAACCCTAAGAAGAGGACCAAACATGAAACCTTAGGGAAAACTTAGAAAAATAGACGTAGGTCGTGAAATAGATAAAAAAAAAAATTAAATATACAACCCTTAGGGTAATGGAAGATTATGTGAGATCAAAGTGCACGTTCACCAATTAATTTAACCAAAATTAAAATAATGTGTAGGGTTGTTTCCCTAAAATTATATTATGTTGGTTAAGGGTTAGCAATAGGTATAATGTGCAATCAGATTACTAATCTAAACACTCCAAAAATTTGAAAACTAACTACACATGCAATTCCAATTATAAATAAGTACAATGGTACATGAATAATATGAAAAAAGAGGGAAAGTACACTTAGCCAAATTCAGTGGCACAAGGAGTGATTTGGGTGTGTAGACTAAGGATATAGACTGAGTAGGAACTTATAAATGTTTCATCTCCAAGGCAAGGAGTGCAAGATGAATAAGGAAAATACCGTACAAAAGGATGATACCATAGACCTAATTTTCTTAGTTCGATCATGGAGGATGTTGGAAAAATTGTATATTTTAGTGTGTATCAATGGTATGAAAATATGCTTCATTGTCTGGTTTTAGGGTTTGCACCAATGTGATACCACCAGTAGTGACCTACAACAAGTAGAAAACCCTAGGCACCTATAAAAAAATTCAGCAAACCATTATATAACAAGAGGATAAATGTGTGTGTGGTGAGATTGGACTAACCTTGGTAGTTAACCACTGCTAAACGGGTCCAAGTACTGCACTACATCCCCTCGAGCGAGAGAAAACCTCGTGTAGTTCTCCAAGTGTTGGTGAAAGTGTGAATGCAAATCCTATCCAACACCCTTTTTCCTCTTGAGTCTCTTGATCCAAAGATAATTGCCATAATTATAGATAGACTACGATGTACCCTTCATGATTGTGTATATAGTGCTAGTATATGCAGACCTAGAATGAATGATCTTAACACTTTTGATGTTTGGCAATGTGCAACCTTGGCTTCACCTTACCTATGGCTTGGCTCATGGATAGGAAATCTATACTCTTTGAATCGGTTGAGTGATTCAGACTTGATGTATGGGTTGCTCTTAAAGATGTTTTGTTATTATATATGGAGAGAGGAGAGCTTGAGAGTGCTTTAGAATTGTACTTGCAAGAGTGTCTCTTTAAATTACCAAGTGAGTTCAAATGGTGAATTACACTTTCGTATATAGGTGTTAATGATTAATAATTCACACTAAATCCAACCCATGGGATATAAAATGACCCTAAGAAAGATGTCAAATTAATAAATTAGTCATTGGATGCAAAAAAAATAGGGTTGTATGGGTCATCATAAGCCATACTACAGCTCATCTTGGGACTACGCAATTATATACAGGTAGTTCATGTAAATAATCTCAAATTTCAAGTAAGATACCTGGGAGTTGTGTTATTTTTTAAATTATTGTAATTGGGTATATTAATAATTTAGTAAAGTGTGTAATAGATTAATCCATGCAATGGGACTGGAATATGACAATTAGGAATATGATGTGTGTACAAGTCATAATGTAGGATTGAAGTCAAATTTGTTATTTCCAAATTTATGTGTTTATAAAACCTTCTCAAGGAATAATGGTTCATACTACCTCAATTTTTTAGTGATTTTCTTCAGCTTCTTTTGTAATGAGTTGTAGCAGGGGTCATTTCTCATCGGGGAGGGATGATTGATCCTTGCAAGTTGAAGACTCAAAATAATTCATGACACCATGTCATTGTTTTGTGTCATGATTTGATTTCATCAGTGGCTTTAACATCATACCATGTATATTTTTTCATATTGTGTGGTCCTGAATACTTCTCTATAATATCACATAACTCATGTAGTGTAATCACTATATTACATAGCTCTAAAGTATGGCCAAAATAATGTGGTACGTACTGATGATTAGTTATGAAGTAGTTGTTACTAACTAATATAATGACCCAACTAACGATATTCATTCCTCTGTTGTATATTAAGCATTATTATATTTTCTAGGGTATAAAAGAGGATAGAGATGTAGACACAAAATCACGTACTTGGGTGCATTTCTAGGCCCTAAAAGCATGATATCATTTACATAATTCCTAAGAAAGAAAACTAGTGGTTAACAACTATCTTTAGCCTATTTTCTTTATCACTTGTTTTCTCTTTGGTCTTCCACACCCTACAACCCAGTCATAAGTTAACTTGTTTATCTTTTATGGCTTCAGACACAAACACCCAATTAGGACAGCAGCGCCTAGGCGCTCTTGTCCCTCCTGGGTGCCCCTGACCCTTTCTTACCTTACTCACTCTTGTTGAGTATATTTTACCTTTTAGGCATCTATTTCACTTATGGATCAACCTTCCAGTTTTCAATTACAAAATTCAAACAAGGGAATCATATAAATACATAGTTATGCTTTCAAAATAAAGCACCAAGCACTAATCATTATTATCGTCACTTAAGCTTACAATCCAAAAGGCACAAAAACACCCAAAATTCATCCATCTAACATATATTCAAGGGACAAGAGTTGCATACTTCTACATGCACTGCATAGGAGGGGGGCACTGTATTCTATTCCATCCACACATACTATTACTTTACTACATTATATCTACAGCCCACTATCAAGTGTAACTTGCACAAGGGCATCCTAGGGCATCATTTTCATGCACATACACAAGAACTACATGGGGTATGAGATGTAGTGTAGTGCACAACAGTAAGTTCATTATTCGAATGACCATCGAGGTCAGTCTGACTCCACATTCTACATTTTTTAATTTGAATTGATGTGGTTTGTGGACATGTGTAGGTAGCTATTTTGTTTTATAGGTTACATGTACCCTCAGAAATCAAACAATGGATATTAGGTGATCAATAAGAATTGATAACAAAACCCTTACTACATAGAAGAAAGAAGATCCTAAGCTTCTACACAGTCACTAGTGGCCAAGTGCCTATGTCCTGCATGGGGCGCCCCTATCTGACTCTGCTTCTGAGTTCCATAATTCACTATGAACAATTATGATGATGTTTTCCATTTGTTCAATACTTTTCCTTGCCCATATCACTTCTTGTCCACTCGAAAATCAGTTAAGTTTATATGTCCCTGTTCTTAGCTTAGGGTTTTGATATCATACATGCTTATTTGTTTTTATCATTTTCTGTATGTTAGTATTTTTATATATTACTTGTTACAATAGTTACTATATAATCATATTTAAGTCAAATTAAATTAAAACACTTGGTGAACCCATGGCCCTTACATGTCCATTATCGGATCTTTCATGGCTTCCCATACCTTTGATTCCAATGCTTCCTCATTGTATATCCAATTTCAAATTCATAATCTTCTTGTTAAGAAAATCTTGTCGATCCTGAATTTTGTCTCAATGTATGTAATATTTCTTTTCTCCATCAAATAGGACTTTCTGCTGCTCATCTCAATCCATATACTCTTTGTATTTGTCACTTTGATAATATACCTAATCAAGTGTTGGGCACAATCTCTCTTCCCCTTACTATGGGCTTTTTCACTCTTAATGTTCTATGTCATTTTTTGCCTCATGATGTTCCTTATCCTATCCTTCTAGGCCATCCTTGGTTACATAATATGCATACACTTCTTTTCACACCATGTCATAACACATAATGACTTTGCTACACCTTGTATAGATATTGTTATAGTAGATGTTGCACCTCATATTGCTACTCCCTATGTTATTACTCTTACACATGATGTTCATTACATTTACCTGTATTTTACATCCTTCTCCTCTCAAGATGCACCCTAGTGTTACTGATTTACGCGATTAATTTTCTATTGGGTACACATGATACTCCTCTCACTATGTCTCACTCTCGATGCATTTTTATTGATCTTATATTTAGTGCTTACAATGTTGCATCTCTCCCCCGCACTTTCCTCATCACATGTTAGAGCATCATACACTACTTTTACAATGATTCCTAATGCTCCCACTTTCCAAGATCCTATTCGTGATTCATTTACTATGGCTAATCCTTATCTTATTACATTCATGGGGACCATTCGTTCCCCTCTTGCTACATTTTTTTCGATAATCACAAGGGCTCGTTTATATTTCTTTATTGCTTCTAATATTCTCAAATTACACGTATTGATTTTTATTACTATTGATGAACATCCCAACATTACATATGTTACACATATTTTGACTCACAACACTGATCAGTATGTTTGTACTTACTTTTTCCGATATTGCCAACAGGCACAATGCTACACCTATCATATTTTCTCCTAATGTGTACATTTCTTATTGCTCATTTCACCTCTTACTCATCGAGTTGGGATCTTGGACTCTATCGGGTTTTACCCCCTCACCATGTTGACATTATTATTTGGTAGCTCTTGTGTTTACCAATGATCTACCTATTATATTTTTACCACATGCATGGCACAATCCTAATCCACATGTTATGATACATGCACTTTCACATGACATATGTTCATCTTCTTTAGTATATCTTGGGCCCTTGCTTAAGTTACTCTCATTGCATAGATCGTCTTGGCACCCACATTTGGGGGTATCAAACTCCCCTCCCCCCCCCCCCCCCTCATAGTTGCACATTCTAATCAGCCATTACCCACCCATACTATTCACCTACACATCAATGCATTACTCTTGTTTCACAATGCATGTAAATATTTCTAGCATCACTTTCTCTCATCTACACTATGTGCATACCTTGTTACATCTATCTATGTTCCTATGCTAATCCTTCCAAATTTTGCTATTCATGCTTACTTATGGATCCTTCTACTCATGATGCACACATTACTCTCTGTATATGGTATACATTCTTTCGTGTACTATACATATTCTGTCTATTTTTTCTCACAATGATCACATCTATTTTCTAGCACCTCCTGGGGGGCATCACACTTTCCTTCCACCCTTTCCCTCACTATCAATTTTCTCTAGTACCCACTACTACACTTCACGCTCTGTGCATCATGTCTAATCTTTCTAAGCACTTCCACACCCTTTGATACACACCTTGTATCGTCAATACCCTATGACGCACTCTAGTTCCACGGTTCATACTCAACTGTTGAGGGTATAATTATGAAATGAACCTCACATTATCTACATATTGTGCACTCAGCACTTCATGATATATATTTCTAGCACCTATTCTCACACAACACATTACCCAATGACACACACTTTTTCTATGGTTCATTCTTGACTAGTGAGGTTCCTTATAAATGAGCCTAATCTCATATGCATCTGTTGGGGGGAACAATACTCCTATCATACTTAACATATTGCATACCAAACCATCACACTCATACACAAAATTTGCATATCTTGGTTGCATTTACTCTTGCTAGCTGATTATATTTACATGTTATAGTTTGTTTTCCATGTTAAAAAAATGCTTAGTATGTCATCATATTTTTATATATACACATGCATGTTCACTTGGCCTTTTGAGGTAAATGCAAATCTCTTACAAGTTTTTATATTCTGTAATCATGTTTGGCATTATACCTTTATACCAGTCCCACCGAGGCTCCTAGGGGGCATCTACTTTCACTACTCCCACACTCTACACACTTTAGGTTCTTTTACTTCTCATTTTATTTACTTCACTTTTCACTGATATATACACGCTTTGACATACTGTTTATCTTGATAACATGCTAACAGGGGTGCTTCATGTGTATCATTTGCTTTACAGGACTATATGCCACCATAGTTATCTGATACATTTTGTTTGAGCTTGTTTGTTAGTGTATGCTATTGTTTATGAGCTATGCCCTATGTATTGTGTGATCATTGTATGATTTTGGCCGCTTCGGCCCTGATTTTCTTGTGACAATGTGATGGATCTCTCATGTATGAAACCCACTTTTCGCGGTCCATCTTGTCTTACTACTTGTTTCTTACATTTTCTTTTCTTACATATTAGATTTACTACTAACATGTGTACTAGACTACTTTTTTTACATGTGCCTTGGTTTATTACCATACACATCTCCTCCCCTCTGTAGGTATCCATTTCATATTAGCATCAAGTCATCTTCTTTAGGCTGCATTCTCCTACTATCATCACATGCACCCCAAATAAGGGGGGGCATACATTGGGTGAAAAAATCACCCCTACAGTAGCTCAGAGCTATAGTCTAGATCAGCACATTACAGAAACGACACATGAACACAATCACAAAAGAGCCCAAAATCTTGTTTGAGTCCAAAACACATAGCAGACACCATGCAGACACCAACGCCTAAAACTAGGGGGTACACTGTGCATCTGGGAGCTCCTATCCTCCCCTAGGCACCAATTTCCTGGGGGTAGAAACAATCATCTTCTAAGATCATCACAGTTTATAGAAGTCTTCAAAGCATTTATATAGTAACATGCACTGGCCTTTAATCACATAATGCAATGTTATCTCCTTCAATCGGTACAATTAGAAAAATTGGGAACTAATATGAAACAAATTATGTACACAAAATCATGTACTTGGGTACATTTCTAGGTCTTAAAAGCATGCTAGCATTTACATGATTCCTAAACAAGAAAACTAGTTCAGTTGACAATTACCTTTAACATATTTTCTTTATCTATTGTTTTCTCTTTGGTCTTCCACACCCTACATGCCGAGTCAGAACTTAACTTGTTTATATTTTATGGCTTCTAGACACGAACACCTAGCCAGGACAACAACACTCACAGTGCTCATGTCCCTCTTGGTACACCCCTAACCCTTTTCCTACACTTGCGTCTCTACCCTAGGTTCTCTCTCTCTCTCTCTCTCTTTCTCTCTCTCTCATCTCTCTCTCTCTCTCTCTCTCTTTAGGTCTCTTTTATCTTTTGGGCATCCATTTTTCACTTATGGGTCAGCCTTCCATGCTTGTTAATTACGAAATTCAGATGAGGGAATCATATAAATACTTAGTTATGTTTTCAAAATAAAGGACCAAGCACTAAGCTATTACTATGTGTCACCTAAGCTTGCATTTCAAAAGGCATAAAATTCACTCAAAAGGCATCCATCTAGCATCAAACATTTAAGGGATAAGGGTTGCATACCTATGCATACATTGTATAGGAGGGGGAACTACTATTCTATTCCATCCACACATAATATTACATTGATATATTATAGCTACATCATGTTATCAATTGCAACTTGCACAAGGGCATCCTATGGCATCATTTTCACACACATACACAAAAACTACATGGGTTATGAGATGTAGTGCAACACTTAGCAGTAAGTTCACTCTTTGAGTGACTGTCTGAGGTCAGTCTGACTCCACATTATGCATCTTTTTTATTTTATTTGATGTAGTTTGTGGACATGTTTAGGTAGATATTATGTTTTACAAGTTACATGTACCTTCAGCAATCAAACAATGGATATTATGTAATTAACATGAATCAATAGAAAAACCCTTAAGATATAGAACTTATGTGATCATCATAAACTTTTGGACCAAGCACTAATGCACCATAACTAGTCACCAACGCCTAAGGTTACATCTATCAAGGACATCTAAGGCATCTCCTATTTCACTCTGCATCTGAGCTCCAAAATTCACAAGGAAAAGTTAGGACGTTGTTTGCAGTTTTCTACATCACATTTTCCTATAGGAGGGATCAGTTCCTATCCTCTCACAAATCTAGCTACTTTTCTCGCTATCCAAGTGCGATCTGACACAAGAGAAACCTATGGAACAATTCCACATCACACACACACATTTGTTAGTGTCATTTCTGTATTTTAGCATTTATATACTATTATTGGTTACTGATAGTGTCTCTACAACACTTAGATTGTAAGTCCAATCAAATTAATTCAAGCAGAATAAGGACAGTCTGAGCCATCCTACATTTTGCATCTTTCTTTTTTAGGATCTTGTACATGTCTCCACACAATATCAATTTAAATGTATCAGTTCTTCATATGTAGTTGATTTTTTATTCAATGAGAACTTTGATATGAACCTTTGGTGTGAACTCATTCAGTGAAAAAATATGACTAAAGGAGAACACCTTGCAACACCTAGTAGAGTGAGGTTTTCCATGAGAATTTTCTACAGACTCCCCTGAATGCATTGTTATGACATTGTCCGTAGGGCGCAATACTATTCCAGGGGCCCTATTATCCCTCTATGATGTGTGTTCCCCAGTACATCCTAGTATGTGTCGCATGTCATAATATGATATAATATATTTCCATTAGCTCTAGTGTCTATGTTCAGTGCTTCATATCCTTTACTTGTACTCTCAACTGTTGTGCACTGTATCCAGAACTCTGTGAGTTAGCTAAGCCTTGTGTCTACTCTCTCTTTAGCCATCAGGGTTTCATTGTTTTCCTTGCATTGAGCTTGTTATATGTCTTATATTTCTGATATTTCATTGCGTAAGCATGTTCGGTGTACTTACTACCATAACATCATATTAGGCATAATATTTCATATTTATCTTGTTGGTCGTCAAATAGGACTTTACGAAGAGCAACAGTCAGGGGACAAGAAGTCCCTCCTCTTTAATGGGAGAGGTTCCCTTATTCAGAAACAAACTTATTTACAAATATACAAAATATGATTTTCTGGTGTGGAACTTGGATATTATGAAAGTGTCTTTTCTATAAGGATCATCAATTACAAAAGGACTGAGGAATGAGAGTGCGAGGACAAGCAGAAAGGCAACATGCAGAATTATAGATGACAGAGTAATTCTTTATGTATGTGAGGGTTACAGCGAAATGAAAACAAGATCGTTCGTATCGTATAAGGAAGATGGAATTTAAAAAGACACAAAGTTCTGTAAATAACATCTGTGCCACAACACAAAGTATCTTAACGTAACACAGATTCGTTAATACAAGGACACAAAGTTCCTTCTTGGTTATACAAGATCACCATGTATTGCAAAGTTGAAGAGTATGCAATCAGCGAGACTAACAAACTAGAAACAAATGATCTTCAAAAACATTAAACGAAAGCTCGGAGATAACGGAGATTAGATAGACAAAGAATGGAAAGTCCTTTTGTATTGATTTCTTTGTGATCTATTTACACTTTCAGAAAATATGCCGAGTTCTTCCTCCTTCTCCTCAGAAATGGCGTAGGAGAGGCCATTTTATAACTTACAAATTAGTTACTCTTCGGTAACCGCTTCTTTTAACTAAAGAATAGTTAAAAGGACTGCTAACCGCAATACCTCAACTTTTTACAACAGAATCCGATGGAAAAAGAAGGGGAAGAGAGAGAAAAGAATTAAGGAGAGGAAGACAGGTGGTCAGTTACTGGGAGGGACCCACTGACTTCAAAATCTGCTGCCTGAATCTGCTTCAATGCCTCAGCTATGTCTCTGCCTCGAGGGACTCACGTGTTGGCCGGTAGACTGAGTCCAAAATCCAAGACACTTCTCCATCTCTTTATCAAACTCGACATGAGTATGATAGTCTTTATTTGCTTCTTCGATGGCAGATTGAAGAGAGAAAATATCCTTCATTTTCTCCTTAGAGATGGAACTTTCCTTGAATAGAGTTATCCTTGACAAAAGCTCTGAATTGAGCTTTGATTTCTTGCAGGGAAAGAGGGCATACCAGAAGTTTCATCTTGAAGATGACAAGTGTATGTCTTTGAAAGCAGAGACCACCAGTGTCTTAAAAGCTTCACCCTTCTGCTAGCTGTTTCTCAAGTTCTCCCAAAGCCTCATCCAAGGACTTTGATCTTCCACTCCACGCTGTAAACCTAGGATTTTGATAGATTATCCTTCGCATCATCAAAAACCTTGCTTCACCGATAAGATGTTTCTCATTTGGTCTGTCCCATGAGGCGGAGGTCTACTATGCAACTACTCCAGAGTTTGAGCTCTTTATCCATGATTTCAATACTAGAGGAGAGCTTCTATTGCAAATTGTTCACTTTTCTCATGGAGTTTAAAATCTTCATCAATGAAGTTCAATCCCTGCAACAAGCATATCATCCACCATGGCTTCCATAGCCCTTCCATAGACGGAGTACTTGTGCATGTCTTTGATACTCTGTACTTCATCTTGGCTCAAAATTACAGGTGGTGGAAGAGTGGTCAACGGAGTAGGGTCCAAAACTTTGTCCTTAGACAAAAGAGACTTGAGGAAGCCTATGAGAATTTGGGCCTGTTCTTTCAACTATTCAATAGTTTGCTTCACTTTCTCAACCCTCCCAATGACTCTGTGTGACCGTTTCCTGAAGGTTGTGGATCTCACCTTCAGGAGTAGACTCTCTCATTGGAATTCTTGAGAATTCTAAGTCAGATGACTACATAAGTCTTGCTCTGATTTATCCACTGTAGGCTTGGCAATCTCCAGGAATTGTTGACCTTGAGCATCAGACACGATCCTGGAGGTGGTTCTGGCTTTCTTGGCGCGATGAAGAAGGAGTAGTGCCCAACAACGCTGTGCCACAGCATCAAAATTCGGCCCCGAGCTCGGAGAGGAAGACTTTCCTCTTTCTACTGTCGATAAGAGGTTGTACCCATGTAAAAGAGGAAGAGGAAGCAGTATGAGGGGCAAGAGGGCCAAGAGACATAGAGCTCATGGCACGCTCAAGGTTTGTCACAGTTGTGGTCTCAAGTTGAGACATGAGTAGGGGCGCTGGATACAATTGCAGCTGAAGAACCAATAGCACTTGGAAGTTCAGTGCTCTGGACTTCTTTGTCCTGTAACTGTTGGAGCTTCAGGAGTGTTTCACAGGGGCTGACACTTCACTTTCTTCACTTTCATTGAGAACAATGATGTTCTCCTCCGGTCCCATAAGGCAATTCTACCTACTTTCTCAGGAAGGATCATTTTCCACAGGCTCCTTCTTAACCTCCTTGAGTTTCTTCTGGTACACTTGAGTGGATGAAGGATGGAGTGGAGAGCTGCAGGTCCTTATAGTTGATGATGGCAGGAGGGGTTTGCACTGGTGTTTCCGACCTGGGAATCGATGCTTCTCTTCTTGGTGTTGAAACATCCTTGGAAGAGGATTCTCCTGAGTTCCTTCTGATCTCTCGAACCTTTCCTGTCAAACCAGACCTTAGTCCTGACTAAGACCGGGGGCTAGGATCTCAGCCAGATCATCCCTTTCCTTTCCTAAACTAATCCAAGTCTTCCAAGGGGGTGTGCTTAATCACACTTTCATACTCATATGAGTATAGGTCAGAGTTGTCATCCTGGAGTCCTTCAGGAACTTGGTACAAGCCGAGTTCTTGGATCAATTGTAGAGAAGAACCTGCCACAATGCCTTCTCCTGGCCTCAAAATCATCTGCACAGTCAGCCCAGTAGTCTTTTGTATCTTCCTTATTATGGTAGATTATCTTGATGTTTCTGTTCAATGAACTTCTTCAAGTCGAAACAGGTTCTTGGCTTGAAGAAGTGAACGGTGATAGGGACCTAGGGCTCTCTCTATGTTCTGTGCGTCCAGGGCTGTTTTACAAGTGTAGTTTCCCAAAGAGATGGGGAAGTGCAAACTAGTAATTTTCTTGTCTCTGCAGGTTCTATGCAATTTGTCTAATTGCCTGCACACTTCTATCAAGGCCATCTTGTCACTGCAGAACATAGGAAGCCTAAGAGGAGTGCTCTCATAGCCAGCAAGCCTGATATAGGAAAATTTTCTGAATTGGATAAAATAAACACCGTAGTGCGATATCAGACTCATGGCTTCATCAGAAAATCTTCTCGCCGTGTCACCCTCAAGAAGTCTGACCATGTACATGGTGAAAGCATCATTCACCCTTCGGAAATTGCGATTACTGGTCTCTAGGGTGAACTGCGGGCAGTAGGCATACACAGGGTCATCCTTAAGAGCATTGACGTATGAAAAACCAAACCATTGCCTCGATGCTGCTAGAGTATACATCAGGTATGAAGTCATATAAAATTTCTTCGTTTGGTGTACATTAGACAACTGCTCCGCTAGGTTCATACTGATGATCTCTGCCCAGTTGATATTCTAAGTTCCCTCGCACACCATATTGATAAGCGGGCACATCTAGAAATGGAACTCGTTTGTAGAGGGTAAACCCATGACTCAAGCCAGTAGGATTATGAAATCCGACGATTCTTCATTGAAATCCACATGGAAAACAGTTTTGGAAAGACGAGATGCCCCCTTCTTAGGGTTTTTTAGCCAGGACTTCGCCACCTGTGCCTTATAGTTATCACTATCTTGATTGAAAAGGGCCTGTGCTTGATTCTGGGGGACAACTATAGCATAGTCCATTTCTGGAATCCTTAGTGCAGTGCCAATGGCGGCAGCGTCAAGTTTGGCGATGAGCTACTCGTGCACATTTGTCAATTCGCTTGAATCAGGGTTGAAATGAGCCCCGCATGAGAGCACTGTGTCTACGCATTGCACCGAGATAGGGAAACCACCAGCGAAAGCCAGACCACTATCATGAATCATTTGTGCCATCGGTGAAGGGTTCGCGTCTGTCATCCTTGTCCAAAAATCTCCAAAGTCAAGGTGGCGAACTTCACTGTCCCCTATATCGGGAACGACAGACTCGAGTGGTGAAATTTGTTCCTGCCCCTGGAATTTGATCTTCATGTTGATAGTAACTCGGAAAGCAGAGCTGCAAGCTAGACTTGGGATGTAATTACAGAGGGAATGGATACGCGCGTAGGAATTTAGATTGCAAGGGTTCGAGCAAAAGATAGCATTAAAGCAGTGTGCAAAAATGCATAGGAGGTCGTTTCATTATATAGCCGTTTAGGAGAGAGAAAGGCAATGAATGTGCATTAAATACATACCTACCAAATTGAAAAGCAAGATATTCAGGTAGAGCGGGAAAAATTAGCACGAATGGCACTTGGTTCATTTGGGACATGAGGGACGCGAAAGCGCGAAGTACGCGGTTCGGCCGATTCAGACGATGTGGGGAAAAGATGCACAAATGCTTTTGGGACATGCAGGACAAAAGTACGTGGAACACGCGACTCGGCCAAATTAGGCGAAAATGGAACAACTTGTCAGGGTGAACTTGGGACATTTGGGACAAAAAGTTCCGACGGGCCTAAAAAGAACAGACTTTGGGTAAACCGGCCGATCGGGGAACAGAGGGCCCAATTGAACTTGGGACACGCGGGACAAAAATGTCTGACAAGCCCGAAAAACACACAAAATGACCCAAAAAACGTAGATTTTCCCAATTTCTTGAATTTTCACATTATCAGTACAATAGAAAAGACAATTAAACTCTAAATTTTAAATTTTCAACTTATTAAAAGCGGGGGAATTTTGAGTGGACAACAGCTGGCTCCTTCTGGGGATGACTTGGAATATATTCAAAGAATGAGACAAGGCAAGAATTTAGACAAACTCGGGGAAGTAGACCAGTACCTTATCCATTGGGCCACGGAGTCATTGAATCAAACCAATACAAAGGGCAACACACCAAAACAACACACAAAAACAAGGGCAGGAAAGGAGGACACACAATATACAGAATATACAAAGGACTCCCTAATCACCTATGACTTGAACAATTTCAGGTACTGCCCACTATAAGGAAGTGGGAGAGAAGAACCATCCATATAATCAAGGTAAAAAGAATTCTTACCAGCGAAGTGCCTGATCTTGAAAGGTCCGAGCCAAAGGGAATCAAACTTGTCATGGCTGCCACGAGGTTCATGCCTTTTATCCCACAACAAAACAATGTCTCCAACTTGGAAATCTCTGACCCTGGCTTTCTTATCAAATGTGACCTTTAATTTTTGCTGGTGAGCAGATATGCCATCAACAACTTCCAATTTGTCCTCATTCAATTTGTGAAGGTACATGATTCTCTTATCCAAAGCATCATTGAAACTGGTATCTTCAATGGCCTTCATTAGATGCAAGGCTGGCAGCTCCACTATTACTGGCAATTGAGCTTCTACTCCATATACCACCTGAAAAGGATACATTCCGATGGCTCTCTTAGGTGTGATCATATCTGCCCAAAGAGCATCATAGAGTTTCTTGAGCCAGTTTTGTTGGGACTCATTGACTAATTTCCTTATTATGGTCACCAGATTTTTATTAGTGGATTATGCTTGTCCATTTCCCTGAGGATAGTAATCTGAGGAATGAGCCAAGGAGATGTCATATCCATAGCAAAAATCCATTATCTCAGTTGAAGAAAAATTTGAAGCATTAGGTGTCACAATCTTGTTTGGTACACCATACGTTACCAAGATGTTTTCTTTGATGAAACTGCATACTACTTCAGAAGTAGTACTCTTTACTGGAATGGCTTCTACCCATTTGGTGAAATAATCAGTGGCAGTTAATACATGAGTATGACTAGCACTAGAGGAGGGATTAAGTGTTCCAATAAAATCCAAACCCCATTGCTGAAAAGGTTCTTCGATCACAACTGGTTTAAGGGGCAAAGAGGCTAATTTGGGTCTACCCACGAAAGTCTGACAAGCCTCACATTTATCAACCCACTTTGATGCATCTCTGAACAAGGTAGGCCAGTAATATCCTCCACAAAGTATCTTATGAGTAGTGACAGTTGATGAGCAATGCCCTCCACATGCCTGATCATGAAGAGCTGAGAGTAGCTTTTTCTGTTGTTCCTTGTCCACACATTTCAAAAACCTCCCATCTAACCCACGTTTAAACAAGGCGTTTTCCCACAACACATATTGCACTGACCTTAGTTTAACAACCCTCTTTTCTTTGGTAGTCAAATGAGAGGGGCATTCCCCATAGGTGAGAAAATGAGTGATATCAACATACCATTCGTCAACTGAGCTAAGAAACAGAACGGTAGGAAGACCAACTTTATCCTCCAGTAACTCATGTCTAGCTCCTTCAGCGATGAGTTTACACAGGCCTTTTCCATGGACGAGCTTGGTTGGTTTGATGTCAATATCATATTCTTGAACCTTAGCCACCCAGTTCCCTCTCTTGGATCCAAATTCCTGTTGTGTGAGAATTGACTTAATAGTTGTATCTGGTACCAACACCGTGGAATGAGAGTTAAGAATGTAAAAATGAAACTGCTTGATAGCTTTAACCATTGAAAAAGCATGTTTTTCCATTATAGTGTGTTTTAACTCATGATATTTTAGAATATAGCTCATAAATGCAATTGGGAGTTCATGCGCATTAGAATCTTCCTAAGTCAAAACAACAGCCAAGGTGTTATCTGTGGCGTAGCAATAGATAATGAAATCTTTGCTGAAATTTGGACATGCTAAAACAGGAGTTTTAGCAATGGCTCTTTTAATACCTCCAAAGGCTTCTTTTCCTTCAGGAGACCAACCAAACGTTTGTTTACCTTTCATCATTTGGGAGATATTCAGAGTTAGCTCTGTAAAATCAGGGATGAACCTTCTCAAAAAGTTGATCTTACCAAAGAAAGAGTGCACGCCCTTTTTGTTGGTTGGAAGAGGAATTTGCTGAATAGCTTGAACTCGCTCAGGATCGATTTTAATACCATCTTTGGAGACAATGTGCCCCAATAATTTCCCCTCTGTGACACAAAATACATATTTCTTAGGATTCAAAGAGATCCCATGTTCTCTACATCTCAAAAGAATTGTTTCAAGATGCTGAAAAATGATCGGCCCTTGTTTTAGAATACACAGTTAAGTCATCAAGGTATACAACAATGCACTTCCCTTTCAAACTTCCAAAGGCTAAGTCCATAGCTCTCTGAAAAGTAGCACCGGCATTAATGAGCCCAAAAGGCATCCTTTTCTAAGCAAAGATACCCCAAGGGGTAGTGAAAGCCGTTTTGTGTTGATCTGCAGTATTAACTTCTACCTGGTTATATCCTGAGAATTCATCAAGCATAGACAACATTTCAGATCTCGTTACTGCTTGCAAGACCTAATCCATCATAGGTAAAGGATAATTATCTTTCAAGGAAGCTTGATTCAGATTCCTGAAGTCAACACAGATACGAATCTCACCATTTTTCTTTCTAACAGGCACAATATTGGCAATCCATGTTGAATGATGGATAGGAAAAATGATTTTGGCTTTCAAAAACTTCTGTATTTCTTGAAAAATGGTGCCAGCTATTTTAGGATTGTATTGCCTCTACTTTTGTTTAAAAGGCTTAATCCCAAGTTTGAGAGGAATAAAATGTTGCATCCCCTTTGGTTGGAAAGCTTTTAAATCTTCATAGGAGTAAGCAAGAACATCCTTATACTTCTTTAAAAGATCAATTACCTTCTTCCTCTCATCTGGTGTGCAACATTTTCCAATGTTCACGACCTTAGGGTCAGTAGAACTCCCAATATTAATTTTGTCATATTCAGCTGATTGTTGAGGTCCAGTAGAAGCTCTAGACTTTACATACATGTCGTGTTTATCAAACAGTTCCTCTAAACTCACCAATCCTTTTGGAATCTTGTTTCCCTTGAGTTTGATACATCCATCCTGATCTGTTCCTTCTTCTTAGGTGGCTTCTTTGTCAAAGGGCACACTTTCATGAGGCAAATTATCGCTCCCTTCAAAGTACAACTGTTCAAAATTATCCTTGAGTTCTAAGAAAGAAAGCAAGTGTTGATCATCATTGAAAACTTGCCAGTTACTTGTATTATCAGGTACACTAGGTCGATGGATCATCTCAATGGTGAACTTATCTTGAGAAAAATCAGGATGAGGTATGAGCAGTGACCCTGAGACTGCTAGCGAATCAGCCCTGGTATTCTTCTCCCTAGGTATTGCTTCGACGGAGAAAGCATCGAGAAATTCAATGGAATCCCAAACCTGATTCCTGTAATGTTTCAACCTTCCATTATTTACCTGGAAGAGGTTCTTAACTTGCTTGACAATCAATTCCGCATCCCCACGAGCAAGAAGATTCTTCACACTTTGTTCTTTTGCCACCTGGAGTCCAAGAATGAGAGCTTCATACTCTGTTGTATTATTGGTATTTTCAAACTGCAACTTGAATGAGAAAGGATGAATGCTTCCTTTAGGTGACACCAATATGACCCCAGCTCCAGAACCAACTGAGGAACAACTTCCATCAAACTCTAAAATCCAAACACCATTAGGATCTTTAGGTGACACTTTGGGGAGTTGGATTTCTTCAGGAGACATAATCATGTAGTTGCCATGCCCCATATCCTCATAGAGTATTTGTGCTTTGGGATCATCGGTTTTTTGTACAATATACTCAGACTGCTTCTCAGGAAGCAGCTTCTTCATTTTCCCATTAACAGGTACAAGGGCATGTGACCAATCCATTTGAATTTCTCCACCCACATCCTTACAGAAGTTTCTTCTTAGCAACATCCCGTATGAAGGAGGAATATCTGCTACTAAGATAGTAGCTAAAACTTTCTTCTCAGGCAAAGCAGCAAAATCCACTTGTGCATCTTTAATCCTTCCGACCAAGGGCACTTCCTTACTCTCCATAGAATAACAAGATCCATAAGTGCGTGTGAGAGTCAAGCCTAAGGCATGGGCTACTTTAGCAGGCATCACATTGTTTGATGCTCCTGAGTCTATGACGCAATTACTGAGCCTATGGCCAGCGATAAGAAGTGTCACATAGAATGGTTTGATTTTGTCACTGACCTGAGGTGACTATTGTCTACTTGTTTAGGTTGTGGTAACTTCCACGATTGGGTCAAAGACTATTTTCAGGTATTTTCTAGCCCTGGGACTTGACAAAGTCCAACCATTCTTCATACTCTATTCCTTGTTGTACCTTACTTTGATAATATTCATGCTTTTAAGACATCTGAACCTTGGTCTTTTTTCTTGATGTGGTTTGCAAATCCTATCAAAAGTTACCCAGAAGTGGACGGGTTGTCATTTACCTTGTAAATTACTTTGTGTTTTCTCTATGTTATATAGGGAAAATAGAATGATTTCTTCAATTAGCATGCATTCACAGGACTGCACATTC
The DNA here is from genome assembly GCA_019776745.2 of Taxus chinensis. Lineage (NCBI taxonomy): Eukaryota > Viridiplantae > Streptophyta > Pinopsida > Cupressales > Taxaceae > Taxus > Taxus chinensis. Next base: position 764,751,414 of record CM034154.1, on the reverse strand, counting down.
AAGGTGTCAGATGACAATGTTAGGATCAATATTTGGAGGCTTGTATGCCTCTTCTATCCAATTTTGGGGATTTTTCTCGGCTTATCCTGAGATTTCATAGTGGGCTTCCATCACTTTTTCACCTCTCGCTATATGTTTGCTCTCCAGTGATGACATTCTATGATTCGCTCATTCATTTCTGCATTTTACATTCGTCATAATCATCTGATTCATTATTGCACTTCAGTGGTGAAGAAATCTAACTTTTAGATCTCTCAAGCAGTTCACAATATGCTTCATCTTCTACACTCTTTCAACAAATTCCTCGCAATCTTGCATTAACCTCCTCATCCTCCGGTTTTCTCCTAATTCTTCACTTTTGAGTGCTTGCATTGACAGGAACTTTAATACCACGTTTTTCAAGCGCTAGCCTTGATTAAAAAATAACTCTAAGGCCTCTTCTCGGACCTTATCAATTCCTCTTCTTGGAACATCTGCATTTAGGGACCCCTGTTTTTCCATTTGTTTCTTAATGGCAATGAGATCATTTGCAAGTTTTTCCTCACTAATCTCATCAAGTATTCAGTCTTCTCAGGATCCTTCTTATTTCCTTAGGAAGAATTAGACTTAGATATAGAAGGGTCTTTCCTCAACTTCCCTGACATGCATTAAATCATATTCTAACACTCAATAGTCAAGAGTCTGATACTCGGCCAATGTTGCGAGATTAACAACCCTTCTTAGTGCATTTCCTAACTTTGTATGATTGAGCTAAGTTTCCACTAATAACTTCATTTGTTGACATTTGGTCATGACCAGGTCGAGTGCTTGTGGTTCATGAATTTTGTTAATGAACCTAGGTGAAAGTCGTGTGACTAACTCTTACTGATGTTATAATAGTGTAGAATCCTTCTTTATTTCCATCATGCATTGTTGAGCCTATCATACTGCTATGCACGTCTTCCGCCGTTTGACAACGGTATGACAAACCTAGTTCTCATTGTGAACCAGCTAGTGATCAGCACAAAACCGGAAGTCTGATATACCTCCTAATCTAGCCGCATTCTACCTGTACATTGTTCCCTAACCAGAAGCCTTATGGATGTCATCTTCATGTTCAACTCCCATGAGACAATGATATGCAACTATGAAGGCTGCGATGGTAGTTCATCAGGATCCAAACTTTGCTATCGCCATTTCAATTTAGGACACAATTCTTCTCGGTATACCTTTGGGTAACTCATGCAAAGGCTGAGGAAGGGCATTAGGACCAACATTTTGACCTTTAGGCATTGGTACATACATTCTGTAAACAAACATATTCTCTGAAGTTGAACTGCAATCATCAGCTTTACTCAAAGTTTTAAAAGTAGGACTGATTGGCTGCATGAAATAATACTCACCTCTGTCATGAAGTTCTATCTTGATCAACAGGTGGATGTCCATCTCTTGAACGATTCTTTCTATTTCATCTCCTCGAATTCAAAGGAAAACCTTGCTGTTCCTACATATTTTTAACACTTGTAGACATCTTACATATAAACTATAGGGCCCTATCTCTTGTCTCTCTCCTCTAACACGAGATTCATTTCCATCCTCATTACTCTCTAATTTTCCTCTATATAAGTAAATCTTCTTATCAAAATTTCCCCAACGGATTCTATCCATCTTCTCTTCTGTTGGTTTTCGAATAGGACTTTTAAGAAGAGCAACAGTCAGGGGACAAGAAGTCCCTCCTCTTTAATGGGAGAGGTTCCCTTATTCAGAAACGAACTTATTTACAAATGTAAAAAACATTATTTTATGGTCAAACTTGGATATTATGAAAGTGTTTTCTACGAAGGATCATCAGTTACAAAAAGACTGAGGAAAGGGAATACGAGGACAAGCAGAATAGGCAACATACAGAATTATAGATGACAGAATAATTCTTTATGTATTCGAGGTTACAACGAATTTAGAGACAAGATCGTTTGCATCATGGTTGAGGAAGATTAAATTTAAAAAGACACAAAGTTCTGTAAATAACCTTATTCAGATTCATTAATCAAGGACACAAAGTTCCTTCTCAGTTATACAAGATCGTTGTATTTGCAAAACTGGACAGTATGCAATTAGAGAGACTAACAATTTAGGGACAAAATGATCCTCACAATATTGAATGAAAACACAGAAATAACAGAGATTAGATAGACAATGAATGAGAAAGCCCTTCTGTATTGATTTCTTTAAGATCTATTTACACTTTCAGAAAATATGCCCAGTTCTTCCCTTCTCCTCAAAATGGCGTAGGAGAAGGCCATTTTATAGTTTACAAGTCAGTTACTCTTCGGTAACTACGTTTCTTTTAACTAAAGAATAGTTAAAAGGACCGCCTAATTGCAATACCTTAACTAATTACAACAGAATACGAGAGAAAGAAGGGGAAGAGAGAGAAAAGAATTAGGAGAAGGAGACATGTGGTCAGTTATTGGGAGGGACCCACTGACTTCAAGAATTCGCTGCCTGAATCTCTTAAACGCCTCAGCTATGTCTCTACCTCGTGGAACTGCACGTGTTGGCCGGTAGACTGAGTCCAAAATCCCAGACACTTCTCCATCTCTTTATCAAACTCGACGTGAGTGTGATAGTCTTTATTTGCTTCTTCAATGGCAAATTGAAGAGAACAGATTTCCTTCATTTTCTCTTTAGAGATGGAGCTTTCATTGAATAGATTATCCTTGACAAAAGCTCTGAACTGAGCTTTGATTTATTGCAGGGAAAGATGAAACACCAGAATTTTCATCTTGAAGATGACAATGTATATCCTTGAAAGCAAGCATACAACCAGTGTCTTAAAAGCCTCTCCCTTTTGCCAGCTGTTTCTCAATTTCTCCCAAAGCCTCATCTAAGGACCTCTGATTTTCCACTCCACGCTATAGACCCAAGATTTTGATAGATTGTCCTTGGCATCATCAAAAACCTTATTCGCCAGTAAGACGTTCTCATCTGTCTGTCCCATAAGGCGAAGGTCCACTATACAACTGCTCTAGATTTTGAGCTATTTATCCATGGTATTGATAGTGGAGGAGAGCTTCAGTTGCACATTACTCACCTTTTTGTGGAGTTTGAAAGCTTCATCAATGAAGTTTAACCCAGCAACAAGCATGTCATCCACCATGGCTTCAATAGCTCTGCCATAGACAGAATACTTGTGCATATCTTTAATACTCCGCACTTCATCTTGGCTTAGAACTACAGAAGGAGGTAGAGCAGTCAAGGGGGGTAGGGTCCAAAAATTTGTCCTTAGACAAAAGGGACTTGATGAAACCTGTGAGAACTTGAGCCTGTTCTTCCAATTGTTCAATGGTTTGCTGCCCTTTCTCTACCCTCCCAATGACCCTGGTGACTGTTTCCTGGAGATTATGGATCTCACCTTCAGGGGTAGACTCTCCCATGGGAATTCTTGAGAGTTCTAGGTCGGATGCCTGCAAATCCTGCTCTGGCTTGTCTACCGTAGGCTTAGCTATCTCCAGGAATTACTGGCCTTGAGCATCAGACACTATCCTAGAGGTAATTTTGGATTTTTTAGCGCGAGAAGGAGGAGTAGTGCCTAACAAGGTTGCCACAACATCAAAATTTGGTCCTGAGCTCCGGGAGGAAGACTTTCTCTTCCTATTGTCAACAAGAGGCTGCACCCATGCAAAAGAGGAGGAAGAAACAGGTGGGGCAAGAGGACCAAGAGACAGAGAACTCATGACGCCAAAGGTTTGTACTGCTGTTGCCTCGAGTTGAGATATGAGTGGAGCGCTTGAGGCAACTGGTGTAGAGGAATCAACAGTGTTTGGAAGTTCAGCGCTCTGGACTTCTTTTTTCTTATCCATCGAGGCTTCAGGGGCGCTTGCAGGAGCTGGCACTTCACTCTCTTCACTTTCACTAAGAACAATAATGTTCTCTGGTCCCGAAGGCAACTCTGCATGCTTTCTCATAGGATCTTCTTCCACAGGATCCTTCTTAACTTCTTTGAATTTCTTCTGATACACCTGGGTGGACGAGGAAGGACTAGAGACCGCAGGTCCTTGAGTTGACGAGGTAGGCGGGGTTTGTACAGGTGCTTCTGATCTGGGAGTTGATGTTTCCCTCCTTGGTGTTGAAGCATCCTTGGAGGAGGATTCCCCTGAGTGCCTCCTAAGCTCACGGACTTTCCTATCAAACCAGATCTTGGTCCTGACTAAGACTGGAGCCAGGATTTCAGCCAAATCATCATTGTCATCCTTGAGCCCTTCAGGAACTTGGTACAAGCTGAGTTCTTGGATTAATTATAGAGGAAACCTGTCGTAATGCCTCCTTCTGGCTTCAAAATCATCACCACAATCAGCCCAATAGTCCTCTGTGTCAGCCCTATGATGATAGGTGATCTTGATGTTCTGCTCAATAAAATTTTTCAAGTCAAAGCAAGTTCTGGGCTTGAAGAAATGGACAGTAATGGGAGCTAGGGCTCTTTCTATATTTTGTGCATCCAGTGCTGTTTTGCAGGTGTAATTTCCCAAAGAGATGGGGAAGTGCAAACCAGTAATTTTCTTGTCTCTGTAGGTTCTATGCAATTTGTCCAATTTCCTGCACACTTCTATCAAGGCCATCTTGTCATTGCAAAACATAGGGAGCTTGAGAGGAGTGCTCTCATAGCCATCAAGCCTGATATAGGAAAAATTTCTGAATTGGATAAAATAAGCACCGTAGTACGATATCAGACTCATGGCTTCATCAAAAAATCTTCTTGTTGTGTCACTCTCAAGAAGCTTGACCATGTATATGGTGAAAGCATCATTCACCCTTTAGAAATTGCGATTGCCGGTCTCTAGGGTGAACTGCGGACAATAGGCATACACGGGGTCATCCTTGTGAGCATCGATGTATGAAAATCCAAACCAGTGCCTCGATGCTGCTAGAGTATACATCAGGTATGAAGTCATATAAAATTTCTTCGTTTGGTGTACATTAGACAACTGCTCCGCTAGGTTCATATTGATGATCTCTGCCCAGTTGATATTCTAAGTTCCCTCGCACACCATATTGATAAGCGGGCACATCTAGAAATGGAACTCGTTTGTATAGGGTAAACCCATGACTCGAGCCAGTAGGATTATGAAATCTGACAATTCTTCATTGAAATCGACACGAAAAATAGTTTTGGACAGACGAGATGCCCCCTTCTTAGGGTTTTTTAGCCAGGACTTCGCCACCCGTGCCTTATAGTTATCACTATCTTGATTGAAAAGGGCATGTGCTTGATTCTGGGAGACAACTATAGCATAGTCCATTTTTGGAATCCTTAGTGTAGTGCCAATGGCGGCAGCGTCAAGTTTGGCGATGAGCTACCCGTGCACGTTTTTCAATTCGCTTGAATCAGGGTTGAAATGAGCCCCGCATGAGAGCATTGTGTTTACGCATTGCACCGAGATAGGGAAACGACCAGCGAAAGCCAGACCACTATCATGAATCATTTGTGCCATCGGTGAAGGGTTTGCGTCTGTCATCCTTGTCCAAAAATCTCCAAAGTCAAGGTGGCGAACTTCACTGTCCCCGATATCGGGAACGGCAGACTCGAGTGGTGAAATTTGTTCATGCCCCTGGAATTTGATCTTCATGTTGATAGTAACTCAGAAAGCAGAGCTGCAAGCTAGACTTGGGATGGAATTACAGAGGGAATGGATACACGCGTAGGAATTTAGATTGCAAGGGTTCAAGCAAAAGATAGCATGAAAGCAGTGTACAGAAATGCTTAGGAGGCCATTTCATTATATAGTCATTTAGGAGAGAGAAAGGCAATGAATGCGCATTAAATACATACCTACCAAATTGAAAAGAAAGATATTCGGGTAGAGCGGGAAAAATTAGCACGAATGGCACTTGGTTCATTTGGGACACGAGGGACGCGAAAGCGCGAAGTACGTGGTTCGGTCGATTCGGACGATGCGTGGAAAAGATGCACAAATGCTTTTGGGACATGCGGGACAAAAGTACGCGGAATACGCGACTCAGCCGAATCGGGTGAAAATGGAACAACTTGTCAGGGCGAACTTGGGACATTTGGGACAAAAAGTTCCGACGGGCCAGAAAAGAACAGACTTCGGGTAAACCGGCCGATCGGGGAACAGAGGGCCCAATTGAACTTGGGACACGCGGGACAAAAATGTCTGACAGGCCCGAAAAACACACAAAATGACCCAAAAACGCAGATTTTCCCAATTTCTTTACTTTTCACATTATCAGTACAATAGAAAAGACAATTAAACTCAAAATTTTAAATTTTCAACTTCTTAAAAGTAGGGGAATTTTGAGTGGACAACAGTACCCATATTTGGAATGCACACTCCTATTTTGGATTCTTACTCATGTTTGGTATGTTTTATCTTGTTTGGTGTGCTTGTTCTTATTTTATGTGCTTACTCATGTTTTTTGAGTTTTCTCAAGTTTGGCATGATTATTCTTATTTTGCATGTTTTATCCTTTCTTGATTTGTTTTTGGGGTTAATCATACCAATTGTACAAATATATTATTTAGATCTAAGCATACAAACAATAAATAAGGAAATAAACTAGAAGAACAATACACAAGATATAACGTGGTTCACCCAGTGTGGGCTATGTCCACCAAGAAACAACCAATATTATTATTCAATGCTTTGTAGAGAATATACAATGAAGATCTGTAATCTTCCACACCTCCTGGATGTACAGTACTTTCTTCCTCACAAGCTTCGCTTTCTCTCTCTCCAAGAATTCATTCTTACAATTCTCCCTTATTATCATCTAACCCTAGTTTTTTAGCTTATATAACCATATATAAACTTAGGGCAGCTTAGCTATGCTATTACAACCTTTAGATCAACTTTGTATCAAAGGTTAGATCTAATTCTCGTGAGTTAAATAAAACAATCATGCGTAGGCAACTGATTGTGTTACCCTAACTGATGTAAGTTCTTCCTTGCCTTGATTGATACCAATCCCCAGGTGACCGACGTTGATCAGCCGACCGATGACAGTTACTATGGATTCCAACAAGTCAATAAAGCATGCTAATGTGAAGTAATTAAGCTGCACAACTCAATAATATCCCACTTGGAGATAAATTGTTGCACTGTACCATAAATCTCCTTTCTTGGATCCTTTCCTTGGCTGGTTTCTCCCTTTTCAAGTCTCAAACTCAAATACCAATAGAAGTGGAGTGTAGCTCCAAATTTTCCTTTTCCAACGCCTTTGTTAGCATATACGCAGGTTTCTTATTTGTATGAATTTTCTCTAGTTTTTGTTGCCCATCATCCAACACCTGTCGTATGAAGTGATATCTCAACTAAAAGTGTTTCGTTCTTGAACGAAAAGTTGAGTTCTTTTCTAGATGAATCGCAATTAGACTATCATTATACAATCTGCAATCCTCTTTCCCCTTTCCTAAATATTCCATGAACTTTCTTATCCATATCATCTCTTTACTAGCCTCTATAGCTGCAACATACTTAGCCTCTGTAGTAGACAATGCCACAACCTTGTGTAATCTCAAAATCTAGCTAACTGTCATCCCACCTACTATGAATACATATCCAGTGGTGCTTCTCCTACCATCTAAATCAACATAGCCACATAAATATATATCTGATCCTCCATAGCATAATTGCATGTTGGATGTCCTTCTCAAATACCTGTGAATCCATTGGACTACTTTTCAATGTTATTTACCTGGATTGACCATAAATCTACTCACAACTCCCATTTCATGTGCAATGTTTGGTCTGGTACAAACCATAACATACATGAGACTTCCAAATACTAAATCATATGGAACTCGTGCCATGTACTCGAACTCCTCATGTGATGTAAGACATTAGTCTTTGCTCAATTTAAAGTGTCTAGCCATAGGTGTACTTATAGGTTTTAAATTTTGCATATTAAACCTTTCCAACCCCTTATTGATATAAGTTTCCTAAGACAAATACAATTTCTCATTTTTCCTATCTTTTTGTATTTGCATGCCAAAGATTTTCTTTGCAGCTCCTAAATCCTTCATTGCAAATTTGTGAGCTATTCTTTCTTTAAGATCACCAATGTCCTACATACTAGATCTTGTAACAAGCATATCATCCACATACAGTAACAAAATAATATAGCTCCCAAATATAAGCTTCTTGAAATAAGCACAATGGTTAAATTCACATCTCATATAACCATGCTCATGCATGAAGTAATCAAACCTCGTATACCATTTCCTTGGAGCTTTTTTGATCCTATACAAGCTCTTTTTCAACCTGCGCACAAGTTTCTCCTTACCCTTGACTTCATACCCAAGCGGTTGTTGCATATATATCTCTTCCTCCAAATCAACGTGAAGGAAAGTCATCTTAACATTAAGTTTTTCCAAATGTAAATATTTTGTTGCAACTAAACTTAAAATAGTACAAATGGAAGTCATTTTAAGTACAGGAGGAAATATCTCACCAAAATCAATACCTGATTTATGTGCAAATCCTTTTACAACAAGTCTTGCCTTGTATTTTTCTGTACACCCTCTTCTTCCTTGATCCTATAAATCCATTTGTTCTGCAATCTCCTTTTACTTGTTGGAAACTTAACCAAATCCCATGTTTGGTTCTGTTTCAAGGAGTCCATCTCCTCATCCATGCCATGCTCCCACTGCACATGGGTCTCATCTTACATTTCTTCTTCAAAACTCTCTGGTTCACCACTATCAGTCAATAATAAATAAGATAATGAAGGTGAAAATATTTTTGGAGGTCTGCTTACCCTTTATGACCTTCTCACTGAGATTTGGGGTGTCGGAGGCTCATTTTTCACATTCTGTAAATTTGTATCAATCTCAGGACAGTGATCGATGCCGGTTCTACTAACTGAAGCCGGTCCTGTTGTTTTGTAGCCGACGCCAATTCTGCTAACCGACGTTGGTTCTGTCTAAATGATACTGATTCAGGAAAACTGACACCAGTACCTGTAGATGTCTTTTCTAAATCTGAGAATGAGTTTTCTTCCACAAAATTTCTAACCGAGTTCGTCTTTAGGTACCAAAACTCTGATCCATGTACATTCTCTTTTCATTCCATTCAATGTCACGACTCCTAACAATATTAGAATACTTCTAAATCCCAAAAATGGATAATCTGAAATCGCCAGAGCCATAACCAATAAAAGTACATCTCTTGGATTTAGTATCCAACTTCTTTTTATTTTCTTTATCACCATGCACAAAAGCTTCTAAACCAAATACTTTAAGAAAAGAAAGATCTACCTCTTTTCCAATCCAATCTTCTTTTGTTATCCCACCATCCAGTTCACTTGAAGGCCCATGATTAATTAAATAAACCGTATCGTGTCCATTGCTTCTGCCCAAAACTACAAGGGTAATCCAGTATGTATCCTCATTCTTCTTGCATGTTCCATGATTATCATGTTCATTCTTTCATGCAACACCATTCTCCTATGTGGTGTTCTAGGAACCGTTCTTGTCTCTACATATTTCATTTATTGAATAATAATCATTGAAATCCTTGTTGCAGTACTCACCACCATTGAAATCCTTACTGCAATACTCACCACCATTATCAGGTCTAATACATTTTAACTTTAAATTTGATTCATTTTCCATAAGGGTTTTTCATATTTTAAAAGTCCTTAAAAACATCAAATTTACGTTTAATATAATAAATCCATGCTTTTCTTGTGGAATCATCAATGAAAGTCACATAATATTGGGATCCTCCATGAGAAGCTACCTGGGTTGGTCCCCACACATTTGAGTGCACAAGCTGCAATTTTTTGCTCCTTCTTTATCGCCCCAACTTTGAGAAATCTCACTCTCTTTTGATTTCCAAATATATAATGCTCACAAAAATCAAGATATACATCTTTCAAATATGATAACTTACCCTTTGCCTTTAAGATCTACATTCCTTTTTGACTCATATGGCCCAACTGATTATGCCACATGTTTGCATTTGAATCTGAAAGTAGATAGCACATAAAAGGAATCAGTAATACAAGTAGACAAATACAATTTTCCTACCTTCTTGTCTCCTTGCTAGAACAAAATATCCCTTGGTAACCTTCCAAGAGTCGGTTATGAATGTAACCGTGCAACCAAATTCACCTAGTTGTCTTGCAAGAAATAAGATTTCTCCTGAGGTTTGACACATGTCTCACATATTTCAATATCCATGTATTTCCATTCTACAATTTTAGATGAACTTATCCTTTACCAACAATATTACATGGTTCATCGTCTCTTAAATAAAACATGCCCATGCCCAAAATTACCCTGGACATAATTTTCTGAAATAACCCTTATTAGGGGTAACATGGAAAAAAGATCATGAATCTAAAACTTGTGATTCGATTTTATTATCCAAGGAGAGAATAAGGGAATCTCGCATTACCTCATAGATGCATGCAACCTTTTCCTTTTTACCTTTCTCTAGTACATTCTCTTTGTTTTCCCTTAAACCGATAATATTTCTTTGCATGTCCTTTCTTTCCATAATTCCAGCAGGTTATTCCCTTACCTCGTGGATTTAGATCTTCCAATCTTACACTTTGAATTTCCCATTATTTTTACTCTTGGGTGTCTCCTTCTGCCTTCCCCTGCTTTCTACATTCAAAGAATTACCAGATGATGATTCTCTTGTACTTTTCCTTCATATTTCTTCATTCAAGATTATACTAACCACATCATCAAACTTTAAACTATTAGAAGCAAATGGTGTATTACTAACAGCCATTACTAGGCTATCCCAATTATCTAGCAAAGAACATAGAGAATAAAAGATGATTTCACTTCATCATCAAACATGGAATATTAACCGATTTTAATTGATTTACTAATAAACCATGAAAATCATTCAAATGACTTGATGCAGATTCACCTTCTTGTATCTTTGAATTAAATAATTTCTTCATCAAATAAACTTTATTTGAAGCAATAGGTTTTTCATATAAATTAGCTAAATATTACATCAACTCTACCGTGGTTTCTTCTTTAGTAATATTTGAAGCCACATATGTTGTCAAACTCAAGATTTTAGATCCTAGAGCCTTTCTATCAAGAATTTTCCATTCTTCATTAGTCATCTTTGTAGGTCTTACCTTCTCATCCAATGGTAAGTATAGATCTTTCTGATATAGATAATTTTTCACCTACATCATCCATAATTGATAATTATGGTTGTCAAATTTCTCAACTTTGCATTTGCCATCTTCTGCCATTGTTGTAGCTCCCACTCAATCAGAAATCCCTCTGTGAGTTAATTTGTCAACACATAAAACCCTCAAACAAAAAAGCTCTTATACCAGTTGTTGAGGTTAATCACACCAATTGTACAAATATATATCAGATCTAAGCATACAAGAAATAAATATGAAATAAACCAGAAGAAATAATATACAAGATATAACGTGGCTCATCCAGTGTGGGCTACGTCCACCAAGAAACAACAAATCTATTATTCAAATCTTCACAGAGGATATACAATGAAGATCTGTAATCTTTCACACCTTCTTTGAATGTACAATACTTTCTTCCTCACAAGCTTATCTTTTTCTCTCTCCAAGAATTCCTTCTTACAATAATCTCTATTATATATTCTAACCCTAGTTTTCTAGCTTATATAAGCATATACAAACTTAGGGCACTTTAGCAATGCATTTACAACCTTTAGATCACCTTTGAATAAAAGGTTAGATATAATCTTGTGACTTAAATAAAAACATTTCACGCACAGAAGACTGAATCCGGTTACCCCAACCAATGTCGATTCCTACTAGCTAACTGACGTTAGTCAGCCGACCGATATTGATTACTGTGTAAACTTGCAAGTTGTAAAACATGTTATTTCTAAAGCAATTAAGCTCCACAATCTCAACACACCTTGTTTGGAGTAGCAACCATGCCAATTTGATTGCCCTCTTTGATATATTTAGGTCTTTATTAGTTTAGCAATTCAATGTATTAGCAGGCATGATTAGCTAGATTTTGAATTATATTCATGTTAGTTAACATTCCATTAAGCTTTTATCTTTAGTGTTACATTCCTAGAATTAAATCCTTGGTTGTAGATGGAAATGGTGTTAGCCTCCCTTAATTATTCATATTATTTTCTTTGTAGATTTTAGGGTGCTTTCAACACTCATCAAAGAAAATCCACCATTAAGGGGAGTGTTTTTTACATTTTGTTCTTAATTTTCTTGTATTCTCTTGCTTATCTTTTTTTATTAATTAGAGGTGCTAATGTACTTAGTGATAGGAATATTCACATGATGTAATGTTTTGATTTCATTTTTGTGTCTTGATTTTACACATTTTGGCACACCTAGTGGGATTTCCATATCTATTTATCATTTTTTCTTGAGTTTTTCTTAATTCTTTACAATTTTTGATGGCTGTTAAGTTCTTCCTTCAGCTGTAGGAGAACTATTATGCTACCAAAATTCCATCTTGGCTTCCAAAATTGTAGGTTTTGAGATTTTTCTCAGAGTATGGGAATTTTATATGAATCAATACATATTCCCTTCATAATAATGTCACCCTCACGGCATTAACACATATTCCTTGATGAATGTTTCTGCATAATTTAGAGGTTTTTTTTCTAGAGAAATGTATATGTACACAAGACAATGCATTTGCATTAGGAAAAATCCATTTTCTTGCATTGGTATACATTTTTGCACCTAAGAAAACACATATTTTAGGAATAATGTATTTACATTGGGAATAACACATATGCACACATTGGTAGCATTTTTACACATTGTTATAACATTTTTGTGTTTCCTACACTTCCACACTAGTCTTCACTTTGATGTAGTGGATCATACTAACCCTCTTTTGCTACAAACAAATCATATGAAGTATCCCTAAACAATATAAAACTAATAACTTGTTTGTATTTGTTTGACGAAGACACTATAAATCAAAACATTAATTGTTTAATCTACTCATTCTTAACCTTTTAACCATTGTTTTCGTAGGTTTTTTTATTATCTTTGATTATTTTAATTAGTTTTTATGAATCTTTTTACAAATCTAAGGAATTTTAACCAAGAACACTTAATTTTCCTCACATCACAAGCCTTTTTTAGTTATCTCTCAATTATTTGTGCCCTCTTTGCTTTAAAGTTGTGTATGCTCTCCTCTCACACCCTTGGGTGATCTCGATGATCAAAAACAAAATTTGGCCATATGGATAAAAATTTCTTTTTGATTTACCCTAACAATAACGCGTGTATTTTTAGTGTTGTGTTATGTTTTATCTAAGGCATGTTTTGTAGCACGATCTCTTAAACAAAAGGTAAAAGATTTTAGGCTGCTAACACTTTCCTTGTAGAGTCCTCCTTTAAAGGCCTTATGAAATTTAGTACCACTATCATTAAGCTTTTTATTCTCCTTTCTCTATCACATTTACATTATACATATCGTGATTGCATGTATCATACACTACATATACTCTTTAGTTGCATCTTTGTGTGATCATGGGAATCATAAATAATAAAAATCTTTTACTTTCTTGATGCACACATCATGAGGCCTTTGGCCTCATACTGGTGTTTCGGTATTAATGGTGCCTCTGGATCATTCTTATGGGTAAATTTGTTTTGAAGTACTAAAATTTTCACCTAGCATATCTATAGTAAAAATGTTTATGGCATTTTACCTGTAAAGCACCTAGCATTGACAAGGACACACATACACTTCCATCCTCTCATTTCCCACCATCAAGATTGTTAGGCATAAAAGTAAAATTAAGAACGTCATTGGCTTATGTGCATGGGAATCCCTTTAAATAGGTTTCATTGATTTGACGAGACCCTTTGATGTATGCTTTAAGTATTGTATATCATCCTGCTCTCACACACATTAACGTCTGTCTCACATACTATCACATATATCAAAAGGGTGAGCTTATTCCATGTACCGACATGTATATCAAAAGGGAACATATATGGAGAGGATTGGTATATCGGCCTAACAATATATCAAAAAGAAGGTCTTATTGAAGTGATATGATCCAGTTATCCTCCTCACAATCTACTCGCATTTGTTCTTGCATTTTTTTAGACACAAAATCATGCACTTTGGTTAATTATCGTCTTGATTACATACTACTATTCATATGATTCCTAACTAAGAAAAGTACTAATTAACCCATGTATTTGGCCACCTTTCTTACCACTTTTGGTCGTGCACCGTTACTTGCTCATTCTTCCTTTATATACTCTGGATTTTATCATCAGGGACGCCAATGTCCAGCCATGATGCCAATGTCAGGCGCCCTCATCCCCTTTGGGAACCCTTGTGTTCACATATTATGGGTCATTTACTCAGTCACTTTTGAGCATCTTATCTTTTTGGTAGTCAGAACTTTTTGGGGTTAATTATAAAATTCAAGCAAAGGAATCATATAAATATAAAGTTATGTGATCATAATAAAGGACCAAGCACTAAGCATTAGCTATCACCACCTAAGGTTGCATCCATCAAGCATCTAAGAGCTTCCATTGCAATCCATCTAGCACCATCACAAGGGACACAAGGGCTGGTTATTCTACATACACACTTCATAGGAGGGAAGTTCATCCTATTCCATGCACACATCTATTACATTTCTTTACATCTAGCTTATTTGCTCGATATCAAGTGTGACACACACAAGAGCCACCTAGGGCATGATTCGCACACACACACATAGAACTACATTGGGTTTGAGATGTAGTGCAACGCTCAGTCGTAAGTTCACCATTTTGATAGTTGAGGACAGTCTGACCCCTCATTTTGCATCTTTCTTTTTTAGGATTTGATGTTTATTTGAGGGTTTTGCAGGTCAATACTTCATTGCAAATTTCTAACAACTTCGGTGATCACTAGTGTGACCTCATAGCAACCAAAGGTGAACAACAACGAAACTAGTGACCACTCAGAGGAGGTTTTCTGAGCATTTCCTGCAAACCCAGGTGCCTCAGAAATAGGCCTAGGGCACCCACAGGCACCCCTGTCCCTCTCTAGGCACCCCGGTCTAACTTATTCTTCCAAATCTACATTTTTCTGAGCTTCGTATGTGACAGTTAATGCTTCATATTTTCCTAGTTCTCCAACTCTGCACACCTCCAAGAATTACTTTATGAATCAGCTAAGTAACTTCTTACTCTCTCTTTGCACTAGGGTTTCATATATTTTGGCTTAGTTTGCTTGGGTTAATTTTAGTACTTCATTGTTGCATTTATTTACTGCTACAATAACAATCAGATTAGGCATATAAATCTCACATTTAGCTTAATCATTTTTGGTGAACCCAAACTCGATCTGAACACTCTTAGGATCCTCATACCTCCATTGTTCTTATCTTTCTAGGATCTCTTCATCATGAGTATCTCTATTAATGATTTCTTGCTTATCAATCCTCAATTAAAAGATAGAATCAAAGCTCTCTTCACTACCACTTGCATTCCTGCTAATATGCATCTAGATTCAGTATATCAAACATTTGTCGAGGCATTTTCTCAGCATATTGCTTTCCCGTCCAATCCTTAATGTTGATATTTCTATTTTTGACAATGATCCACCCTTGCATATCATGATTCACATTTACAATATGGGTGTCAAGCGTACTTTAATCGATAATGGATCTGAACTCAATCTATGTCCTATGTCATTCCTTGAAAAGATTGGTCTTTCTACTACTAATGTTAGTCCATCGTGTCTTTCCCTTTGGGCATATGATGGTTATGTTCGTCCATTGCGTAGGTCACATTACTCTGCCTATCACTATAGGGCCTAAAACCCTTAACACCATTTTTATTTTTCATTGACATTCCTAGTTTCGTATAACTGTTTACTCGGTTGGCCATGGATTCATGTCATGCAAGCAATTCCTTCTACAATACATCATTGTGTTGAAGTTCATACATGAGGGCATAGAATATACAACTTCCTAGTGATTGTGACCCATTAAAATACTATGATCGTGATCCCAATACTACAATTCCTACTTTTTTACTCTGATACTACTAATGAACCACAACCCATGGATACTCCAAGATCATTTACCACCACTTGAAGTTGTTATTTGCATGATAGATACAGTCTCATCTACATCACCGCCTCCTCCCTGCTACTACTACTGCTATGGTACTTTATCGAGGGCCTATCCACACATCCGATGTCGTTCCACCTACTTCACTATCACATGTGCATCCACCATTAACATGTCCTCCCTTTACATATACACTTTTCATGAATGATTCTTATTGGGATCATATTCCATTTGATCCTACTTGTGATGACACTATATGCACACATGATGGCTTGGCTCGAGCTAGGCTTTGCGGTTGACGACATCTTTCCTTCACCATATGCTCCTCATCTTTATCATGGTTTCATCCACATTATTGCTACTATGGGCTTCACGTCTTTCATCTCATGGTGTTTCTTGCACGAGCTCCTCATGATTGCTCCCCTTACACTTAGACAATATTGGCTTGACTATATTTGGGGCACCTTAGATCCTAATCATATTGACATTTTATTTCCTATGCCTTTTGGTCGTGTTTTCATTTGCAATGATTCCTTTCTTGGTTATTCACAAAATATTACACATTGGTATGCACATGGTTTTCCACTACCCCCTTTCACTGACAAAGAATACGCCATGAGCATGTACAACCTTCGTTGTAATGGCTCACTACGTGATCAACCCAACACTATTACTTATCATGTATCAGATGCTTTACCTTTTGGTTTTGATCATGACAATTGACGACCTCCTAGATGATGTTACTTGATCTCTTTTCTCATCACACACTTCAGGGGGCATAACACCTTTTTCTCCCCCCTCTAGCACCAACAAGCATCTTATTTTCTCATCATGCCACACCTAGACTATCACATACACACATATATCGCACACAACATCATTTCCTGATGACACACTCATGTTCTTGTGGTTCTTACATGACTGTTGAGGGATATCTTCCAATAAGAACCCATTCCATTTCCCCACTATTGACATCTATCTACTACATAATCATTCATACATGTATACATTTATTACCATCTATCACTATTCACATACACTACAAACTCATCATCATCTCTCGCCACTAACGTCATGCATCAAATAACACACTCATCACTATACTCCGATTACACTTGGGGGCATCGTACTTCCTTCCCCCCCTACTTCTTCTCACATCATCAGTTATATTTCCCATCTTACACACATCACATCTAGTCTTTTACATTCATCATACACCTCTTGATACATTTTCATCATCATTTCCCAATGACGCACTCTTGTGATATGGTTCACACTTGACTGTTGAGGGAATACTATACACATGAACCTCACACACTGCACATTATACATTCGACTTTACACACTACATACTTCACACATCATGCATCATACATACTTAGTAAATACTCTCATGGCAGTCTTCTACACACTTTGTGTCTCATTCACTATACACATTTACACTACATTTCTCTTACATCTACTTCTACATGTTGCGGTCATTACCCTATGACGCACTCTAGTTTCCACAGTCCATACTCAATTGCTGAGGGTATACATCTCAAATGGACCTCATCACACTCACACGTTTAACTCACACACTCACATGCTTACACTCTACGCTTTGTGCATTTGATGATCACATCTTTCTATTACACACAATTCAAACCATTTCCCAATGATGCACTCTCGTTTATGGTTCATTCTTGACTGTTGAGGGGGCATAAGTAAATGAACCTCATTGCATACATACACATCCACTTGGGGGGCACTTGGCTCCTATCATTCACATCTGCACTTCCATTCCATCTCATCCACAGCATATTGCATATCTTGGTTGCATTTACTCTTGCTTACTTTTGCTTACATGTTCACTTTATTACACATGCTAGATAGATATCTTGTATGTCATTATATTTATCATACACACATGCACGTGTCACTTGCACTTCTATTTGTGATCGCAGATTATACATATCTATTACACAAGCATGAATGCTTGGCGCAATACCTATTATAAGTCCCACAACGGCTCCTGGGGGCATCCACTTTCATACATTACAAGGTGTTATTGTTTCATTTTGTTTCATAGCACATTACTTTATCAGTGATTATACACATTTTGACATAATTTTTATCTTTCTAACATGATAATGGGTGCTTCATGTGCAACATTTGTTTTCATAGGACTATATGCTTCCATGGTTGTCTATTACATTTTCTTCCATTTCTTTCTCTTTGTATGACATTATTTACAGGCTTTTCCCTTTGTCTTGTGTGCACACTGTGTGTTTTGGCTTCACTACGGCCTTGATTATCTTGCAACATCGTGAGTGGTGTCCCATTTTTTCAACCCATTTTTTGCGGTCTACATTATCTTCTTACATGTTTACATTGTATTCTTGGCGTCTTAGCTTACACATTGTCTGCATATAATACATTTTATCTTATAACATGTGTGTTTGTATTTTCTTGTACTAACACTTGTCTCCTAGCCACTTTGTTTGCATGTGCCTTAGTTTCTACCAAGCACATTCCCTTCCCCCTACAGGGCACAATTTCAGCACAGCGGTCGATCCTCTTTTGGGCCACATACTTCTTCAGTTGATGTCGTCATGCACCCCAAATGATGGGGGGCATCATTTGGGTGAATCAGTCACCCCATACAATAGTCTACATTCATTACACAGACACATAACAGTACTGGTACAACCATAGTTTCAAGTTTCAGACATGGCCTCAGAATCAGACTTGGGTCCTTAGCACAACATGATACCCTTCCTGGAAACCAGTAACCAAGGGGCAGTTACATAATGGCATTTTTCAAGTTCAGCACAGTCTACAGAACTTTACACACAACAGAGGCTTTTGACAGGGCATAGATATCCTTAGCACTTACCCATTTTTATCTAGGGGTAAGAACACACCATCTGTAGTGGTGTTTCCACATTATGGGAAGTAGTTAAAGGTTGGAGGATAACACTATACTTTTCTCCCTACACTTCTTCCATATCATTGGCGTGAGATCACCCAACATTCAACTTGCTCAATGATTCCAGGAAGCAACTTGGCGAATGAGATCGCCCAAAAATTTGTTCATGGTCTGAGATCACCCTAACATCTTCATTGACAGGATCCTTCTACACTCTTTTTCTCATCACGGATCAGGTGCACATGTTCCTTTTTCACATTTTTTGTATTTTACATACTTTCATTACATAATTTTTACATATTTTGACATATACATGCATATTTGACTACTTGTATTCATTCTTCTCTTTTATAGGTTCGTCTCATATGTGAAGCGATAGTCAACATCATTCACATCAACAACAATCGATCATTGACATCAATAACAGGTACATCGTGACATTTACACGTGCGTTTATCACCCTAGGTTCATTTTCATCATCACTTTTTGCACTTTCTCCTCCTTAGCATCCACGCTTCACACTTTTATCACTCCATGCTTTGTCTTGTCCCTTGACACGCTTTTATCATCGATCTACATGGTTATCAAAATACGCATCTCTATCTACTTTATGTTACCGAGATTTCTACTCACCAACATAAAGTGGGGGAAAATGTATACACAAAATCACACACTTTGGGTAATTATCTAGTCCTGATTACATACTACTATTCATATGATTCCTAAGTAAGAAAAGTACTAATTAACCAATGTCTTTGGCCACCTTTCTTTTTCTTTTTTTGCTCACTTCTCTTAGTCCTTACACCTTTACTTTCTCAGTCTTCCTTTTTATACCTCAACATTTATCATCCTGGACACCAGTGCCCAGCTAGGACGCCAATGTCAAGCGTGCCTCGTCCCCTTTGGGAGCCTCATGACCCCTTGTATACTTTTGTTCACATCTTTTGGGTCCTTTCTATCCGTTTGATGCATCTTATCTTTTTTGTAGTTAGCCTTTTCAGGGTTAATTACAAAATTTCAAGTAAAGGAATCATATAAATATAAAGTTATGTGATCATAATAAAGGACCAAGCACTAAGCATTAGCTATCACCACCTAAGCACCTAAGGTTCCTTGCATCCATCTAGCATACCATCCAAGGGACACAAGGGTTGGTTATTCTACATACACTTCATAGGAGGGAAGTTCATTCTATTCCATGCACACATCTATTACATTTATTTACATCTATCTTATTTTCTCGCTATCAAGTGTGACACACACAAGAACCACCTAAGGGCACGATTGTGCACAAACACACACACAGAAATGACATTGGGTCTAAGATGTAGTGCAACACTCAGTTGTAAGTTCACCGTTGTGATAGTTAAGGAACAGTACGAACCCCTCATTCTGCATCTTTCTTTTTTAGGATTTGATGTTTATTTGAGGGTTTTGTCAGGTCAATACTTCATTGCAGTATTTCTAGCGACTTCGGAGATCATTGTGTGACCTCATAGATGACCAAAAGAAAATAACAAAAAATAACTAACAACTTCTCAGAGGAGGTTAACTGAGAATTTCCATAGAATCCAAGTTCACGCCAAAAACAGGCCTAGGGGCATCCGCAGGGGCCCTTGTCCCTCTCTAGGTGCCCCAATCCAACTTATAAATCAAGATCTGCATTTTTTCTGAGATTTGGTGGTGTGACTGTTCAGTGCTTCATATTTTCTAGTTCTCTAACTCTTTGACACCTCTGGGATTTTTGCGAATCAACTAAGGCTTCTTATCTCTCTCCTTGTACTTAGGGTTTCATATATTTTGGCTTAGTTTGCTTGGGTTAATTTATGTACTTCATTGTTTCATTTATTTACTGCTACAACAACAATAATATTAGCATATATTTCATAATTAGCTTAATCACCATCCCAATCTTCCATACACCCCGAATCTATAAAATAACACCCATCCCCCTCATTTCACCACTGACTCTTTAGTGCACTTGAAGCACTAATCTCTTGTTCTTTCTTATTTGTTCACACATCTTCACTCACAAGTTTTTTCAGAGGTTAATCCAAATCATAAAGGATAAGTACATCCCATAACACAATTATTTCATAGAATTTCAAAATAGGTCTCAATTGTACATGTGATTGGCTCTTGACATCCGTGTGATTTTCTAATAACCACATGTGTGACTAGTCTGTGAATCGTAGTCAGGTATAGAAGTATTTTATTTATTGTTTTCTCATTTCTATTTCATAAATGTCTTTTATTACTGTTATCCATATTTCACCCGCCGGGCAAAATATTGGATCATCCACGACCCAACACAGAAAGAACCTAAGAAAACTCGTTCAGATCTGTAAATAGGTCACAGAGGGACTCAACAATGGAATAGCAGGGTCAGAAAAGAAGGGGCATGAAGATAAATTGTGCACCTGCAAGCCCAAATTTTTTCTCTAATCTAGCTGCCACGTATCCCGTATCAAAAGGGGCCCCATTTTTCAAACTGTTTTCCCGCTCCTTTGTACGGACCCGATAAAAACTTCAAAGGGGCATATCTTCGACTCAGGGCTCAAAATATAGCAAATCTGTCACCGTTGGAAGTGTCTCAACGTCCTCTACGCCATGGAAAGATAGAAAATCATTTTTTGTAGGCCCTGGTAGGTGAAAATAGAGAAACATCTTCAGGCCTTTAATGTAGGATCTTCTTGCCTCTTCAACTAGATCATATTCAATCGAATATGTCGATTCCTCCTTCTTCGAGGTGCCAAATAGGGAACCAATACAATGAAGATAGATATGGTGGGTGGATTTGCAGAATGCATTGATATTTAGTTAGTTGAACTTTCAAAGAGGGATTCGATGCATTTCTCATGGTGGTTTGGAGAAAGATTCAACTTTTCCCTCTTCTCTCTCTCTCTTATTCTTTCTATATATACTGTAACACTTATCGTCTTGTTCAAGGAAAGAGATTCTAGGCATAGAGAAACTCTATCAAATTTGTTTTCTAGACACCATTTTTTGAGCAGCGAACCTTCTCCTACATGCCCTGGAAAATCTATTTGTGCCTCTATTCCATAAATGTAATGGTTCTGTGCACCTTCTAGAGAAATAAAAATGTGTTTTTGTGGTGTTCTCCAACCCTTTGCATCATTTTTTTTGTTTCCTCCTTGCCTCTCCCTTCCAAATTTTTTTCTTATATACATGTATTTCACATTTGCAGGTACAAGATGTTGTGTTTCATGGAGTTTAATGGTGAGTTTGAAGATCTACACCATGTTCACTTCTGTCTGACCTACCTCATCTCCATTTTTCTTTGTTTATTTCTCCCTCAATATAACATCTCGCTTCCTTTCCTGGTGTATCACCACTTTAGTGTAGGCTCTATTTTTTCCATCTTTCTCTCTCCTTGGTTCCTTGGAATGGTTACATTTAGGTTAGATTTCAGTTTTTCTTGCACTGGAGTAGCTCATGACAGGTAGTTTAGGAAGAGGAATCTAGCCTTCTCTAGAGGAGCTTTTCAACTTTTGTAAGGTCCCCACAACCTTGGGGGAAAGTTCCATTGTTATGCAAATCACAACCAAATGACCCTACCTTAGAAAATTAAATTTGTAGAACTCATTTGGGTATGATATGATTTTCGCAATAATAGTTTTGGCACGCACCGGTGGGAACTTTAGAGGTCTCCACCTTCATTGTAACAAGATTTATGTGCACTTGTTACAATTTTCTAGATTATTAGAAGCTTCAATTTGCACATTTGGTGAATCCATCTAGTAAACAACTCAATCTCTAAGTTACAGACTTGTTTTCCATTCACTTACATTCATACTTATTTCCATATTCTTTCATTCTTTCCATACCATGATGTTGTGCAATCATGACTTCATTTCCACCATGGAATTCACATCTACGAGCAGCAACAACACATTCAAACTCCAATAAGCTTTACAAATCCTTCAAATCAGCATTTTGAGAAAATCCAAAATCAGCATAGTTACCCCTCTATGAGCAGTAGTGTCAAAATCAATTTTGGCCTATGGATATTTCCAAGAACAGGGGTATGCAAAAAAATGAAGAAATTCAAATACAAGATGTTGGTTTGCTAGAGAAGATCCAAAGAAATGGAGATTGAAATGGTGCAGTCAAGAGATACATCTCAAATGAAGGCGTTTAGAATTGGTTGCAAGGTACCCTATCCATGGGAAGGCCCTTTTCCAAGACCCTACATCCCTCAAGTGAAGTTGGACTTCATAATTGAGATGTTACCTCTAACTTGCACAATGGAATGAGGAGATTGAATCATATGATCAGATTATGAAATCAACCTTATCAATGGGTAAGTCATTTAGTAAGTTCATTGTATTTCTTCTTCTTCATATCAAGCTTTACCAATTTCAACAATGTCAAGTTTGTAAACCCAGGCCAATGCTTCTCCAATTGTGAAAACCAACTCCCTCCATCCCCTAGTCTCCCATCCCATCTTATCTTTTCTACCCTCTTCTCTTCCAATTTCAAATCCCCTCCACAAGAGAAAAAAAGAAATTACCTTCCACTCGAAGGAAACAAGAAGTTTCATCTCTTCCACCACCACAAACAAATGAAAAAATGGTTGAATCCCAACCCACTCCTTCTCTTGCCTTCCCAATTCCATGTGGAGAAGAAGAAGATTTTAAAAATCAGTCACAAAGGATAGTAACAAGAGGAAGAAGTGAAAGAATAAGAAATGGTTAAAATCTTAGTGAGCTTAGCTCTTAGGTTTGGGATAACAGAGATTCCTTTGTCTAGCCAATCCTTCAAAGGAGAAGAAAGTTGAAGAGCCTAGTGGTGCCTAAGTCTAAATTTGTAGCAAAGAAAGAACAAGAAAAGGAAGAAGAAAATCAACAGTCACTTTACTCAAAATGCAGTGTCCATGTTGGCACTTTAAGTGAAGACAATATTGATCTAATTACAAACTACCCAGTCAGCCAAGGAAGGAGAAAACAAATCATCTCAAAGTCCCATTGGAAAGGAGCAAGCAGATGAGACCAATTCAGAGTTTTGTAGCAGTAGAAGAAGAAGACATTACTGGTGTTTTCTTACTTTCATTTGAAGTGCCTATTTTGATTGATGAATCCATTTTGGAGGAAATCTCTAAAAGAAATCTTGTAGTCCCAACTTGTCCTCTAGAGCAGTAATTTGATGAGTTTTATATGGCAAAATTCATGCTAGAGGAAGAGTTCAATAAAGAGAAAGATGGTCTTCAAACATAGTAGAGGAAGGAAAAGTTGCTCCAAATCCAAAAGAAGAGGAGTACATTCTAGCAGTGGATAAGAAAAATGTAGATCCAAAGGCTTTGAACACAAAACAATAGGTTATAGAAGAACCTGCATTTCCTTCCTTCCACTTCATATTTCTTGAGCTTTAATGTTGGAGAAGAGGTTTGATTTTTCAAACTTCATATTGGAGGATGAAAGAAACCACAGTGAACAAGTTGGAAACCAAAAAGACACCATGAGAAGAGGTTGAACATTTACAGCAAGACAACATGTGAAGCAAAGTACTTGTCTTATTTGGAGAAATTGTTTTGATGGAGAAGAGACCAGTTGAGTTTCTATTGTTTTCTCCTTCATTCACCCTTCAAATATGTGAACCTGCTGTCATGAAGGAGAGCACTCATTTGTATCATTTTATACTTTATAGCACCCTTTTGGAATCTAGTTTGGGAGACTCAAACCTTTTATGCTCTTCACAGGAGGAAGAAGAAAAACACCATAAGAGTTCCACCATTCCTTCCACGTCATTCACCTAAAGAAGTATACAAGAAGATTCCATTTTTTGGAGTGGAAAATCATAGCAATGGGCATATCAAATAGATCAGACCCTTTCCCAATCAGGTATTTGGCTTCATTGGAGCCAAACGCAGAAGCCACATTTGGTCGTGCCCATTTCAGGGCATGAGGATGAGCTACAAAGCACCAAGGAGCAGCTGCCATACCTCTTTCAATTCAAATGCAGAGCAACTAAAAGAGGTATTGGTTTTGTCTTTCAATTGACAATTTTGTGATTTGGACAGAATATCAGCTTGTAGTTATTTTTTCACTTATCCAACCAGCCATGTTCAGTGCAAAATGAGTTGCATGGATGCCATTTTTAAGGAAGGGAATCTATTTATCCCTACCAATTGCATAGGTTTTTTTTGAGATCCCCTTGGCTCTTGGTTAGAGTAGTGTAGGTAGGTTTGTTTTCAGCAGAAGAAGTTTGTTTTGCACACTCTACATGTTCCATTTGGGAGCATGTATGATTTTCAATTTGTACATAGTTTTTGGTATTGTTGTTATTGCTCTTGCACAATGCATTTCAATTGGCTTTTGGTGAAGTTAAAACTGCAATTTTCAGTGGGTTTTCTAAGTGGCTCAAGAGGTTCATATTTTTAGAGTTCAGATTAGAGATCAGTTGGTTATCAGGCTTGACTCCATGCCCAATGGATGCAAAAAAAGGCCATTGATAATTAATATAACAGGCAAATGACCCCTGTGAGTCGCCAAAGTTGTTAACCAAAATAAGCTCCCTCTTATTTTTTGGGTTAACTTACTACCTCTTTATGCTTCATTCTAGATTTTATATAATTAACGTAATTCAAAGTTTTATGGAAAATGCTCCATCAGATAGACAATTTCTTCCCCTTTTCAGAAAGGTAAAGAACTCTTTCTAACTCCTTGTATTTTTTTGAGTTATGGCTCGGTGGAGTTAGAAGGGAAATTTTGCCCAAGGTGGACTTGCAGAGCTTGGGAGAGGTTTTTACCAAGGAATCTTGGTCCAGCGGAGCGGGGGAAGATTTGAGAACTTAGCGCTTTTGGCTAAAAGTGTAAAAGTCATTTGCGCTCTGCAAGCCCGTGAAGGAAACAAATTGAAAAAATTCCTAAGTCCCGAAAGGGACACATGACAGCATTTCATGCAAAGGTGCTAAGGCGAGCTGGCGGAGGAATTTGGAGATTTTAAAAATTTTCTCCGTAAAAGTTTCTAAGGCAAAAAATTGGCTACATCTTCGAAGTCACCCATAAGCGCCACGTGGCAGGCTTGGACCGGCGGTAGGGAAGTGAACCATCGAGGAAAAGGTTGGATTTTTTCCCTTTGTTCCAAAATGCAAAAAGAAAATAAATGGCCCACAACTCTACCCAAAGGGAAAAAGTGAAAAATTGGATTTTCTTCCAAAAGGCATAAAATCAAAATGCGACCCACGACCCCATCAAAAAGCTAATGCGGGCTTCGGAGGAAAAATAAAATTTTCACACTTTTGTCAAAAGTACAAATGGAAAAAAGGAACCCCATACCTCCGCCAACCCCAATGGATGCCACTTCATCAATGGATTTGTGGGGAAAATTGTGCAAAAATTTGCCCCAAGCCAAATTTGTAGGAGAAAACGTAAAGGAAAAAAACGCAGAAGGGCCATATATTTTGATCCAGATCTTCTTTTTCTGACTATCTCTGGTACCAATGGAAAGATCTGGAGATTCTCTTCATCATGGAGTCTTCAATTTTGCATTTTGGTGAGAGATTTGAGGGAGAAACTTACAAAATGCGCATTTGGCATGGAAAAAGATGCAGAACCCGTTTTTAACCACCAAATTTAATGTAATATTGGTCATTTTCTTCGGTTTGCAAAGTAGACAAAATACATTTGGGAATATGAGCTTTGTAGCATGGATCCCATGAATTTTTCAACCAAATTTAAAACACATTTTGAAAAGTGGTAGTTGGAGCAAATAATCAGATTTTCTACATATTTTTCCCTCTCTTTCTCGCATTTTGATATATAATGTAAACAGAGGGCACATTTTCAAGAAGTTAGTTAGTGGTTGTTCACTGTTCTTCTCTACCTCCCCCTTCTTTTCTTCCCTAGGGTAGAAACATGGAGTTGGAACCTCCTCCCCTGCTCTGTAATGGGCATTTTTTTCCTCTTTCCTATGAAATGGTGCACTGTGTAAATCTGGAGCAATAAAAACATGTGTTTTTGTGATGCATTTTTCCATACTTTCCTCATTTTTGGTTGCATTCTTCTTGCTTATCTCTCATTTTTGTAGGGCATCTGTGCATGTTTTGGACTGTTCATTTGCAGAGTCTTGGAGCTATGTTTTTATGGGATTTTAGAACATTTTCTATGTGAATTCCATCTCTGGTCTATGTTTTCACTTGTCCATTCCTCTCCATTGCTCACCTCTCTTTGTTTCCATGACAGTTTAGACAGATGATCAACATTTTCCTTCTCTAGTGTATCATCGTTTTAGTGTAGGCTCTATTTTTTCCAATTTTCTTTCTCTTCTTGTCTCCTTAGAAGTTAGATAAGGATTAGATTAGCTTGCGTGCACTGGAATAGCTTGTGCCAAGTAGTTTAGGAAGAGGAACCAACCTTCTCTAGAGGATCATTCCCATTTGCAAGTCCCACGCAACTTGGGGAATGATTCAATGTTATGTAAATAACACTAAATGACCCTTCCTTAGAAAAATCAGATCCATAACTCATTTAGGGGGTGCTGTGATTCTCACACTAATAGTTTTGGCACGCCTGGTGGGACAGTTCTGAAGCAGGTCTTACCATTTCATTTCATCAAATTTGATGTGTTTTTGGTGAAGATTCAGCCTTTAGAGGCACATTCAAAGCACATCTAGCGAGTCCATTTGGTCAAAAACCCATTCTCTGAGTTGTAGACCTTCTTCCCATCCATTTCCACTCATTATTTCATCCATTTTATTCTTCTATCTCTTCCATTTTCTCCCATTCCATGAGTTGTGGAAAATCATGACTTCATTCCCTTCATGGAAACTCATCATTTGTAGCAACAGATACAATTTCCTTGCATCCCCACATGTATTTCCCAATCTCCTCCAGATTAACATTATGATCAGATCTAGAAACCATTATACTTACCCATATGAGCAGTGTCAAACAACCCCCTTTGACTAACCAAAATGCTTATCAAGGACAAGGGGATGCATGTAATGGTGATAGTTATGCAAAGGATGCTAGTCTACTGGCCAAAGATTAAAAAAATGGAGTCTAGCATGGTGCAGTCTAGGGCCATAGATGCACAAATGAAGGCTTTTAAGATTGGTTACAGGATGCACCTTGTCCATGGGTCAAGGCCTTGTTCCAAGACATTACAGCCCTCAGGAGAAGTAATATTTCATGGTTGACAATGCTGCCCCCCAACTTGTCACGATGGACTAAGGAGATCGAGGCCTATGAATTTGATGCCAGACAACCTTGTCAATGGGTAAGTCCACCCTCTTCATAGTTTTTCTTTTTCTCTTTCTCAAGCTAGCACCATCATCAACCCAGATGCTGCCAATTTCCAAGATTCCAGAGTTGGCTACCCCAAGTATTGGATTCTCAAAAATCCTAGCATTCGCCTATCCTTCCACTTCTGCGTTTCATTTCTTCTGCCTTTTTCCCTTCCAAACAATCATCCCTCTACCTAGTTATACAAAAAATGAAGTTCCAGCCTCCCTCCCCACCACAAACAATTGCAAATCTAGTTAAACCCCAACCTTCCACATCCTCTTTCTTTCCCAATTCCATGTTGGGAACATGACTCAAGAATCTAGTCAAGGGAAAATGAGAAGAGGAGTCCAACAGAAAAGAAATAACCGATAATCAGATCGAGTTGTGATGCTAGATTTGGAAATCATATGAAGATCCCCTTGATGGTCTAGATCCAATAGAGGAGGTCAAATTCAAAGAGCTCTAGTGGTGCGTTGAGGTTTGAATTTGCAGCAGAGGAGGAGGACCATATAGTTTTAAAGGAAATAAGTGCAGAGCAAGCCAGGCTATTGAAGACACCTTTAGTTCTTCCTCCCACTTCATCCCCTTCAAGCTCTGATGTTGAAGAATAGATTTTGATCTTTCAAAATTCATGTTTGAAGAGTGAAGGGATCCATGGTTGATCAAGTTGTAGATCAAGAAGGACACCATGGAGGAGGTCGAACACATGCAACAGGACAACAAGGAGGTAGACTATCCTGTCAGACTTGGAATATTGTCTTTAATAAAGAGGAGCCTAAGGAGATAACATAATTTTCTTCCTTCCATCTTTAACCTTCCAAGCACATGAACCTGCTACCATGGAGGAGAACATCCAAGTGACAACAACCCTACATCTCATAACAATGGCTCTTTAGGAATCAAACTTGTGAGGATCTTAAAACCTTCCATGATCTCCACAAAAGAAAGAAGAGAAAATATCGAAAGAAAGTTCCACCATCTACTTCCACACCATTCACTCTAAGAAGGTCCATAAGAAGAACTCCATTCTTGGAGTTGAAACTTAGAACAAGGGGCAGCATTCAAAAGGATCATACCATTTCCTAATTAGGTACTGGGCTTCATATGGAGCCAAGGGAGAAGCCAAAACTATTCATGCTTGCTCCAAGGCATGACAATGAGCTATTAAAGTACCAAGGATCGGCTACAATACCTCTGGGAATCCAAATGCAGAGCAGCTGATTGAAAGAGGTATTTGTTTTGTCTCCAATTGGATACCTTGATGGATTTGGAGTGGAAGAAAGAGGCTTGTAGTTAGCCTTCCACTCCTAATCTAACAAGCCATGCTCAGCTCCTAAATCATTTGCATGGTTGCCAATTTTGAGGAAAGGAAGCTATTTCTGCACAACCTGTTGTAGGATTTTGTTTAGCATTCTTCCCTCTAGCTCTAGTTTAGGAGTAGTGTAGGTAGATTTTACTTTTCAGCAGAAGAAGTGCTTATGCAAACTCTGCATGACTCATTTGAGGCATGTATGATTTGGTCTCTGTATATAAGTTCGTTTGTCCATTTCTGATCCAGAGGTGCATGAAGGCCAGGCTCTTCAATATTCATGGCAAGAAAACTCATAGTGGTACCTGTAATAGTTGCCATCTTCAAAAGAAAACAAATGCTAGAGCAACTAAAGTCCATTTTAAAATTAGTCCATTTCAGGGATAGGTGAAATCCCAGAGTCAATATAATTTTCTACTCTCAAAAACTTCATTTTAAATATTTTTCTTATGAAAATTGAGAGTGCTGAGTCAGTGTCGGAAAAAATTTAGAAAATCATATAGGCAGAGGTTAGCAGTGGCTGCATGGATCAGGGGAGTCCATTTTATAATTTCAGATCAGAAATTTTAGGTTTATCATTCTTGACTCCATGCCCAATGGATTCTTCTAAGGCCACTGGTTTCTTCATCTAGTAGGGAAGATGTTCCCTGCGAGTTGCATCAAATTGTTATCCAAAATTTTGCACCCCTCGGGAAAAATATTGGATCAAGACATGACTCCTACACATAAGGAAATTACCTGAAGGAAACTCATTCAGATCTGTAAAATAGGTCACACGAGGGACTCAACAATGGAATAACATGATCAGAAAAGAAGGGGCATGAAGATAAATTACACACCTGCAAGCCCAATTTTTTCTCGGATCTAACTGCCAGGAGTCCCATAGCTAAAGTAGACCCATTTTTCTAACTGTTTTCCCACTCCTTTGTACAGACCCGATACAAACTTCAAAGTGGCATATCTTCGAATCAGGGCTCAAAATATAGCAAATATGACACCGTTGGAAGCGTCTTGAAGTCCTCTACACCATGGAGTGTTAAAAAATCATGTTGTGGAGGCCCTGGTAGGTGAAAAGTAGTAGAAACATCTTAAAGCACTTTAATGCAGGATATTCTTGCCTCTTCAACCATACCAGATTCAATCGAATCTTCGATTCGATCCATTGGAGGAACCGAATAAGAAAATGATACAGTCAAGACAGATATGGTGAGTGGATTTGTAGAAAGCATTGATATTTAGTGGTTGAACTTTTAAAGTGGGATTCGATGCGTTTCTCACAGTGGTTGAAGCAGGATTCGAATTTTCCCGCTTCTCTCTCTCTTATTCTTTCTATATATACTATAACAATTCTCATCTTGTTTAAGGAGATAAATTTTAGGCATAGAGAAACTCTATCAAATTTGTTTTCTCGATGCCATTTTTGAGTAACGTTAACCCTTCTTCTATGCACTTAGAAAATGTATTTGTGCCTCTATTCTAGAAATGTAATGGTCTGTGCACCTTCTTAGAGAAATAAAAACATTTTTTTGTGGTGTTATTCAACCCTTTGCATCATTTTTTTGTTTCTCCATGCCTCTCCCTTCTAGATTTGTTCTTTCTATGTATGTATTTCACATTTACCAGGTGTAGGATGTTGTTTTTCATGGATTTTAATGGTGAGTTTGATGATCTAGGTCCTTGTCACTTCTGTCTGGCCTCCCTCATCTCCATTTTTTTCTGTTTCTTTCTCCCTCAACAGAATATCTCGCTTCTTTTGGTGGTGTATCACTGCTTTAGTGTAGGCTCTTATTTTTTCCCTCTTTCTCTCTCCTTGGTTCCTTGGAAATGGTTAGATTAGGTTAGATTTAATTTTCCTATACTGGAGTAGCTCATGGTAGGTAGTTTAGGAATAGGAACCAGCCTTCTCTAGAGGATCATTCCCATTTGCAAGTCCCACAACTTGGGGAATGATCCAATTGTTATGTAAATCACACCAAATGACCCTACCTTAGAAAAGCAGATTTTTAGAACTCATTTGGGGGTGCTGTGATTTCACACTAACAATTACATTAAAAAATTTAGGGATCTGACCAAGGCAGGTGCCTTAACCACATAAAATAAGTAACCTTTTTCTATAGTGTTTTGATTGCACATTTAGATTCATATTTTGGAAATTTAACCCATTTTATTCATGGAAATAACATTATAATGCCCCCCACTCATTTAAAGGTGACAATAAGTCCATTTTCTTTTTAGTAACATGATTTGAGTTGATTTATGTGATATATCTAACATTTTTATAGGGTGGCTCAATATCTAGCTGTATAGAAAGATATATGGTTGTCTATATTTTACTCTGATTTTAATCCAAAGTTATAGATTAGTATACATAATGAAAGTAAAAAAAACCATTACCAATGTTGAACATCTATGGGACTGCATGTGAGACTCTTCATTTTTTGACCATTGTTTAGCTTTACGTAGAGGTGTGCATTATGATAATTGATGCCATGATATAGTAATAACCTTAAGAGTTTCACATGGTGTGGTGTGGCATGGTGTAGAGTCATGTTGAATGATGTCCCCATGATTTTAAAAAATTGGCACATGGAAATGGTGATTGGGTGTGTTTCCCCTCAACCCTACACCATCTAATCCTTTTAAGAACAAAAAATATATGCATTTGTAGATGGAGGTAAAAAAAATTTGGCTCCTCATGACGAGGGTCGTCAATCCTCTTCATTAAATAATGTCAATCTAGGGGTGGTGTCCAAAGGTTGTATGCAAAAGGAGAAAGAAATATTTATTGATGGTCCCTTCTACCAAAAATCCACACTTGCAAAAATGTAAATGCACACTTGCAGGAATTAGAAACATGCTTACATTAATTAAAAAGCACACTTTGTAGAAATTAAATTCACACTTGCATGTAATGAAAACACACGTGCAGGAAAGGAAGTAAAACTTATAAGAAAGAAAAATTCCTAAATTGGAAAGAAAGAATAAACATCGAATACACTTGCAGGTTTACAACATATTGTACATCAAAATAATAATGACATTTTACGAAGAAAAAGACAACAAAAATAATTATAGAATGGAAAAATAAACATAAATATACTTTTCCATCTTCCTTGGAATGAGTGGTCAGCTCATTCCTCGAAAGAGGATTTTAATCAATACTATTTACAAATAGGCAGAAGGTAATTTTAGGATTGACCATAAAAATGGTGATTACATTCAATGGTGTGGGAGGTTACACTTATAATTTCATGCTTCCAACCACCTTCTTATTTTAAGGAATACATCTTTATCAACTAAGATTCCAAATCTAAAAAACATCAATCTCAACAAAAGATGGAGATAGCTTATCTAACTATCTGACTCTTTTATTGAGAATCAAAATGATTATTGATTCTTATTTATTTTACAAATATAAAATACTTATAGAAATATCTATTTTTAGAATGAATTCCAAAAATAGGTCATAATACCACCCTTGGAATTATGTTCATCTCTACAATTTTAGTATTCATCCTCATATCTCTAATATCCAACTTTGATGCTCTGATAATCAACTTTGAAGCAACCCAAAAAGACTTTGAAGCATCCCCAAGAGACTTTGAAGAATCCCTAAGAGACTCTGAAGTGAGATGAGATACTCTGAAGTGAGCTGAGATACTCTGAAGCAAGCTGAGATACTCTGAAGTGAGCTGAGATAGAATACTCCGAAGTCAGTAGAGATACTCTGAAGCGAGATGAGACGCTCCGAAGTGAGATAAGATACTTCAAAGCAAGATGAGATAGAAAACTCTGAAGCGAGCTGAGACTCTCTAAAGTGAGCTAAGATACTCTGAAGTGAGTTGAGATACTCTGAAGCAAGCTGAAACACTTTGTAGCTTGTGAAAGAACCTTTGGATCTAATGCAATGATGAAATAACAATCTCTCGAGATGATATGAGAGATTTTGAAGATATTCCAAGGCTAGTTATAGTTGGTGCTTGGTGTTCAAAATGCCTTATTCAATGATGATAGCGCAGTATGAACTGCATATGCACAAATTGACATCTTTTTCCTGATAGTCATTAGAAACAGCTAATAGAAAGATAAAAATGAATTCTAAAGAAATAACCATGGTATATACTCTTTATTTTATCTTAAATAAACCATAAGTTCAG
Source organism: Taxus chinensis (assembly GCA_019776745.2). Taxonomy (NCBI): domain Eukaryota; kingdom Viridiplantae; phylum Streptophyta; class Pinopsida; order Cupressales; family Taxaceae; genus Taxus; species Taxus chinensis. Next base: position 764,717,743 of record CM034154.1, on the reverse strand, counting down.
ATATTACACTTAGATCCACTTTATATATGCAAAGAAAAAGACTATCAAATATTATATAAAATGGGCTATTTATTGGGCTCATCACCTCATAGTATTGCATAGTGTGAGTTACCCTTTGCGATTTGAAATTTAAGTGTGTTATGCCATGTTGAATTTGATCATGTGTCCATTAAAGGTGTGGTGCACACTTGGGTGACATCATCATTGATTTTCTTAAATTACATCATGCCATAATAAGAGTGGGTGTGGAATTTTATAGATATGGATTAATTGTTTCAGAGGTATTGTGAACAAGTGAGTGAAGATTTAGAGTACTGCGGTCCTTTAAAGTGAGAGAACATGAACCAAAATATATGAAGGTAGGTTTTTTGGTACTGTAAGAACCACTATCAATAGATCTCTTTGGATCTTTCACTGTCTTTGTAAATTAATCATACTAATTGCATTAAGACTAGGAAGAAAGTGTGAACTTTGGCTTCTAGTTGATACCTCATGAACTACTTGTCTTGTTTGGGAGTTGACATACTCTAATGACTTTGTACATTGGATTAACATAGTTTTGCTTATAAATAGTTTCTATAATCTAATTTTTCATTGCTAGTGGAGATCATGCACCAATAATATATGATGTTCAAAATATTAAATATGCATAATTATATGGGACAATCTTTTTAGAAGTTAGCACAACATGTGTTAGGCATGGAATCACTTCAGGCATCTAACATTTATTACTTCCCAATGGATACAGCTATTTTGCATGGATTGGTTTTGAGTATACACTAGCAACTATGTATGTATGGATGTCTAAGAAGTACAACACAAACATCAATTGGTGTTATATCACAAAATAATTATTTTTTGAAAGGGATATATGGTGTATGAGAAGTGGCATTATATAGTGATCTGCATACCTTTATTGTTGTAGAAATTGATCCATCCCAATTAATAAGGTACAAATGAAGAATGATTATAATATTTAGTAAATTGATGGTTAATTCAAAGTTGAGGTTCTTCATGTTACCACCATCAATTAGAAAAGTCAATGGCACCCTTATATTTGCATCTATAAATAGAATATATATTTTACTTCAATATCCTGTGTTATTGGGGTTGCTTGTGTGGCTTTGACCAAAATACTAGGATGTGTTTCATTTATTCCATGTGAGGGATTGATTATATCCTATATTTCTTTCCATGTAAGAAAAGTCTTCTCAGGAATGGAACTCTACATTGGAGTTGTTACTACTGTTTTGTTTGTCACATCATTTGCCAACCTCATATTATTTTGGCTTCTTATTTGAAGATAGTAGTTTCTTTGGTGGATATAATACATCACACTTTCCCTTCCTCTTAAATTCATCCTCAATAGTTACTACATAATTATAGGCTTATCCCATCATCTTGACCTTAAATAGGATCATATTTGGACATATTAAATGGTGGTAAGCTACTATGGTGTTTGAGAACTATATTCTCCTTTATCACGAATGAGCCTAATTTTGCATAGGGGTAAGTTGCATGGAGATGGGTGCAAAAATAGATATTTTAAACAAAATGCAAGCATGGTTTAGAAAAGTGTGTTCGCGTTTTAAATTTCCAAGTTCAGTGATTACCGAACCAAAAGCGTGCACATGTTATAAAAATATAAGTTTTTCATTTATTACTCTTTATACTTTATTATTTCTTATACTTTAATTTTATTTTAGTATACATAACAAATTAGGGTCACTCTGTATCTTATGGAACTAGTCTCATAACTCCGTCAGTCACATTTTAAAAGGTAGTTTTTCATAATCTAATCTAGTCAATACGTAGGTATTTTTCAAGATTTCAATGATTCATGCTAAAGATTTTAGGGTTTAAATTCTATCTTCGATGCCTATTTTTGGAAATTATATAGTTGTTGTTCAGGTTTTGGTGCCTTGTTGGTTGGTTATTGACATTTGTAGGAGTTTAAAAATGTGTCAAAATTATATTTTACAAACCTCACAACTTCCAAAGGTAACGCCAGTTGCTCGAATATATGGAATCATGAATTTTTCCATGAGTGTGGAGTTGAAGCCTCAATTTCATATTAGAATCATGGTAGAATCATATTATGGAAGAGTACTTACTTTACAATCATAGGGCATGCATCTTTAAGATGGATACTCAACTAATCCTTAGAATCAACAATATAAGGGAGTGACCTTGGTTCCCATGCAAGCGCATATATAATCATTTGAGCCTAATAATATAGATTAGCAATATTAAAGGTTGAGAAAGAAGATTATCTATCTAAGTACCCTGTGATATATTCATTTGTTTAGTAGAATAACATGAGATAACTTTAAGATTTGGAATCTAAAATAGTGCATCACATCAATATCTTTATAAATCTCAACAAACTCTAGGGTAGGAGCTGGTGGAAAATGTGCCAATTATTCCGCATATTCATTTCCTTTCTATGGAGAAAGAAAATAAAGCCCTTCATTAAGATTTTTTCTAAGCAAATTAGTTGCATTCTCAGCTTAATGTAGGAGGAGTTAGAAATTTTATTCAAGTGCCGCATACTTTACAAATAATCAAATCTACATCAACATTCAAAGAAATGGTTTTTAGAGATAATTTAGTGTTTTTATTAAGAAACCATTGAAATAAATTCTTATATGGCCAAGACACTATTGCAATAATTTTCTGCATTACAAAATAGGAAATTGGTGAAAGTGGTAAGATGGGGATATTACATGAGAGTGTACCAAAAAATTATCAACATCTGTTTCAAGAAGGGTAAAATCCAAGCCTTATAGGAACTTTCCATTCAAAAGAAGATAAGAAATACTTAGTTATGTATGGGAACATAGGATATTACTCCCGTGATTGTGAAAAGCTGAAAGAAATTGAGGAGTTTAGATTTTCCAATCAATAAGAAGTGGGTGCATCAACAACCGAATTATGATGTCATGCAAAGAATGTACAATAATTATGGAAAAGAAAAAGGGATAATTTTATTATATGCTAGAAATGTAACAAAGACACAAGCAACGTTTTGAATAAATTAAAATATTATAGAAGAAGCAATATATTAATTGATTGAACCAATATTTTAATTGGTTCAATTTCATCATTAATTGAACCAAATATTGGGTTTCATCAATTAAAGATCTGATTTGGGTCAGTTTTAATCGCGTTAACGTGATTATGACTATATACAATGTAATATTTGGCTTAATTGTCCCTAATTACATAAATAATCTTACCAATTAGTCAATTAAATCAATCAAAGAGCTAATTTTGACCAATTTGATGATGACAACAAGGATGACAAAGCAATATTATTTTATTAGAAACCAAGATAACATGTTCTTAAGATTGAGTTATTATAATTCTTTGTACTTTTTAAAGTCTTAGTATTTCAGTCTTAAATAGTACTTCACTTGAATCTTACTTACTAAATGTGGATCAAAATGCAAGCTTCAATGATTATCAGGATTGGAGGAAACAAGAACATCACAAGTTTTTTTCAAGCCTTATAACCTTAACTATGAAATGTGAGTTTCTCAAGATTTTTAACTAATCACATCATTCATAAGGCTTCTCCACATACCTTAAACATGTATTTATATGAGTAAATCTCTTATTCACCTTCCTCTCGTCAAGCGGTGGATTTGATTCAAACAAGGGTTATGACCAAATTATAATTAGATTGTGATAGTCTTAGTAAAAAGTATGAGTTTATTACTATATGAATTTCTCCTCATGGGAATAGGGTTATATTTATCTCATTACACTCTTCACACTAATCTAGTGACTTCTATGATGGTCTACTTGTATACTCCCAGCTAATAGTGATTTCACTCAATTCAACTAAAATAGGGTCTTACACATGACTATATAGGATGATGGAGATATCCTATAAGGATACTTTTTACACACATATAATAACCTTAGTTTCTTTTGTACTCTCAACTAAAGGTTTAGAAACCATTCTTGTCATACTAAATCCATTTCTACATGGAAACACCAAAACTTCTGACAATACGATTATGGGACTAAGCCTTATGGAAAAATAATGATTTATAACAAGGTTTCATCTAAAAATTAGAGTGTATGATGATTCTAAATGAATGTATACATGATTCAAACCTCCTTAAACATCATCCACACATCTACATACCCATAATAGAAGTAAGAATTTTAAATTTATTCTAGGTATTATATTTAGGGTATGATTGTTATCATGAAACAAATACATAGTTAGGTAAATTACCAGCCGGAGATGAATGTTACTAAACCTTAGAACTATGCAACAACTTCATTCCATTGTTAATATGGGATTAGTGAATTATGAACAACATAACTTTGTTTTTCTTGTGTATATTATTACAACCTTGCAAAGAAATCTTAAAAATCTATGTTTTTCATTTCCCACTCCAATATAGACTCTTTTTATTCTTTTTCTTTGAATGGAAATCCCCCACCCTCTATCCTTTCTTGTTTAAAATTAGTTAGAGGAAAACGAACACATCTTAGGTTTCCCTACCCAAGGTGGTTACCAAGTTGGGTTACACAAGTATTGACAAGGTGAATAAAGGTGATCTTCCATCTACCATGTATCACTAAGTTTCCATTTTATTTCCACGAAGAATCAAGATCAAGCAAGGAGATAAGATTAAGGAAAAACGCCTATTAGATAAATTAGGAGTTCAAACTTTCAAATTATTAAGTTTTGGTGAGAAAACATGTTTGAAAAGCTAGGATATAAGGAGATAACAAGAAAAAACTAGAAGATAAGACTTTATTGACCCAAAATGAGGTTTAAGACCTCAACACACCAAAATTGCTCTATATACCTCTTGGTTGCCCTTTCATCATTTTGAGCCCTACAAACTTAAACTTTCTGACTATATAAATATGTTTTTGACCCCAATTGCATCAAACATTGCACATTTGGTTTATTGGCTCAAGAGAGTGGTAATTTAGCCTATTTGAGTCATATGAACTTAATTACAACTTTGTGATGAGATTTAGGGATTAGTTTGTCTTAATAACATCGTGCACACTAAATTAATTGTAACTATATGACATGTCTTAGGGTTTTATGAACCCCAATTACATCAGCTAATGTGCATTATCATGTAAGGAGGCTACCATGAAGGAGGAGATGGTCTCTATAGATCTTCAATGCATAAGAAATTGCATAAAGCCATATGATGAGGTAGTAGAGAAAAGAAAAGAGAAGGGAGAGAATATTGCATTACTAAAGTACAAATGGCATGCAAAAGGAGTCTGAACAGAAGGACCAGAATGAACAAAATATTACCATGATGCACAACTAAGCGTAAAAAAGAGGAGACCCTAGTGGAAAGGTGGGAGAGTGCAAAGGAGTGTGCAAGAAGAGGATACTCCAAGACGAGGATTTGATGAGTGTAAAGACATTCGCACGTGAAAATATGAGAGATCAAAAGGCAACTAAGAGAAGTTATGTCATTGTAAGCCATTAGAGCTAAGTAGAGAGAATAACCAGTCTAGGATAGGTCCCTAGGAAGAACACCAAGAGTCTGTAAAAACTCCATAAGAGAGTTCCAAGCTCCATAGAGAGAGGTTGCATGTAGATAGTTCATAAAAGTCATTGAGTGAATGAGAATAAACCATTGAGTTTCATTCCACTATGTTAACTCTACAAACATTGTCAGGTGGTCACCACAAAGGAACCATAAGAATATTGTTCCAAGCTGCGATCTCAGATGATAATAGCACACCACATAATAGTTGTGAAATCAAAAGAGCTAAAATACCATGTGATGTGAAATCCATCATAATCCATAATGCTCAATACATTACAATAGAATGACTTGAATTATTCAATAAGAAATATGTACATATAGGAGGAGGGAAGTGTAACTACTACCTAAATTTAGTGGTGAAGAACTCCCACTAACTGATACTGGTAGTTAAGTTACAACTCCAAAAGACTAGAAGCTAACTTTGACATAACATGAGAAGCTAACTCAACACAACTAGTAAGAACTCCACACAAAATAGTAAGCAAGAACCCAACAAGTGTAGGGCTAACACAAGTGTAAGAATTATCCTGATAAATAAATAAAAGGATAACATAAAGTAACCTACACTAACACCCTCCCGTAAGCATAGCTTAGGTGGGTAGAAAACAAGGTTCCTGACAACAAGGCCTGATGAGGTACCCACGCTACAATAATTGGGAAAAATGGACACCTTGTCAAGGTACCCAAAACTAGTAATAACTTTAGTAGAGAGAAAAATCCTAGATTTATCCTCAGAAGCTCGACTCCAAAAACTTGTACAATGGTGAAGAAGTGTGGTGAATATGGTCTAAATCCACTGCTCAATCATATAACTCAAAAACAACTGACACTGGGCTTCACCAGAATAGCTCCATGCAAGGAGACTAGTAAATGGACCTGATATAAACCAAAGTACAACAAAATAACCCAAACATAATTTACAGATCAACTGCGTAACAATATAGGTGTGCCACGATCCAAGAAAAACTAAGGAACAAGGCAAGGACACGAGATCATTTAATAAATAGGAGTGCCACTAATCCAAGAAAAGGCCAAGGTTAATCAAGATAAGGGCACGAAACCCAAAGAATGCAGTATCAACACCACACCCTCCCATACTATTTAATGGTAGAGTGACACCACAGATCTGTATGAGTTGCAAAATCAACTACTTGAACACTGACAAACTAACACTGGGCTCCACCAGAATAGCTCCCCCATAAGAGAGACTGTCAACATGCAAAAAAAATCATTGTCGAGAACACACCTGATCCAAACTATCTCAACAAATCAAGAGAGATATAAATGTATACACCCATAGATACTTAGAATGTGGGATACCCAAAATTTTAGGACCATCTGCATAGGCTTCAACCGTTTTAAAATGCATCCACAAGTGATGACAAGACCACATCCCGAATTTCAACACTTTATAGAATTGAGTGCATGTAAATATTACAATGAGTAACAATACCTTTTCACATTTATTACATATGTGTAAAATGTCACCAATGCATAGATCTCAAAAAACATACACTATTATTTCAAAAAATTAGACTCACCTTAATCCGAGCTACGGATCAAAAGTATGAGCTCTACAAGGTTTTGCTATTAAAATAATATTTTAATGTTGATCTTTTTAAAAGGTACACGTGACACCCAAATGTCCAAAGGGTAAAAGAGTGCATCCACATGATACATGCTTGCGACCAAAGGATAAAATCCTGCGCCCAAAACCTAAAATGTCCAAGGGTAAATTTTGCATACTCTTGCACAACAATATCCAATGGATAAAAGAATGCACCTAGAGGGTAAAATCACTATCGTACATAAGACACCAAAACGAAAATAGTGTAGAAGGTAAAATGCATTCGAAGGTACACGCTTATATCCAATGGATAAAATCTGCACTCATAGGGTACAGATATACGTCCAGTGGATAAAAGACTGCATCCAAAACCAAAATATCCAGAGGGTAAAAAAGAATGCATCCATAAGGTACATTGCTTATATCCAATGGATAAAAGAATGCACCCAGAGGGTACAGATCTACATCCAATGGATAAAAATTGCATCCAAAACTGAAATACCCAGAGGGTAAAAGAATGCATCCACAAGGTACACGCTTATATCCAATGGATAAAAGAATGCACCCAGATTTCATGTCCCAAACATGGTTGAGACAGTCGATTCTAGAATTTTATCCACCTTCCAAATCGAGACTTTGATTTAGGAAAAATGCATTCTGTAAAATTTGGGCAAACAAATTGTCATATACATGAAGTATTGTTTCCACTTATTTGCAAAAAAAACTCTGATGATGTCTACATCATCTAATTGCTCTTATACCATGAAAGGAACGATAATGCAATGGCTTCTTCATCACCAATTTTGATAAGAATGAATAATTTGGAAATAAAACATTCTTCTTTGACTAATAGCAGAAGAGCTCAAAATAAAGGAACCCTCATCATAACATTCAAATGCTCAAGGTACATTCCAATAGGAATGACTTGAATTATTCAATAAGAAAGATGTACATATAGGAGGAGGGAAGTGCAACTATTACCTAAATCAGTGGTGAAGAACTCCCACTAACTGATACTGGTAGTTAAGTTAACTCCAACAGACTAGTAAGCTAACTCCACATAACCGAGAAGCTAACTCAACTGGTACACCTACAAGCTAACTGTAGAGGTTCTCACAGTGGGAGAATCCTGTATAAATAAATAAAAGGATAAATAATAACCTTACACTAATAGTCACCACCTGTCGTTCGTCGTTAGTTAATTTATTCACCTAAAGATCCAATTTAGGTCGATTTGAGACCTTAATCATAATTATAATTATGTGATGTGAATTTTGACTCAATTGGGCCCCCTAATTATACCATGCATTACATAGTTAGTTGATTAGTTCAATAAGAGAATAAATATTGATTAAATTGAGCCATGTGAAACTAATTAGAACTTTATGATGTGATTTTTTACTTCATTTAGGGCTAATTAAAACTCTAGACATGATATGTTAACAAAACATGTAAGAGGAGCGTGATAAAGATCCATGAAGAGAAACCACCCACTCACTTCCAATGTTGAAATATATAAAACCTAAGAAACATAAAGTGGGTCAAGTCCACCATTTGAGGCACTAGAGTGACAAAGTAGAGAGACGAGCTGAGTCACATTGAACAAGTGAAACTTACTAAAGGGTCCTAGTGAAACACCATTGTAATAGCTTTACAATTTTAATTGATTTTTGTAACAATCGCAATAATGAGAGTAATATCTGTAGTTGTTTTCAAGGATTTTTAAATCAATAAAAACTTGTATGTGTTTTGATTTTTTATGTATTATAAGGTATTTCACGAGTCCATATATTTAAGCAATTGTTGTTATCTTTGAGAGTTGTGAGGTTTGTAAAATCTAATTTGACACTCTAAAACTCCTACAAATGTTAGCAACCAATCCAAAAGGCCCCAAAACCTATCAAAATGACATATGCTTTCCAAAATCGGACATTGATTATATAATTTATAACGTAAAATCTTTAGGTTGAATGCTTAAATCCTGAAAAAATCTATGTACTGACCAGATTAGATTATGAAAAACTATATTATAAATCATGACTCGTGGAGCTGTGAGACTAGTTCCATAAGGTACAAAGTGAGCCTAATTTCTTATATTTACTAAAATAAATTTAAAGTATAAGAAATAATAAAGTATAAAGAACAATAAATGAAAAATTATACTTTTCTAAGAGGAATGATGCACGTTAAAGTGTGCTCATGTTATAATGTGCTCAACATTATAAGAGCACTCATGTTGTAATGTGTGCGTTTCCTTGATTAATGTACCCAAAGCAAGTGTTTCTAGGCTCAAAAATGCTTTGGTTTCTTGACCCTAAGCCCTGCAACTATTACAACACAAAAACATGCGTGTTTTTGGTTGAAAATGCATAAATTCATCTTCCTCCATGATAAATCCTACAAAAAGATCGATATATTTCTTAAAAACACGCCTGCAATGTAAAGTAAAGTATCATCTTTCTAAATATGTAATTTTATTTTATTTTTACTATTGTGAGGTTTTCATTTATATTTATTTCAAACTATGTCTTTTATACCTCTATTTTTAGTGATTATAAATGTCTATCTTTCATCATGTATCTTTTGTTTCACTCCTCCAAATTGAATAAAAATTATACAGTCCCAGACTAGGACTAATTCTATAAATATTCAAAAAAATTATAATTTTCATTTTTTTTGAGGTGGTTGGGGGGGCACGGTCAATTATCCATTATTTTTCAAATTTCAAAGTCTCTTTACTTGGAAAATCATAAAAAAAAATACTCACTAAAAAATGTAACAAAAAAATCTATCCCAAACTAAATGATCACATCTATCCTTCCACCAAATGATTTTAAAAAACACTAATTAGTGCTAAAAAAATGAGGGGGGGCACGATGGACTATCTATTATGTTTTTTGCAAAAATAGGAGCACCTATTAGCATTTTAGATCTTTAACCCACTTACACTTAACCATTTTATAACAAAATGGTATTTTAGAGACTAGACTCAAAATGTTACAATTCACTTTCTCATAACATCTTCAAATTTCTAGTGTAGTTATCTCAAATGACTCGTACAAGTTGACATTTCTTATTTTCAGAAAAAAAAATGTCCACTTAAGACCCGCCTTTGGCCCCCCCTATCCATGCAATTACCCCATATAGGTCATAAAAGGTGTTAGTGTAGGCTAGGTCCACCTCATAATATCATTGATACATTTATTTCCCTCAAATTTATCTTCATAGAAATTTTTAAGATAATATTCACCCTTGAAGGATTTTGGGAACGAATCCCAAATTGGTTCAAGCTTTCTTCTTTATGGTCTTTCTCCCATATAGTATGGGCTTACCAACACTTCTTGATGGGTGAGAATACTTTTGGAAGTACAATATTTATTTTATTTTTCTCATAAATTCATTCATAAAAAATATGAATCTAACTGATCTAGCCAGTTATCTACCACACCTGCGTTGATCTTATGTTTCGATCATGTGACAAGTTACACCCCAGTCAACATACTAGATAGAAATTTATGAAGAGAATGGATCTTGAGATTGTGGGACACATAGGCTAAAGTCCTCATCGAAGACAATTAATAATATCATTATAGTCTTGCTTAAGTTTTGAAATTCAATCATAGGATACTTTCTCACCATTATATGATTGAGAAGTGTGTTGGGAATTGGTTGGCCAGTAGATCGAAGGCCCCAGGCAATTAAAGAGATAAGTCATAAAACCATTTTAGGGTGTAATCTTTTAGACTTCATGGGAATAGATTAGTAAGACGATTATCATTGTAGGCATAATATAGACATGATATGTGGAAGGAGAAAATATGTTTTTTTGGATCTCCTTTACTTTCGCAATAAGAATATTGAGAGAGACAAATCCTATAGGAAAATTATAAGAAGCCACCACAAGTGCTAATGAATCATGAAGTAAAGCATGTGAGTCCATGATATGAGAGTTCCCAAACCTAAATTATTATAATTTAAACACTTTAGCCTACATATTATGAACAATCAACATAAGGTCACATGCATCATAATGCAAGGATCCATGCATATGCATGAAAGGTGATGTAAAAGTAGTAAAAGTAGGTAGAATAGACATAGGAATTTGTTGATTGACTAGAGGTTCCCCTGTACCAATGGTATATGTAATCATAGTAGATGTAGGATCATGAGCTTAGACAGGAGCTTCTACGTGAGATGCAGGTGGAATAGAAGTATATTCCTTTTTGAATTCATCTCTAACTATGTATATTAAACAGTCAAATCGATCTAGATAATTATTTTAAAAAGAATTAAAAATTATATTAATCTTCATGAGAGTCACAATCATGGTTGACATTATATTTTAACTTATTCTTGAAAGGGATTAGTGGTGATGGCCATGATGAATTCATTAAAAGGTGTTTGCATCTACAAGGGATAATTGATTATCTGTGAGATTTCGTCATGGGAAATTAATAATACTTATATGACTCATCGTTAATTGGGATAGTGTATTCATGTGTCTCGCGGATAAATTTAACACATCTATGTATTATAGAGGATACATTTGTTATATTGTGGAACCATGGTCTCCCCAATAAAATATTGGAATGTAGAGGGGCATTCAATATGTCAAATGTAGAGGGCATTGTTTTGGGTCCAAATAATGTCAATGTGATTATACCCATTATGCGTGGAGGATACTATCAAAAATCCTAGAAATAATGGTTGGCAATTGATTATACCTCGTAAATATGCCAATTTATTGGACTAAAGAGAGAGTACATACATTGATATTGAATCTGACATTGACTAAAATGATCTTGATTAAGAACTTTCAAATGCGAACTATAGTATGTAACATACGATATAGGTTCTTAATATCTTTAGATGGTAAACTAGTGGGATCAAAGATGATGACACCATTGGTTCATGCCCTATATAAAGAGATGATATAGTACAATATAAAAAATATGTGACAAAATAAAACCCAAATGGTGTATACTATTTTGGATGGAAGGCCTATTATGACCCTAGAAATCATAAAGGGTGTGTAGAACCTAGAAGAGGTATATCAAGGATTAAACCCTAGGGAAGAATTGGAAAATAAGATTCAAGATATAGAAATCTAAAATAACACCCTCAGAGAAAGAAAAATAAAACTCTAGAGGCTAGGGAAAGTTATGTAAGATCAATAAATGGATTCATCTAACGATTTACCCTAAATTATAATTGAATGGGGTTTCAAATTAGGGTTGAAATATTGAATGTATAAATGTGTAATTATATTAATAAATAAACACCTAAACATTTATATCTAGAAGTATGTGTAAAGCGATGTAAAGAAGTCACATTTAATTAGGCCATCTTCCAAATATACTAAAACACAAGATAATGATTTCACTTAGCTTTTTTGTTACTTCACATGATGATCTATATTTGGAAATAGGTCAAACAAGTTATGACAAGGTTGAATTTGCTTATTTTATGAAATAGAGCCATAAATCCTCACTAAACAATAGTGTCACATCTAGAAACTAGCACATGTATTTTCTATCCTATTTCATGATAGTTTTTGGTGTTTTCTATATTTTTGATTCAATTTAGGTTGTTTAGTCTCTATCTTTAATTGGTTTTTGCACTTTTTATTCTTTAATAATCCTCGTGCATGCACCTGTAATGATCAACACCCTAGTTTCTTGCACTAATACTCAAATAATCATTATACAACAAACATGATTTGTGTGGAGTTGGAGTGCCCTTGATGGCCAAACCCATTTTTAATTCTGACCAAACACTGTAATGCATTGGTCAAATGATGGGATAAAACTCCATGCGGTAGTTATCCTAGTTATCCTTTAATATTTAGTGCAAATCTAGAGTGCCCCATATTTTTCCTTGTGCCTCAAAACTAGTAGAAGGCATAACTATATATACTTTAAAATATACCCTTCATGAGTATTAGATAGAGTGTTAAATGATAATGCCATATAGAATGCTTGTAGATAGATATTCACTAGAATAAACCCCTTGAAGTTCCCTTTGGTATGTAGGTGATTGATAATGCTTGATTTAACTTTGTGGAGCTCTTGACTTAGCATGGTTTTCTCATAACCTAGTTTATAATGCTTTCGAATCATATAGAGGCTACTCCTAATGTCTACTCTTGATTTAGGGAATATTGGGGTAGTTTTGTTTAAGACTTGATAGATATTTGCTATAGGAATTTTTGAGAATTTCAGGTGAGTAAATAATGTATCTAAATTACTTTTATACCACTCCACAGGATACAATTTTGCATTAATACTAGCTAAGAGGGGAAATAAGATAAACATAAGAAAATCTAATTATTTCCCTTTAAGGTAAAAAGTGTTATAAAGGGACATAACCATATGATAGTTCTATCTAGATCTGGACAATAGTGTCCACGGAAGTGGAATGCAACAAGTGAATATCTAAAAAAGTATGATAGGAGATGTATGATGCTTATGTGTAATGAGATCAATCGCGTAGGTGTCTGAGAAATAAGTGAGATAATATGAAGTATTTTAAAGCCGTGAGAGGGAATAAGATAGTGTTTTAAATTTTTTTATGTGTCTGCAAATCATAATTAAAGGATATAAGCCAAATCAATATTTAACAAACACCTAATTATAAAATTTAGGTGTCTACAACTTCCATAGGACTTCGTGTGTGATTATTCACCTTTCAAGCATTATGTGGCTAGACTAAAAGGTGCATAGTATGCTAACATATGATTTGGAATAACAAAAGCCTCGAGAATAAGACGTGGTGTGGCATGACATGTTGCATATTTGTGTTAAATGATGACACGATGATTATAAGATTTTGACATTTAGTGTTACCATGTGAAAGGGGAGCTAACCCTCAACCCCGCACTATATAACCCTTTAAATAACACACACTTAACGCTTGTGTGGATGGAGACAACAAGTTATTATAACCTCGTGATGTCGCATAGTGTGAATTACCCTTTGCACTTTGGCATGCAAGTGTTTACAACCTAAAAATGGTTTGGATAAGATAAGGGTTCGATAAGAGTTCTTTGCTTAACTTATTTACCCAATTACAAGAATGTTATAAGAAGAATAATATAAATAAATGAATCAAAATTAATAATATAATCCATAATATAGCTATTATGATCCATAAATTGTCTCATTTAAACAATAAACAAATCATGTTCCAGTGATAAAGAATGAATAATTGACTAAGTTCCTTTTAACCAATACAATGTGCATTAAACATTCACAAAATACTGAAATATGACAGATAGAAGGAAAATGAGACACGAGATTTATCCTGGAGAAACCCAATGGGAAAAGCTCTATTTGGGTAAGCAAATTACTTCCCTTTCACTATGTAATTCTCCAAAATACAAAGCTACTGCCAAAATAATCCCTTAAGAAGGATTCAATTTCCCTCTAATTGTATTTATTTGCTTACAATACCTAGCAATGAAGAACTCATATTTAAGGTGAACAAAATAAACTCCAACTCCTCCCCTTTACTCGCACTTGAATTCACTCAAAAACCCCTTCTAGAATGAATAATTGAACTTGTAGTTATAGTTTTTATGCCCACAAATGGAGGGGAAGACAAAATGAACTGATCTAGGAAGGCAAACTGATCTGGGAAGTCCTAGAATTTTTAATTAGTCTGATTCCTATTTTGACGCCTAGAGGAGGTGGCAGGCATCTGGAGGATGCGTCTAGAGCAGAATCAGGCATTCTCGAGGAGGCATCTGGAGGGGTGTTTGGAGGATGCAGTCAGTTTTCCGGGCATCTAGAGGATATAACCATGTGTCTGAGCATCTAGAGAATGCAGAACAACAATGACCTTCTTATATCATTTGAAGGTGTTTGGATCACCATCAACCTGACTTGACCATTTTCCCATATTAAGAACATGCCAAGAACATGCACTGTAAGTATCAATAAGGAGAATACATAGAATTGGGTCTTTCAGATCCATTTTTGGATCATATTAATACAATAAATGATTATAGAACAACATAACGATAGTGTAAAACACAAGGGTTGAATAATTAGTTGTGTAAAGAGGTACAAAAAATGATTAGGGTGTGTATATTAGATGAAAAGGTTGATATGAACCTAAAAATGCTTCATTACTAAGATTGTAACTGCAAACTACTCCTGTATGAAATGGTGTATATCTAGCTAGGGAGTGGTGCAGTTTGGTTTGACTTTGTAAACATGTTAAACCTACAAAAAATGAGCTTTGTAACTTTTCTTTCCTTTTTCTAGTTTAGAAATGGTCATTAATTTTTTCCTCTAGGGTTCATACAACTTCATCACTACCAATAATGACTTGTAACAAATAAAAAACCTTAGATACCGACAAAAAAAATCATGAAACAATTAGATAACAAAAGAAGAAATCCATGTGTGAGTGAGGTTGTACTAACCTTGGTATTTAACCCCTACTGAATCAATCTGGGCATTGCACTACATTCCCTCGAGTGGGATAAATCCTCATGTAGTTCTCCTAGCGTTGGTACAAATAATGTATGTAATCTAATCCAACTGCCTATGTTTCCCTCATGTCTCTTGACAGAAAGAATATTGTGCCTGGATATAGATAGAATACAAATGTACCCAACATGGTAGTAGTGTGGTGTGATGTTCTTGAGATTTTTAACTAATTCCCTTTGTACCTTAAGACCTTTTCCAATTCTTTTATTGAATTGGTCTTGGTAAGAAAAATCTCTAGGACCTTTTAATGCTTAGTAATGGAGGAAGCTAGACATTTGAACCTATTTTGAGTGTTTCATCCCTATGATGTGGTTGCTCTAAAGAATGTGAATGTTATTTGGGAACATTTAGGAGAGTCTTGATTTATTTAGTGTTGATAGTTTACAATAAGAGTGCTTGAGAATGCTAGGTGACTTATGAAGTGCATTTGAATTACTTATACAATATTTTGTAGGTTAGGTATCGCATTAAAGCCGACCTAGGGTAGATGAAATGATGCAGATAAGATATGCATGTTAAGAAAAGAGTCATTTGAATGTGGTATGTGGAAAATTATAGGTCGGCCAAGACCATAATATGGTATGCCCCATTCTATATGGTCCCATACAGGGATTTAGCAATGATAGGGTCGGAGTTTGGGAAATATCCTTGGGGATTGAGTATTGCTTTAGATAATTATATTCCACAAATGAATAAGTGGGCAGTGTGTAGAGATTAGAAAGTAATGAAAGAGGTAAAAGGATTAGTCAAATAATCTTACGATGTGAGCATAAGTCTCAGTATAGGAATAAATCTAAACTTTTCATTATAAAAGGATAAGTTACAAAATTTAAGGTTCCACATTTGCTCCCCCTTTAAGCATGGAATTGAAAATTGCATATTTAAAGGAAATACATACTTGAGTGTGTGCACACACTTTTTATTTCATTGATTTTTGTTGTTCTTGCATTGGTGTTGGCACATTCGATAGTGAAACCTACAACACAAATTGTAGTTAATATCCGTAAAAGAAATTGAACTGTATCTCAAGAGTGAAAAACACGTGTAACTTACAAAAATTGAATTTTACATAGTAAGATAAATAGAGGAAAATCATCGAAGGAATACACCTATTTGATTTGTGGAGGGAGGATTTCTCATTGAGGAGATCGATCCCTAATTTTTTTTAATGAGAATCCAAAGTGGGATAGAAGTTAAGTGCACATAACCTAACACTAAGGAGAGGTACCATGCAACCTTTATCCCAAATAACCCCCAAAATAGGAAAGTGTAGTGTATAGAGTATCTATCCACTTTGATATCTACGCCCCCCCCCCCCCACAGAGAGAGAGAGGGAAGAAGAACAACCTATGAAGTACTTGTCCAATTTGATATCTTCCAACCCCATGAACTACACCGTTATAGACGAATCTAGGCCCAATTTTGTAATAACACAAAAGAGAAAGGGGAATGGCTATCTCCAAACCAGGAATTCTAATTACAAAAATGTTGGATAATATAAAAGGATAAGAAGTTACATGCCCCAAAACCTTGTATCTATAATTGTATCTAAGTGATGCAATGAAGGAGGAGTGAAGTATTCATGCCCCCTTTATTTTTCTCTAAAATGTGTCATTTATATATGAAAATACATTAGAAGTCTCTAAAAGTCTATAAAAATATGGGGGATATTGAATTTTTCTGTATATTTTTCCCCCAGGATAGAAGCATCCAATTTAGGCCAAAACGGACTATGGTTTCATCCCTTAGTGGACCTTTATGTACCCGTATGATTTTTTCCTCTTTTTAATATATATTCTTGTTTCTAAGGGTCTGTGACCTTTACAAAATTTTGCTCGAGTCCTGAATTCTATTTGTATCATTTGTATATGTATGATATACCCCAAAGAATGCCCCCTCTTTTAAGACACGTGTGATATAGATGTAGAGTGTGCATCTCAAAATGATGTTTACCCATGTCAGATAAGTTTGGTAATCTACATAAGATCACATAGACAATTATTGCGGCGGCCATATTTTATGTTGGGTTCACCAAATGTTTATACCCTAAAAATGGTTTGATAAGATAAGGGTTTGATAAGAGTTATTTCCTTAACTTACTTATTTAGGTGTAAAAATGTTATAGGTAGAATATTCTAAACAAATTAATATACATTAATCATACAATCTAGAATATAACTATTAATAAAATAAATGACAATAGAACAATGTACATGATTTAGTTTTAAACATTTCTTTATCCAAGAACACAGTAGCTTATGTGATTTTGTGGTATTACAAATTTACTACTTGGACATTAGAAAATATGGCTACAACTCTGTATTTATCCGATATCCTACGAACATCCTTCAAATAGTACCTGGGATTAGTAACAAGAGCAAATTGCTCATGTACTAGTCCCTTTTGGGAACTAGTTATCCTTTTCCCTCCTTTGGCATAATTTTCAAATGCCACATCATTTGGTACATTTTCTAACTAATATTATCTTATTACTTTGGGTTAGATTTTCTTGTTATTAATGAAGAAATTCAAACAAGCGAATAATACACACACACACACACACACACACACACACACACACACACACACACACACACACACACACACACACACACACACACACACACACACACACACGAATTACTCATTATCATTAGGGGATGAACAATTTGGGGCTAATACTTACTATCTACTATTTGGAAATGAGCAATATTCAAGGATTACATCTAGGTTGCATTATTCACTGCATAGGAGGGGCTATTTCTAAATTCCATATCACACATTATTATTGGGAGAAAATTAGTTATATCATGTTATCTTGGTGTGATTGGAACAAGGGTAACCTAGCTTCAAGGGTGTTAGGAATTAATAATATCTAATGCAGAATAATTCCTCAGAATCGCAATAATAAGAAGTATGAATAGATTTACAGAAATGAAAAATGAACAACATGAAGAAAATATTTAACGTGGTTCACCCAATGTGGGATACATCCACCAAGAACACTTGCTCAAATTTTATTACAAGCCAACAGTCTTCACAATTACAATAATCAGATCTTGTTTGGAGCTGCGCTCAACAAACCCTCCCAAATTCACACTTGAATTCACACACACTATTCACCTTCACAAAACACACTCATATAAATCCTATTATATGTCCATCTATTTATAAGTACATTAATAGGTAGCTGAAGAGGTAGTTTTACAAAACAATGGGTACCGAAAAACCATGGGCCCAAAAATAGCCCATAACGGTTACCCATTACCCATGGGTTAATAAACCACCCATGAAAATGTGCTTCAGGGGCTTTGCCCCCGAGATCCCATCGGGGGGGATTCACACCCCCGAACCCCCTTGACCCGCTCACCAGCAAGCGGGACCACTGTAAAAATATATGAGTGTAACACATGAAGGTGTATCAAACTCTAACATGAAAACAGGCTCCACAAACATAACAATCTCCCACTTGGAGACTGATTTCCACTAAGCAAGCTTCTCAACCCTTCACTGTCATCTGTAAAGGCCAACCAAAGCTAAAATAGCTTTAGTTTGTCCCTTGTGACCACCTTGGTCATCATGTCTACAGGATTCTGACTGGTATAAATATTCTCCAACTTCAACTTATCTTCCTCCAAAGCTATCTTGATTAAGTGATATCTCAACTGTATATGCTTCGTCCTGGAGTGGAAAGCAGAGTTCTTAGCTAGGCGTGTAACACTCTAACTATCACTATGTAGCTTACATTCCTCCTTCTTATGCCCCAACTCCTCAAGCAATTGTTGTAACCAAATCATCTCTTTGCTTGCCTCTATGGTAGTAACATACTCAGCCTCTGTGGTTGACAAAGCCACCAACTTATGTAGTTGTGAAATCCAGCTCACTGCTGTCCCACCTACAATGTAAATATAACCTGTCATGTTCCTCCTACTATCTACATTTCCAGCCATGTCTGAATCTACATAACCACGTAAAGTGGTGTCTGATCCACTATAGCACAAAACTGTCCCCATGGTCCCTCTCAAATACTGAAGGATCCACTTTACTGCTTGTCAATGATCTTTACCTGGATCACTCATAGATCTACTCACAGCTCCCACTGCATGGGCAATATCATGCCTAGTGCACACCATAACACACATTAAACTGCCAACCACTGATGAGTAAGGTGCCTTGGACATCTGGTTTCTTTCCTGCTCTGTCTTGGGACACTGCTCCTTTGATAACTTAAAATGGTCTGCCAAAGGATTCCCAACCGGTTTAGCATTTTGCATGTTAAACCTATCCAATACCTTCTTAATGTACTCTTCTTGAGATAAAGTCATCTTCCGTTCCTTCCTATCCCAAGTTATCCTCATACCAAGGATTTGTCTGGCTACCCCCAAATCCTTCATATCAAAGGATTCACTTAGTTGTTTCTTGAGTACTTTTATTTCCTGTATGTTTTTACCTGCAACCAACATGTCATCAACATACAAACATAGGATAATATAACTTCCATCCTTAAATTTCTTTGTATACACACAATGGTTAGAATGACATCTAATATAAATTTTCTCCATCATGAAGTTATCAAACTGCTTATACCATTGACGTGGAGCTTGTTTCAGGCCATACAAGCTCTTCTTCAGTTTGCACACCATCTCCTCTTTACCTTTGACTTCATATCATTTTGGCTGCTGCATATATAGCTCCTCCTTGAAATCACCATGGAGAAATGTAGTCTTTACATCTAACTATTCTAAGTGCAAGTCTTCTGCTGCCACTATTCCAAGAACAGTTCTGATAGAAGTCATTTTTACTATAGGAGAAAAAATCTCATCAAAATCTATACCTTGTTTCTATGCAAACCCTTGGACCACCAACCAGGCCTTATATCTTTTCTTTCCTCCTTCTTCATCTTTAACTTTGTACACCCACTTGTTCTGCAATGCTCTTTTGCCTTTTGGTAGCTTCACCAAATCCCAAGTCTGGTTCTCCATGAGAGACTTATGCTCCTCATCCATGGCTTGCTCCCACTTCTTACTGGCATCTACCTGCATTGCTTCATCAAAGCTCTCTAGCTCTCCACTATTAGTGAGTAATAAATAATAAAGAGAAGGAGAAAAACTTTAGGACCTTTGAATGCTTGGTAATGGGGTAATCTAAACACTTGAGCTGCAACCGTTGCTTATACATGACTTTCTCATTAAAGACCACATCCCTAGACCGAATGATTTTCTTGTCCTTAATACTCCAACATTCAAATCCAAAGTCATCAGCACCATAACCAATTAAAGTACATTTTTCTGATTTAGCCTCTAGCTTGGTCCTATCATCCTTGTCTATATGAACAAACACCTCACATCCAAAGACTCTAAGAAATGAATAATAAATTTTCTTACCATACCAAGCCTCCTCAGGTATGCCTCCATCCAAGGCACTTGTGGGTCCTTTGTTTATCAAGTACACAGCTGTGCTCACCGCTTTTTCCCAAAAAGAAAGAGGTAGTCCTACATGTAACCTCGTGCTCCTAGCACGTTCCATTATTGTTCTGTTCATCCTTTTTGATACCCCATTCTGCTGCAGAGTTCCTGGAACTGTTTTTTGCCTGTGGATTCCATTCTTAGAATAGTAATCATTAAATTCATTGCTGCAATACTCCCCTCCATTATCTGACCTGAGACATTTTAGCTTAAGACCTTTTCATTTTCTACCAAGGCTTTCCATTTAACAAAAGTGTCAAATACATCAGATTTGTTTCTAATACAATAAACCCAAATTTTCATTGTTGCATCATCAATAAAAGAAACATAATAACTTGAACCCCCAAGAGATGTTACCTAAGTTGGCCCCCACACATCAAAATGCACCAGCTCTAACTTACTCTCTTTCTTTGTAGGTCTAACCTTGAGAAACCTTACTCGCTTTTGTTTCCCATATATGTAGTCCTCACAGAACTCCAAACTTGTTTATGTATATCCAGGCAAATTCTTCTTTATGATGTCCATGCCCTTATGGCTCATATGACCAAACCTATAGTGCCATAATTTTGTATCTACATTTGAAGCCACAAGATTACAATCATTAGTACTTTCAGTGGATAAATACAAGGTTCCAACCTTCTTACCTCTTTCCACCACAAGAGCACCCTTAGTAACCTTCCAAGAGTCAGCTGTAAATATCACAGTATAACCATCACTTCCCAATTGGCCCACCGATATCAAATTTCTCCTTAATGTAGGTACATGTCTGACATCCTTCAATAGCCATGTATTCCCATTCTGCATCTTAACTTGAACAGAACCTTTTCCAACTATACTGCAAGGCTCATCATCACCAAGAAAAACATGCCCAAAATCCCCTTGAACATAATCAACAAAATAATGCCTATGTGGAGTAGCATGAAAAGAAGCCCCTGAATCTAAAACCCAAGATTCAGTAATATTATGTAAAGAAAGAATCAAAGCATCCTGACATACATTACCCGATGCCACATTTTCCTCCTTATTTTCTTCCTGTTGTTTATTCTTGTCCTAAAGCTCCCAACAGTCCTTCTTTGCATGCCCATACTTTCCACAGTTCCAATATACAATCTTGCTCTTGGATTTTGACCTTTCCCGATCTTTCGATTTTCCACGGTTTCCTCTATTCTTCTGTCTCCCTCTAGTTTCCATTGTCAAAGCATTCCCTGAAGTAGAATATTTCCTGGAGCTTTTTCTTTGCATTTCCTTGCTTAGAATCACCCCTACAACATCCTCAAACTTCAACCTCAAGTTAGCTGGAACCGAGTTGCTTACCGCCATTACTAGGCTATTCCAACTTTCAGTTAAAGAGTACAGAATTAATAAAGCCCTAACTTCTTCATCAAATTCTATTGTAACCGAAGCTGTCATATTCACAACCGTATTAAAATCATTTAAATTATCTGCTACTGAACCATTCTTAGACATCTTCATATTAAACAACGTTTTCATTAAAAACATCTTATTAGAGGTAGAGGGTTTTTCATACAACTTCCCTAATGCATCCATCAGTGCTTTTGTAGTCTTTTCCTTTGAAACATTAAATAATACCGAAGATGCAAGACACAACCGAATCGTTCCAAGTGCCTTCCGATCCAAAAAATCCCATTCCGCATCTGTCATACTCGAGGGTTTGTTCACCTTCTCAGACAGCGGAGTATAAAGATCCTTCTGATAAAGGTAATCTTCCATCTGCATCTTCCAAAGACTGAAATTCTACCCATTGAATTTATCAACCCTAGATCTTCCATCATTTGCCATAGCTCCCACTCAAGATAAAACTTTCCCTGTGATTCAACACTTCAGCAAACCAAACCAGGCTCTGATACCAATTGTTAGGAAATAAGAGATAAAATATGCGGAATAATCCCTCACAAAATCGCAACAGTAGAAACTAATATGCAGAAATTATTACAGATCTGAAATAAAATTGCAGAATAAAATAACACAACACAAGGAGACAATATTTAACGTGGTTCACCCAATTTGGGCTACGTCCACCAAGAATCACTTGCTCAGAATTTATTACAAGCCACCATTCTCTCAATATAATACCCAAATATGTTTGGAGCTATGCTCAACAAACTCTACAGAATTCACAGCCGAATTCAAAACACATCTGCAATGTTTTTCACACCTCTATCATATGCATAAAACCATATAAATAGACAACTGATTAAGTAGTTTTACAAAATTGTGGGTATCAAAACCACAACGTTTTGTTCTTTATATGATCATCATGTATTCTTGTTATGATATTCTTGTTGTGTGATTAACATGTATAACTATAAATAGAGTAGAAATGTACCCAATATGGTAGTAGTGTGGTGTGAAGTCATTCATATGATAAAATTTATTCCCTTTGTTCATTAAGACTTGGAAATACTTGAAGCAACTTTCTCTTGCTAAGACGTAGCTTTAGGACCTTTGAATGTTTGGTAATGGGGGAATCTAAACACTTGAAATTGGTTTGAGTGCTCAAGACCTATGTGGTGACTGCTATAAAGGACAGGCCTTTACTTCCGGAATATTTGGGAGAACCTTGATTTCTTTAGTGTTGATATTTTGTAATAGAAGTGCTTGAGAATGTCAAAGGAGTTATAAAGTGCATTTAACTTGCTTATATAGGATTCAATAGGTAAGGTGTCACATTAAGTTTGACATAGGGAAAATGAAATGCCACACATAATATATTCAACATAAGAAAAGATTATTAGAAGAGAGTGGATGAGACCATACAAACTAGTCAAAATTGGAGTGCAACCTACCTGTGTTGTATTGTCCCATTCAGGGACTTAGTGACAATAGATTTTGAATTTCGGAAAGCTCCTTGGGGATAAAATACTTAGTATCATGAAGTTTTGAATGAGGTTATAGAGTACCACAGCCCATTAAAATGGAACCCTATGAAGTGCAAGCTATGAAGGTAGTCTTAGCGGTATCACAAAAAATCATTATTGGCAAATCCTCTCAGATTAATATGTGATACACTTAATACAATTATTATATTTATCATGTGTTCAATAAGCTCTAATGTGCTTCATGGGATTGTTTAGTGCATGGTGTACATTTACAACGTTTTGTTATTTCTATTATCATCATGTATTCTTGTTATGATATTCTTGTTGTGTGATTGATGTTCTTAAGATATTTCCTTTAATATTTATATACATGATGTGTATCTACCATTCTTATTTGTATCATGTGTGTACTATATCTTGTTACCTTTATTTTAAGTCCACATTGTCATATATTTCTCAACTCGGGGCATCGTCCTATTAATCAAGCCTACATTGATTATACTCGAACCACCTTAGGACACTATTTAATTATCCTATATTCAATCCCAAATTGATTATATCTAACATATCTTGGATTATCATCCTATTTTTGAGCCTACATTTTTATGTCTTACATTAACCTATATGTGCTTACATGACTTGCATCTGTCATTTAGGGCATGACTCTACCATAGGTCCTCACATTGTTTATAGTCATACCCACAAAGGGGAATGTTACGTACTACATACATGTTTTGCACAATTATATATTTACATATTTATGCCTATATTTTTAATTCCTATCGTATACATGGTTCTCTTAATCCTTTTCTTTTGAGATATATGATTCATAATATCATCTCACAACTCAAAAGGGGGGAGATATTTTTTTTTTTTAATCTCTAGTTTTACTTTCTTGGAGATGTCCTTCAATTTCTGATGGAGATGGTGTGTGATGTATCTAAATTAGATATAGATGCCCTTATATCATCAGGAGGCACACTCCAACAATTGATTCAAATACTTTATTCTCATTGCCAGTCATATGAGATTCACATTCAACATGCATACAAATTCGTCACATTCAAGTGTATTCATTTTTATTATGATTGTAATGTACTCTTCACAAATTTAGTAAATTCTTACTTATTAGATTATAAAATTATTAATGCACTCTTTTTTTGTGTAGGGTTTGGATTTCCAACACATGAACATGGATGTGAGGAGTTGAATATATCTATTATGTATCCACATGATTAGTTGTTTTTACTTTGATATATGCACACATACATCAAAGAGTGAAATTATGTAGACACCTAATTTTGATGCATGGCTAATTAATTGATTTACTATTAGTGTATTTATGTGTTTATAGATCATTGGTCGAAGTTATAATCGTATTGGTGCATTTTCCTTATGATTACTATTATTTGACTTATTTTATTTTGTTTCCGACACCTTCGATCTTGTTTTCTCTTTATGAGTTCTTATTATTCTCCGGATGGGATTTGCTTTGTCTCTTTTCTTCCATTTTCATATACTTACT
Organism: Taxus chinensis; assembly: GCA_019776745.2. Classification (NCBI taxonomy): domain Eukaryota; kingdom Viridiplantae; phylum Streptophyta; class Pinopsida; order Cupressales; family Taxaceae; genus Taxus; species Taxus chinensis. The sequence continues at coordinate 764,692,305 of CM034154.1, read as the reverse complement.
CTCTATTCCCCTTGATTTCGATCAATAATCAATTTTGTAGGATTTTGACCAATTTCCTACCCATGGTTTAGGCCAAATATTTACGAAACTGGTCGTTTTCTTTTTGTGGGCTTTTTTAACCATAATTTTGATTTCTCGGGGCTTTTGTTTTTCTTTGTAGGATTTCACACTTATTGTATGCCAACTTGCATCCCAATAGTGTCCTAATTTGAATTCAAGAAGCCTATAAATAAAAAGGTGCAATAGACACATTCAAGATACCATGAGGATTACATTGAGCACGTCTATATTAAAATTGTAAAGAAAAAAGTTGTTATTTCTAAAACATCCTTGTAAAAAAAACTCATATTTCAAGCACATAAACTCTACTCGTTACTAAACACATTAAAAAGACAAGGATTGGGATAATTGCACTACACATGAATTCCTATTGAATGCATTATACTTGTTTGTTGTTTGCCAATTTGCTCTCTAGTTGGGGGGCTTGATAAATATCAAATAAGATTAGTTTTTCCCTAACCCTAAAATATATTTGTTTTTCGTACACATTATATAAACCTATAGGCTACACTAAGGTTTCAGAGAAGGAGATTAAATACCCTATTATTCAAGACATAACCAAATAAAACGAAAGGGATTTTATAGATTAGGGAATGAAGAACACATTAACAAAATCATATTCATCTCTACACAAATAGATCCATTTTTTAGAAATCATGTTGGGCAATTTCATAGGTTTTGGATCTCCATGATTTTAGTCATAACAATTTTATGGTCCCGTTTCTCTCAACATTGTTCGTCTCACCTTCTAGATCTAATCAAACAATGACATTCATATTTTTAATATTTTAATCACGAAGAGAGTTTGATTTGAGATGATGAATTTGACATCCATTTGACTGTCATTTGGAAGTTCTTCCCTTGCTTGGCAAATTCAATCAATAAATTGCAATATCTTGGCCGTAGAGTGGAGTTTGGAGGCACCTTTTTCTCTCTAAAAATATTTTTTAAGATCAATATAGCGGTAAAACTAGATTGATAATATATATATCACAAGTAGGTGAGAAATTCACAAATAGAGGTAATAAAGTTATTACTCAATGGGGTATGTGAAAAATCTTCATACGTATGCATTTAAGATTTTTTTTTTGTGTTTTTAAGTTCTTCAAATAAAGTCTTTCAAGTTTTGGGTTTAGAGGCCTTTGGGTTTCAATTTTTGGGTTTTTGGTTTTGAGGGCACTTTATATCAAATAAATTTTTGTGTTTTTTAAGGATTTTCAAGTTCAAGGTTTTAGGGTTTCTAAGTTTTGTGATCTGAATTTCAATGTTTTCAGGTTTAGGGATTTCAAGTTTTGGGTTTCAATATTTTCATTTTTTTGTGGTTTTGGGGTTTTAAATCTTTCATTTTTTTTGTGGTTTTGGGGTTTTAGATTTTTAGATTTATGTTTTAGGCTTTAAGGGTGTTTAATATCGATGTAATTCTTTATGTTGTCACAGTTTCCTTGTTAGGAGGTTTGGGGTTTCATTTTTTTAGGGTTCTTAAGTTTTAATCTTTCAGGATATGAGTTTTAAGGTTTTATTTGGTTTTTGAGGTCTTCAAATTTTGGGTTTTTGAGTTTCTAGGTTTTAGGAATCAAGTTTCAATATTTTCATAGTTTTTAGAATTGGGGCTTTTGAGTTTCAGGTTTCAGGGTTTTCAGGTTTATTATGTTTTTGAGGTTTTTATGGTAAGATCTTTTCATTTTTTTGGATTTCTTATTTCAAGTTTTGGTGTTTTTGGGTTTTATGTTTTACATTTTGGGTTTTAGGTTTCATATTTTTTAAGTTTTGGGTTTGCAAGTTTTGGCATTTTTAGGTTTCAATTTCATATTTCGAGTTTTGAATGCAAAAATCCCGTTTTATATCAATCTAGTTTTCATGTTTTCGGGTTCAAGGTTTTTCAAAATTTCACAATAAGAGTTTTCTAGGTTTTAGATTTCTGGGTTTACGTGATTTCTAGGTTCTTGGATTTTGGGTTTCGATTTTTTCTAATTCTCTGGGTTATCAAGTGCGGGAATTTTGAGTTCCAAGTTTTAAGAACATTATTTATCAATATAATTTTCATTTTTGATATCTTTTGGTTTATGAGTTTTGGGTTCAAGTTTTACGAGTTTCAAGTTTTGGGTTTCAATTCTCAAATTTTTTCGAGGGTTTTTAAGTTCACATCTTTCAAAATTCTGGTTTCAGAGTTTTTGTGATTCAGATTTTCGATTTCCAGTTTTGAGTTGAAGTATTTTTGGGTTCATGGTTTTCAAGTTTCAAGTTTTGGTGTTTTTGGGTTTCATGTTTTGAATAAGCTAGCTACATTTTTTATCAATGTACTTTTCATGTTTTTTAGGGTTTTCAATTTTAGGGATTATGATATTAGAACCAATGATGTGAATTTCAATTTTATCCACGAATCTAATAAAGTTTTTCAGTTTTTGAATAAAATAGTTACATTTTATATCAAATTTCTTTTCCTATTCCTTGAGTTTTGAAATTTAGTGTTTATGTGTCCATAGCTTTTCTTGTGCTTTCCCCTTGGTCTTATCATAGTGTCTACCATCTTTTTTCCCGCTGCTAAGGTGGGTGTCACACTTATAAATGGCCAACTCTCCCCCCATTGCAATGACTATTGAAATTGATGGAAATGGCTCCCAAGCGCGCGAGGAAGTTTGTGTCGAAAGTCTACGACGAGGTTTGGACTTTGATCCCTCTCTAGATGTTATCATTTCTGATGAATGCTTGGATCCTATTGTCCAGTGGTATCAAAACCATTGCCTTGTTACCTATTTATGTGGGTGTATTCCCTTGGAAACCTACTTGCAGAATTAGATGAAAAACCATTGGGAGTCTAACGGTATCCTGGTTTCAGGTGTTTGTAACCTCACTAAGGGGTTTTATATATTTTCCTTTCGCTAGCCTTCTTAGCTTTAAGCCCTTTTTCTTAAGGCGTCATAATGGTACTTAAGTAATACATTGCTTGTGTTATCTCCATGGACAATCCGACTAGCCAAGTCTCACTCAAAATCCCTGTTTGGATTGAGCTTCTTGGCCTTCCCATTCACCTCTGGTCCTTTTTACCAGAGATTGTTAAGTCCATTGGCATGGTGATTTTCCATGAACAAAAGCATTTTTTCTTCGCTCATCCCAACAATCGTGTGTGTGTTGAAGGGAACCTTGCAAAATATCTACGGGACTATCTAAATATCTAAGTTGGGTCCCTGTGTATCTCTCAAAAGGTGTTTTATTTTAACCTTCCCAACACGTGCTTTCTTTGTCAGCCCCCGGACCATCGTATTCAAAATTGTCTACTTTTGGTTTGCTTCAATCTAGCACCAATGCAACCTGTTGCTTCAAAGTCTAAGCTTGAACCTCCAATTGATGGTTGGACTATGGTTGGTTCTAAGAAGATCTCGGGGGTGAAACCTTCTGTTGAAGTTCCACTACAATCTTCTTCCCCTCCGTTGTCCAAGGATGAGCCAAGAGTGGTGCAACCTAGTCCTTGGTCTCCATTCCTTCCAAACCCTCGCAGAGCTAGGTTATTCAATTTGATTCAAAGAACACTGGGAATTTTTCTTCAACATCTCTTCCTCTGTGACACTCACACATTCCACCTGCAAAGGTTTCACGCAGCATGCGAGGAGATGACAGGGCTAAATGCCACTCCATCCATGTTGAGCATAATGATTCAAACCAACTTCTTCTTGTCAATAATTTTGCCATTCTTGGCTCAGAGTATGGAAGTCCTGACAGGCAGGGGGAATTTTATATGTCTGATTTTTCATGAATTTTATGTCATGGAATGTTCAAGGTCTGATAGAGCCCTCACGAAATTTTTTTGTTCGTTTAGCTTTACATTTAATTAGCACTTTAGATGTGATTTGTTTATAGGAAATCAAGAGTTCTAGTTTTTTGCTTCAGACTACTATGACATGTATCGCCCCTGATTTTACGCACTTCCACAATTAACATATTGAAGGCAGAGGTGGTGCGAGCATTTCCATTGCACTGAAATTATTGGCATTAATCACTACGTCAGGTCAGGACCCCAGTAATAGGGTAGTATAGGTGATTATGGGTATTAATGATCTTCCTTTTGGTATTCTTAATATTTACACCCCTAATGAAGGTCCCGAAAGAAAAATATTATAGAAATGGTTAGGTGACAACTTACCCATTGCTTATTGGTTGGTGTGTGGTGACTTCAATATGGTGGAGCACATGGATGATAAATACGGTACCCTTCCTATGCACTGGTGTCTTAGCAAGCGTGAGGACTAGTATTATTTTAAAAATCTTTAGGGCCGTTCCGATCCTTTGCTTAGACGACCACAAGAATTTAAAGACCAAACATGGTTCACTTGGACCAATCTTCCAGAAGGATATGATTGGGTTTTAAAACGCCTTGATTGTGCACTTCTTTTACAACAACCTTACTTTGATTTTGACATGCAAGGATCTTCCGTTATCAAGGTTTGGTCAAGAGTGATTTTTTCATATCACCATCCAATCACATTTAAGGTTGTTTAGTAGGGGGCCCTCCCAAGGTGCCCAAATCGTAATTCTTTCTTAAAGTTTCTCTGTTGAGTCATCTAAGAGTGATCCCACTCATTGCCAAGGTCTGGAATATGGCGCCACATCCACATTTTTCTACCAGATGGACTTTGTGGTGGGAGGTGGAAATTCATTGCACCACTAGGCTCCTCTGCTGATTTGGTGAACAGGTGGCCTAGGATCGAAGAAGGGCCAATTCAACTTTGCACAAAGAATTCAGAAGGATCTCTCTACTTCTATAGTCTAATCCTATCGACTCTCACCTTCATACCCAAGTTTTTGGTATTCGGTAAAAGCTTAAACTTATTGAATCTCATTTGGCCTGTGGTGTGCAGATCCAGTTGAGAATTCACTGGCTTAGGGTGGGAGATAAAGCCTTGAAAATATTTTTCAAATCCCTCTAGGCCAAAAATGCTCGTCAACATATCAAAGCTATTTATGATTCTCACCAACAACTTACTGAGCTCACAGAGATTAGTGGTGATTTTTTCAAGCACTATCATCAAGTGTTTCAAGCTCAGGAGAATTCAATTAAGAGTGTTAGTGCTTTACATAAATGTACTAATGTGGTGCCTAATAAACTTTCACCCAGATATCGTGTTTGTTGCGACACCCCTCTCACTTTAGAAGAGCTTCATTCAACTTTGCTCTGACGGATGAAAAATATCCATGTTTGGAAGGCTTTCCTAATGAGTTTTACAAAACAACCTAGTATTTTGTGGGATCTGATATGCTTCGGTTCTATAATGAAGCTCTCCAAACTTGCTCTGTTGGGAGTTTCGTCAATCAAGGCAACATCAAGTTCATTCACAAAGCAGGCAATCTTGAACAAATGAATAATTAACAGCCAATCACCTTGTTGAATGTTTCTTACAAGATTCTTGTTAAGGCAATGGCCCTCCGCATTGTGAATCTTCTGCCTAAGATCATTCGGCCTGAGCAGACTGGTTTTGTCAAAGGTTGTTACATCCTAGAAAATCTTATTGTTATCTGGGAAGGCATGGAATGGGTGTGGGTGTCTTCACAAAGGCCTCTCTTCCTCAAGATTGATTTTAAGAAATCTTAGGATCACATCGAATGATCCTTCATTCTTGTCATGCTTAAAGCCCTTGGTTTTGGTGATTTCTTTCAAACGACCATTAACATGCTATTTTTGAATGCTTCTACCTAGCTCACCATTAATGGTCACTAATCCACTGCCATTGGCCTTTTCCGCTCTATCAGATAGGGGTGCCCTCTTGGACCGACGTTGTTTGTACTTATAGCTGATGCCCTGGGTTACCTCATTACTGAGCAAGTAGCCCAAGGTCACTGTAAGGATATTACTTGTTAAATAAGAACATATACAACAGAATAACATGAGAGAACACCAAAATATAGATAAATGATGAATATATGCTCATATAATAGCTTTGCCACTTCGAGGGGGCAACCTCCAATACCACTTCAAGGGGGTAACCTCCAAACCATACAATAACACTCCAATACTCAATATGATGATTAACTACAATCTTCTAACCCCTATATATACCATTCTAACCTATGGCCAATATTGAGGCCGACCTCTTAAGCATAATAAATCATAAATGAATGATATAATAAGATAAGGGGATGTGTGCCACATGTCGACATCTCCATCAATACATATACATCATAATTTAGCCACTGTATTTGAATGTCTTGACAATTTTTTCTTGGCTTTAGGTTCCAATATTCAAATTGATGGACAGAGATAGAGAAAAATAGACTTCGATGATCTTATTGAAAACAACAGAAGCAAATAAATACAACACAAAGAAACAATTCGACTCAACTGTCGAACTAAACATGAATCTCAATTGATGGAAGAGGAATGGTAATCGAATAAGTCAGTTAAGTAAACAATGTATTAATTAGTTTTCTAACACTCCCCCCTTAATACATTGTTTTTACAAATGTACCCCCAGAAACAATTCAAATTTCACCTCGCCAAGAGACTTGGTGAGTATATCTACAATCTGAGCATCTGTCGAGCAGTACTAGAGCTAGATGTGGTGGTTCAAGACTTGTTCTCAAATGTAGTGACATTTGACCTCGATGTGCTTTGTTCTCTCATGGAAAACTGATTTTTCACAAGCTTCAACACACCTTGATTGTTACAGTGAATGATGGGAGGCTTTTCTTCAGGAATTAACATATCTACCAAAATGTGATGTAACCAAATCACTTCACACACAACTCCTCATGCGTGATACTCTGCCTCAGTGGATGAGAGAGAAACAAAATTTTGTTCTTACTTATCCATGAGATAGGTCCAGACCCAAGATGAAAAATATAACTTGAAGTTGATTTCCTGTCATCAATGGATCCAACATAGTCTGAGTCTGTATATCCCTACAAGAAGAACTGAGAGTTCTTATGATACTCTAGACCATAGTCAATTGTACCTTGGACATATCTCAACACATGCTTCACTGCTACCCAGTGACATTTCTTTGGCTCTTGCATGAATCTAGAAAGATAGCTCACAAACAAAGCACAAGTTATGGTCTGGTATACATCAAGTAAATGAGACTCCCAACAAGTTGTCTATAGAGAGTACCATCTACTTGAGGTGAATCCTGGAATCTAAAAAGTTGCAAACCTTTTTCCATTGGAGTGGACATAGGTTTACAATCTGACATGCCATACTTTTCCAGGAGTGTCTTGGCGTATTTCATCTGGGAGATAAAAATATGATTCTTCTTCTTGTCATATCTCCAAGCCAAGACAATAGTGAAGTAGCCCCAAATCTGTCATGTCGAATGATTTATTCAAATCATTCTTCACATCTTTGACGAGATTGTTATAACTCCCTGTGATCACAAGATCATCTACATACAAAACCAAGATGACAATCTCTCTACCTATCTTTTTGATATACAGATTTGAATTAGAGGGGACTACGAGTGAATCCATGTTGCAATAGGTGATCATCTATTTTTATGTTACCATGCCCTAGGTGCTTGTTTAAGTCCATAAAGAGACTTAATTAGATGACATACCTTCTAAGGATGTTGTCATTAAAAAATCCTTTTGGATGGGTCATGTATACCTCTTATTTGAGATCACCATTCAAGAAAACACTTTTGACGTCCATCTGCTAAAGTTTCCATCCATTTTGTGTTGCTAGTGCACAAAAAACTATGATGGTTTTGATCTTTGCAGTGGGTGCAAAGGTCTCATCATAGTCAATTCCTTCCTGCTGAGCATAACCCTTTACAACTAGTTGTGATTTTCATACTTGTTGATAGATCCATCTGCCCTGTATTTTGTTTTTAAAATCCACTTGTAGCCAATGGAATTCTTACCTGAAGGCAGATCAATAAGTTCCCATGTCTGATTCTGTATCAAGGAGTCATATTCTACATCCATGGCCTTCTTCCACTCTGGTTGACTGAGTGCCTCACGAACTGAATCAGGTTTGGTGCTATCAACCACTGAACTCATAAGTGCAAGATTTACCTCATTTCTTTCATTTTTCTTCTTGTATGAACTACTGATGAAGTGTTTGGAAGAGAGTTTAGGTGGGAGTCTCTCATGGTGCTTTGGACCCACTTCGGACGCTAGACGTTGTTGTTGATGTGAAGAATTATTTTCCAAATTCCCAAGATCAATGAACAAACTCTCCTTACAGCTCATCCTTCTTCTCTGAAGAATCCTCATGCTCATCATCTGGATGTGTGAGAAATCTATGAGAGGAGGTTGGTGCTGAATCTTCCTTCTATGGAAATGAGTCAAATGATGACTCATCACAAACAACATCTCTGCTCTCATATATATTATTTATCTAAGGATCCATGAGACAATATGATTTTGAGGTAGTACTATACCCCAAAAATATGCATTGGTGTGTTTTTGGATCAAGTATTCTTCCTCTTCTTATCTGAAACATGCATATATGTAGTACATCCAAATACTCTCAAATGAGAAATAGAAGGTTTACGATTACTCCATACCTCTTTTGGTGTCTTTTCCTTCAAGATATTTGTAGGTTCTTGGTTCAGAAGATATACAACAGTCTGGACCACTTCCACTAAAATATGTTCTCCAAATTCATAGTGGAAAGCATGCAATGATCCATCTCCATGACAATTCTGATTGCGAACGTTATGCAATTCCATTCTGCTGGGGAGTATAGGGGTAGTCAGGTGTTGTGTGATGTCAGTGCTCCTTCAAGAATGCCAAGAATTTCTTTGATGTGAATTCCCCCCCTCGATCTGAGTGGAGGACAAGAAGGGGCTTCCCGGTTTGCTGAAACAACTTCTCTTATAGAAGACCTATGGAAATGTGTAAATGCTTCACTCTTCTTTTGGAGAAAGAACACCCAAGTTTTGCGGGAATAATCATCAGTGAATAACTAGAAGTACTAAAACCCCTTAAATGAGGTAGGTAAGGGTCAACACAGATCAGTATACACAACCTCGAGATGGTTCTTGACATGGAATGTACTTGACTTGAATGGATCTCGATGTTGTTTCCCCCTAGACATCCAGGACAAAGAGTTAATGAATGAGAGAGAGGAGGAAGGAATCATACCATCTTCCTTCGAACTAAGCTGATAGAGGGAGCTGGTAGAAAGATGTCCATACATGATAATGCTAGAGTGCAGTGGATTCCACTATGGAGGTAGATAACACAAATGTAGAGGATGAAACTGCATCTAATGCAAATAAATGATCCTTCAAAAAATCTCTAGGAAGTATCATACCTTCTTTATATATCAGACATTTTTTATGCCATTATGAACTAGGAACTCTACCTTGAGCTTGTGATTCAATAGTTGAGAGATAGACATGACATTTGTGGTCAAGCTAGGGACATAGAGCACCTTCATGAGATTACATTTCTTGTCCCAAGAGGAATGGTCACATTTCTTATTCATTCTGCTACATACTCCTTATTGTCTACAATACATACCCAATATCCAGTCATTCGATCAGTAAATGAATCAAACAACTCTCTATCGCCCATCATGTGCTTGGTGGTACCTGAATCTATCAACAAAACATTCTCTGATAGATGTGATGTTTTGATACGAGAACCAAATCATCTTCATGTGCCACAATGTGTTGATTCTAGGGAACATCTTCATCTGAGTCATCATCTGGATGGGCTGCAACATGTCCTTTCTACTTCTTTCCATGAGGAATCCACTTGGATTTCTTTGAATCACCTTGGCCAGATATGCTCTCTTCTCCAGAATTTCACTTTGTGTGTGACCATTGTACCAATAGTTCACAGTATCATGTGTATTCGTGGTGTAGATGTGACACCATCGATTCACCTTTTGAGACTTCTACTTCTGTGGTTGCTTCTTTGTCTTCTTCTCTTGTTGTCCCTTGTGAGGCTTTTGACTCTTCTTCTTCCTTGAGATCAATTCTTTTTCCTCAAAATCTTCTTGCACTGTCTGAATGGATTCTTCCTGTTGTAGAAAATTCACCATTTTGGCAAAGCTCACCTCATTTTGTGTGATGGTCAATGTGGTGATGAATGTATAGAACTGGGATGGAAGAGATCACTGTATGAGTGGGAAAAACAACTTATCTTCAACCTCTTCTTAAAGTGCAACAAGGTCTTCTCGTAACTCCACAACTTGACGCAAGAATTCTTCCACCTTCTCACCTTCGTTCATACTCATGGTATGAAGCTTTGACTAGAGATGAAGAATTTTTGTCAAATTATTTGTTTCATATATTGTGCACAAAGTATCCCAGACCATATTTGATGTTTTCTGCATAATGAATGTGTGGTTGTACCTCATTGGATATGCTCAGAGTGATCAACATCAAGGATTTTGCATCATCCTTGTCATACTTTGTTTTCTCATTTGTATTGGTGGGACAAGATTGAATGTGTCAGTGACGATATCCCATAGATATTTAAAGAGGAGAATGGTTCTCATCTTGCTCCACGCTAGACAAGAAAGATTGCTCCAAATGAAAACTGCATGATTTCAACGCCCTGAATTGCTTGCTCATAACAAAGGTTTCTACGCCAAACGCTACAGACAACAAAGACAATCGTTGCTGGTAACTTCTCTCCCAAACGCTAGGTTCTTCTAGGTTGTTGCTTTCAAAATAAAAGAACAAAAATGCACTAAAAATCCATGCAGAGATGTGAGAGATTTGATTACTCAACACAGGTCTGCCAAACTTCAAGGCTGGTCGCCACGGTTCGCACTTACGCTGCTAAATAAGACAACAAAAAGCCAAAAGAAAAAAATACTACCACATTTCCAGGTTATAAATGCCAATGTAGAACTTAGACAAGTCGCTTTAGTCTCCACACAGGCAGAGGACAAGTGAATAACTCTGATTGCTCCTACATGCCATGCCAAACAGATTTGTTGATGCCAAGTTTCCACGCACAGGCTGAGATTACGCCAGGGCTTTGATACCAATGTTGGACAGAGATAGAGAAAAAAAGACTTCGATGATCTTATTGAAAACAACAGAAGAAAATATATACAACACAAAGAAATGGTTCGAATTAACTATCGACCAGAAAAGGAATAACAACTGACAGAAGAGGAATGGTAACCGACTAAGTCGGTTGAATAAACAATGTATTAATTAGTTTTCTAACACAAATGGCTAAAACTTTGGGATATCAACCGAATTGTTTTCCTCTTCCAGACTTGCTGAAGGGCTACCCTTGGAGATGGATTAGCCATGGAGAGCAATTTAGATTTTTGGGCATTCCCTTTGCCTTTAACAGTGACTCAACGACTTTATGGAATTATGTTTAGAAAGTTACCAAATGGTCTTCCAAACCCTTATCTCTGGCCGGTAAATTCCAAGTTTGCACCAAGATCCTTGCCACTACTCATGTTTATTATTTTGCATGTTAGTGTCTTTCTCGCAATTCATTCAATCGGCTTGCCAAGCTGCTTCAGGACTATTTATGGTGTAAAAGTTCTGGTTCAGCTGGTTTCCATAGAGTTGACTGGGATGTTTGTTGCCTTCCACATGATCAAGGTGACATGGGGATCATTGATGTTTATCGACAAAGTGTAGCCTTATGTGCCAAATGGGTTATCCTGTGTCTATTGGGCAAGCAGGCCTAGAAAATTCTTCTGTGCCATTGTATTGAATCTGGAGCCCTTTACGATAAGAAGTGTTGGCGCAGTATTGGGTTGCATACTCTTATTATCACTTTGGCTCCTATCAAAATTACAAGTACCTTTGTCATCAAAAGTATTTGGAAAGCCTTCGAGTAGGTAAAACCATTGATGCAGTGGATTGACGATGGCTTTCACACATGGTTTTCTTTTAATTCGCAGAACATTTGGTGGTCTGCGATTATCATTGAAGGCGATCTTCCGCTTGCTAAAACTTCGGACATTAAAGCCATCTGGTTCTTCCGCAAGGGCATATACCATTCAGGATCTTGTGAGTCACTGAGATTGGATTTCTTGGCCCGAGCTCAAGATAAAATTCAATCTGGACGATTCAAACCTCCAATCTATATGCAAAATTCAGGAGCTCTTGTTTGATGTTATGCTCCAAAAATTGGGGCTCTAACCTCCGACAACTTGGTGGCGTGATTGGCAGTGGAATCGGGAAACTGCCTTCCTCCGATACAACACTCAGACCATTTATCAATTGTTGAGTCCGCTCTCACCGGCCATTGATAAACTCAATGCTCGGTGGGGGTTACAATCAGAACAGTCCACTTGGCTTCGCTGACTTTCCCATACGTGGAACCCTCTTTTTGAGCCTAAACTTAACCACTTTCTTTGATGTCTTGTTTACCAAGGCTTGCCTGCGGGTGAAATACTTAGTCATATTGGCCTCTCTAATCCTAACTGTCCTTTTTTCTCCCGCTCTGAGTCATTCAAACACCTTTTCTGGTTGTGTCCCTGTGCTCAATCTATCTGGAGGTGGATCCATTATCTGTTTCAACCCTATCACCCTGACTTCTTCCCATGGTGCCTGACCTTATTTGGTGACTTTAGTCCTTGGCCCCGTTATATTGATTCATTGTGACATTTGTTTCGTGCCTGTATTCTGTTTTATATATGGAAAGCTCACAATGCTTTAATTTTCAAGTAAGATCAATTTGTTATTTGTTTTTCCACTAATGACAAAGTGATTATTCTATCCACTATTCGCAGACAAATTCAAGCTTAAGCTGCTAAGGTCACCTTGGAGTTTGCTCATCTGCAGGAACTTCTTGATCACTGGGGGAGTGGGCCATCTACTATGCGTCAAGTTCCGCCAGATCCTCAACTGCCACCACCTCGGCCTTTGCCACCTTGATGGTCGCCCCCTGCGAGACCATGTCGGAGGAGTTGATCGCGCAGCCGCTGTTCTTCCTCTGCTTAGGGCCACCATTTAGCTTGTCCTCCTCTGGGCCGGGTTGGAGCCTACCCCTGCGGGGGAAAGGTGTTTCCAACTATCCGCGGTGGGGTTCTCCGCCACCGGCCATGCAAACCATTGCAGGATCTCCACCCCCCCGGTTGGGGAATTATGGTTCCGTTGCAAATGTAGTATCCTGATCACGATGGTTTGCAGGTGGATCCTCCTTCGATACAACCTAACAATGGAGCTTTCATCCCGCCTCGGGATGATCCTCCCCCTCCTCCTGGTGCAACGACGCGTGCTTGATGGTGGTGTTTTTTAATGCTATGTGGTTGCCCTGTGGGCGTGTTAATGTAGCCCTTGTGGCATTTTCTGTTGTGCTAGTGCCTTTGTGGCATTTTGTGGGATCGTGTGTTATCCGGTCACCCTTACTATGTAACTCTCTTTTATTTTAATTAATATAAAGGGATATTCCAATAGTAAATTTAGTGTTTTCAAGAATCATGATTCTCAAGGTTATGTTTTGAGGTTTCGAATAAGATATATGTCTTATAACAATGTATTTTCCAGGATTTTAAGGTTTAGATTTTTTTAGGTAATTTGGGTTTCAGGTTTTGAGTTACAAATTTTTAGTATATGGACTTTTGAATTATGTTGTTTTTGAGTATCATTGTTTTCTATGCAAAATTGTTCAGGCAACACTTGGGGTGGCTTCATACACTTCAATTACGACATTGGATCCCATTAATTCTTTGGTCTCACAAATGTTATTAAAATTGTTCATTCATTCATATCACATATTACAATTACACACAACTATATATTTTAGAACTCGTTGACTTCAATATAAATTTCTTTTAGTATCGTGGACGCTTAAAATTACCTACATATTTATCGATATATTTACACCCTAAGGTAAGATTGCTACTTATGGGAGTGAGGGACACATAGCGCGGAAGATAATGTAATCAACTATGAATTCATGGACGATTACTTTTGTTTTATCATTATAAGATTTTTTGGATTGAAAATGCACTTTTTTAATTGGAAGAATAGAACAACGATTTTCTCTTTTTGTGATCTCTTCACAAATTCACGATCCCCATCTCCACTTTTAAAACATTCTGTTTTTCAAATTCTCAAACCGAGAAAAACGCGCTTTGCCACCAGTTTTGAAAAACCTTCTTAATCTAACCGACTACACAGCGGACGGATTTTTCTCGAGCGTTTAAACCATAACGTATGTACAGCAGTAACGCATAGTTTCTCTTCATTTCTATCATTCTATTTTTCTGGAAGTACAACGTGAAGTAACATTTTTTGTGTTAATTTAGCAGAATTTATGTAATTGTCGAATAATGTAACGTTAGGTTTTTAGAATTCATATTAACTTAAACAGATTTTGTGTAAATTCAGCAGAACGGATGTTAATTCAGTAAAACCTGTGTTAATTGAACTAGGGTTTGGGTGGATGCCATGGGAGCCGCAAGGTTAAAGTGGTCCCAGGAGGAAGAAGCAGCTCTTCGCGTGGGAGTTGAAAAATATGGCCCTGGAAAATGGACGGCAATTCTGAAGGATCCTGTTCTAGGTGCCCACTTGGCGTTGCGCTCCAATGTTGATCTCAAGGTAACTCTTTCCTCTCTGCTTGTCATTGTCCTCCAATGTTTCATATTTCTTTGCTAAATTCTGGTTATGAGTGATCTTCATAGACTTGTCAATGTTTTAAACCCGGGTCACTCTTGAATTTACCTATGTTTGTTGTACCACAATCCTACCCCACATGCCCTTTAGGTTCTTAGCTGAATCCGATTCAAGCCCTTAAGAGTGTTTCCCATTACTGTTACACCACAACTTCTTGAAGAGGTTTCAAGACCTCTTATACAATTGAGAGAGGACTTTGTTCTAAGGTATTAGTCCAACTCCAACTGGTCCCCGGACCCCAATAGGAGATGGAGTATGTAGATAGAAGGTTATAGGGCCCGACCAGTCCCTATCGGGCCAAACTGTTTTTCCATATAGAGAGAGGGCAACAACTGGTTGGTCAGATACCTACCCAATGGTTGGTCGATAGAGATAGAGGGCCTGACTGGTCTGGACTGTGGCTGCCCAATATCTATCTATATGGGTGGCCCATTGGTCCCAACTGGTCAACTATAGATATTGGCTCGTCATCTATAGTCATGCTCCCTTTCTATCCATATATGGCGATATCCTTTACTCTCCCTTTACTCAGGGCAACTATCTATAGTCAGGCCCTAATATAGAAAGGGCCCTGCCCATACTCACTATAAACTCACTATACATAGAACCCAACTATCTCTATCTTGCGTCAATATTATATTAATAGAGGTGAGAGGTGGGACAAATTAATGTGAGGCAGATTGGTAGGTGGATTCGCACTGCTATTGATTAGATAGAATGCAATTATCATAGTTTAACATGTAGGAATGATTTACAATGTTATTGTGAGACTTTTGCTAGAATATTCAGAGTTGGGTTCCCATTACGTTATCATTTTTATCAGTAATATTATTGTTGTTGTTGCTGCTATTTTTACTAATTAGGTAAAATGGGACCTGGCAGGTCCGCCTTCCACAATACAATATTCCTCAACCATCCCGTCCATATTGCAGGAACCTAGAGAAAGGGAAGAAGCTTATGGTGGAGAACAGACAAAAGGAATTATGGAATTGGCTAAAAGCTCTTATCGGTAAAGGGGACAACGGGAAGTGCAATGCCCAACCAATGAGGAATAATCATGGTGATCTCATCACAAACCCCTTAGAGGTCTTAGGGAGCTGGAAAGGTCACTACACTAAACTTCTCTGCGACCCCGCAACTAAAGATAGGGATCATTGGGACGACATTCCCTTAGTGGAACACCCCTCTTTGACCTCTATTAATGGCTATATAGAGTGGAAAGAATTTCGAGCAGTCATGAAAAGTCTGGAGTACCATAAGGCAGCTGGTGAAGATGGGTTGCCCCCGAAGTGGTTCAAGGCGGTGCTTGGGCAAAAGAAGCGTTGTTGGCATGGGAAGTGGTGGGAGTACAAGGCATGTCAGAGTCCTTTTGGCAGTGGCTTGCTTAAAGGTTATAAATTGCATTTGGGAGTATTGGGTGATTCCCAAGATTTTAACGCAACAATTCTGGTCTCCTTCCCTAAAAAGGGAAACCTAACACTTCATGACAACTATAGGGGTATCTCCCTTATAAATGTGTTGCTTAAAATCCTCACAATTGTAATCATTAAGAGAATCGAGAAGGAACTTGAGGAAAGGAAATTCTTCTCAAAAAGCCAAGCCGTGTTCAAGAGGGATGAAGAGTGCGTTGGGTAAGGGTGTAGCGCTCCATGAGATTGCTTTGAGGTATATGACAAAGCTCAAGAAACCTATGTATGTGGCGTTCATCAATTTCAAGAAAGCATATATGGTCTCGCACGAAGCATTATTTAGGAAGCTTCGGGCGGCGGGAGTGGGGGGAAGGCCCTCCACTTCTTTCAAGAGTTGTACAGTGGCTCCTCAGTTCGGGTCAAGTATGAAGGGCTTCTATCATCTCCCATCCCGGTTAAAAGAGGGGTAAGGCAGGGATGCCCAACCTTGCCCACTCTCTTATAACATCTTCATAAACGATATCATGAAGGATCTTGAAGGAATGGGTGTAGTGGTTCTTGGCCTTGCCGAAGTGATCGTTGGGCTGATGTTCGTAGATGATTTGGTGGCGATGGCGGAGTCTGTTGAGGGTATCCAAGAGATGCTGCATAAGATTCAAGTTTGGAGCGATAAGTGGGGTATGGAGTGCGGCATAGATAAGTGCAAGGTTATGAAAATCTTTGGGGATCAAGAGGAGCTCAAGCAACATGAGTTCCGAATTGGGGATTAGCAGATTGGAGTGTGTGATAGCTACAAGTATTTGGGAATAGAAACCGACCCGCAATTGTCTATAGAAAAGATCATTAAGGAGAGAGCAACGTCAAGAAGTAGAACCCTTCATGGTGTTCGCCACTTCTTGGCCTCTCGAAGAGTCCCCACTTGGTCTAAAATCCTTACCTTTAAGGCGTTGGTCTTTTCGGTGCTCACTTTTGGTGCAGAGGTTATAGGGATGTTTGATGTGGCCAAGTAGAATGCCTTGCAGAGGGTGGTTGTGGAAGGGATGAAATGGATGTTTGGGAAGTCTTCCACTTCTAACCTCGTTGGGCAAGCAGTCATGCATCGTGAGCTCAACATTTGTCCTGTTCCTGTCTTCAATGCGGGTCAGAGGGCCTGTGCCCTAGAGAAGTATGGTGGTCTTAAGACTGTCATTGCGGACCTTGTGAATCATAATCCGCCGTGCAGAGTGGGGGAGATTTGGACCTGGATTCATAGGACAACTAAGTGGCTCAAGAAGAATGTTCCGAGGGCTAGCAATAGTCAGCTGGTGCGTGAAGAAGCTTGGGTGGCTTGGGAGAATAAATTCAGGCTGCCAGGGTTCCCTAAGATTCTACAAGGAGTCCAAGCTTGGAGAGACTCAAAGCTTCATCAAGCGAGCGTAGAGGTTCAAGAATGTGTCGGCTGAAGCTGTCTGTTGGCTCCTCAATGCTAGGGTGGGTGGGTTTGTCCTTAGTGGTCGTGCTATTAGGATTGAGCTGTTGGATCCTGCTTTAGGATGTGTGTCCCTGTTGTGTGGGGATGTCACAAGGGACTCTCTCTTACACCTCTTTGTTAAGTGCCAACATGTCAGGCTGCAAGAGACAAGATCACAGGCTGGTTTTCAAAACGTACTGCAGGAGCTTTGTTGCCTTGCCCCTTCGGATGTCGGTGAGAAAGGATTGCTCTCAATACTCCTTGGTGGGGAGTGTGGCAGACATCGTCTATCGTATTGGTTAGGCGATCACTCGCATTGAGGGGAATTGCAAGCTTTGCGCTTGTGGCGAACTTCTTGGCTGTGGCATTACCTCTCTATCAAAAAGCCCTGCAGGGTTGGACGATGGGGGGAAGTGTCGCAGTTAGCCCCTTTGGGGCATCGGGGATACCTAACCACTATTGAGCCGATGCATAGTCATGTAGGGCAAAACCTTCTTGTCAGGCACGCTGCTGGAAGAGTTTCTCCTCCACTTGGCCCCGTTCTCAGGAACAGGGGAGCCTGCTCGTGAGGCCTCCATATGGCTGAGTGGAGAACAATGGCTTTCACCAAGAGTATTCTCTGGAGACTCTAACCTTAAATGGCGGGGTCGGTATTGCTAGATACGATCACCAGATGGTTTATGTTGCTTGGTATCTTTCGCGGGGAGGAGCTTTGGAGACCAAGTCCCACTGGTGGTTGCACTATCAGACTTGAAACTGGAGTTGAGGGTGATTCCCGAAGGATTGCGCTTGCCCCTGGCCGGCCTGAACAAGGGACTCTTCCAGTTCAGGAAAACTAGGAAAAATGCTCTAATACAAGTCAACAAACTGATTAGCTTCCATTATAAAAAGCAATGAAAAACAAGTAAAGGTCTTACCCTATTTGGATATCTATGGGGATTTGTACCTTGGTGGATGGTGTGACAAACTACCATCCTCACTTGGGTAACTTTGATGGAATGGATCCCCCTACTTGTGGCAACTTAGCCAAAGGAGACTCTGATTTAGATGAACGGTTACACAACATGTTGTAATCTGTTACTTGTAATAGTCCAATACTCAAGGGCAGATGCTGATATTTATGTAACTCAGTTGCTTCTATAAAAAACAATTAAAGCTTTCAGGTAAACCACTCCCTTTGGCTACAAAGGAGATTAAATCCTTTTAGAATGCAAGAAAAGTTTTTTAAACACCTTCCCATTCAGTGACTGTGAGCCTGTTTAATTCAATAAATGAAATCCTTTCCCATTTATTCATTCAGATTAGCCAAGTCAATCCGTATCTAATTCTTGCAGCCTGAACTTTATGTGCTGATGGGGTCTAATATTGCCTAAATTTAATCACATATTCTAAAAGATCTACATTTTTGGGACCGTAATATATTATGGCTTTCAATTAAATTAATTTGTCACGAGCTTTTTAATAAGCCCTCTGTATCATGGCTTTAACTCATCTATATTCTCCCAAACATTTTATAACTGCATCAAATGATGCCTTGCCCATTTCTCATAGGCTATATATTAGAGGAAAAATTCCACGCCCCAACAATCTATGTAGCAATTCCTGTCACCTAAATGAGAAACATATAATAACTTTTGGGCCTTAAATGCAAATCTAATTGTATTTTTTAATTCTAAATTTTAATTCAATCTGTACAAAATTATAATTCCATTGCTACCAAAATAGTAATTTTGATTTTTTAAAATCAATTATTAAGTCTCAAAGAAGTTGATCCATAGGGATCTAGAAAGACACCACTTCATCAGAGCAACCAAAACCAGAAGAAAAATCAATCAGCAAAAGAGAGCAGACTGCTAAGTTACAGAACCGCTGCCCTGTGCAGAGCGGCGGTTGTGTAACTGCCGGTTTGCGTTCACCAACGGTCCTGCCACTAATAAAAACACATCCACGAACAATCGCGGATTTGAAGCGTCTGGACTGCGTCTCTTCCCTGTTTGCCCCTTCCTATTCTCTAGTGCACGGGAGGACATAGAAAGTAGCTATAAAAGCAAGAAGAGCAAGTGGATTTGGTCATCGATTCATGGGAGAAGTGAGCAAGAAGACTTAGGTGTTGGAAGTGACTTGTAGAAGCAAGGTGTATGAGCAGAACAAGCAAGTAAAGAGGGTGGAAGTAACATTGTTGTCTTCCTTCAGCTTCTTGTAATCTGTAGTCATTTCAATTGGCCAATATATAATTGGGAAGAAAGAACAATTGCCCTTCCCGACTGGTTTTCCCTCAATCTTTCCAGGATAAAAATATTGTGTTGTGTGTTGAATTGTTCATTCTTATTTGCTGCAAATTAATTCTAAGTGCTATAATTCATTCACTAACTTTCAGAACTGTCATTTTCAAGTAATTTGGAAGTAGGAACAACAATGTGTGGTTTTGTATGTTTCTAAAGTAGAAGTTTACAAACCATTTTGGTATCAGGCTAACAATAACATCCAAGGGACTGTGGTATTCATTCTTGTGTGATTTGTATGACAGTGACAAGGTCTAAAGGCGAAGAAGTAATACCTTGCGATCCAGAAATATCTACGAAGAAGTGGAAACAAAGGATTAGGGAACAAATGGAAGAAGATAACTTGGTCCGTAGAATTGAGATACTGGAAAACACTATGGATAGGGTGTTTCAACACCAAAGGGAACTCTCAGATCTACCAAAGACAACAACAACTAAGCAAGATTCCATAGACTTGGTGGATTGAGCTTTGGCCGAGAAATTTGGCATAGGAAGGAGCCATGATGAGGAAGAAGATGTGGAAGAGCGTGAAGAAGAAACTCCAGTTGAAAAGGGGAAGGTAAAATCTGATCATGCTCCTTTTAAAGTTGAAACGAAAGTTGAGATTAAAAGCTTTGAAGGACAAGTAGATGCAAAATTGTTAGATAAATGGTTAAAGCAATTGGAGGTTTATTTTAGTGTGTATAATGTCACCGAGGCACAAAGGATCACCTTTGCACGTCTCAAAATGGAAGGACATGCTTTGGTTTGGTGGGAAACCCATCTAGCTACTTGTGAAAAGAAGAAGCATCCTATTGTAAGTTCTTGGGAGGGTTTTAAAGAATTGCTTAGAACGAATTTTTATCCTATTGGCCATAAGACTGATCAAATGATTAAATGACAGTATTTTAGACAAACCAGTGGTCAAAGTGTGCAGGATTATACTACGGAGTTTCGGAGACAAGCCATGTTTGCTCAATATGGACTTGGAGGATGAGGATATTCTGACCAAGTATTTGGGAGGACTTCACACTCACCTTCAAAGGAAGGTCATCTCCACGAAGCCCAAGGATCTCAATGAAGCATGTATATAAGCATATTACATAGATGATGAGAAGAAGCAAGGAGAAGCGGAGTCACAGACAAAGCAGTCAACAAATCAGCCAAAGAAAGAGCAGGGACAAACAAGTAACAAAGGTAAATGGAAAGGTAAAAAGACCGCTACCACTTTGAATACTTGTAAAGATCCTAATAATTTTTGCAAGAATTGTGATATCAATGGTCATATTGATGCTACATGTTGGAAGTTACATCCAAAATTGCATCCAAAGAACCGAACCAAGGACTCCAAGAAGTCCATGACAGTGTAAAGATAGATGGGGAGGTAGAGATAGAGGATGATTTTGATGTAGACAAGAGGCTAGGATGCACGGACCAACAACATGGACAACCAGGAACAAGAGGAAGATGAGTAAGCTATTTCAAATCAAAATCCATATCAAGAGGACTAAGGTAAATGCTTTGGTTGATACTGGTTCTCAATCTAATTTGATTTCTGATGCGGTTGTAAAGAATCTTGGTCTTGAAACTTATGAGCATCCACATCCTTATCCTTTGGGATGGGTGAAGAAGTGTGTAGAAATTCAGGTTAACAAGAAGATGTAAGTTCAAGTTTGGGATAAATTCTCAATATATAGATGTATTAAAAGCTGATGTAATTCCACTTGATGCATTTGATGTTGTTTTCAAAAGTCCTTACTTGTATATCAAAGATGCTATATTCATGAGGAGGGAGAACTGATACAGATGGGTCAAGGATGGAGTCAGTTACAACATCTGGGCACACCAGCGTAAGGCAAAACTTGCTATGGTAAGTGCTAACCAAGCAAAGAGACTAATTCAGACAAATCATAATCAATTTTGTTTACTTTTATTGAAAGATAAGCAAGATGGGGTAGAAATTTCAGATATTTCTAACAATGGGATAAGATTTGGATAAAGAAAGTGTTCAACTCCTAGGGGTTACCACTAAAACAAAGGGCATGATTCAGTTGTTGCCAAGCCCCTCACCAAATATCGGTTGTATAGGCTATCCTTGTTGAGAGTACAAAGGTAAAGAAACAAATCCAAGCTATTAGACCAAGGGGTGATATGCCCAAGCACCTCCCCATGCGGTTCACCTATTGTGATGGTGCCAAAGAAGGATGGTTCTTGGAGAATGTGCATCTGCTACCATGCTTTGAACAAGATTACCATAAAGAACAAATATCCACTCCCACACATAGATGATCTCTTGGACCAACTTCAACATGCAAAGTTCTTCACAAAGTTGGATCTCAAGTCCGGTTATCACCAAGTCAGGATGAAGGAGGATATATGGAAGACTGCCTTCAAAACAAAACAGGGTTTGTATGAGTGGTTAGTACTTCCATTTGGTTTATGTAATGCACTTGCTACATTTATGAGATTGATGAATGATGTATTGCGGGAATTCATAGATTCATGTGTCATTGTATATTTGGATGATATTTTGATTTTTAGTGCCACATGGGAGGAACATCTAACACATTTGCAACAAGTCTTGCAAGTTCTCAAGGAGAAACAATTGCTATGCAACATGAAGAAGTGTGAATTTGCTAAATAGTCACTTGTCTATCTTGGGCATGTGGTTGGAGGAGGAGAGCTACAAGTGGATCCAAAGAAGGTGGAAGCCATCACCAATTGGCCAACACCAATGGGAGCCACAGAGACTAGAATTTTTGTGGGAGTAGTACAATACATGAGGAAGTTCATTCTGGGCTTCTCTGCTATTGCAACACCTCTACACACAGTGGCTGCAAAGAGTAAGGGTTTTGACCGGGGTAAGGAACAAAACCATGCTTTTGAGTTATTAAAATACAAAATTAGTCATGCTCTAGTACTTGCTCTTCCTAATTTGCAGCAGCCCTTTGAAGTAGAGACAAATGCCAGTGATTATGCTATGGGAGCAGTGTTGCTACAAGGAGGTAAGCCAATATGCTATCATTCTGAAACTTTCACTTCAGCAGTTAAGGGATATTCAGTATATGATAAAGAGATGTATGCACTAGTTCAGGCAATAAAGAAATGGAAACATTATTTGTTGGGTAAAGAAACTATTGTGCACACTGACCACAAACCTCTCCAGTATTTGCAAGCACAATCTAAATTGCAGCAGGCAAGGCACTACAAGTGGATGTGGTTCCTTCAACAGTTCCATTTGGTGATCAAATACAAGAAAGGTAGCACAAATTTGGTGGCGGCTCCATGTTGTCTAGGCCGCATACATAGGAGAAAATATCTAGTTTGGCCACTATCTCTCGTTTTGAGATCTTCACGAAGGAATCTTATGGAGAGGCATATGCTCAAGTCAAAGATTTTGGGGTGACATATCAACAATTGTGATGTAGGGGCAATTTAAGGAACATCAAAATTGTTAAGTTTCCAATCTAATTTCCCTGTCCACGAAGCTACCTGTCAAGACAAGTGTTCTTTGGGTATATTCAAGACATGAGAAGAAGACTAGATGAAGTCTTAAAGCCTTGAAACTTCAAATTTAGGTTTTCCCTCCAAATGGAAATCCAAATTTCAAAAGCATTTATCCTAAAAGAAGTCCCCAAAAAGCTTGTCAAAGGTATGTAAGTGGTTTGCATGAGTGAATACATGTCCTAGGAGTGAGTTGAATTGTATTAGAAATGACAAAATAATGTAAAATGCCCAAATGTGTTAAGAGGCATATAATCAAGTCATTAAAAGTTGGTTAGGGTGGAATGAAAGAGTTCTGTAAAAGAAGATGAAATTCGAATATAAAGAGAGGAGGAAGTTAGATACATTCCTCAAGGTTGAGGATAAAGAGATAGGATGGAGTGAAGAAGCACTAAGCATTTTGTATGAAGAAGTACAATTGAATATATAACTATATATATCTAATGTTTGGCTTACTCAGTTTAAACCTGAAAAGGGCCTATTTTTTATCTTACATTTAAACAAATGAGTATTTCTGAGTTTGAGTTCAAGAAGTGATGGTTTCATCTATGCAATGCATGGAAGATTCAATTTGTGACTGTCCCAATGAGATTTTGAATGTACTTATTTAGGTTGGGTGTAAAGATCAAATACTCTATCCCACTTGCATAAAAACTGTTACTTGATCTCTCAAGGCACTATAAACTGTGCTCTTGCAAAAATCATTTAGTGGTTCATAATATGTGATCTTTTTAAGATGAAGTCTTGTAGTGATTAGCTCTTGATAGATGGAACATGCAATTTTAAATGCATGGTTTTGACGTTATGGAATCAAAGTTGAGGTTGATTACTCACATTATTTCCTTTCATGTTTAAATACACAATTCATGGCACAGGACTTTAACTATACTTGACTTGGTTAATGAATCTTAGACATTGTGATAAATGCATGAAGAATGAAAATACTTCAGGACCAGTTGTGTGGAGGCATGTCCATAAATCAAAGATAATCATCTTGCTTCAAGATAAGCTCAGATCCTTTAACTTGAGTAGCGAGGGTTTCAATACCCTGTTTTAAACGTGCATGCAAGTCTTGCTCAGTCAACTGTTAAAAAACCTTTACCAAGCTTTGAACATCAATACCATGATCACTGCTAGAATAGGGATGGAGATAGGTGTATAACAGACCTTCATGCCAAATATGGTGCCTTAATCTAATCTTGGTGAAAGATATAGAAAAAGCTAGTCTCTTGGCACCAGAAAGATGCACAGTTAGGATTTGAGAAGGAAATGTGTGGTAAAAACCCCCAAATTTGTATTCTTGTTTTTAATGATTGAAACAAACCTTTGTGAGCATGCCCTCCAACATAATCACATAGGGAATTTTGAGTTTTCAAATGGTGGCTTTTGGAGACATTGATGACATTGGCAAGGAGGGCAGTTTCTGAACACAGTCATATCACCTAATAAAGAAGGTCATTTTCCAAAGAAAGTATGCTCTAAAGTTGTAATCCAAACTGAAACTTGGTTCAAAGACAAGACCATGGAAAAGGGTGTCCTAAAATGGTGTTAGTTTGTCTTGAGACCCATTTGCAAAGGAAGTTATGATGAGAAAAGTGAATTGGACAGGGTTAGTTGAGGTCTAGTGGAGCTAGAGGAGAAAATTGTAATAGAGAAAACAAGTAAAGGAGTAGGGTTCTAAAATTTTGCACACACCATAAACAAGGTAAAGGGTACTTGAGAAGGTCAATACAGTTTTTCGTTTGTTGTGGGTAGCTATAGATTCCTCCAGTCATGAAGATAGCATGAGCCTTGGTCTTAAGATACCTATAGAAGTCTAAGAGCTAGTTGGTGAAATTTGATGCTCGAGTTCTTTTTGAGATTTAATGTTGGATCGAACATGGTTTGAAGTGTACAGATGCAAGGTATTAGGCAATGGAGAGGTCATTGAGGGCTAAGAAGAAATAATTCTGCTAGTTGGAGAAGTCTAAGAAGCTAATGAGAAAAGGAAGGGCAGGTTTGGTCTAATTAAGAAATGAGAAAATGATTTATTGGTTACCTGAATTATTGATTGACACTGTACGGAACCTCAAGCATTTGAATGCAGGTCTGTATTGCAGGGTATCCCTAATACAAAGAAAGGATTGCTTGTTGAAGGCCATTTGGTGGAATAAGTGAAATGTTGCACATTAGAGCCATTTTAAGGCTTAGGAGAAAATCTCTAGTTTGGCCACTATCTCTCATGTTTGATCCCTTCACGAAGGAAGCTTATGGAGAGGCATATGCTCCAAGACTAATATTTTGGGCTGATCTCTGCATCAAGTTGCAGTCCAAAGGGGCTGAAAAGACATGGTATTGATGATTGTTATCTCAAAGATGGGCTACTCTACCGATGGGGGAAGCTTTGTGTGCCAAAAGAAGAAAGACTTTTATTGATGAGGGAAGCACATACCTTAAAAGTAGCAGGACATTTTGGTGTTGGCAAGACCATGGCCCACTTGCAAAGGTATGTATATTGGCCCAATATGCAAGAAGAAGTATCTAAATTCATAAGAGGATGTAAACTTTGTTGTACTAAGCAAGCCTAAAATCAGGAAGGAAGGTTTATATATGCCTTTACCGGTCCTTACTCGACTTTGGGAGGATATCTCTATGGATTTTGTAGGACTACCTATGTCTAAACATGGCCATGATTATCTATATGTTGTTGTTGATAGATTTAGCAAAATGTGTGTTCTTATGGCATGTAAAAAGACAATAAAAGCACAAGTGTGAGGCAGCTGAACTTTTCTTTGCTAATGTATGGGTGCATTTTGGTTTGCCAAAGTCTATTGTTTTTGACATAGATTCTAGGTTCTTGGGGAAGTTTTGGACTACTTTGTGGGACAAGATGGACACCAGGTTACAGAGAAGCATGACCTTCCATCCCCAAACAGATGGACAAATAGAGGTGGTAAACATGACTTTGGTACAACTGATTAGAGGATACAATAGAAAATATCCATGGACTTGGGATGAGTCCTTAGCCTACATTCAACATTCCTACAATAGGGTGGTACACACATCCACTATGTAGTCACCTTTTGAAGCATGCTTGGGGTATTTACCTACCAATCCACTGGACATTGCAGTTGGAAACAGGAAGAAGGGGAGATACATGATTCAGAAGTGACTAGAGCAACAAAGTTCGTTGAGAGGATCCAAAAAATCCATCTCAAGGTGAAAGAAAAATTGGAGAAGTCTCAAGCCAAGTACAAAGGCTAGGCACGATCAACATCGTAGAGAGCACAAACTTCATGTTGGAGACAAGGTTTAGCTATACTTGAGCAAGGAAAGACTACAAGGTCAAGCAAGGAAACTCAAGCCACTATGGTATGGACCCTTCACTATACTGAAGTAGGTTGGAGAAAATGCTTTCAGACTTGATTTGCCACACTTCATGCATATGTACTCAGTATTAAATTGTGAGAACTTGCACCTATATGAGCCATCCATGCTTGATGAAGAAGAAGAATGTTAGTTGCTACCTTCCATAGAAGATTGCGTCTTGGATTCACGAGGTGAGTTGGAGGAGGATGTACTGCTGCAGCAGAAGGTCAGAGAAACAAGGAGAGGTCCACAGGAATCTTGACAGGTCGGCCTCAAGGGGAAGACACAAAGGCAGGCCCGGTGGTACTCAAAGGAGAAAGTGAGGGAACTGTTTCCTCATCTACTCCCCCATTAAGTTTTTGTGGGACCAAGGGGAGGTGTGATTCATAGGGATCTAGAAAGACACCACTTTAGTAGAGCAACCAAAACTAGAAGAAAAATCAATAAGAAAAAGAGAGCAGATTGTTAAGTTACAGAACTGCCGCCCTGTGCAGAGCGGGTGTTGTGTAACTGCGCCTTTGCACAGACCAGCAGTTCTGTAACCGTTGCGGTGGTTGCGTAACCGCCGGTTTTGCGTTCACCGGCGGTCATGTCACTAATAAAAACAAAAAAAATTACGTCCATGAACAGTTTCGGATTTGATGCGTTTGGACTGCGTCTCTTCCCTGTTCGCCCCTTCCTATTCTCCAGTGCAGGGAGGACATAGGAAGTAGCTATAAAAGCAAGAAGAGCAAGTGGATTTGATCATCGATTCATGGGAGAAGTGAGCAAGAAGACTTTGGTGCTGGAAGTGATTTGTAGAAGCAAGGTGTATGAACCATAGTAGAAAACTCGTCAAATCCAAAAACTTGCCAGACCCCCAAAAAAAAACTCGGCAAAAAACTCGTCAATATTCGGTCAATACTCGGCAACTTAAAAATACTCAAATTTCTTTAAAAATCATAAATTTTAAGCAACACAGCTACAAAATGTATCAAATGAGCCCATAAAATGTTGGAGAAGTGTTTTCTATTAGATTTGAATACAAATACAATACAAAATCGCATCATCATGCGAATACGACAACTCGGCTGATATTAGTCCCCACATTCGGCTGTGTCTCCACACTCCTCCTAGAAGGTTGCGAATCTGACTCGATCATGGAACTAGATGGTGGGGCTGGTGGCTCCTCTGTTGCATGTTGGAGATCACCTCCAAAGATGTCATCCTGTCCAATATCTCCTCGAAGTCCTGCTAGTGCTTCTCCCTCCATAGCCTCCCTCTCAAAAGAAGCAATCTCGTCCGCTGTGAACGCAGGGTTTTCCTCTTCTTGCCCAGTCCACTCACTATATGGATCTATCTCATCCAAATCAATGAGCTCCTTTGATGTGGCCTCAACTTTTTTTGTGCGAAGCCGGAGATTGTATTGCACAAAAACCAAGTCGTTGAGCCTTTTTTGAGTCAACTTGTTGCGCTTCTTCGTGTGATTAGTTCGAGCACGGGAGAATACTCGTCGAGTTTTGGAAAGCTACTCGCAATATTTTTGGAAAGCTATCTAATCTGTCTAATTACTAATCTGTCTACAGGCGATCAAAGCTCATCATTCTTTCAAAAGATTGCAAGAAGTTGCTTGGTCCAAAAAGGTGCAAAAATGGATTTTATGAAAATAAGAAAAATATTGCCATCACTGCGTAGAGCTCAAGAAAATATGCACTTTTAGAGAAAACGACACCTGAAACGGAGCCACAGAATGAAAGTTATGGCACATGCAAGTTTTTGCTGCTACATCTCCTTGGACCCTTTCCAAAAATGGCAAATTTTTTTCTAGTGTTTTCTTCACCAAAAATCCAAAAAAGGAAAGAAATGCTGTCTTCGGCGAGTTTTTGGCAAGTTTTTGGCAAGTATTCCCAACTATACTCGGCGAGTTTTTTTTTTGCATTTTTGGCGAGTTTTCCTGCGAGTTACTCGTTTAGCATAATTTTTGGCGAGTTTTTCTAAACTCGCCGAGTTTTTTGGCGAGAATTCTATATATGGTATGAACAGAACAAACAAGTAGAGAGGGTGAAAGTAACATTGTTGTCTTTTGTCAACTTCTTGTAATATGTATTCATTTCAATTGGCCAATGTATAATTGGGAAGAAAGAGCAATTGACCTTCCCGACTGGTTTTCTCTCAATCTGGGGGTTCCCAGGATAAAAATATTGTGTTGTGTGTTTGAATAATTCATTCTTATTTGCTGCAAATTAATTCCAAGTGCTACAATTCATTCACTAACTTTCAAAACTGTCATTTTCAAGTAATTTGGAAGTAGGAACAACAATGTGTGGTTTTGTAAGTTTCTAAGGAAGATTTTTACAGATCAGAAGTGGCTCGAGTATGGATATATTAACCTTGATCGTCATCATGAACAACTCTGCCAGAATGACAACATAGTGGATTATAGTATCGTTTATGATAAGACTCTTTATACAACCATCAAAGATGGCTCTAACAGAATTCTTCCCTATCACCGCTTTGACTAGTGTGACAACAATGCTTTTGTATAGATTTTGCGAAGTATAAATTATTTACAGCTGTAGAGCTTTCATCTTCTGTCATGTCAACCAAAGCCTATATATGTTGCTTTGAAGTCAGTTTGAATTGGTGAAACAATTCCTTGTGCATGCTTTCCAAGCACATAAACATATTTCCATTATTTGCATCTATTTTCAACCAATATTCTGATTAGCATTCTGAGTACTACTCTCATGTCAGTTTAACTTGGCGACACAATTCCTTGTTCATGTTTTTCCATGTCCACAAACAATATTTCCATTTTGTGTTAACTTAAACCCAATTTTTTCTGCAACATTTTGAGGACTGCTAACTGCACCATGCTGCCAGCTCTACAAGTTGCTAATTGATCCGTTACCTTGAAATTTGTATTTGACAAAATTTGGGTGTCACGGGTCTTGAAGTTTCTTTGTCAAACCATCAATTTCTTCTGGTAGTCATGCAAGCAACATATCCTGTACTTGAGGTTCGTTTTTGTATTCTGCCGAGAATCATGTTCTCTTCCATAATGGAAGCAACTCAAAAATTGTATCTCTAAAAAATAAAATAAAATTTGTAAAAATGGGATAATTTGATACACTACAGAAAACACCACTTCTATAAACTTTGATCCGTCATTTTGAATCTTGTTCCATGGTGCAACAAAATGTGTTATATGCAGAAGACCTGATCAATGAACGGAAAATGACATAAACTTGGTTTGGCAATTTTTCCTCTTTAAAGACTAGAAACCAAACTGTTGCCCTTAGAACTAAAAAATAAAGGCGAAAGGCCATTTTGTAACATAAAGCTTGAATACAAATTATAAATTTTTCTAAAAGGAGTTTCATGACATGCCAAGAAGATTTCTAAAAAATAAACTTATTTTCCTCAATTTTAATGACACTTTGTTTTTATTATAGGTAGTGGTGGGTTTTGAAAGGGTCGTGTCCCTTTTACAACCAAACACGAAAGACTACAACAGTAGAAGATCAGACGAGAAACAAAAAGAAGAAAGGCTCAAACACCATGCCCAAAAACAAAGCTAAACTGTCAAAACAACATCATACCAAAAATCACAACAAAACAACAAAAAAGAAACAACATATATCACAACATAAATCAACAAGGTCTCCTTGTTAGTGTAGGATTTATTTTCCTCGCTTTATTTGTATTATCCTACTCAGGAACCACTTGGAGTTTCCCTACACTTATGGGATATGCTTGTTTAGGTGTACACTTGACTACACTATTCTAGGTGTTGGTTACCACTTGACTACACTATTTTAGGTGTTAGTCACCACTTGACCACACCATTCTAGCTGTTGGTTACCACTATTCTAGGTGGAGATTGTCATGATTCTAGGAGGAGCTTACACATTCACCTCCTATATGTACATCTCTTGCATTATTCTATTTGATCATATTGAGTTGGAGCTATTTCTATGTTATTGCAATCATCTCTCTTGTATTTTTGTAATTTTCAGTCTTGTATGCTTGCATTGTTTTGTCTTGGAACAATTCACGTCTCGCATCATTCACCCGTGCAATCTTCGAACCAGTAGATCCATGGCACTTCTTCGATATCGTATCAGAGCCGAGCTAGTGTTGAGGTTGTCTGGTTATTATTTTGCGATTTATTTTTCATTTGAGATCATTATTTGCAAGTATTTGGGTGTTATTTGGTGTTGGTTTTGCCTGGTTTGTGGGTATATAGCCTATTTGCGGGCTTTTGAGGTTTACAGGCCCGCATAGTGCATATACAGTTCTGGAGATTGCTTTTTTGTAGGCCCTAAATCATGATTGCAGGATCCCTGGAAAATTTATTCAGATCTAGGCGGGTTTTAGACTTGTGAAGGGCATGTTTTCACCTGTGGTAGTGCGTTGCATGCATGTTCAGACTTGCAAAGGGCGTTTTTTTCCTTGATCAAGAGGCATTTTCAGACTTGCAACAAAGTTTTTCAACAACCCATACACGCATTGAAGATCCAACTTGAGTCATTGTTTTTAAGTCCCATGACAGAGTTGTTTGCTACACACAAATCTGTGCAAATTAAGAGCCGCAATGCAGATCTGTGGCCACAACTTGTGTACAGACAATCTTTTTTTTCCGTCTCAGCCTTGTGCAGGGTGGCTAACGCTAGCCCCCCTACAACCCCTGATGCATTTTGGCCTTCGGCTGCACCCAACACATACGAATTGAAAGGATTAGTCTTGGGTTTATCAAAACCCTCCTCTTTCTTTTGCTAAAACTATATTTTAGTAAAAAAAGGTGAATTTCAAGTTTAGTGCAAATTCATTTAAAATAGGGCTTATTTACGAGAAATAGTTATTGTAAAACTTTTGATTGGTAGCTCGATATCAAGTGCCATTTTTTGCAAAAGTTAAATATTTTTCATTTCCCAAAGCATTGGACCTATTTATTTTGTAAAACACACTAAGTTATAAAGTGCCAAATTTTGGGGGGGCTTCTTGATATAGTTTCCAAGGGGGTGTACATAGTGTTTCCTCTCATGTTCAGAACTTCTTTCTTTCCGCACATTTCTTTATTTTCTACAACTACCACAACCTTTCTTTCTACAATAATGGATCTAAGTTCAATTAACCCACTTACACCTTTTAACTACCATGAATGGAAATCAAAAAATCTCCATTGGACTAAGGAGTAAAGGGTTGTACCATATCACAATGGGGTTAGAACTAGAGCCTAGTACAAATGTAGAAAAAGTTAAGTGGTTTAATAAGTGCGATGAAGCCTTTAGTATTTTGTGTCTTTCAGTGTCTCCTAAACTCCTCTTTCACATAGAGTCATCCAAATCTCCCAACGAGGTGTGGAAAACCTTAGAAACCTTGTTTGGAAAAGTTGACACTATGAGGGGTCGTGAGCTAGAAATAGAACTTATCAGCTTAAGTCCTAACAACTTTGACACCTTGGAAGATTTTTTTACCAAGATCAAGTTCTTAAGATTGCAGTTAAAAGAATGTGGAACAAAAAAGAAGGATGAACAACTAGTTCTTTGAGTGCTTGCCAAACTAGGTCTTGACTACTCTATCTTTGTCTCTACATTTTATGCTACCAAGAGGACTTTTGGAACCAAATGGACTATGCCTTTTTTAGATGACTTTATTGCTGATTTGACTAAGGAGCAAGACAAGCTAATCCAAATGGGCACCTTGAAGTCATCCAAACCTCAAGCCCTCATTGCGGGAATGGGAAACAAAAATCCTCTAGCAACCAAGAGAAGAAGCAAAAGAGGAAGGATCTAGAAAAGAAGAAAGAACAGAAATCCACCACCTCTTCCAAGTCTACCAATGAAACCTCTAGTTCAAATGGGAAGCCTAAGAAGGAAAAGGTTAAGTGTGCCTATTGCAAGAAACTTGGGCACGATGAGCACAAATGCATGAAGAAGCAAATTGACCACCTTAGTCATCTCCTTGAGAAGAACAACATAAGGGTCTCTGAATCTATCAAACAATCTTCATCAACCCAAGAATCTACTAAGGCAAAGGAAAAAGATAAAAAGAAACATAAGGGAAAGGCACTAGTTGCAGTTGCATCCTCATCTACTCCTTCGTGGGTTATCAACTTTGGTGCTTCACACCACATGGGCTCATCACAAGTTGAGTTTTCTTCCTTAGAGCTTTGCAGCATGTCCTCCATCACTTTGGGTGATGATACTCTAGCCACAATTTCAGGGAGAGAGTTTGTTGAAATTGAAGGTGGAACATTCACAAATGTTCTCAGTGTACGACACGTGGTTTGTACTACATGTTCTCGGGAACTCCTTGCAAAATGTCATACGATTTGTACTACACGTAGTTTGTACTACACACAACTTGTACTACAAGTTCTTTCTATAAAAGGAACCCATGTATTGTAAAATTGAACGATTGTATAAGATTGTACTAATTAGAGCTAGTGCATGGTGATTGCCATTGATGTAACAACGGATTTATTCCGGAGTAATAAAATACTGAGAGACCTTTGCCCGTGGTTTTTTTCTCTCGGTACATTACCAGGTTTTCTATGTAATATTTGTGTGTGTTTTAGATCTGTTTATTTCTTATTGCTTTCACTGTGATTGTTTCTCTCTACACTGCTTATTTTTCTTGGCAATTAATATCAGAGAAAGGTTAGTGCAGAAGGGGTTTGTTCTTGTGAGAAGTGAAGAATGACAGGAAGCACAATTACTAGATATGTTGTTCAAAAATTTGATGGTTCTAATTTTTCGTTGTGAGAGCTAAAGGTTCAAGCCTTATTGGTGAAGGATGGATGCACCCTAGCTCTCAAAGGGGCAACGTCGAAACCTGCAACCATGAATCAAACATATTGGGACGAGAAGGATGTCCTAGTTAGGGCCGCAATTCAGTTATCACTGGTAGATTCAATTTTGTTTAATGTTTCAGAGGAGACAACGGCACAATGCTTGTGGAATAAGCTTGAAAAGTTGTATGAGACCAAGTCTTTGGCAAACAAAATTCTCTTATGACGACAACTATATAATCTCGGGATGCAAGACAGTTATTAACAACGGATCATCTCAATGATGTCGACATAGTGATTAGCAAGTTGGCTTCAGTGGAGGTGAAAATCGATGAAGAAGATGACCATTCTATTATGCTTTATGCTTGAATCTTGGGATCAGTTAGTCATGGTGCTTAGTAACTCAACACCGCAGAGGAAATTAGTTTTTGAAGACGTGGTGGCCGCAACGATTTTAGAAGAATCAAGGCAAAAGACATCTCAAGGGACTTCTTCCAATGAAGCCCTAATAGCAAGGGGCGGATCTGCGGGAAAAGGGAAAGTTGAGCATGGATGGACTAGGTCGAAATCCAAGGGGCAAAAAAGAGTCAATTGTTGGAACTATAGAAAAATGTAATTTCCCCTTTTCCGGGACATTACTAATATCTATTTTTATTTGTATTGTAACCCCTTGGCATGCCTAACGCTACAAGTGGGGAGTCTCTAGTTAGTTTAAATGTGCACATCTAGGATAGTTGCTTTTATTATTTAATTAAAAAGTAATAAAGTGCACATAGTCTTAGTTTATTAGAGACTTTACTATAATGAGAGTTTATGTTTTTCCTCCAAAAGGGAAAGGTCGGTCTTTTTGAATATTGCACCTCTTAACTCTATAAAAGGAGTTCGCATTTTTTCTAGTGGGTTTATGTTGATTGATCATTTTGATTTCACTCCATGCTTAGAGTAAAGGGATGTATGCTCATGGGATGTATGCCCTAGTTCTTGCATTGTGCTCTCTCATTGCAAGCTTCATTTGGATCCATTGTTAAAGATATTGAAGACTCCATTGTTCTCTTCATTGTGAATCTCTTGTGTTGAGTGTGTTTATGCATGGTTTATCCCTTCTAAGCTTTGGTGACTTGGCTAAAGGGTTTGGCCCATTAATTTAGAGTAAAATCTGTATGTTATTGAGCATTGTTGAAGGGTTTGCTAATGCCTTTGTGAACTGCTGTTACTGCTGCAATTAATAGAGCCCCTAGCGACATGCATAAGAGGTTGTTTAATCATGTTTTGATGTTCTTTTGAGCTAGATCTGTAATCTGATCTGTGTTAGCATTATTATTTAAGTTTTGGGCAGTTATTTGGAGTGTTTTGAGGCTAAAGAAGGGCTGATAATAATTTATATAATTTTTGTTTAACCCTAGCGACTTGAAAACAGTTTTTTTGGGGTTGTTTTGAAGTGATTTTGTTGATTAGAAAATTCAGATCTATAGTGTAGTGGAAAGCCCTAAATTTCTAGCTTATTTTGCAACTGGTTTCATGGAAAAACACTAAGTATTGAAGGAGTTTGAATTTTAGATGATTTTAGCTGTCTGCAAGCTATTTGGTTGTTTTTAATTAATAGTCATTTCAAATCTGCAGTTTGGGTTCAATTTAATATTGGATTTGGTTGTAGAAATTAGGAGGAATAAGGAGAAAGTTATTGTATACTTTTTGGAGTTGATTTGATGCCTTAAATGTGTTGGGCTACCTACTTTTTAGGGCAAAATTAGGATTTTCGTGTCGGTTGTGCGAAATTTTGATTATAGAATATTATTCTTTATAGTTTGTGGCCCAAAATCCAAGAGTTTGATAGATCTTTGCTTGGATGGTTAAGCGGGAAATAATTTTGGAAGATTGCAGCAGTTGGGGTGTGATTATTAATTATTTTTCAACTGTTAAAAAATTTGATTTGAATGTGTTTAAATTCCAATTGTTTTCTTTCCAATCTATCCCACCACCTTGGCTAGTTCCAACCCCATTTGGGTTCGAAATAGCTGACATTGGGATATTTTAGGTTGAAGCAAAAGGGCTTATCCATTCTTTATTGGATCTTGACAAGTACTTCTCCATTTTCTAACTTGTCATATGTTGGCTAGATTTTCTACATAGCATAAAACCTAGGCAGTCATGAGATAAATCTCCCTCATTTAACCGGTGAGGGCTCCCATGTCAGATTTGTCAATTTAAGTATGCTAATATCTAAATGGGGTTTTTACTTTAACTACTCAGTTCATGAACCATAACTGAATAACTCTGCAGCAAGTAAGCAGCTGTTTAAAGAAAGGAAATATTTATAGAAGAGAGAAAAGGGAGTTATATCAACACAGAGAAGAAATGGGGAAGATGTGCATCCCAATCAATAGATAGCAGAGTTGATTGCATGCACATAGAAGAAACCAATAGATATAAACACAAAATTCTAAGCAAAGGTAACTCTAGATCTAGATCTGAAATAACACAAAGTCTATAAAAAGATCTAAGATAAAAAGCAAGAAGCACAATACACCGTGACACAAAGTTCTCCAGAAATCTACTCCTGTATATTCCTCTGCTTCAAGTGGCTCTCAAGGGTTTCAGCACAAAGTCTGGAACACAAGATTGCTGCTTACAAATTCTGATATTTAACCCGAAGGTTCTTCCTCTACTTATAGAATTTAGAGGGGCAATTACAAGTAGGAAGCTTTGAGTGAACTGACACATGTGGAAGTCGGAAAAGAAACAACTGACAATCTCCCTCCTGGAATTCCTCTTTGCATGACATGTATGATTTGCAACTGAAAATAGAACCTTCTATTTTGCACGTCCTGCCACCTATCTCCAAGTAGTTGACTTCTTCAAGTAATAGCTTTTAAACCAATCACTTTAAGTTGTATAATTTAATTGATCGCTCAATTACTTTGTCGGAGGAAAGAAGAAGGAAGAGGAAAGCTGCAGTCTTGTTCTTTTTCATGTCCGCATGCAGTTGATTCTTTTGCCTTTGATTCTCACCAAACTGGATCTGGGAGTAGCTGGATCTGGAAACCAACTGGAATTGGAAGCAGTTGGAATTTTACGGCTTCGTTTCATTGTCTTCTCTTTTATCCTTGAAGCTTTTGCAGTTCTTCTGCTGTACATGCATCAGTGCAATGTTTGTCGTAGATAACTCATCATCCTTATTTTTAATTGCATATGAGCAATTAAAAATTCTGGAAAGCACTCCAGGATGAATGAAAAATTCAATGAAGGCTTCAACTGGAAGATGGGAACATTTGCACAAGATCTTGGAAGGAATTTTCCATGCACTGACTTCTTCACGGGCTGCATTCGAAACAAGAGGATGAAGCCTTTGTGCCGGAAGCTTTTGTAACTATGAGATCTGGATCTGGATCTGCATATGGATTTGCATCTGCATCTGGATATGGATTTGCATGCATCTGGATATGGATCTCGCACCTGCATAACAAACTCTGGCAACTGAGCTGTGGATGGAAAAAACTGCAGCTCGAATAATTCCACTGCTTTTAATCTGCACGCATGAGTGAAGTTTTTCTTGCACGCATGAGTGAAGTCTTTCTTGCTCTGGATCTGTCTATCAATTCAACAAGAGGTTCCGAGCCTAGATTCGTGTCTCCAATATTTGCAAATTTATAAGTGATGCATGACTCCGTTGTGCTTTCTTTTTCATCTTTCTTCGCCATAGCTTTGTCTATCTTTGTCTGAACAATTCTTTTTCTTCTTACTTGGCCGGAGATTTCTTCAAAACTGGTGCAGATCTGGACAATTCTTCAGATTCGGAGGATATATGCAATGTATTGGACATTGATTAAAGCTCCTTTTCTTTTGTAAAGCACCTGTAATGAATTCCTGCAATTAATTCAGACAAAATGGCCACCAGAGCATGAATAGTGAATTTTAATTGTAAAAATCTGCACTTTTCAAGCCTGCTGCCCCAAAAATTGATGTTTAATTTGCACATAAAGAGAGCATGAATCATTTCAACAACACCTGAGCACCTGTAACACCTATGCAAACAATTATGCAGACAAAGATCAACCTCCTTCAAAGCATGCGCCAAATTTGGAAGCTTTTAGCCTTGTTTCACACTTTGCCTGAGCAAAATCCTTCTTCAAATGGGGGCGCACTTTTCCTCTTGGCTGCAATTCTTCACCTGTGAATTAAATAATTCACCCATATGGCAGCCCATGCTTATATAACCCTCACAATTCTATAATTAATAATTGCCCTTCCTATTCCTGGCAATTAATTAATTAAAAATCATGCTTCTCTCTTTAAAAATAGCATGTTTAAGGACAACCATCCAATAAATTAAATTAATCCAATTTAATCCTTTACACTTCACTTCACTTAAGCTTCACAGTGTGCCTTGACCATAGCCACTGAAAATAGAATTTAATTTAATGATTTAATGTTTTTAAAAATACATTAAATATATCCTAAATGGGGCGCACTTTTTGACATGAAGGGGGCAGCCTTTAAATAAATTAAATTTAATCCATTTAAATCTATTTCTTTTATTCCCCTTTGACTTCTTGACTTTTCTTCCATGCTTGGGCGCCAAAATTGGGTGAATAAATATTAACAAATATTTATTTAATGCATTATTATTCACCCAAGGTGGCGTCGCACTTTTTTGCATAATAGAATTCTATTTTTAAGAATTTATAACAATGGGATTATTTACCCTGCAAGGCAGCCCCGGAAATCCCATGATCCACTTAAGTGATTTGACTTTGACAATGGGATTATTTACCCTGCAAGGCAGGCAATAAAATCCCATGATTTCACTTAAGTCACTTTTCTTTTATTTCACCATGGGAAAGGGCAATAAATTCCCGCCTGCCTGCGGCCTTTAATTTTCCCACAGCAGCTTAAGTGAATTTTATATCACGGGAAAAAGTACTTCTGCTAGGTAGGTACAAAATTCCCACCTTGCCTGCTGCTTCTATTTTTCCCATTGCAGCTTAAATCCTTTGTTTTCCAAAAATGCGCCCAACCCCGCAGGGGCTTTTTTGTGCACAACTTCGCCTTTTCCCAGTGAACCAGACCTCCGATGGTGACTTCCTCTGGGCATAACGTGCGTATATGTTTTCCAGCTGCTCTAGGCCAAAAATCTTGCTTACCCAGCAAAGGAATTGTTCTAGAGAAATTTCACAGAAAACGAAACGGGACAACACAAAAACACGAAAAATTGCCAAAAGGCACAAATAAAGCCCAAAACTTATTCCAAGTTAAAACCCTTCTGGTACATAGGAAGAATGGCATGTTCGATCATAACAGAGTTAAAACGGAGCGCAAATAGCCTCATACGGGGCTCAAAATAATTAAATACAAATTTCTCGCAGACAAATCCCGACGGCAGAATATAACAATTTTGGGCATCTGGGTATTTGGCGAAAAGGCTAATATGGCTCTTTGGGAATATCTTGACACAATAAAAGAACTTTCAAGCAATAAAAACACAAAACGACCCATTATTTTAAAAGTACGAAATTTTTTTGAATAGGGTAGTCACAGATTTCAGGATGAAATTTGGGTATACCATCATAGAAAGGGGACATTACAAAAAAACTGGACATGTCAAAAAGGATTGCCGGTTGAAGGCAAACAAGGAGACTTCCATTCTGCAACCATCTGAGGCAAATACGACAGAAGTTGAAGCACTGTTGGAAGACATAGAAGAGGATTGTATGCTAATATGAGAGGTCAATTACATGATATTTGACTTATTGATTTTGGAGCCACTTTTCACATGACTCCTCATAGGGACTGGTTTTCTTCTTATCGGTTATGTGGAGGTGTGGTATATATGGGAAATGATAATCCGTGTAA
This sequence comes from Taxus chinensis, assembly GCA_019776745.2. Taxonomy (NCBI): domain Eukaryota; kingdom Viridiplantae; phylum Streptophyta; class Pinopsida; order Cupressales; family Taxaceae; genus Taxus; species Taxus chinensis. The sequence goes on along the minus strand of CM034154.1, from coordinate 764,653,105 downwards.
GGTTGTTGGTGAAAGAGAGGTCAAAATCAGAATGTTTGATGGGGTAAGGTGAGGATTGTTCAGTCATGTAAGACATGTGCCAGGCTTGAAGAAAAACCTTTGTCGTTTGGAGTATTTGATTAACATGGTTATTGGTTCAATGGAGAGAAGGGTTGTTTCAATGTAGCAAAGAGAGTGCTGGTAGTGGTAAAGGGAGAAAATGTGGGCAATCGCTACAAATTGGTCGGAGAGAAACTTGTATTGGAGAGGCTGTAGTGGCGTCAAATGTGGAATTGAGGTCAATGACTTACTTGGCATCAACGGCTAGGCCAGCTAGGCCATTTGAGCGAGCGTGGTCTCAAGGTACTACTAGATAGAATCATTCTCCTAGGTGCAAGAAAATACTTTAGATTATTGCCTTTGTTAACTGAGTAAATGAACCATAGTGTGGAGAATCTCTCATAGGCTGAAGAGATTGTCCATTAAAGGACTACGAGAAGTGGAGAACAACGTGCACAATGATTTTTTTTTTTAAGATACCATTTGTAAGTCCTGAGATACAGTGTTGCAAATTTAATATTGATAGTGGTATGCATTGCATAATCTTGTTTCTAATGAGATGGTATGAGAAGATTGGTTCCTGAATAGGATTGCACAATTGAATCTATTATAAGCTGTCTTGGCTATTGAAGGGATATTCAATTGTTAGTAAACGAGAAATGCAAAGTATGCTTCTAGATTGACCACAAGAGTACAAACAATGAACTATCTTATGTGACTAATAATGCGAATGGAGATTTTGTTTCAAAGTGTTAGTTTTAGATGGCCTTGGCAGTGGAGCATAGGCACAACATGTAACATATTGACGGTTCCTAGCAACATTCTTACAACTTATGTTAAATTATATCAAAGGACTCCGACACTCCTTGAGAAACAATCGAAGCAAGCTAGATGTATGCTGAGCACTGCTGATTTTGGGGTTACCTTAAATTTTTGGGATAAGGGTCGTGATTAATATAACTTGTTTTGTCGATCAGATAGGATTTTCTACTGATAACTCTAGATCTTATCACCTCGTGAAGAAGACTAATGCTGCTATGCACATCACTGTTGATTATTCCTTTCTTCAAGTGAATTTTGGTTCTAGACTGCTTATGGATTCACATCCCAACCAGACATTGAATAAGTTGGACTGTAATGACCGTAAAAATGTTATTTTCTTGGCTATGCAAATGGTACAAAGGAGGTACAAGTTGTGGAAAAAACTAAGCTGCCAGTTGCAAGTTTAACTGATATACAAAAACACTATCAAATTCTAATGCTAGATTAGTGGAAAGAAGTTCAAGGCATGTCATAACAAATTGTGTAGACATCAAGTTCCAGATAAAGGAGGAGCACAAATAGTAGATGACTGATGTGGAGGTGCAAGAGAGGCATGCACCAACAAGTCGTGCACATAGTTGGATGAAGAGTAATGCAACAATGACAATCAAGATGTGCGAATTTGAGGAGAATGAGAGAGATTTTTTGATGAGGATACATGTCGCCTTACATCACACCTATGCAAGGAGAGGCTCACTAGAGTGAACTTATGATAAGATGAAATGGAATAAGGTCCTGGACTCGTTAAAATTCTTGTGGAAGTTTGCATCTAATGCATAAGTTACTGATAGATTGCTAGCAAGGATAGATCATATCACCTAGGCTTGCAATGTTGTTGATTTGTGCCTTAGCTATAATGGAGAGGGTGCCATGGAGGAAGTGGATAGAAGCTGATAGCGCATAAAAGTAAGACGTGAGAGCTTTTGCCATCAACTAAGGGTCAGAAAGTGCACATAAAGAAAATGAAGAATTGGGTTGATTCAAGAGTCTGAGAAAAGACAACACATAATAACGTGGAGCGGTATAGAATATCTAGTGAAATGGAAAGGCCATGAAGGTATGTGCACAAATACTAGTATTGCGGTTGAGTACAGCTGAAAAATCGCTACACATGGCCAAACCAATCCTCATGGAACAATTACATGAGTAGGGGCTCATGTTTCTAGTCTCATCCCGGTTGTATGAGTTAGCACAGTTAGATGTTAAAATAGCCTTCTTGCAACGCTGATCTTTGCACCACCAAATATGTATTATGTATACGATAAAAAGCTTTACACACCTCTGTGTAACCCTGCACAGCTGTGCCCACAACAATTTCATTTAGCGTGGGAGTAAGAAAGGCACAAAAACCTGCAAGAATGACCAGAAGCCCTACATAGTATATTTGATTAGCTGATTCATGATGAGCAATGGATAAAAATCTTTGTGGAGAAGCTGATCCTATGCAAAGTACTTGCGCAAACATATGAAGATGGCGATCTCATGTGGATATTTGCGTACAATGAATGGAATTGTGACTCTTGCATGACCATTGGTAGTAGAGTCCCAACATGCATCTACATCATCATGATGTCTATGCTTAGACTTCTTTGCTTAGGTTGAATTAACAGGCTTAGGATGTGCAACTGGTCAAATTCTTGGGATGCGTATACATAGAGATTACTCAGAATACTAGAAGCTCTGTCTGTCACATTGGACCGGTAATGATTGGAAAAGGAAATGTCTACAATGGTTATCTTTATTGCAGAATGCACAACCATTTATTACTCCCATTGGTGGTTCCTATTAAATAGCCTTTGGAGTTAAAGATGCCCTGAGAAGTGAAGCAGAGAAGACTCAGATGTCCGAAGGACCATACTCATGGAGCAATAGGAAGTCTATGTTTGCCATGGTAGTGAACTTGAGTTCCAAACATTAGAATAGGCAGTGCAAGTATGGTTCAGTAAAGTTATGTGGCTAATCATGGATATGATCTATTGGAGGATTGTGAAGTGAATCCTTAGATATTTGAGATCCACATCTGATGTTGTTATTGTCTGTCAAAGGGAGTAGTCTGTTAAGACCATAATAAGATTTGTGGATGTTGATTTGTGCATAAGGTGACAAAGATTGCTCACCAACTAATACTAAAGAAGCTTGTTGTTCTCCTTAGCATGTGTGCAGTTAGTTGGATCTCTAGGGTTCAGTTAGTGGTAGCTTTTTCCAATGTTGTGGGTGAATTTATGGCAGCTTCACAGGCTTGTAAGATAGTCTTTCATTGGACCCTCAAAGGCATGATTGCATAATTGTGCCACAACACAGCACTGTAAAATGGCCTAAGGTGCATTGTGACAATTAGTAGTCCTTTCCTCTTAGCATCGAACCCAACATAGGATGCTAGAACTGACTTTTCATATAAAAGTTACAATTCATCCCATTGTATGAAATGTGGTGGCAGGACATATCTCTAACAACCAAGGAATGACACATAGACTTTCAAACCAAGTCAAAACATGATTAGACATTTTCAATCTTGCATGTAGGAAATTCTCTTCGCTTACTTATGAAAGTTTGATGTATTTTGACAATATGGGACATTTGATTTTCAAGAGCTAATTCACAATGATCAAGCTTCTGATTTCAAGTGGGACTTTTTTGGTATGTGAAGTCAACATTGAGTGAGCAAGGTAGTGACCAAATTGGCACGTTGGCAGGTTGACTCGAGTGTACGAAGTATGACACATGGTTTGTATTACACCGTTTTTGGGGAGTCCCGCATAGTATGACACACTGGTTTGTACTACACATTGTTTGTTACTACGAGTTCATTTCTATAGAAGGAAGCCACGGATTGTAAAGTTGTATGATTGTACAGGATTGTAATCATTAGAGCTAGTGTGTGGTGATTGCCATTGATGTAAAAACGGATTTATTCCTGAGTAATAAAATACTAAGAGACTTTTTCCCATGGTTTGTTTTTGCCTAGTACATTAGCAGGTTTTCCACTGAACTATTTGTGTATGTGTTTTAGATCTGTTTATTTCTTATTGCTTTCATTGTGATTGTTTCTCCCTACACCGTTTATTTTTCCTAACAAGTATTGATTGCAAACTTAGGTCTCTTTTAAAGGATGTCATTGTTAAAGATCCACAGTATTTGAACCCAGGATAAGATTAAACAATATAGTTAATAATAGTTTGTATTCTAGTTTAATTTAATAAAAGAGATAATATTCAAAAAATGTATATTGGTTACCCTTGCTAAAATAATAATAATTGAGCTTATATTTTGAGCCTAGGATAATATTAAATAATATGGTTAAGAATAAATTGTATTCTAGTTCAAATTAATAAAAGAGAATAAAATTTTGTACATTCAGTTACCCTTGCTCAAACATTAATAATTGAGCTTATATTTTGTTAACTGTAAGAAAATTTGCCTAATATGAGTATGACTCACCAGAAATAATTTGAAAGGTTAATGAATTAGATTATTTTTTTTGGGAAAAGGTAAATAGTGGGGGTTTTGAAAGGACTGGCATCCTTTTACAACATGCCCAAAAAGCCAAATATAATGATGGAACAGAAAATGGAAAATCCCGTAGGCCCAAGGAACAAAATACCAAGAAGGCCCTAATCGAACCAAGAAAATAACATGGGAAACCTCAAACAAAGAAGAAAGAGGAGCTATTGCTGACCCAAATGCAACAGCAAACTGCAATCATAAAGGAGGGGAAGAAGCAGGCCCCAAAATAGTTGCAAAATGTAGTTGAAAGAAGAAAAAGGAGAGGAAGGCAAGATGCAACCCAAAATGCTACAAGACCATAAAGTGGAGGTAAAGCTGAGCAGTATGGGGAACGAGGACAGAAAGAGGAATATTAGTGTTTTCCCCTCTTTCCCTTCTTCGAGCGAACAACCTGCCACTTGTATTGTGAAATCATCTCTGAAATGAGAGGATTGTACTCAGATAAGTCTAATGGAGTGGAGAACTAAGATTCCTTATCGAGAGAATGGGCACCTTCCTTATCCAATTCGGAGTGATTGGATTCATGGGGCCTCTTTATTCCCAGAGAAGGTCCCCCCAAAGAGGGAGGAATAACCAGTTACTTCCCTACCTCTTTAGAAGGTGTTGCATCTTAATTGGGCTGCAGCTGAAGGGACTATAGCTACAGCTGATAGAGTTGTAGTTGTAGCTACTTGATCTTCTAATTCAGGATCATCTTTGTCCTCTAGATTTGGTGAACTCTAATGCTTGGGAATAGATCCTTTTTTTAGGAGCCTGGGTTTTCTTCTAAGGACAAGCAACTTGGAGGTGACCCAAAGTCCTGCAATTCTGATATCTGAAAGCTGTATTTTCATAGTCGAGAATTTGAGTATGGCTTGTATCTCCCATCTTGAGGGTCATCCTATCCATAAATCCCTTGCTAAGGTCAACTTCAACACAAATCCTAACATAAGTATGCAGACCGCTCTGCAAGCTCTCATTGTCATCTTTAATGAACCGTCCTGGGAGGTTTCCAATTTCCTCCACTACAAAGAAAAAGTGAAGGGGAATATTAGGCAATCTCACCCAAATTGGAACACGCGTGATGGAGAAGGTATTCGGGTCAAACTCTGGAAACCACGGGGTATTGAAAATACCCGTCAATCCCTAGAACTAAGGACCCTCTTTAATAACCCTCTGATAATCCTCATGTTCATTAAAGAAGACTATGAAGAAGCCTCGGGCACAGAGGACATATTTACAATTTTTTGTCCACGAGGAATGAATCCAATGAATCAATATGTTAGACGACAACCAAAGTGTCATTAAATCTACAGATCATGGCCTTGGATTTTATTTCTTATAGCAAATCCATATATTCTTCATCATTGATCTCCAAGGTTGGGTTTTTAGTAGTTTTCTCTACGATGTAAGTAGGGGGAGGAGGAGCTGCAGGATATTTCAAGGAGGTGGCATTTTTAAAAAGTGCCTCCTTGAAAAGGGCAGAGCTTCGCTCCTTGGCCCCACCCAAAATAATGTCATCCATAAAAAACCATAGAATCCCAAACTATCCCATAGAAGATGAGCATAGAAGCCTCCTTGAGAGGTTTTCCAACAAACACTAAACCAAAATGACCTGCCCTGCAGCACAGTTTATGAGAAAGAATAAATTTCAGGTTTATACCTTGAGCTTGTCGATGGATCTGAATGCACAAAGTATTTCTATTTAGAGTACAAATAAGAACTTGAAACAGATCTGTATTACCTTTGAGTGGTTTTGATATATCTATATTATCTCCCAATACATAGCCAACATCTCCCGAACAAAGGAGCTATCATTATGGGGAAATGTGAGCAGGGGGAGAAATCACCTTTCCATCGCTCAAATAATGATCAGGGTTTAAGGCGCCGCTTAAACCAAAAGATGCCCCAGAAAAGATCATGTTATTAGTGTCATTCGTGTCACCCACCAGCCGGAGTTGCAAGGTTTTAGGTGAGAATGGCATGGGAACCAGGTCGATCATCGAGGAATCTATGTTGTCAAACAAAACTGGGGTTGAGGAGAGGTCATAGCCGCTACCCTGAGAGTCGAATCCCACATGAACCGTCCTCTCAAAACCCACACTGTCAAAGGAAGCATGCGCATACTTACCAAGATATTTCAAAAATAGTGGATCAAAACCATTACCAACTTGAACTACCAGAGGGAAGTTGTGCTTAAGGTTAGGGCAGCGTTTTGGAGCCATCATGAGAAAAATCCGATATTTGACAGCAAAACCGGTTAATGACTTAGATTATAATCCCAATAGTAAGATCGAAAATAAATCATGTAAGCTTTTTATCCAGAAATCTCTTATAACGGTTTCTCCAGAAACATTCACTCTAGATTCTCATTTGACAATAACTGGATTGCATGTTGCTTTGCTCTGGTAATACGTATATGTTTTGCATTTTATTCACGAGGCTTTTGTGCTTAGCACAGAGCTGCATTACATATTTCCTTGATGTATTACAATGATGTGATATCCACTTCTATTGATTGCTAATAGCTATTAATGGGCTTTTCTGTGATACATTTTTTTTTGTTTTCCCCTCCCACTAGATCAAAATTGTAAACAATTTAAAACTTTATCATCTTATATCCTTTCTGAAGAAAAACAATGGATTGCATACTGTGTCACGTGTTCAAGAGGATTTCTGTCTATTTATTAGATCCCTCCATATCTGAACTAAAATTTCTTCTTTGCCTTGATCTCAACCTTTAGGCTGGTTTAGATAATTGAAATATCAAGTTTTTGACACCCCGGACCTTGTTTTCATACGGCTTTGAATGTTAAGAGTATCATTGTTCTAGATATGGAGAAGGCATAATTTCTCAAGAGATGTCATTTTATTTTTATGCATTGCCTTTATTCATGAAGGTTTTGGGATCCAAATGTAGTTCTTTCAGTTGTTTTTTCATGAAGGTTTGTATCCATTTTTTATAACTTTGAACTATTTTGCAGGATAAATGGAGAAATATTAATGTTAATGCATGGGGATCAAGAAAGAAACCAATATCGTCAGATCAGTCTGGAATGAACCTGGCATCGCATTCGATAACAAATGGCAGGTCAGATGTTGCAGAGAGTGTTAAACCCGTAGTTCCATCTTTACAGAGGTCAAACGCTATGCGATTTATTCCAAGGTTTGAAAATCATCATGGGGTTTATTCTGTGCATCTGTGCTGTCAGGCGAATTTCAATTTATATGCTTTGACCATCATTGGTTTTTAAAAGGTCTAGCAAATATATATTTATATGTTTTGATCTGGGCTTTTGTTCTTGCTTTGTAATTCGTGTTGTGTTTATCAAACTTTTTGACTTGACAACTTCTAAACTATGCTTATTACGGACTTTTCAACTGTTCTATATACCTGTGTAAGTGTAAATGTATAGACAGTGTTTGTTTGTCATATTAATTTTTACTATTTAGAGTTGTGTTTGCTGAACCTCATCAGTTTGCAAACCATAAGCAATGCTCTTCATCTCTTGTTTGCAGGTTAGATATTCTCATTATGGATGCTATTGCTAATTTGAAGGAACCTAAGGGATCCAGGAAATCTACAATTGCAATGTACATTGAGGTAGTTTTTCCTGAAACTATGCATCTTAAGACGTTGATTATTAATTTTCATCGGATTTTTACTCTTGAGTTTAAGTCATCTCAATGTAACTTCCATTAGTAATCATTGCCCTAATGACATTTTTCATCATGTATTTTTGGTAATCATCACCTTAAACATTTGTTAGTGGAGGGGAGGATTCACGAATTTAATTCATCACTTTGGGCTTGTCACCCTCTAGCCGCTTAAGACTTGCATAACTTCATGAAGTACAATAGATAGATATACATGGAAAATTTCCGATTCTCTTCCCACAAAAGTGAGGAAAGTGGGCATCTCTAGTCTTTCACCTATATACGGTGAATTAATACTAGTCTCTTTTTAATCCATGGATTTACTTCCTTTTTTGGTGTTTTCCAGGACAGCAGGGTCATTGGGTCATCTATTTCTGGATGAATCCAGTTTATATTATTTGACCAAACCGTTTTATGTGGTTTTATGTAGTTTAGATTCATTAAGTTTTCCAATTTCAGTTCAGTCTTGCTTCTATCATCTTTTTGTACTCTTAGATTCAGAAATAGAATTCATTTTTAAATCATGTCTGACACCTACAGATTCGACTTCCAAATAAAGTATCTCCAATGTGGAAGTTGACCCTGATAACGAATCCAATCTTCAATTAGTTTTTCCTTGGCGATATCTTCCCTCATTCAAACAATGGATTGATTTGAATACTAGTAGTGGAAGCACGCCCATAATCACTTACAACTGGTCTGGGAGACGTGGGTGAATAATTGGTATTTTTAATCGTGCTAATGTACTTGGTAATTAGGCATGCAGTATTAACTGCATTTGTCATTCTTTTGGCTTATAGAATACACTTTAGGCTCAGCAATCTATAAATAACCCATATGCTTGTCATTATTATCCAAGTTCACATCATTTATGGCAGAAGTATTGCTAAATAGATAGTTTCTTCATCCAACAAAACCAGACCCTGTTTTGTTACCACTCACTAGAACTAGGCTTTATTAAACTGTTTGGGGCAACATTTATGAAAACAGCCATGCGGTGAACATGCATGGACATTCAAGACAAACCAATTTTCAATATTAAGGTTGATAACAAACACTTCTGGAATAAATTGTGTAGATAATATTCAGCTATTATCTACACAGTTTTTTCCAGAAGTTTTTGGTATCATATTTATGGACTGTGGAAACCTTGTGTCTCTAATATTAAGGTTTTTTTTTGTAAGACTCGTGAATCAAGTTTTGTGTGAGAGGAGTTGTGTGAGGAGCAGTAGGCACTCTTCATTTATGAAAACACAAAGTTTGATTGAAGATTCCACCTTTAATAATTCACTAGTCTTTACCAATGGCTTAGGTGAAAATTTCACGTTATGGAGCAATGTTTTGCACATCAATCCATTTTGGAGTACTGAGGATTTTTTACAAGAAATAATATCAAATTATCAATAATGAACATCTCTGTTGCCGTAGTTGTTTCTCCAATCCTTCCTTTGGTGACCATTTTGCCAAACCCAAATATGTCAAGCAACAAGTTTTTATACCAAACTTACTGCTGCCATGTTTCATGAAATTTCCTTGGAAGTCAATAATATACCAGAAATTGACCTGGAATTTACTTGCTGTTCATTATGATATATCCTGTACAAGTTCTTTTTGAGTTATTTTATTGTGGGCCATGAAAATTGCCACGCTAGTTTAATCTTTTTTCTTGAAAAATGTGTACTTTAAAAAATCATTAGTAGAAATTAAAGAGGCATTTTGACCTAAAATTAAATAAATCAATATCAACATAAACTTGTAGCAGAAAGAAAGAAAAGTTAAAACAATAGATTATATTATTATCCGTGATTGACCAAATAAAAAGTGATGTGGATCCCACGAGGTCCAGGAAACAACACTCTAAATGAGGATTTAGAGGTGTTATATGCATAGTTAGCATACTTGGCGAGTACTCTCCAAAAAAAATCCCAAACGAGTACTCTCTTGAAAAACTCACCACCCAAGTTTTCGCCGTTTTTTGGTGAGTATTCGCCGAGTTTTGGCTAGTATTCCTGAGTATTTTTCAATGTCAATCATCATAAATTCATATTACTTATCAGCCGGGTGTTGTAATTCGCATGATGATACGATTTTGTGTTGTATTTGTATTCAAATCTACTAGAAAACACTTCCCCAACATTTTACAGACTCATTTGATATGATTTTGTAGCTAGTATTTTGCATGAGTCAATTTATGTTTTTAAAATATAATAGCGTATTTTTAGAGTTGCCGAATATTTGTTGAGTTTTTGCCGAGTCAAATTTTTTTGGGTTTGCCGAATACGAGTATGCGAACTATGCTTTTGAATATAGATCACTATAACTATAGAAGCATATATGTCCCTCTCTTTGCATCTAAATTTACTTCTCTTCTCATAAAGAATTAACGCAATCTAGTGCTGATACAATGTGTAAACACAAAAGTACAAAGCTTCCAAAAGGTTTTCATACCCAACCGTTATGGATTTCGCAATGAGTGACATCTTCACATGTAGTACTAGTATCGTGCACATTCCACTAACTGCACCATGCATCTTGCCATCTCCTTGACTGTCCTATTATGTTAGGAAAACGGGCTATGGTTTTCATCTCTGTGAACATTAGTGTATTACCGACCACATTAATAAATAATTTTTTTATAGGCCTATTACCAGTTGCATTTGTAGTAAATGAAATAAATAATATGTGAGTATGCACAATGTCAGTTGTCATACATGCCCAACTCAATAGGAGATGGGAGTTGTTGAGAGATTCTAGTTTAGGAATTTGCAGAATGATGTTTGACTCCAAATCGAATGTACCGAGTACAAACTGCTATATACTGTAATCTTTATCAATGCAATAGGTATGCATCCCGACATGAATTACCATTGCAATATTTTCAGTGGAGCTATCCTGCCTAGTTTTATTACAGTGCTTTTATTTTGTCAAATCAAACCAGAATTGATATATGCCCTCCTTTACCACAGCTCCATTTTGGTTTGGTTCATGGAGTAGTATACTACCTATGCTATACCTTCCTATCCTACACAATTGCAACTGAAATGTGTAATCCTAAGATAAACTCGCATGCCATGGGATTACCCTATCCATGGGCGCCTTTATACTGTAGTTGAATTGTTATGTTTCTCCACCACTTGTCCATGATACAAAATGTGAAAAACATTGGCAACTTAGATGTTCAGAAAACGTGACCTCATTTTTTCCATGAGGGTTAATGTTTGTGTCAACCAACACCAAGAAATACATGTTGCTCCAGACATAGTGGTCTGTCTGTAATTGGACCATGTAGTACTACAGCATGTAAGTAGAAATCCAAGAAAATTCTTCTGGTCCACCATGATTTAGTCGATATCAAATGTGTGTATCAAATGTAGTTTCCCATTTGACAACCTGTACATACATTCCGACTGGTTAAGCTTAAACTCGATGCCCTGTCCATCGGGGCACTATTAGTCTTGGCCCCTAAAGTAGAACACCTTATACTGATAATTAAGGGGCTCCATATCTCTTGTAGCCAAGAGGCATTAACTGATATGTCGGCTACTTGCTGCTAGTGCACGTGCATTTGTTGATTTGGGATTAACAGAATGGCATATTGGTCCCTATCCCACCAATGAGCAATCCGCCAGTGTTATCCACATGAAGAGTTTTGGCATGCATTTGGATGGTGCACAAAGTAGGATCTGCTTAATTATTTCTGATAGTAGACAATATAGACTTTTGTTCATGATCAAGTGGACATTGATCCAACATTCTTGACAGGTATAACGATACCTATCATAATAGTATTGTTCTAGAGTACCGTAGACATTGAACAACTCAACTGTTAACTACCACAAACTTATCTTCAAGGGCTAAAATGGTGTACATTGGAACATTCTTTTGCAGGCATGTATACCTCTTATGATTGCATTCGTAAGTCGAAATACCATGTTATGGACTCCGATGATTGATCTTGAGATGCAGACAGAATGCAAATTCTATTTAGCTTTTGACCTCTGCAAGTGTTCATCATACTCAACCAGAGCCATTTGCATGCTTTTATGCTTTTGCTGCATTGACACAGCCATCTGAACTTCTCTGACATTTTTCCCTAAAATGCTCCAAGCTCGTTACAGTAAATAAATTTCCATTTTGACCTCTTTGATGCATTATTGTTGCCTTTGGAAGAGTCATTTGAGTGAACTGCTGAGTGTCCTTAGCTTGTCTTGCCTTTGCCTTTCACATTGTGCACTAAATGCAATCTCTATAGAGTTAGTGGTCACTGAGTTCTTCTGCCTAATCTTGTAACTCCAATCGCTTGCGGACCCAGGAAGCTGTTACGTAACTTGCTTAAACTCAAATGCTTGGGTTTTTGATTCTGCATGTAAGATACAAGGACCCAACAAATGAATCATAGGATGATGGCAAGCTTCATAAACCAAAACTACCTATTAAAGCTGTTGTATTCATAACAATTAATTGATCATTAAGATCCTTCGATTGCAACAAATGTCTGCAGATGATTAATCCTCTTCCTGCTGAACTATTTATGTTATAAAACGTGAGATTCTCCAAATGTTGGATATAATGACTCACACAGCTCTAACGATGTTTGATATTTGGTTTTTAGATTCTGTCCACTGTAGATTAGAGATGCTAGCTGTGGCATTTTGTTCTTAGTGGTACTATATGTGTATATGCACCTGATGACTTGAGCATTAAATCTTCTTTATGACTTTTGCCATAGTCTTTGAGATGATTACCAGGTTTCTCTGCCTCTTCGTTTAAAACTATTTGTCATTGAGTTCTAGGTATACAGGAACCAGATGCGTAAATATTTATGGGACTTATGCAAAGCTTATAAGAGTTTTACCCTGTCAATTTCTGAGACTCGAGCAACTAAGCAAGATGTTGTATACTAGTTCTATTATTTGACAACAAACCTATGTTCCTTGCTGTTGCCTAAAAAAACTAAAAAAGTCTGAAAAACTGACAATGTTCATAAGCAAAACAAACGTTAACAAAGGCTTTCACATTTACAAGATTGTATATTGAACACCCTGTCATGTTGATGTCACGACAGGCCATGTTAAAGAAATATTTAACTTCACAGTTTATAACTTTATAGAATTTAAAAAAGATATTGCTGCCTTGTTCCATTTGATACTGCTAATCCCCAAAACATCTATGAATAAAAGCCAAAATATTACCTAGACCTGTGGGGAATAGAATTCTTGCGTGGACATTCTTCAGACATGGTTCCTCTTGACCATTGCTCTATAATTCCATCACTTAAGTGCATTCAACTGTGAAAAGAAAAGTTGAATGCCAGGGGAAAGCACTCTGGAATGGGGATCAGCTTTGATCCTATTGTCAGGTTGGCTATGGAACTGAAGAAGGGTTTTGATGATATATGACTCACATATATATATATATTGATCCTCTTGGTGATAATCCCAGCTGAATATCTTGGTGAATGTGAAATGTCCCCTTAGGACGTAAATTAAAGAAATTTGAGGCTTTCCTACCAACCCTTCAAGTGACAAATACACTCATGGCAGACAATCTTATTCCCCCTGCTGCAACTAGCCCTTACGCATAAAATCCCCACAGTGCCCATCCATGAATCGGCTTCCTTTATTTAGTCATAATATTCATGGCAAAATTTTGAAAGTGACTGCCCACAAGGGGCAAATCACTCATAAACCTTCTAGAAACATTGGGAAATGAAAGCTTATGATAATTGTTTCCAACCACGAGTGAATGCCGATTACAATTTATTTCAGATAGCCATGAAAATGAGGAATACAAACAGCCTTTGACAATTCGTATTGATGTCAAAGTGGAACTCTTCGAGAAAGCTTTAAGTTCTTGCGGCATATGGAGCATGAAAGTAGGGCCTTAGGACCAGCCCTACCAATGGCAACTTCTGCAGCTTCCCAAACCCTGATTTGCATTTTCACTGCACTTCTCCAGGCACAAAGATGGTTCAAGTTCCAGGCATACTTGATGGGTTTGCAAGCCCTAGGCTGGGCACTTTTTTGATGGAGGCTTCAAAAGACTCTGATAAACACTGTTGTAGCACCCTCTAATGTTTGACTCCCTCTTAGAATGGCTGACTTGTAGGAGATAAGTTGCCTGAGATAGGGCATCTGAATTTTTATACGTGCTTCCTAGTTGTACTCACCACTGAAGGGAACAGCAATCGGATCCGTTGCTTTCTATTGACTCATGATTGGACCTTGAATTGAAGCTCAATTGTAAGAGCACTATCCATATGAGACCACCAAGGAGAAATGTGGTAGAGGTTTTCGTCCCCAAGGTCTGAATGCTACATGGTCCTCAACAGCTTGACAAACACATGCAGGGATTTTGCTATGATGGACCTCAATACACCTGGAAAGTGAAAGCACATGGATGCTTTGGGGGGGCTCACTAGAGAAATCTGGAGAAATGTTGTAATAGTAATCATCCTCCATGTCTGGCACCCCCATACAGTGACCTCCTTTGATAGGACTAAGTTACCGATGATGGCACCCCTAGCGTTTGACAAAATTGGTACCGGTACGAAATGCATATTTGGTATCGGATACGTTACCAGAAACGGCACAAGATAGGGCAGCCGGGTACATCTGCGAAACGTACCTGGTACGGGTACCTGAACCGTGTCTGCGCCGTTTCCAAGCCCAAAACTGTTTTTTTTTTAATAATTTTTTTTTCTAGTTTAAATTTAATATATCATTACAACAGAAATTACAGTTTTCGCAGCACCATTATACTACAGAAGGTACCAAATACAAGCCATCATAAACATAGATAAAAATAGCATGTATGAGATAAATCATAAATGTAATAAACACCTCAACTAGATATGGTAGGGACAAATGAAATTATGAATTTATGAGTAACTTGATGTTGTTATTTAGCTTGTTTTGTTTTTCATATGCATAATATGTGATTAATTCCTATTTAGCAGGCTGAAGTTTATATATTTTTAAAAATTTAATATATTTTTTGTACCGTCCGTATCCAATGTCGTATCTGGGGCCAAAAAAAAATTTGCCGTATCCGTGTATCGGATACTCCATACCCGTACTTGTACCCATATCCAAAACATATTGGCTACTTAGCGAAATCTCTGAGTATAATAATTTTAGTGAAAATGAGCCAGGTTTCTAGCTATTGGTTTGCTCCATCTCTGGGCATACCATTTGTAAGTGGGTTCAATTGACAGATCAGGTGGGGAATCTCAAGCGGAAATTGGAATACGAATAGGGGGTCCCTATGGAACTACAAAGGTTAATATATGAGGGCAAACAACTTGAGGATCTAAAGCCCCTGTCGTACTACAATATAGGAAAAGGCTTCTACCCTTGTTGGCTAGATTTTCTGCATAGCACAAAACCTAGGCAGTCATGAGATAAATCTCCCTCATTTAACTGGTGAGGCTCCCATGTCAGATTTGTCAATAAAAATGTGTTATTATCTATCAGGGGTTTTACTTTAACCACTTAGTTCATGAACCATAACTAAGAAGTTCTGCAGCAAGTAAGCAGCTGTTCAAGAAAGGAAGTATTTTATAGAAGAAGGAAATAAAGGAAATACAGAGAAGAAATGGGGAAGATGTGCATCCCAATTAGTAGATAGCAGAGCTAATTGCATGCACATAGAAGAAATTTAATAGATATGAACACACAGAATTATAAAACAAAGGCAGCTCTAGATCTAGATCTAAAATAACACAGTTTATTAAGAGATCTAAGATTAAAAGCAAGAAACACAGTACACCGTGACACAAAGTTCTCCGGAAACCTGCTCCTTTGTATTCTTTTGCTCCAAGTTGCTCTCAGGGGTTCAACACAAAGTCTAGAACACAAGATTGCTGCTTACAAATTCTGATTGATTATTAACCCGGAGGTTCTTCTCCTACTTATAGAATGTAGGAGGGAAAGTACAAATGGAAAACTCAAACTGAACTGAAACATAAACAACAAGTAAAGATGACATTTGGCAATCATCCTCAACTATCTTCTCCTTAAGTGACACATGTATCACTTAACTAATAGAATGGTTCCACATGACTTTAAGTAATGGTTGCAAAACCAATAACTTAGAAGTTTTACAATTTCATCCGGGAACATAGAAAATAGAAGAAGAAAGAAATAGAAGAAGTCATGCCAGCTGTAACATTTATGTCTTCTTCTTGTTCTGATATCGGATATACTTGTCGAACATGTAATTCAACATCCTTCCATCTGTTTTAGCCACTACTTCTTTCTCTGTCCTGAACTGCAGCAACCCTTCATTCAACACTTTGATGCACGCTTCCACATCTTCCAAACTCGGCCCAAACCTCGCAATGTCTGCCTGCAGCGCCACCAGTCTACTGATAGAATTCATTGTGAAAGGCTTGGTAGCTTTATCAATTCTCTTTTGTATCATCAGAAGAGATCCTTCCAGGGAATTAGGCACCTTAGTTGAGACGATCCGCACGTATGAAGTGACATTCCCGTCCACTCTCTCCTCAGTGAAAGAAATGACACTGTCTGGTAAATCTGATGTCCTACTCTCAAGTGCCTGCATCCTCTTCAGCAAAACTCTGTAGATTTCCAAACGGAAAGATACTGCAAACTCTAGCTTGCTTCCCCTTCTCGACTGATCCGTCCGGTACAATCTGTTCCGCAATCAATACATCTCCTCGGCAGCTTGTTGATCTCGGCCAAAATACTCAGGTTACTCTCTGCAACTGTATTCATGCCTTCTATGTTTGCCATCAGTTGCTTTAGTTGATTTGCTGCATCATCCATAACCTTTAGGCGGGCTGGCACTTCTCCAAGTTGTACAGAAGCTTGACGAATAATCAAATCCTTCCATTCGTCAATAGCCTTTACTTGATTGCTTGCGTCCTCCATTTCCTGCATAAGATGATCACTCACCTGCTCTGAAATGGGCTGAATGGAAGGTTTAGCAACCTTGGCTATGATCTCACATAATTGAGATACTTGCTTCTGCAGCTCTTCTTTCTCCGCCTTTTCACTGTCAAGCCTAAGGAATAAAGCATCCATCAATGTCTGTGTGTCCTGCTTCAATCCTTCAGTGGTGGCTTGACCGAGGGGTACTTTGGTTACTGTCACATCCTCTGCCATGAGCTCCTCCTCTATCTTTCCTTCTGCCGGAATTGATATCTCAGCAAACTTCTCTCCCGAATCCTCGATGATCAACCTAGAAGTTGCTTTGGCAACTTTAGGCCTTCTGTCTCTTCCGCCCAGATTCTGGAGTAGCTGCAAGTCGTGCTCCTCTAAGTTCATCTCCATTCTCGCTTCTGGAACCAACTGCGAAGCCAACCATTCCGAGAAGTTACTTCTCGGAGAATGAGAAGTCGCTGAGTGTAGTGTACTACCATCTTCCGCTCTGCATCCTCTCCGTCAGAAAGTGCCACAGTGTTATGGCTGCCATCTTCTGAATCATCCAAGGACAAAGCCCTTTTGAATTCCGCCATCTGCAGCTTCAACGTATCCTCTGGAACAGGCGCTGAACGAAGTGGCTGAGGGGAGAAGATGAATGTCGCTGATTCAGTGGAGGCATGGAAGCATCCTGCTGCTGCGGTGCAATAGTTGGTGAAGTACTGGGTACTGGAGAAACCGGAGTTAAAGTCATGGTCGTAGAAGTGATCCTCTCCTTGGATTGAGATCTTCTATGCACTTTCAACTTCTCGACTTTCCTGCTGCTTTCTCCTCCGTGCTTTCGCTTGAGGGAATCTCCTGCGCCGAAGTTGCCCGTGACTTGATTCATCAATGCTTCATCAAGGCAATATCCCTTCGTCAGCAACCAGTTTGAAGTATTCACCAACACAGCTCCCGACCTTTCTTCAATTGTGTTGCAGCCTCCTATGTTATTCTGCAGTATGGCTTTATCTCCTCCCATTTGATGGTAAGTGTCAAGTACCACATTCCCATCATCTTTAAGATCCATAGGTATCCGCGCTAGTCCAAAGTCGAACACTTGCTTTGCTGATAGCCTGCTGAAATCTCTCTTTCTAACCTCGTACTCACTTTTGCACTTCATCCAGAAATCTTCTAATGAAGGCACATGTGCGTACTCCTGGGAGATTGTCTTCCTGGCTACTCCAAATGGATCGAAGTTCAGCCGTGCAGGGAAGAACTCTTGCTCATACTCGGATAACATTTGCGCCTCCATCCCCCGAGCTCTATGAATGCTAATGCAGCTGTAATATCCCACAGTGATTGGGAAGAAGCCCGTAGACTTGTGCCGCTTTGACTGAAGGTCGTGTAACTCCACAAGTTGCCTGCTTAGCTCCATGGCGATCAATCTATCATTCGGATACCTGGGCATCTTTATTGGTTCTCCAGAAAAGCCTGTAACCCTGAGGTATGTGAAATTTGCAAATTGAATGAATAGACTGCCAATCTTGGACACAGCTTCCCACGCTTCCTTGCTTACCCTGTTGGCCTTCAAGTCTTTGTCTAGCCTGCAGATGAAATCATAGAAGAAGTCATCGTTGATCACTTTGAAGTCTTTCTCACATGCAGGTGCAGTAAGCTGCGGGTAGCACTCGAAAATGGGGTCCTTAGAAAGAACACCACATCTATCCAGCTTGGAAAAGACGCCTTGTGAAGCTGCAACATACACCAAGTATGAAGTCATCTTGAAGCTGAAAGTACGCTTCACGTTCCGGAGTTGCTCACCAATGTTGTTGCTAATAATTTCCGACCAATTGATTATAGAATCAACCTTGTTGATTTCAATGGTCCTGATGAAAGCATACATCCATGTACGGAAAGTGTAGGCATTCGCTTCACCATTCATCCTGCATAGCAATTTGACGACATCATCTACCTCCTGCACCAAATTGGACCGTGGAAGAGTTCTCGGGAACTTTGAAGGAGATCTAGGCTTCTTCATGTATCGGCTATTCATTATGCTCACGCAATCAGCTCTATGCTTCTCCCATCTACTGTCAGCATCCTGAATGCTAATGGAAGTCACCACCTTTCGCACTGGAATCTTCAAACAATAATTGATGAACTCTGCGTCCAAACGAATTATTGTCTTTCCCGAAGCATCACGCACTGATCTGGATGAAGGATGGTAAGATCTAGCGCACTCCATAACAAATTCTGGCAACTGGGCTGTACATGGAAAAGCTGCAGCTCGGATAATTCCACTGCTTTTAACCGCACGCATGAGTGAAGTCTTTCCCGCTCTGGATCTATCAATCAAATCGGAAAGAGGTTCCGGGCCTAGATCTGTGTCTCCTATGTCTGCAAGTTTGGAAGCAATGCATGACTCCATCGTGCTTTCTTTTTCATCTCTCTTCGCCATAGCTTTGTCTATCTTCGTCTGAATAATTCTTTTTCTTCTTACTTGGCCGGATTTCTTCAATACTGGTGCAGATCTGGACAATTCTTCAGATTCGGAGGATATATGCAATGTATTGGACATTGATAAAAGCTCCTTTTCCTTTGTAAAGCACCTGTAATGAATTCCTGCAATTTATTCAGACAAAAATGGCCACCGGAGCATGAATAGTGAATTTTAATTGTAAAAATCTGCACTTTTCAAGCCTGCTGCCCCAAAAAATGGTGTTTAATTTGCACATAAAGAGAGCATGAATCCTTTCAACAACACCTGAGCTCCTGTAACACCTGTGCAAACAATTATGCAGACAAAGATCAACCTCCTTCAAAGCATGCGCCAAATCTGGAAGCTTTTAGCCTTGTTGCCACCTTGCCTGAGCAAAATCCTTCTTCAAATGGGGGCGCACTTTTCCTCTTGGCTGCAATTCTTTACCTGTGAATCAAATAATTCACCCATATGGCTGCCCATGCTTATATAACCTTCACAATTCTATAATTAATAATTGCCCTAACAATTAAAGGCAATTAATTAATTAAAAATCATGCTCTTCTCTTTTAAAAATAGCATGTTTAAGGACAGCCATCCAATAAATTAAATTAATCCAATTTAATCCTTCACACATCACTTCACTTAAGCTTCACAGTGTGCCTTGACCATAGCCACTGAAAATAGAAATTAATTTAATGTTTTAATGCCTTTAAAAACATTAAATAACTCCCAAATGGGGCGCACTTTTTGAGAGGAAGGGGGCAGCCACTAAATAAATTAAATTTAATGCATTTAATCCATTTCTTTTATTCCCTCTTTGACTTGTTGAACTTCCTCCAAGCTTGGGCGCACTTTTTGAAATGATAGATTAATTAAAATAATCACTTAAAGGCTGCCATCATCTCACCAAAGGGGGCGCACTTTTTTGCACATATAATTCTATTTTTAAGAATTTTTCCACAATGGGATTCTTTACCCTGCAAGGCAGGCACCAAAATCCCATGATCCACTTAAGTGATTTGACTTTGACAATGGGATTATTTACCCTGCAAGGCAGGCACTAAAATCCCATGATTTCACTTAAGTCACTTTCCTTTTATTTTATCATGGGAATTTTTACCCTGCAAGGCAGGTAAATAAATTCCCGCCTGCCTGCGGCCTCTATTTTTCCCACTGCAGTTTAAGTGAATTTTATAACACGGGAAAAAGTACCCTGCTAGGCAGGTACAAAATTCCCACCCTGCCTGCGGCTTCTATTTTTCCCATTGCAGCTTAAATCCTTTGTTTTCCAAAAATGTGCCCATCCCCGCAGGGGCTTTTCCGTGCATGACTTCGCTTTTTCCCAGTGATCCAGACCTCTGATGGCGACTTCCTCCGGGCATAATGTGCGTATATGTTTTCCAGCTGCTCTAGACCAAAAATCGGGCTTACCCGGCAAAGGAATTGTTCTAGAGAAATTTCACAAAAAACGAAATGGGACAACACAAAAACACGAAAAATTGCCAAAAGTTACAAATAAAGCCCAAAACTTATTCCAAGTTAAAACCCTTCTGGTACATAAGAGTAATGACATATTCGATCATAACAGAGTCAAAACGGGGCGCAAATAGCCTCATACGGGGCTCAAAATAATTAAATACAAATTTCCCGCAGACAAATCCCGACGACAGAATATAACAACTTTGGGCATCTGGGTATTTGGCGAAAAAGATTAATATGGCTCTTTGGGATTATCTTGACGCAATACAAGAACTTTCAGGCAATAAAAACACAAAACGACCCATTATTTTAAAAGTACGAAAATTTTTCGGATAGGGTAGTCGCAGATTTCAGGGTGAAATCTGGGTGACACCAGTCGGCTCCGTCTGTGGACATATTTTTCTCTGTCAGAATGACAAAGGGAAAAGATGAGATCCCAGCATCTCTGGTTTCGTATCTTGTCCTTCGGGCACGGGATCAGGCAAACAAACACAACACAACACAACACCAAAACAAAACAAAACAAGGAAAAACAAACAAAGATTTATTTATGTACATACAGGTTTTACCTTACTTCTCATGTCCGAAACAACTTCAAGTGTTGCCCATTGAAAGGCAACGGCAATTCAACTCCATCTTGATGAGCAAGAATGAAGCTATCTGCTCCGGCAATCCTCTTAATCACAAAAGGCCCTTTCCATAGTGAATCGAACGTTCCATGCATGCCTTTTGTTTCTCTTCTTTTGTCCCAAAGAAGGACCTAGTCATTTTCTTCAAACTTTCTTTCCCTGTACTTTTTGTCGAAGATGACTTTCACCTTCCTTTGATGCTCTATCAACCTATCTGCAACTTGAGTTTGTACTTCCCTCAATTCAGTCAGGTACATAATTTTTTTATCAATAGCATCCGTGAAAGTGGAATCCTCTAGGGCCTTAGAAAGTTGCAGGGCAAGTAGTTCCAAGGTAAGAGGCAGCTCCGTGTCTCTACCATATAACAACTGAAATGGGGACATGCCTATCGCCCTCTTTGGTGTGATTCTATCGGCCCATAATGCATCAAACAACTTTTTATGCCAAGTCCGTTGATTTTCCGTTACAAGCTTGTGCACGATAGTTACCAAGTTTTTATTACTAGATTTAGCTTGACCATTCCCTTGTGGATAGTAGTTTGAGGAATGAACCAGCTGGATCCCATAAGTGTAGCAGAATACCACCAGCTCCTCAGAAGAAAGATTCAGAGCGTTGTCTGCTACAATTTTGTTGGGCACGCCAAACCTGACAATAATATTTTCTTTTATAAAATTGCACACCTCGGCGGAAGTGGCATTCTTCACAAGAACAGCTTCTACCCACTTACTGAAATAATTAGTAGCTGTTAGAATGTAATGGTGACCGACACTGGAAGCCGAGTTAAGCATTCCAATAAAATCCATTCCCCACCGTTGGAAAGGTTCTTCAATCACAATGGGTTTTAGAGGTAATGCAGGGAATTTCACACGCCCAACAAAATGTTGGCATGCTTGGCACTTAGCTACCCACTCTGCAGTATCTTGAAAAAGGGTTGGCTAGTAATACCTTGCTCTGAGGATCTTGTGTGCAGTGACTCGGGCTAAGAAATCACCACTGCAAGCCATGCCATGTAACTGTTGTAGTAGCTGATCTTGTTGGGCTTTATCGACGCATCTGAGAAATACGCCATCAATTCCCCTCTTGTACAAACCATTATCCCAAAGAACAAAATCTTTGGATTTCAATTTGATAGTTCGTTTCTCTTTTCTGGAAAGTTGATCCGGGCATTCTCCATACGTCAGAAAGTAAGCAATGTTACTGTACCACTCTTCTACCAGATCTATAAAAAGTACTGCAGGCAAATCTCCGTCTACCTCACCTTGATCTGCTTCTGGCACTGATGTTTTCGTCTCCGTCATTAATTCACACAGACCTCTTCCTCGAACCAGCTTTGTTGGTTTAATATCCAGGTCATATTCTTGAACCTTTGTCACCCATGTGCCTCTCAATAATCCTAACTCTTGCTGTGTAAGGATGGATTTAAGTACAATATCTGGAACCAAAACCACAGTGTGCGAGGAAAGAATATAATACCTGAATGCTTTGCACGCCTTCACCACTGCATATGCGTGCTTTTCCATGGGAGTGTATTTCAACTCATAGGCTTTAAGAGGTGTACTCATGAAAGCAATAGGAGCTTCTGTGTCCTCTTGATTTTTTTGCATCAGTATTGCTGACATGGTGTGTTCAGAGGAATAACAGTAAAGAATAAATTTTTTACTGAAGTTGGGTGAAACCAAGACTGGAGCTTTTGACAGGGCCTCTTTAATTTTCTCGAAAGCTTCCTTCCCTTCGCTGCTCCATTTAAAATCTTGTGTCTTCTTCATCATATTCGAAATATGATGGTTTAGCTCAGCAAAGTCAGGAATGAATCTCCTGAGAAAATTAACTTTTCCAAAGAAAGAGTGAACTCCTTTTTTGGATGTGGGCAAAGGCAATGTCTGAATGGATTTGACACGCTCTGGATCTATCTTTGTTCCTTCTTTGGAAACAATGTGCCCTAGTTGTTTCCCTTCTGTTACAGCAAAGATGGATTTCTTGGGATTCAAAGAAATACCATGCTTGCGGCACTGTATGAAAACCTCTTCCAAGTTTGAAATGTTTGCGCTTCTATCTTTGGAAAAGACTGTCAGATCATCCAGATACACCACTATGCTTATATCTTTGAGGTGAGCAAAGGCTAGATCCATAGCTCTTTGAAATGTAGCACCAACATTAATCAGGCCGAATGACATTTTTCGGTACGCGAAGGTTCCCCAAGGTGTGATGAACGCCGTTTTGTATTGATCTTCCTCGGCGACCTTGACTTGATTGTAGCCTGAGAAGCCATCAAGCATGGAGAGCATCTCAGATCCAGTGACCACCTGCAGAGTGTGATCCATGATGGGGATGGGGTAGTTATCTTTTAATGAAGCTTGATTAAGGTTGCGGAAATCCACGCACAACCTAATCTCGCCGCTCTTCTTTCTTACAAGGACTATGTTGGCCAACCATTCCGAATGATGTATGGGATAGATAATCTTTGCATCTAACAACTTCCGGATTTCTGCAAAGATGGTTCCCGAAATGGTAGGGTTGTGCCGTCGTAGCTTCTGCTTGAAAGGCTTCTGTTCTGGTTTAAGTGGGATGTAGTGTTGAACTTCCGCAGGTTGATATGTTTTTAGATCCTGGTAAGACCAGGCAAAAACATCTGTATATTTCTTAAGAAGCTTAGTAAAAGCTTCTCTTTCAGTCTCTGAGCAACACTTACCCAGATTTACTAATTTGGGATCATTGCCAGCTCCCAAATTTAATAATTGTGTGTCGGAGGAAGAACCTTCCCCACTTTCTACATTTTTCTTAAGCATCTAATCATGCTTATCAAACATTTCCTCAAGAGATACCAAACCTTTGGGAATTTTATTTCCCGTTAGCTGGATAATCTCCTGACTTCCTGAGACGTCCACATCCGTTTCTCCGACAGTAGTCTGCCTAGGAGGTGAATTGCTTCCCTCATAGTAGATTTCTTCAAAGCTGTCCTTCTGTTGGAGAAACGCAGCAATTTGCGTGTCATCGTTGAAAACCTGCCATTGCTGGACGTTGTCAGGAACCTTTGGGCGAAAGACCATCTCCACCTTGTAGTCTCCCTGTCTAAAGAACGCCGGAGGCTGATCCGGATTCAACAAGGCTGCAATTACTGCAAGCGAATCAACTCTTGAATTTTGTTCTCTCGGAATGTAAGATACCGAGAAAGCTGAAAAATCTAGGATAACAGAGTAGACCCAATCTCTATAGTGCCGCAGTTTGTCTTTTTTGACTTGGTAGAGGCCTCTTATCTGCTTCACAATCAGCTCAGCATCTCCCTTTGCGTGTAATAATTTGATTCCCATTGTTCTCGCCTGCTCCATGCCTAACAACAACGCTTCATATTCAGCTGTATTGTTAGTATTTTCGAACATCAATTTGAAAGAGTGTGCATGCAACTTCCCTTCAGGAGAGATAAGAACAACGCCTGCGCCGGATCCAAATGAACAGCAGCTGCCATCAAATTCTAGAGTCCAAATCTTGTTATTAAGTTGATGCGGTTCTTGAATCACCGATTGAATATCTTCTTTATCCATTTCTAGATAATAGACTCCGTGATCCAATTCCTGAAACAAGATCTGAGATCTAGGATCCTCAGACTTTGATACTGTGTACTTAGATTTCTTCTCAGGTTCCAGCTTTTGATTTACTCCTTTGATCGGTATGTGTGCACAAGACCAATCCATCTTGACTTCTCCACCTAGCTCTTTGCAGAAATTTCTACTCAACAGCATGCCATAAGAGACTGGAATGTCTGCTACAAGGATAGTCATTTTCAGTCTTTTATCTGGAAAAGAAGCAAGAACTGCTTGCGCATCTTTGATTTGCCCCACAAGAGGTACTTGCTTTTCCATTGAATAACATCTTCCGATGGTTTTTGTCAATGTGAGACCCAAGGCATCAGCAACTTTTACAGGCATGACGTTATCGGAAGCTCCAGAATCCAAAATGCAATTGCTCAATTTATGTCCGTTGATGAGCAAAGATACATAGAATGGATCGATTCTTTCTGATGTAGCAGGAGAAGAGGTAGAAGGAGAAGAACTTACAGCCGCATTATTTGAAGGGGGAGTATTCTTTGGGCTTGACAAGATACCCCGTGAAGTATTATTTGTTGGGCTAGGACCATTACTTTGCACATATTTGACCAATCTATTTAGCTGATCAAGAAATGCTCTCAAATACTCAGCTTCTGAAATTTGGACCTTGTTTCTTTTGATGTGATCAATTATGTCGAAAGCTTGACTTGCTTCAGCAGGATGTGCGTTGGCTCTTTGTTGCGAATTGAAAGAATTTGAATATTTATCCTTAGGCGCTAATGAAGAAGGAAGAGTGCTACCTCTTTTCAAGCTAGTAACATCCGGGCTAGGATCTTCTCTTTCTCTTCGGCCGTTTGTGGATGCTTCGGCATTTTGGCGCGTCTGGGAACTTGTAAACACCGCAAAAGTGTGACCATCAGAATCATCAAAAGATTCATAATAGCCATTGTCAGATTCATAGTCCAGGTAACCAATATTGGAGTCGCCAGCGGGATCTATAAAGTCTTCATCATCAAATGATTCATCAATGCCGAGATCCTCTTCATTAGTTTCCAAGTTATTCCTTGGAGCAGCTTCTATTGCCAACCGTTGTGGTGCAGCAGCAAGTCTGTTTCGATTTTGATTTTGATTTTGACCATTAAAGGTCCGGGTAGGAGCTATTCTTGAGGGGGTTGCATTCCCTGCTTGAGAGATCTGCTTCTTGATCTGCAGCATGTCATTAGCCAATTTCTGCAACAAAGGATTTGAAGTACTAGAAGAAGCACCATCACCTTTGTGAGATGGTTGTTTGAGTTTTCCAGCCATGATCAAGTCATCCTCAACCTCCACGACAGCATCTTGCGCTTCAAGCAGATTTACAGGTCTTGCCCTTCTTAGCAGATTTTGATTTTGATTTTGACACATGGTTGGAGGGTTTGTCTCAGACTAAAACACGGACTAGAGAGCTGCACACCCAAGTAAGTGTAGGTACCGATAATCTCAATCTCCTCCCCCCTGAAGAAGAAATGGAGGTGTGAGGTATTCAACTTGTTGAAGACCATAGCCTTGGTTTTACCCAGGTTGACCGTCAGCAGCCTTGTTTAACTCCAACGGTCCTCCTAATGAAATCTGATATCCCATGAACAGTACGGAAACTACCAAGAAAAGTCTCATATAAATGCATGATGGTAGTCAAAAGGATATCGAAAATGCCAATGTCTTTGAGCCTCATGAGGAACAAAATCAAAAGCTTTCTGAAAGTCTACAAAGCAGCAATAGACTTTCGATGAGCGATGACGTGCCTCCTCAATGATGGCCTGAAGATTGAAGATATGGTCAATGGTCTAGTAAGCGGGCCAAAACCCTTCCTTCCCCCTAGCTCTTACGTGTCTCGGCTCCAACTCCCTTGAAAGCAACATGTGGAGAACAATAATAGAAAGCTTCGAGAATGTATGGCTAACCATGATAGTCCAATAATTATTGGGATCAGAATGTCTAGGAGGGTGTTGGAGAGAAGAACAAAGATCCTGTTGTCGATAAAAATTAGACCGACAACAATTTAAAAGAAAGAAAAAAAACAATATTAACATATAAACATATTCTTATAAATGATAAGACGAAAATAAAGATAGACATGATGAAGAGAAACAAATTTTCCATTAATGAAAGAGAGTACACTGATCGGTAAAATGTCTTAACAAGGTAATGATTCAAATCAAGGCCAACATGGCTACAAAAATTGCATTTATTTCAAGATCGAAATGAAGATATCATCAAGGTCTGCTCTAGATATGACAGATAAAGATCTGCAATCAATATAGATAAAATGCAGAATAATAAATCAGATAATCAGAAAATTAATATCAAATCTGGATATACCTGCTGCATTTGATTATCATGCTCAAACCTCAAAACAATGTCATCACAACGCCTGTAAGATCACTTGCCTCAGAAAAACATTGCCGAGAAATAATTCAGAATGAAATAACCTTCAAAATAGCTGCAATATCTAATTTCTCATCCCCCTGAAATTGTCTCTTCCAAGTCCTTTTATAATATCTTCTTGAATAGAATCGGTTATAACCGATTGATATTATTTGAATAATGTCTAAGTAAAATAAGTTATAACTTTATAATAAGCCATTACTTATGTCTTAGGCGACACTTTATAATAAGGTTTTGATCATAATCAAAGGACTCGGGCAACTTTAAAACATAAGACATTTAGACATTTGAATGAGGCACGAGTCATTAAAATAGGGCCCCCACTAATTACTCCATACATTAAATAAATATAAAACACAACCATAAAGCATTCATTCTTTTTTTAAGACAAAACATATCATCATCATCAAACAACTATCAAACTTAAAAAGTCATCCACTCATATGTATATAGATATAATAAACTGTCATCATAAGTTTACCATTCATAATCCAAAAATATAAAGTATCTGCAAATGATTAATATGTTTATCAAATTCACCAATCCCAAAACATCATAATCAATCCTCTTCAATCAAATCCAACAATGGTGTTCCCGCTTCGGTGGTCATTTCAACGTATCCATATGGCTCAACCAGTAGAATAGTGCGAGTAATGATCCCATAATCTTCCTCCACCTCCAACTTAACTCTCTTTACCGCACTTGTCACCTTAGGCAATGCAGAAGTGGACCTAGCCCGCTTAGAGGGTAATGGGGAGTCATGTGAAGGCACAACTTGCTTCTGCGCAAGTAATAGTGGCGAGGTTGTAACAGGTAAGACATTTCGAGGAGGTATATGGGATGGCGAAGATGAGCAGACCTGTTAGAGGAAGATGGGTTATAATCATCATGTGCGTGCTCAACATTATGCAAAGGAGGGTTATTGATGCTACAGGAAGGTTGGGTGCGAGGATAGGATTCAATCACTTGTAAAACTTCATGAAGGTAGGGTTCATTTGCATCGAAATGTATTGAAACACGGGTGGGGCCATGTCTAACAAAAGGTCTCCTCCCTCGAAGTGCACTAGCTCCCCTTCGGCCACCCCCTAGGTGAACCTCTTTTCCACTGTGATTGACCTTGAAAACTATTATGCCCCCATGAGTGATGAGACCCAAATCTTCTAGAACCCCAACCATCCCATCCAGACATGATTGCAATACTGAAAAGGAGAGATAATTACCAAAAATTTAGCATGTAGAATCATTAATTTTCCAAAAACAGAGTCATCTCCATATCAATCAAAGTAACAGGTGGCAATCATCCACAAGAGAACACTTAGCTCTTTGAAATGAAAGAAACATTCATATACATTCTACAGAACAATTTACTTCAGCCATCAATTTTCATTTCCACAAAATCATCTTAAACAGTAAAAAAACAACCATCTCTAGAATACCATTTTTCCTTTTGAAACACATCGAAATGATTGTATAATTTTGAGCTTTTTTTAAAATATGAAGATTTGAAGCAAGATATGCTTTTAGAATATGCATGCACAAACAACCGACTTGTTCCAAAAATATTCCATTATTTAACTTACAATCCCAACCTTATTGATTCTGAAATCCATATTCCATGTACAAACAATACATTCGAAGTGAAAAGCTAGACAGCGAAAGACAATCTATTAGTCGACTACAACAAACAAAAATTGCTTCAAATATCAGCTTGACTACTACCACCTTCAATAATCATTTTCAGAATGGGAAAATCAAGAATATCAAAATACGAGCTTGAAAACCAAACAGAGATATTACGAAGCGGAACTCGATTTCCATTGTTAACAACTCAACATCCATGTTGGTAAAACAAATGACATATATATATATATATATCGATCTTATGATGATAGCTGACAACTTTAAAGAATGCCACGAAACCACATAGTGTTGGACAGATAAAATAATGCATTAAATACCTAGTGGCCCCTGCCCAACGCATTACGAATGTAATAGCAAGCAAGAAGTAATAGGAATATTTACAACTTATTTTGAAAAAGGGGGTGTTAAAATTTTATCAATAACAGATCCGTCTCCTTAAGTTGATAAAGAAACGTTTCTTATATTGAAGAAGGCAACGATAAGAGGCTTTGAGGGAGGGATAAGAGGGATGGCCGTGGATGAAGGCGTGACGAAGCTGGCGGTGAAGGAATTTGCACTCATCATCGTACCACTTGTTCATAGGGCAAGATCTGGGGTTATTGGGTTGATGGGAAGGGGGGGAAAATTTGGCGGAATTGGGGAAAGATTTGAGGGCTGCCTCCCAAACGATGTGGGAGAGGCTGGTGTATTTTGTAACAAAATCCAATGAAAAGAAATGGGTGTTCGGAGGGAGTAACTGATGGATGTGGGAAGAGAAGGTATCGATGTCTCCTTCATCAAATTAGAACGTAAGATGAGGGAGGCTATGAATGGGAATAGTGGTGTGAGGGGCGATATCAACATGGAGAGAAAATGAAAGAAGGGCATGATCGACAAGGGGGGTGGGGAAACAAGGAGGTGATGGACAAGTGACAAGAGATACTAGCTAGAAAGGACATAATGCACGACACTCACACCCCTACTGTGAGGTCGACATGTGAAGAAGTGAGAGTCAGGAAAGGAGGCGAGCCCATTCAGGATCAACAAGTCTTGGGATTCCCTTAATTGAAGAAGGTTCTAGCTATATGCAATGAAGGGCCCTGAATCATTCTTTGATATCCTGTGAAGTCCCACTGCCTCTGGATCAATCTTATGGGTGTAGAACACATTCTCTGATCGGGTATGGAGAGTAATTTGGAAGGCTTTGGTACAGGCATTGAAGTCCCCCATAAGGTTGACTTTGCCAATTGCTGAGTAGAGATTAATATTGGCATATAGGTCAGCGAAAGGATCACCATCGTGGACATTGTGAATGGCATATAGAGAGGAAGCCGGAGGAAAGTAGCAAACTGCATTAAAAATATCCCTGGAAGGGAGATTTTCCCCTCGAATTCGGATCCACATGAACCTGGCAAACTCATCTGTGATCACCAACAAAATCCTGCTCGGAAGGAAATCTCTATACAAACAAGCCACACCCCCTGACACCACCCGAACTCTGTGTCTCCTGTTTGCAAGCAGAGTACTAATGGTATCCCGTGATCCCCAAAAGAGGCTGTACAGGGCCCTCGTGTGTCTCCGTGACGAAAAGTATGTCAGATGATCCAAAAACATCATACATAAGACCAAGTGATGACCAAAAAGAACCATTACCGTTCCAGTAACTAATGGAGATACCTCTACCCCGTCTCCTCTCCTTGCAAACCCATCATTTAGAAGTCCCAGATCGAGCCTCCCACTTGGAGGGAACGTGTCTCTGATGACAGCTCTGAGATTCCTGATAATTGTCCATTTCCCTACCTGATGAGCTGCCAAAACGAACTCTCTGGAGTGTTTGAGCTCCACTACCTTGACTTGGTAAGATCTTCGCTAAGGAAAATCTTGTTAGGGAGAGAGTGTAGCACCCGTTTGGCTTTGAGAGCCCTAAGCCGATTTGCTGCTGATCTGAATATGAGGAAAAGAGTGGAGTCATAGCCCAACCAAGCTTTGTCTAGAACAATATCGGGAATATGTAAAGCATCGCGTAGAAACCCGCTCTCAACCACTAAGGGGTCCGACGATGAGGGATGTAGAGGGAGTCCCCTCACCTTGAGATTCAATTCCCTCTCGTGCCTGGTACTTTCCTTGGATATCTTGGCTTGAACAACCTCCTCAACAACTGTCATAGGGGAGGGAGACCCATCTTTTCCAACAACCTAAGGCCATGACCAAATGTTTGTTTTTGTTTCTTGTTTAAAAGAACTCTGCTGCGATTGAAACTCCCCTGCTTATTTTTGAGGTCCAGGATTTCTGCATGCAAGATATCGTTGAGAGGATTGAGAACCTTGTGCTCCTCGTTGGTGTGGATCCTTTATTTTAATAAAACGTTTTCCGATTCGAATGTTGTAATTCGGTTGGCAAGTTCATGGATTTCGGTCCGAAGAGCCTCATTAGCGAGTTCCACGTTTTGAACACTGTTGATCAGCTCCTAAATGAGGTTTTCCATATTGTCATAATTTTGCTCAATTCATTCCAAAAAATCAATTATTTTGTTACCTTCAGTGGCAGTTGGGTCAGTCATCTCCACATGGTTTGTAAAATTGGTGCGAAGCAAAGGGGAAGGAATTACTTGGATTGGTGTGACTAAGATAGGTGAGCACGGTGAATTCCTTGGTGGCATCAGACATGTGGAAGACGCGAGCAGAGAAATCAAAGAGCTATTAACCAAATGCTAGCAGAGAAAAGGCAGGAAAATGCAAGTTGGAATTGTGAGTGTAAGGGATCGTGAACAGTCAACGCGGTGAACAATAGATACCCACAGATGTGAGCAAAGGGGCGGAAGGTTTATCACACACAGAAATGGCCCTTCCCATACTCAGTGCAAACCCTGAAGATTAACTTTGATAAAAGAAAAAATGACTGTAAAAATTCACAGCCGAAAGTTGCAAACCTAAGCGAGGGGATAGGTCAAAAATAATTCCATCAAAGCCCTCGCTACTGCTACCAACGTGTTCGCAAGCCCAAAACAAAGCAAAAACTCCAGTCACTAGGTTAAAAAACCATCAGACAAGCCCAGAAAGGTTAAGAAAATGCAGCCATGGTTTCAAAAATTGTGGGTTATTTGGTTTGAAAACTTCCTCAACCCCATGTCGACCATTTCATGATTTCAGAAGCAGGGAAGCTTCATCCTTAACAGAGGTTTGAAGTGAATTCATAAGCTCAAAGGGTTTCCACAATGCATACGTAAGTAGCAAGAATGAATTCAAAAATCGCGAGTTGTAATCACAAATAGAGCAACAGAGGACGTGAGATGACGGGATTGTAGAGGCTGCCTAATGGGAATGCAGGTCGACGGGAATGGAGGGTGTAGGTCGACGGGAATGGAGGGTGAAGGAACATAGACAAAGGAAATAGAATAAATGTAGCTTTATTGCTTGCAGTAGTAGTGATACAAAGCCCAACAACTCACAACAATCAACAATTTCCCACCTATTGGAATGGAGAGGCCATTGCAATTTATAGATTTACAATATGAGTCTTTATCTTCCCTTCACGCGACCTTTCACTTTCTTATCATTTACGACCATCCATCTCCCAAACTTGAGTTAATACATTCAATTTGGGCACAAATACAATATTCCATTATTACATTTCAAAACCCAAGTTTAGAACCCTTCATATTCCTCTTCTTGGCAAAAATATGGAACAGTGGAAGATTCCTTATGTGGCTTCAAAAGTCGATTTGACCTTTTCCTTTGTTAAGCAGCTTGGGCAGAGTTTCGGAGAATTGAGGGAATGGAGGAATAGTTCCCTTAGTTCCTCATTCGGCCGACTTAACTAATCATGCACCTTTTCCCTCCTTTGCAGCATTTGCGGGTATGTGGGGCACCGAAGGAACGACGAAATTGTTCCCTTGGTTCTATCAAATGTCGCCTTAACCGACTTTGCCTTATTCATTGGTGAATGCAGGACTGCAGGGAACCTACGAAACACTAGAACTATTCCTACAGTTACTTAGAATGCCAACATGTTCGACTCTACCTCTCTTCCTTCGCTTTTGGCGGTGATTACGGGCCCGTGGGGAACTGTGAGAACAATGGAACAGTTCAAGAATTGCCACGGGGAGTTAACATTACTGATTTAATTGCTACGTGCTTAGGGGTCGACAAAGGCGGTGTTTCGGTGAACACAAGGAACGAAGGAACTCTTCCTTTAGTGTTGCCCGGGCCCGATATATTTGATGCAAGTGCTGAGTTTGGAGATATGGGGAATGCGAAGAGCGGAGGAATAGTGCTCATAGTGTCATCTAGACCCGACTTCACCGATTTCCCAGTGTAATGTGGACAAAGCGGAGATACGGGGAACAAGTGGAACGGAGGGACAGTTCCATTTGTTCCTTAAAAGGTTGATTTTGCCCAGATTGCCCCAAAATTTGTAAAATTTGGCTAACTCCTGGATTGTGAGACTTAACAAGAGGGGAACAAGGACTAAAACACTGAGGTTTTTGCTCATGACTTGAAAAAATGTCTACAAACCATTGATCATTGAAATTTGTTTTCAAGAGGAGTGTTGATCACTGCAACACTAAAATGACCTTGTTTTGCCAGTTTGGTTCCCGAGATCAATTATCTCCACAAATTCTCCCAAAACTGCCTTGGACAAGATCATTTCTCTTCTACACAACTTTCAGAGGATTTAAGTCTTCCTTGTCAACTTTCAAAGGATGTCCATATGTTGTAATCTGACCAAAAATAGCCAATTTAGTGCTTCAAAGAGCAATGTTTTACTTCAGAGCTTAGTCTTGTCATGAAATCATCCTGGATTCATTCCCTTGCACATGAAACACACTTAAAATCTTGTTAGCACGTTCCTCTAAGTCGGAATGAGAGAGAAATTGAGGACAAGTTGGCTAGAGGAAGGGTTCACAGTGACTGGGAGGGAATTTTCAAGTGTCGGCTTAGTTGTCATGGCCAAAATTTTCAGTTTTGCATGCTAGACATTTAGCATGACAACAAATGGCTCTAGCTCGGGGAAATTAGATCGTAAAGGGTAACGAAGAACCTCGGGTATCTCATGGGTAAGTAGACCAGTGCCTTGACAATTGGGCAATAGAGTCAGCCCTTCACCAACTAATACAAACAATGACACAAACGAGGAAAGACAAAACAAACACACGACACAAAAGGGAAACACACAAAAAGTGGAAGGGAAACACACAACAGAAGGGAAAACTACGATACAAAATCCTAAATCACCTATGGTACATGTGGGGATAACCCGCTTTCACTATAGCACCTATTCTTTACTAAATGTTTACCTGTGCACGTGTATCACCAAATGCCTTTGTGCCACAAATCCATTGACGGGCTCGCTGAAATATGGCGCCCTTGCGATCCTTGAGAGAGAGTGCTTCCGCCATCACTTCCAGGACACATTGTCTAAGATGTCCTTCTCTGATTCTCTTGTGAGGCCCACAGTTCTCTATGGTTCTGAGGTTTGGGGCCCCTCCCTTCTCGAGTTGGATTGGGCTGCTATTGAGCGAGTTCAGATCCTTATGCTCAGACGGATCATCAGGTGTAAGGAAACTGTTCCCCACAATATCATCCTTGCCGAGTTTGGGGCTCACCCTTTCAGATTAAAGGTCATCTTTGGTCTCATATCACTCTTGCATCCCATTCAAAGATTGTTAAATGCTTCCACAGGCAGAGACAAGTACATCTATCTTGCCTACCGTTCCTCCGAAGCCATTGCTCTATCTGACCATAGTGACTGTGCTCGGTGCTGGTATGCCGGGGTTTCCCGTCTCTTGGGATCCCTTGGGATCAACATGGACCATCTCCCCCCATTTAGCTACTCCATGGATGCTCCCACACACCTTCTGTCGAGTAAGCAGGACCTGCACAGAATCATCAAGGAGGACATCTACCAAGAGTTTATCCAGATCACTTGGACCAACCCCCAAGGCGAGCTATGTCTGAAAATGTCCTTCCATGCCAATCACTTTCTTGAGATCAACAATGGACTGATCACTCGTCCCACCTATATCTCCCGTCATTGGATGCATGCTCTTTGCATATCTTTGGGTCAGTTCAGAGTTGGCTCCCACAGGCTTCAAGTTGAGAGCAATCACTAGTTGGACCGGTCCGAAAAGATCTGCCAGCTTTGCTCCCTCTAGGAGGTTGAGACAGAGGAACACTTCATTTTCAGGTGCCCTATCTACTATGAGATCAAAGGGAGGTTTCACAGTCTTTTCCGTGAACACCCAACATTCACAATGTTTTTTCAGGTATTATGATCAAAGGTGTCTCGCCCTCTGTTTACAGGAAGCTTTTAAGCTTCACGACAAGATTCTCCATCCCCCTTCCAGGGAGACTACTATTCGGCAGATCACCTCCTACTTTGTTGTGCTCCCTGGTGAGAGGGGCACCAAACGAGGGTTCCCCAATAGAGAACCCTAGACCAGATCTGTCAGGACCAGGGGGGCTACTTCCTAAACCAGAGGGATCCAGACTTAGACTCAGCCAAGAGCGCCCCCCCCCCCCCCCCCCCCCATAGGCGGCAATTCACTAGGCCTAATAAGAGGGCTAAACTTTCTGCAAGGCGTATGTGTGCCGGGCTTCTTCCATCTCCTGACACCAAACATCAACATATCACCAGATTTTTCCAGCCAACTTCAGATGACAGTTGAGAGGGTTGGTGTTGAGGATACTCCCTCCACCCCCTCTCCTTTGTTCACTCTCTCTTCTTCTGCATTCTCCTGTCCCTTAGGGCCCAGGCTTCATCTCTCTTTTTCTTGTTATTTTTTAGGACCTTGTTGGGTTCCCCTACTGCTTCTCTATTGCATTGTATGGTACAGTCCCATTGACCTATTTTGTGGTCATTTGTTGGACATTTAATATACTTATCTTATCTTATCTCATTGCCTTCGTTGTTTTGACATCTTGTTTCCATCTACTCATTTATTTCCAAATTCATTCCAATTGTTGATTGTCCATTACTGCTACGAGAATGAGTCTTTTTTTATGTGTAGTGCACACAATTGGGCACTAGCTTACGGGAATGAGTCTTGATCACACCAGGCTTGTTATTTTCATACTGAGGCTTATGATCTTTGATAGGCATTTGAATTTGATTTGTCATCTGCTTCATGACCATGGTCTCTATGAGCTGATTCTCAGCAGATGTTTTAAGCGTTTCAACACTATCACAAGCCTCTTGGTGTTCCATGTTTACCAGTTGCTCCAAACAACTATCCTTCATACAAATTTGCTCACCCTCGACCTGCTTCTTACTATTATGTGATGTGCACAATGTTTCATCCTCTTGGAAAGAAAATGAGCACAAGATCAGATACGAAAAATGAAAACCATCATCTTCTCCATCTTGGCCATTTTGAGTCTCAAAATCCATCTTCATGACGAAAGCATCCTTTCCTTGCATGGAGTCAACCTTGAAGGATTCAAGCAAATTCTTATTTATATGTTCTTCATCAAGAAGGTCTTCATCTTCTTGAAAGGAGAACCAGCACAAGGTTTGGGCTGAAATATCAAGATCATCATTTTCCCAATCTTGACCATCATGAGCTTGAAAGTTCATCTCCATGATGAATTCATCCTCTTTTTGAGTAGAGTCATCTTCAAGAGGCGTAAACTTCTTGTCATTTATGCATTCTTTCTTAAAAGAGTCATCATTTCCCAATGGGAAAGAGAAAGTTTTGTATTCACAATCATTTTCATACTCACTAAACCAATCTTCATGGTAAACCCTTGAGAACGTGATTGGAAACATGGGACTCACCTGCCAAAAAGTTGTTTGATGTCACTCTTTCTTCTTGATCCGCATTGCTCTTCATCTCGGGATTGCTTTGCTGTAAGCCAAGATTTCCATGACCTTCGTCACCAACAAATAGAGAATCTGCATTCATGCTCATTGGGAAGAACATACTATGAAACTACGGCTCCATCAAGTCATCTTGATACTTTTCAACTTGCTCTACCACACCTGTGTGTGCTTACATCAATATGGGCAGCTCAACATCTAAAGCTATGAAAAAGTTGCCATACCTTGAATCTTGGAATAGTATGTCCGCCCATGGGTCATCTAGTTTTTGAATTGTGTACTTCATTTTCCTTATAGGAAGGAGCTTCTTCATCTTACCACTAACTGGAATGGTGACATGCGGCCAATCCATCTGTATATCTCCGCCAATATCCCTACAGAATCTTCGGCTCAACAACATACCATACGAGGCTGGCATTTCTGCTACAAGTATTTTCAACTTTGATCTTCTTGTCTACAAAATCTGCAAACGATACCTGAGCATCCTTCACTTGGCCAACAAGAGGAACTTCTTTGGTTTCCATGGAGTAACAATGGCTAGTAGTGGGAGTGAGAGAAAGACTGAGGGCGTTAGCAACTTTTGTTGGCATGCCATTGTCAGAGGCACTAGAGTCAATAATGCAGTTATCCAATTTATATCCATTGACCAACAAAGCTAAATAAAAACGTTTTACTTTCCCATAAGAGGAGGATGTTGAAGCAAGAAGGTTCTATGAAGGAGTAATATGAGAAGTGGGGGGTAGTTCTTTGGCAGTGGCATTTTTGGAACATGAATTTGAACTACTTCCTTTGATAAAATGGAGAAGTTTATCAAATTGCTCAGGATGGGTTTTCAAGTACTCAAACTCAGAAATACGAACTTTGACTTTCTTGACATGGTCAATGATGTCAAAGGGTGGAGAAGTGATAGGCACATTAGGAACTATGGTAGCATTGACGAGAGTAGGATTTGCATTCTTAGGATCAATAGAAGCAAAAACTGATTTGTCAAGAGGAGATGAAAGAGACTTACTCAAAGAGGCCGATGGATTCTTGATTGAGGTAGTCTTGGGATTCTTCTTGGCCGACTCTGTGGAAGTGGATAGCAATGATCCTCCTTTTTTTGTTGTTTTTAGCAGATTCCCCTTTTGAGAATTCAAATGCTTTGCTTGGGCAACGGAAGAAGAGGCTTCATTCTTCTTTTGTGAGTGAATGAACACTGCACACGAGTAACTATTCATATCAGCCATGGATTCTTCAAAGTCTTCATCGGGTGAGTATTCATAATACCCAATCCTTGCACATCCATCTTCTTCTTCAATATCTAATTCAGCAATTTCTTCTCCTTCATCTTCACACATTACATTAACCGGTGGAGCTTCCAAGGCGAGCCTTCGGGGAGCTGACAATTTGATTCATGTTCCTATTTTGGTATGAGGCATGTTGGGCAATTTCTTTCTTCAATGTAGTCAAATCATTGACCAATCTTTGCAGCAACGGATCAATTCTTTCATCTTTAGAATTCTGAACCTTATTCTTTGCTAAATAGTTTTTTTTATCTTCCTTGACATGATAAGGTCATCTTCCACTTCAATGGCAAGTTCTTGAGCATTGTCTAGAGTATTTGGTTGAGCTCTCTGTAGTATGAAACCAACTTTAGGCAATTGAACATTCACCAAGAATCTTTTTTATTATCTACAATAGGACGAGCACCAGTGGGAATCTTGTTGATCAACTTATTGAACTTCGCTACAAATTCTCTCATGGGCACTTGCGGTTCTTTTTTCATCTAAGCCAATTGAGCAAGGAGGGCATGTGCATCTTCCTCAAGTCTTGAATCCTGTTTCAAACTTGGTTTTCATATCATCCTAGTCAATAATTGAACGTGATGGCAAGTAGTAAAACATTCCGCAATGACTTCACGAATAGTCGAACAACAACATCTTCATGTCCCACTCCAAGAATGCCACAGGGTGTGATGAAAGTTGGAATATGATCATCTGGATGTTGCTTTCCATCTCCATAGAATTTGGCAAAGTTCTTTCTCGATCCTTATGGTAATTTATGAAGTGGAGGAGCCAATGCTAGGGGACCATTGTTTTCAAGTTGTTCTACAACTGCTTCTTCAATAGGATCTTCATGAGGAAAGTTAGGATCAAATTCAACAGAGGACTCTTGCCTAACTTTCCTTGCCACCCGGACAATAGGAAGTCTGAAATCAGCTTCTTGTTGGTCTTCAAATGTGGGATCAACAATGGCACTTGCACAATCCACTCAAGTGTATCTCTTTTTTACCAGCTTGTGAAAGATTTTCCAATATGTGAATGGGAATTTGCAGCCTGGAAATGACAGGCAGGTTTATAGCAGAAATCAACAATGAACTTTCAGCAATGAGTTTCCAGATTTATGATTTTTTGTGATTTTCAAATATTTGATTTTTTTGTATTTTTAGAGATCTTTATAGGGTGCACAAGGGCAGATTTTCCCCAGTCGAGTGGCCAAAAACTGTTGGTGAAATAATTTGTTGCAGTGCATATTACTAGTTTTCACCAACGGTCACTAGACTAAGACCCTCCTTGGGTATGGGGAGGCTCCCATTATTGAATGTAAACTAACTAAAAACTGTGGGGTGGCCATTAGGCCAGGGATCACACAAGTATACTCCACTAAACCTATGACAAAGTGCTTGTACAGTGTACAAGAGAAGAATTTGCTTTGAAGAGAGGTAAAGGGGAGTAGGAGAAATAGAGAGAGAGGGTTAATGTTGTGAGTAGACTTACAAAATTCACATACATTAGCCAGAGTAGCTCCGCATTCAATTAGAAGAACACAACAATGTAAACAATCAACAAGACTAATAAACCAGAGACACAGTTCTACATATCCATTAATCAAGGACACAAAGTTCCTTCTTGGGTTTTACAAGATCACAATGCTTGTAAAGTTGGAAAGTAGAGAGGATGGAGGAACATAGGGGGTGTTGAATATATATAGTTGTTCTGTTTAGTTATGTAGTTTTACCTGCCTCTAACTGCTAACTAAATATAACCACCTTCTCCTGAATAAATATATTCTGCCTGCGTCCATTCCAGCAGTGCAGTTGTGTCTTCTAATCTCTTCTTAGTTTTTCTTCTACCAACACTAACTACCAGAGTTTAGGGACACACCCAAATCCCTCATATTTGCAGTTAGTCGCGGTGGAATCCTCTCAAGAGGTGTGGCAGGAGGTTAAAAAGAAGAGAAGAAAAGGGTAAGATGGAGGCTTATTTGGGGAATAGTACTCTTTAAGCTCGGGGTTGATTTTTGGGCCTTGGAGCATATTTTTGTTTTTGTTTACTACTTTTTTCCTCATAATATCTTGTATAACTGATATTTGGAGTCATATTTTCTCACTCTGCTATCTTTTTCAGTGCCAGTAAAATGTATCTTTTATTTTCTATTTGAATAAAATTTGGATTTTTTCTTAGGAAAAAAAATAAAAATAAAAAAGTTACATATATAGATATAAAGTTTTAACCCTTATAGAAACAGAACTATGTTAGGTAAAATGTATTTGTTTTGTCTTCTAGGCTTTATCATAAGAATTGGAATTTTTTCACATTTTCTCTTGCAGTTCCACAAATAGCAGTCTTAGTTGTATGTCTTTTTTTCCTTAAATTATATTGAGTATTAATAGAACTTCCAGTTTTCTTCATCAAAATATTGTTATTAAGATAGATTGCATTAATTGCATCCCTGCAGGACAATTACTTCGCAACTCCAAACTTTGAAAAATTGTTATCTTCCAAGCTGAACTCTTTAACGGCATGTGGCAAGCTGGTGAAGGTAAGCACTTGCAATTGGTACTTGTGATACTTGTAGATACATTATAAAGAGAAGTTCTAAACCTTTCATTATCCATGATCGAGTTATTGCAGGTGGGACAAAACTATATTGTCAATAGAAATCCGCTGCCTCGTTTTGGAGCAAGAAAAAGTGCACATTTGCGACAGGGGGCTGGGGGAAAACGCATTTCTGCTAAGCTAGGGAAGGTAAGAATTTGCAATTGATAGTTACTAAACTTGCAGATAATAATATTAGGACAAGTACTGACCCTTTGTCATCATCCATGCTCGAGTTATTGCAGATGGGACAAAACTATAGAGCAGGCAGAAGTGCACATTTGCGACAAGGAACTGGGGGAAAGTGCAATTCAAAGCTTGATAAGAACACTTTGGAGAGACTGAGAGAAGAAATACCCCTACCGACGGAATCTGAAATTGATACTGAACTGTCAATTATGACAACAATGAGTGTTGAAGAAGCCTATGAATTTGCTGCTGAATGCTTCTATGAAGCAGAACTAGCTAAGATTGAGGCAGAACAAGCAAAAAGGGAAGCTGAAGCTGCCGAAGCTGAAGCACAAGCTGCTAAGGCTTTTGCACAAGCAGCAATAATGAATCTCAGGAATTCTAGAAAAAGCAGTAGCTGCTGAGGATTTCGCAGTAGCAGCAATGATGGATTTCATAAATTCTATAAATTGTTTGTAATAGTCTCCACATATGCAATCCTTTACCAGAGGTTGCAATTATACAACATCCATAACATTTTTGTAACATGGTTGTACTAAATCTTTTATTTCTGGGAAGATACTAAATTATCATGGAATTCCTGCATATTGTGTTGTATACAATTACAAGTTAGAGATGATTGAGACAATGTTGTTGGAGAAATGAGCCAAAACTAAACTAACCACGGTGTACTAGGGAATAAAAAAGAAATGAGGCCGATCCTATGGTTTCTAAGTATATACGGTTTTCTACCCAAACAGCACCAGAAAATCTAGTCAGATTTTACTTTTCTTGGGACTGGATGAAAGCTCACCGTGTCCTGTAGGAGCTGCATTTATTGTAGATTTCTCCTTCAGTCCCACATGGTACCATGGTTGCATACGTAGAAGAAAAGACTAAGCAAGCAGAGGAGAAAACCTTTAAGATTAATCTTCCCCCCCCCACTTTTGTATTTGATGTCGAACTTACCTGCCTATAGTTTTCACTTCTGTTGGATTAACTAAGTAGCCACGTTCGGATACTGGTACAGATGAAGAATCAGATTTGTGGATACAACTGAATCTTTTCCCCCTGGGATACGGCTTTTCATACAGAAATACAAAAAAATATATAAACATTAGCTTGATAAATAAGAATTAACCACATAATTATGCATATAAAAAAACCAAAAAAATACTATTGATAATCTATATAATATTAGAATATAAGGCTTATAAATGAGTGTTATGTTAATATTAATTAAGTGGTAACTAATGCACAGTTGTAACTACGTCAACCATTTTGTAACCATCTATCACAAAATAAAAGGACGAACACAATGAATAATGTGTGCATTCTGGTTTCTCTTCATTTGTTCTTTGTACATTCTATCATTTCTTTATTCTCTCTCTCCACAAATTCTAATAGTGGTATTAGAACGAGCAAGCAACGAGTAAAGAAAATGGAAGTTTAAACCAATTCCGTTAGGGCATGGAATGTTAGACACGAGAGCAATATCATAGTGCAACGAACAATAACATAGGGTAGAAAGAAAAATGTCTTCAAAAGGGTAGAAAATGACCTAGTTTTAGTTCGAAGGCATTTACAACGAACATAACCACAAAACATGGTTGATGCTATTGAAAGGTGCAAAAAAAACCATTCAAGGGCACAATTTTTGTTGTGTTTTCAACGGAATTTTATGGCACTTCAAAGTGTAGGGGTACAAAAATAGGAATTTACCTTTTTGAAGATTTTTTTGAGGTTGTTTGCGCAGTTAAGGCACGATAATAAGACGACGTTAGAGCAAAATGTGACAAGTAGAATGCAGTTGAGAAAAACGTGATTTAGGGATATGGTGAGACTAATTGCTCATCAACTCAAAACACTCTTCATGGGTATGACAATCTTAGGGCTACATCAGTTGGAACCGTTATCCTCCCTATAACTCATGGTTTGTAATGTCCCTAAATGGACATATTCTTACTTCAGATGGATTTCCCGCAATTCCCACCAAGGCCAAATTTGATTAATCTAAAAATCTCAATTACCATCAAATTGAAATTTATAATGAAATTAGGCCACAAACTGAATATTTTCTAGAAAACCCTAGTTCGTTGTCCTAGGCCAACAATTTAGCAAATAGAGTTTTTTCTACTTCAAAATACCTCCAAAAATTATGAAAATTTGTTTGCAAGTAGATAATGAATAATTGGAATAGGATTTCTAATCAAATTAAAAAAATATATTAATTCTAGAATTTATTATAGCAAAAATACAACAAAACTTGTAAATTCAATAACTTGCAAAATACTTAAATTTTTTGGGCAAATGATAGCTCAAACTGAAGCTTGAAAAATAAGCTTTCCAATTAACCCAAAATTAGAATTTTTCAATGGCGGAAAGGCATCCAAAATGGATCCACAATTTGGGAACGATGTAGATAAACCATAACTATAAGTGAAAGCTGAAAATACAATTTCTCCCCACTTAGAAAAGGCCCAAAAACAACTCAAAACTGATCAAACACTTCAGATCTGATATCTCCTTGAATTTAGCTTGAAATTGATACCCTAGCAATGCAAATTCTGGAAATGGAAGCTTCAACGACACTCCCAACAAACATGCAATATTCAACGCTCGCAGGTCTTCAAACAACTCACGAATCGATAGCAATAAGTCTTCAACAACTGCTTGAAAACTATTGAAAAACACAACTAACTCCTTGATCCGCAATGGAAACCCTAAATGGAGAATCCTCACAACATAGAAGAACAGTTTTTGTTCTTCTTCTAGATCTCTAGAGGATTTTCGTCCTTAGAAATTATTTGCAAAGCCCTCAAGCTTAGACAAAAAATAGAATTTTACAAAATGAAATAGATTCTTTACAAAATCAAGTTGACTTGCTTTTATAACCAATCTTGGCTTAGTAGCCACCCACAACCACCAATCATCTTCCTTTGCCATCATTTAATTCTTTTTTGGTATTGTACCCTCTCCCACATGGGTTGCATTTCCTCTAGGAGGAAATTAAAAATTATAAAATGACTTCCGTTTTATTTATTTAATAATTTTATT
Source organism: Taxus chinensis (assembly GCA_019776745.2). Classification (NCBI taxonomy): domain Eukaryota; kingdom Viridiplantae; phylum Streptophyta; class Pinopsida; order Cupressales; family Taxaceae; genus Taxus; species Taxus chinensis. The sequence goes on along the minus strand of CM034154.1, from coordinate 764,609,158 downwards.
TTGTCACTTTTTCTTTTTTTTTACTATTGGAACCACCCTTTTATGTTAATTTAAAATAAAGAAAGTTACGTAGTAAGGGGCGACTGGAAAACTCACAGTCCCACAAAATGCCACAAGGGCACCAACAAAACAGAGAATGACATGAGGGCTACATCAAAATGCCCAAAGGGCAAGCAAAGAGCACATGAAAAAGATCAAACCGGAGAGAATCAAGCACATGTCACAACACTAGGAGTGGGAGGATCATCCCGAGGAGGGATAAACGCCTCACTATTTGGCTCGGTCGAGGGAGGATCAACCTCCTAGCCATCATGATCAGGAAACTGCATTTGTAAAGGAACCATAATTCCCCATCCAGGGGGAGGCGAACTAGCAATAATCTGTAAGCTCGGTGGCGGAGAGCCCCACTACGGAGAACTGACAATGCCCTTTCCCCTCAAAGGCGGGCTCTAGCCAAGTCCAGATGAGGACGGGGCTGAAGGGCAGCCCCGAGGAGAGGCGGAACGGTGGTTGCAAGAATGGCTTCTACGACGCAATCCTACAGGTGGCAATCATCGGGGCGGCAATGGCCGAGGGTGGTGGCAACAGAGGATCCAACGGAACCCGACTCATAGTGTAGAGTGCATCCCCCAATGATCCAGAAGCTCCTGCAGATGAGCAAACTCCAGGGAAACCTTAGCAGCTTGAGCTTGAATTTGTATGCACACAATAAACACAATGACCACTTTGTCATTAGTGGAAAAAAAAGTAACAGATTGATCTTGCATGAAAATTAAGGCATTGCGAGCTTTCCAAATATGAAACATATTAGAGGCACGAAACAATTGCCAAAGCATGTCAATGTAATGAGGCCAAGGGCTAAAATCACCAAATAAGGCTAGACGTCAGTGAAAGAATTTAGGGTGGTAAGGCTGAATTAAAGAATGGATCCAAGTCCAGATCACCTGAGCACGGGGAGAAGACCAGAAGATGTGTTTCAACGACTCAGGGTGAGAACAAAAAGGACATTTAGGATTAGGGATGCCAATATGACAGTCGTTCTCCCACAAGCAAACCTTGGTAAACCAGACACCAAAGGAAATGATTAACTTTGGGCTCAAGAAGAGAATTCTGGGTACGGGGAAGTCGGCGAAGTCAAGTGGAATGCGTGAATTGCAATCCCCACCCGGCATTGAGCTTGTGAATGGTGGGTGAGAGCGGGCTCTAGAGATGATAGATGGTTCTAGTGTTGTAACGAAGGAAAGCAATTTCCCGATTCCACCGCCAATCGTACCACCAAGCTACAGGAGGTTTAAGCGCCAATTTGTGGAGCATAATAGGTGGCAAGAGCTCCTGAATTTTGTAGATAGAAGGGAGGTTCGAATTGGCAAGATTGAACTTCGTCTTGAGCTCGGGCCAAGAAATCTAGTCTCTGCAGTTAACCAACTCCTGAATGGTACGAATGCCCTTGTGAGAAAGGTGAAGAGCTTTGATACCTGGAGTTTCAGCAAGTGAAATATTGTCATCAGTGATGATGGAAAACCACCAAAGATTCTGAGAATTAAAAGAGAGCCTTGTGCGAAAACCATCACCAACCCAACTCATCAATGACTTAACTAATTCAAAGGCTTTCCAACTACTTTTAGCAACAAAGGTACCTGTAATTTTGACAGAATCCGAAGTGATAATAAGAGTATGCGGCCCTATATTATTCCAACACTTCGTGTCGTACGGGGCTCCAGACTCAATGCAATGCCGAAGAAAGAGTTTCCAGGCTTGATTACCTGACAAGCACAAAATCACCCACTTGGAACATAATGCAACACTTTCCCGGTTGACGTTGATGACTCCCATACCACCACGAGGAAGACAACGAACTTCCCAGGCTACTCTATGAAAACTAGTTGAACCAAAACTTTTACACCATAAAAAGTCCTATAACAGCTTGGCAAGTCTAGTGAACAAATTGCGAGAAGGGCACCAACACTCAGAGTAGTAGACATGAGTAGCGGCAAGAATCTTAGTGCAGACTTGAAATTTACCAGCCAAGGATAAGGGTTTGGAGGACCACCTTGTAACTTTATGCTCAACCATGTTAATAACATATTGCCACATCGTCACTGAATCACTATCAAAGGCGAAGAGAATGCCCAAAATTTTGAATTGTTCACCATGGCTGATCCATTTCCAGGGGCAGGCCTTCAACAAGTCTGGGAGAGGCAAACAAATTTGTCGATAGCCCAAAGTCTTCGCCAATTGAATGCTGGAGCCAGAAGCCAAACAAAATGTGTCGAGGCACTCAAAGACCTTGGCAACATTCTGCTCAGATTCATGAATAGTAAGAAAAGAATCATCAATGAAGTGACCATTGATAAGTTGTGTCACATGATCAAGGAGGACAATCCCCCATATCCGACCTTAAGCAACCTGATGGGAAATTAAATACCCCAGAGTGTCAGCAGAAAGAACAAACAAAACTGGCATGAGTGGGCACCCTTGTCTGATAGAGCAGAAAAGGCTGATGTCAGTGGACTAGTGACCATTGATGGTGAGCCGGGTAGAAGCATTGGAAAACAAAGTGCTGACGGCCGATCTGAAGAATTCACCAAAGCTGAGGGCTTTGAGTATGGAAATGATGAAAGGCCATTCTATATGATCATAAGCCTTCTCGAAATCAATTTTGAGGAATAGAGGCCACTGTGAGGAAACATGAGCCCATTTCATGCCTTCCCAAACTGCAATAAGATTATCCAAAATGTACCAGCCTTTCACAAAACCAGTTTGTTTAGGACGAATAATTTTGGGCAGAATATCAGCAATGCGAAGAGCCAACGCCTTGGCAATAATTTTATAGGAAACATTTAGCTGGGTGATGGGCTGCCAACTATTCATATGCTTAGAGTTACCAACTTTAGGGATGAACTTGATGTTGTCTTGATTGACGAAACTCCTAAGAGATTGATTTTGGAGAGCACCATTGTATACATGAAGCAAATCAAGTCCCACAAAAGACCAAGTCGCTTTGCAGAATTCACATAGGAAACCATCCAAACCTGGTGACTTGTCGTCAACAAGACAGAGCAAGGCCGCATGGAGCACCTCCAAGGTGAGAGGGGCATCGCAGCGAGCACGATCTTTGGACGAAAGCTTATTGGGAACCACATCAATACATCTTATCAATGCATCCGCCTACTCAATCGAATCCTCATGAGCTTGAAAAACAAGATGGTAGTACTTGTCAAAAGCATGAGTGATCTTTGGGAGCTCAGTGAGTCATTGGTGTGAATCATATATAGATTTGATCTTTTGACGAGCATGTTTGGCCTAGAGGGATTTGAAAAAGCATTTAGAGGCTTTATCACCCACCCTAAGCCAATGGAGTCTCGACCGGATCCGTACACCACAGGCCAAGTGAAATTCGATGAGCTTGAGCTTATGTTGAATATTAAATTTTATCATTAATAAATTAATATAAAGTGCTTATAATAATATTTTATATTGCACTTTATAATTAATTCATTACGACAAGTTTCCCTTTTTTTCTTCCCTTAGCCACCGGGAAACAAAGAATGGGCTAAGGGTCTTTGGCCGAGAAGGGGATATTACAAGGTCCCAAAACAATCATTAATTTTACGTCATAATCCGAGAAACTAATTATAATACGATCTTAGGGCGACCATAGATTCATCAAATGAAGGCCATTCCTTCAATGTTCTTTCACAAAATTTGATTTTTACATTTGGGAAAGGTTTTCGTCGCCAAATGAGATTTGAATCCATTCGATACAGTTCAAGCCAATACTAAAAGGTTGTTAGGTACTCATGTTCATCGTGAATTACCTATGAATGACTTACGATTGCCCATATCCTTAGAAAAGGTTAAGAACCAAATTACGAAGGTTGATGTTGAATCTAAACCCGCTCTCTTAGCTCTTGATCCTCCCCCTTGCAAGACAAAGGAGGATCTTGAAATAGGAAAGCAAATCTATGTCAACTCAAAGCCCTAAATAGGAAGTCGAAATAGTATCCTTGAAGTCCATTGTGCAAATTATTAGCATCTTAGAAAAGGATTCACGTCTTGTACTCCATTCGACCCAAATGGGTCTTCTATGTATTGTTTCCAGTGCAGGTGTGGTCCTCATTTCTCCTCGACCTTTTGTTTTCTTTAGATTTTGAATGCACTAATAATACAACCAAATACAATGCCTTGTTAACCGGTCTTCTCTTTGCTGATAGACTTAGTATTCGGAGACTTTAGATCCTCGACAATTTGTAGCATTTAACCAACCAGGTGGTAGAGGTCTATTGGAGGAAGGTCGAACACTTGTAACTATATAAGAACACCATCTAAAGGTTAATTTCTGATTTCAGCTTCATATCTGTTGAGTTTATCCCCAGAAGTCAGAACCAACAAACTAATGTTATTGCCACTACTTCCGCACAATATTGTCCTTTCCACGGGCTTCTTGAAGCTGACTTTGTTGTGCCGATGAGAGGCATGCCTCTCATCAAAAAGGGATCCCAGCTCAAGGAAGGTGCCATTAAGATAGACGACCTCAGGTTAATGAAATTTAACATAACCGAGAATGATGAAGACATTCTAGAGTATCTACATGATTATGAAAACATTCCTCCTTTGCATCATACGAGGGGTTTTTCAATGATGTTGTATCCTTTTCCCCCCTAGGAAGTGAATAATATGATTTCTATTGCAAGATTGAAGACTATGATTTAGCCGTTGACGACCTTGATGTTTATAAGACTGAAGCGGAGGTTTTGGACCTCCCCCCAACACCACCTGAGTTTGAAGAAGGTGAGGCTTCTCTTATTGAAGATATTATTGACATAAACATAGGAAGGAAGGAATAACCAAGGATCTTGATACTTGGATATTCAATGTCGCCACAAGAAGTTGAAGACCATAAGACCTTTCTCACTAAACTATCCAAGGCTTTCGCTTTCTCCTATTCTGATATGACTTGTATCTATACAGATGTTGTACACAACCTAGTCACGAAACCTGAAGCCAAACTAGTCAAACAAAAGCTATGACCAATGAAACCCAAAATAACATTGATGGTAAAAGAGGAGGTCATTAAACTCCTCAAAGTTGGTTTCATTAGATTGGTAGATTACACAAATTGGTTATCCTACATTGCGTAATTCTTGAAAAAGAATGACAATATTTGAATTTGCAATGATTTTCAGGATATTAACAAAGTGTGTCCCAAAGATGATTTTTTATTGCCTTTTATTAACGTGGTTGTTGACGAGATGATCGGATATGAGCTCCTTTTACTCATGGATGGATTCTCATATTATAATCATATATGTATTTCCGAAGAAGATCGGAATAAAACCTCGTTCACCACCCCCTGAGGAGCCTTTTGTTACACAATCATGCCCTTTGGCCTCAAGAACACAAAGACAACCTATCAATGAGTGATGACTCATATATTTCATGACCTGATCCACAAAACTGTTGAGTCCTATGTTGATGATCTTTTGGCTAAGGCTAGAAAAAGAGAAGATTGTGTAGGGGTTTTAAGAATCATTCTCACGTGATTTAATGAATACAATGTTACCTTGAAACCAAAAAAGTGTGTGTTCAGAGTAACAAGAGGAAAGCTCCAAGGATATATCATATCTAAATGGGGTATCGATGTTGACCCTGCCCAGATTTGTGTTATTCTAGAAATGGTCTTGCCAACTACTGAAACAAGAATTTGATTATTCCTTAGAAAATTAAGGGCTATACACAAATTCATTATGGATCTTACCTATGTTGTTAACCCAATTAACAATATGTTAAAGAATGAAAACACCATCGAATGGACCTAAGAATTCCATGAAGCCTTTGAATCCATCAAGTGCTTCCTATTATCTCATCGTACTCTCATGGATCCACAATCGGATGGACCACTCATTCTTTATCTACGTGTGGCTGATGTTTCGTTGGTCTGCATGCTTTCCCAAGAAGATGATGATGGCAAAGAACAAGTTTTACATTTAATGTGCTCTTAGATTATGAAATGTGATGTTCTTAGGCTGAAAAGGAATGCCTCGCCATATTATTCACTACTAAATGTCAAAGACATTATATGTTAAACCAAGAAACTAGGGTGACTTTCAAATATCAAGGACTTCACACATTTTTAATGCAACCAACCCTCTCCAAGAGATTATTCCATCTAATCACACTTCTCGGTGAATTTGAGTTGACTTATTTTGACAAAAAATTGGTCAAGTGTCAAATAGTCATTGATTGGCTAGCTGAAAACCCCTTGGATTTAAGAGATTTAGTGGACATTGAACTTCTAGATGATTCAATTTGTTACATAGACAAGCTTGGCGTCACTTCTTCTCCTTGGTATATACATATAATCACCTACCTCATCGAATGCACATACCCTTAAAATGTCAATTCTCAACAGAGGTGGCACCTATGTGTCCTTGCTACAAAATATGTAATCTTAAACACAATTTTGTATGGGAAGGTCTTTGATGACATGATCCTTCATTGCGTGAATGAGGAGATATCTAAATGTGTCTTATTCCAATGTCATGACGGGGATTGTGCTGGTCATTTTGGTGGCCACGCAATAACCTACAAAATTCATAGAATGGGTTATTTTTGGCCCACCCTAAAAAATAATACAACTCAGTATGCTAAAAAATGTCCCAAATGTTAAGATTTCACACACATTATACACGTTTTGGCACAAGAACTTCAGCCCATTGTTATACCACAGTCCTTTTCTATGTGGGGCCTCAACCTAATTAGAAAATTGACCCTCGGCTCTACAGATAGACACAATTTTATCATTAGTGAAGTTGAGTATTTCACTAAATGGGCAGAGGCAATGCCTCTAACCAGTGTCACCAGTTCGGCCATAGGAAAGTTCATCTTAAAACAAATTATCTACAAATTTGGAGTCCCACAAGTGATTATCTTCGACTATGGGAGCTCCTTCAAGAATTCAAAAATGTGATAATTGTGTAAAAAAAATTCTATCCCACACTCCACCACATCTATTTACTACCCTCAAGCCAACGGAAATGCCAAAGCGACAAACAAGACTTTGAAATCTATTTTGTCATATAGTGTTCACATGTTGTTATTATTATTATACATACGTACAACACATTTGTTATAAATGTCAAGTAATTCTAGGGATATCTAAGTTATTGCGAGGCATTGTTACAACAACTTCCTCTATCCTAGACTCCCATTTATATGAAGTGTCATGAATATATATAAAGGGGTGTGCTTTGTACTCAATGGTGGTTTTATTCAAATTTATACACTGCTCTACACCTTCATTTGGTATCAGAGAGGGTTGAATACGCTATCCATCCGCTCAATCGTATCTGCCATTGAATATACGTTGTCCAGCTGCTCAATGTTTGTATACATATTGTTCGATATAATCAAAATATTCGTAGTCACCCTAAAAAGTTTTATGATGGGCGTGGAGAGGATGTACTCTATAGTCAGGTAGTGATCAAACAAATATTCCTGTGCTCCTGCATTTGGTTAGATCAAGAGGCGTTTGTCATTGTCCAACCATGCACCATTTTTCATTGCCAATGTAGATGTAGAATCAGAATCTATTCACATGTAGGTAGTTCTAGAAAGCATGCATGAGTCTGTGCAGTTGTCAGATTGGCAGCATTGTGCTTAAATGCCCTTGCCATAAGAGATCCGACACAATCAAACGTTGGATCACACGTTTCCTTAAAAAAAATTTACGTCTATCTTTTATCATTCAGTCAACCAATCTTGTTTTGTGTCAAAAACCTTAACTTCGTCAATTTTTGTTTTAAAGTGCCATTAGTTTTGTGTGTTCTATAATTTAAGGAGATACATTTGTTGTTAATATATGTATCAATCTTACAATATAGTCTATTAGGTTGTAAATAAAATAGGATAATCCTATTCTAAAGAATATTTTTATTACATCTAAATAGTATATGTCGAGTGCTTTGTCTAAAGTCAAAAATTATTAGTCGTCTAATGGTATTGTGCTCTATGTGTCTAAGTGTTAACATCAATTAATGTTTATTGTCAAAATTATTGTCATTTTCAAAGAGTGATTGTGTATTGTAAGTCTTTGTGTTGTTATTGTGTGTCAAAAATAAAAAATAAAAAATAAAAAATTAATACCTCACAAAAACATTTTCGGTTGAAACTGATGTTATGAGTGTTTGTATTCCAAGATGGACATTCCACTAGAAAAAATTAGTGGTCTTAATTTTCACACATGCAAAGTGAAAATCCAGATGCAAGTAATGAACAAAAATTTTCTGGACGATAGTAAACGGAACAAAGGTAGCACCAACATATTCAAGCAAGCAATTAGAATGGCATAGTATAGATGATAAAGCCAAAGTGATCTAGGCAAGGATCATACATTCATATAAATACACCAATAATCAAGAAATGATATCAATTTCACCCGTGCTTATATCAATTTGACTTAGGTAGCACCAATGCTCGTTAAAATTCACTTCATACCCCCCCATTGATGTCACTTTAAACCTTCAACAATTTTCTCTATCCATAAGTCACTTGATACACCTCACTCACTCCTTCCTCTAGAGGCTTCACCGTATAGATTACTTCAAGAACTTGTGTATTAGTCACAATACGGGTTCAAGAAGCTTCCTTTCTATCAAGCTTACCTTACTTGTTTCTTTCTCTAGTTTTATTAGTCCCTAGCAATCTTTAGTGATTTGTAGTTAATTCATCCGCTAATGTTTGACCAACAAGTTCCCTTGTTAGAACTCAAGGTCTTGGACTATTGGTGAGTTACAAGTAGTTTGTAATCATCAACCTAAGTTCCATTCCCATTGAGTTCATTGGATGCTTTCAATAAGTGTCCATGGCGACACCTTGAGGTAGGGGTCGAACTTCTCCATATGGACCAAGCATAACATAATGGGGTGCTCCGAATGTGGATCACTCGGTAGACATTAAGGACCCAAGCCCACCCCCATGTTCCACTTAGAGAAAGTGCTCATCCACCACTCCAGTTCATAGCTTTGGTATAATAAAAGCGTCTACCATCCAAATTTTTTGAACTTAAGGTCTTGGGCTATTGGTGAGTTACAAGTAGTTTGTAATCATCAACCCAATTTCCATTCCCATTGAGTTCATTGGATGTTTTCAATAAGTGGCCATGGGGACACCTTGAGGTAGGGGTCAAACTTCTCCATATGGACCAAGCAGAACATAGCAGGGCGCTCCGAATGCGGATTGCTCTACAGACATTAAAGACCCAAGCCCACCCCCATGTTCCACTTAGAGAAAGTGCTCCTCCACCACTCTATTTCATAGCTCTGGTATAATAAAAGTGTTTACCATCCAAACTCTTACCACCCCCTCCTACTTTTCACAAATTGAAATTTGACGGAGCTTTGAAAGGAAATCCGGGCATATCGGGAGCGGGATTTTAAATTAGAGATGAGGAAGGTGTCTTAGTGATAGCAAGATCCTTTCCATTAAAATATGGAACCCGTAATGAAGCTGAGGCCCAAGCCTTGCTAGAAGGGATCAAACTAGCAGTGCAGGTTGGTTGTGATGCATTGGTTATTGAGGGGGGCTTCCAAGTGGTGATTAACGATGTTGAGAAAGGAAGAGTGTTGTCATGGCACTTATAATTCGTTATTAAGAACATCATCTATTGGTTGAGACAGATTCCTAGGTGGAGAATTGGTCATCATTTTAGGGAGTTCAATTCCACCGCCGATTATTTAGCTAACCAAAGCATTATGAGGAGAGAAGGTCCTATCATCTCCAAGCATGCCAACGCGTGGGAGGAGCTCTCCGTCATTATTTCTCGGGAAGGGGGAACTGGCAGATGTTAATTTTTTGAGTTGAGCTCTTTCTCTCTGAAATTTTCACTAGTTTGTGTGGTGGGGCGGTAGCGGTCACTACAAGTCAGTGGTTTCTCATGAATTTTCCACCTCTGTCGTGTTTGTTTTTACAGGGTGTTAAGAGAGAAATGCCATTCTTCAGGGACATATCGTGTGCCTGAATTCATATAATATTTTGAGTAGAATCAGGTTCAATTTACGAAGTTATTGGAAGGTTCCTAGGGGGAGTATTTAGCAGAATCCGTCAGGGCTAGAGTGAACTCTGAGGTGGCATCCTAGTTTGTTTCTAGGCTTCTTTTAGTGTGGGAGAATATGAAGGAGATCAAGGAGATTGCCCTCTACTTCATCAAACCCCAACATTGAGTCTTGTTAGACGAAGCGTTGGAGGTTGCTAGCTTGGTTCTGATGCAGCAACCCGTGGACAAGGAATGAATTTTTTTGGAAGAAGCTCAACGGATCATTGCAGTTATGTCCTCAAGGAAAGCGGAGCTCGTGCTGTTTGCGGTGGACATCCTTGAGGCTTGTTTGACAAGGATAGAAGGTGGAAGTAAAATCAAGAAATTGGATATGATAGGGTTGTCGGTGCCAGTTGTTGTGGAGTTTGAGGATGTGAAGCGGCTCCACAGAAAGATGGGATTCTAATACAATTTCCTACTTCAGACTGCTCGGGCTGGCACGGCTTCTGGAGGTAGGAAGAAGATGAAGGGTCCTTATGGTCAGGATGTCATGGATGATTGATGGTATTTCCTTTCTAGTCCGTTTGTTTGTAATCATCTTTTGTCATTTTTTTTTGGGTCTCTTGTTTGCTCTGCAGGTTTTTGCGTCTTTGTTGGTTTGGGTAGTGTGTACGGCTTTCTTTTGGATGTATGTGGGTGGGATCCCTCCAATCCTCTAGTTATAAGCTCCAGTAAAAAGCGTTAAAATATCCAAAAAAAAACCAAGTTCCCCTGTTACACTACTCACCACATGGTTAAATTCAAGTGAGAAATGCATTTAAAACCTTAAGACTTTATATTATCCTTCCTTTGTGGAAAACTACCCTAATAAGTTTCTTGAAACAAGGTTGGTTGCACCAACTATGTATTTATATTTCTAAGGTTATACAAAAAGGTTTATTACCTTCAAATGATGTCTTTTATTCCCCTTTATATGATCACAAAATCTTATAGTCCAACTCTTCGTTCAACTCTTTATGGCTCTCCTTTTTCAATTTGAGCTCTTCAACCCTTAACTAGGTCTTTGAGAAATGATTGTCAAGCATAAGTTAGGATGTAGGCCACTTCAAGAGAAATTATGAGTATTTTCAGGTACCCACTAATCCATTTGAACTACCCTAGAATTTATAGAGGTTATCTAAAAACCAATCACCAAGTTCCTTTGTCAATGTCTCTACTTCACTAGGTCTTCCACTGTGTTGATCTATCCTGTAGAGGACTGTCAATATTTTCTACAAATTCCTCCCATAAAACTTTAAAATTCTTCTTGAATCTCTTTTATACCTCCTTATTTCCATTTCTACAAATTTTTAGGAGAAAATAACTAGGTTTGATGGTTTAATTATGATGCCCTAGCCACACTTAGACTATGTGACTCATAATCACCCGAGAAGAGACCACACTTAGACTATGTGACTCATAATCACCCGAGAAGAGATATTTGGGTACCAAATGCACTATTTTTCATTTCAAAGTCTCAAAATTTATAAGAAGGTTTGTGTCCACTCAATAAAGGATTATATCTTACTAGTAAGTCATGAAGGAACTTATAGTTTATTGTTCTTGATGTTTCTCAGTTCCTTGATTTGTACATGCTCATGGAGGCAGGGGGTTTTGAAGTCAGACCTCTGTGTTGAACCTTCAAGTAAGGGAATGAGATTTGTCTTTATTCACTAAGTAGAAAACCAACTACAACGAATTTTTCTCAAATACCCTATCTTCATCATGGTTATATCATACATGTTAGGGTTTATAGAGGAAGAGTGGCTTCCTTCTTATACCAACACAGTCACAATAGCTTCATACAATGATCATATACCCATATATGCATATCTCACCTCTTATCTTGAAAGTAAAGGAGGTCTTACATACTCAATAGGAAACTCACTATATACTTGTCTTAACTCCTTAAAACCTGAGATTACCAATTTTCAGAGAAAGGCTTTCTTCATACATGTGTTTGACTTCCATTATACATTAATGCACCATGAATAGAAGCATAAAACTCACTGAGATGACTCTCCACAACCCTTTCTCTCCAAGAATGGCTCCTTTAATGTGTATTAAACTTCTAAACCCTGTCACAGCCCCACACTATCTTGTTAGGACCAACCTCTTACCTCCTCAGGTACATTATGTTCTTCCTCATACAAACACATCATCCTCTAATCAACTTGCGCCCATTTCACCTATAGGTTCTCCCTCATTGCCCATTTTGGATGAGTATCTCTATTCCAAATCCTATAACAAGAATTAATCAAACTACAGTTCCAATAATGGAGTCTCTATTCTCACTAACACATGATCTATAACATTCTCAGTCAATATTCATTTGTAGACACATAGTACAACTTCAATGATCTTAGTCTTACAAGCACACACACACATAGAAATTCAAAATTACAAGAAAAAACAATCATAATCATAATTTTCCTTCAATACCTCTCTTAAAACTCATGTATTTGATTCATATCCGGATAGGAATGAAGTAGTTTAGTTACATTTTCAAATTTATATGTTTCCCATCAACACCTAACCAAATGCACACCTTCAAGCTCTTGGGTCATATGAGTGACCTTAGCATATCATTAAGTTGCTTAACTTTAAAGACCAAGTTCTTGACTTTTTAACTCATGTTATGATTTCTAGTCCCTAAAAGGAACCTAAGTCACCAACTTATTCCTCTTTTTCACCCTTTCATAATTTACAAACTCTAAGAGTGCCTTGAAACATTACAACAAGCCAAAAATGGCCAAAATATTCAAATTTGCAAAATGGAGGGAAGATGCTTTATTTGAATTTTGGAAATCCAAACACCAACTAACATACCTAATTGACATCTAACAACACCTAAGACTCATCTAAAACACCTATCAAAACCAAAATGGATGTCTTTGTGGCTTATTTATATGCATGGAGTGATGTTCATGCATCAAAAAGCTATTATTGGATTGGCTCTTTCGAATTCATAATTACATTATGTAGATCTTGAGAAGCCATCTAATGAAATGTGGGAAACCTTGAACAACACCTTTGGTACAAAAGTAGTTAACATAAATTTTTCTCTAAAATTTCAATTGTTAAAACTTAGAATAAGTCATGGAGTTACGATGTCTAGCCATATCAATGAGCTGATATATCTCACGAGGCAATTAGCAGAAGTTAGAGTTGAAGTTGATAAAGAGGATGCAAAAGCTATTTTGTTGAATAGTTTGCCTCCTAAATATAGTAATGTTGTTTTCACTCTTGGTCATATGCATTCCAAGTCATTGGAAGATATGATTTCAGCACTCTTGGCTGAAGAAAAAATAAATAAAGAAGATATAGAAGAAGAAACCACATCATATTTTTACTGCAAGAAAAAGGGACATACATCTAACTATTGTAAAACTTGAGCTATTGATCTTCTAAAAGGAAAACTCAAAACAGATGAAGACAAAATAATCACAGAAGAGGAATCAGTTAACAAAGATAGTGGTTATAATTCTGAGAAATTCTTATATTGAGTAAGAAACATCAATACTAGAGGATGGAGGCAATGGAGGAAGGAGGACAATCAACATCCTCTTGTCGACCACAAACGACAGGTCCGCACATGATGTTGTGGCATTTTTTAGTTTCATCTTTGCTTTATACTACATTTTGTTTTAGTTTTAGTATTCTTGTTTTGATGTGTGTTGTTGGTTTGCTAAATAAACCCTTTTGCAGAAATTTGGGAAAGATTCATGTTTTTAGGAAACTCGCTTTTGGGGAGAAGAAGAAGATTTTGAAATAACTCAAAATGGATGTTTGTCCAACTACTTCTAAGCTTTTGAATCTTGAAGATTCAAAATTTGGGAGACCTATGAGGAAGGGAAATTCCTATGGGAACCCAAGGAGGAATGGATTTGTCCTGCGTAATTCGGCTCATGGCTAGACCTTTACAAGGGTAAAGATACAACTTGATTGTAATGTCCACATTTCTAAGCAGGTGGCCTAGGAGGCCTTTCATCCGTCTTAGCCTTGGTAATGCCCAAGGGACTAGTGACGTTGATGGTTATTGGGTATGGTTTGCACCTTCATTGCACTTATAGGTTATGTTTCGACATTGGACACGTACTTTGAGGTGACTTAAGTGAAATAAGGTTGTGAGATGTTCCCTTAAGGTACTTTATGTTATATTTAGTCGATGACTTAAGTAATGGGTGAATATATGGTACTTTAAGCTCTAATTCTTTGTTGGGGTGACTTAAGTGCACTTTTTGGCATGTGGGGAATAAAGTGACTTAAGTTATTTTAATTAATTAAATAAAATACCCAAGGGGGTGATTAGGTTTATTTTGGGCCTTTTGTTGCAATGAGAAGTTATAAAAGGAAGCGCTTGGGGGAGAATAGGCATTCATTCATACTCACCTATTTTGCTATTGAAGCAACTAATGTTTGTGCTTTCCTTGCTTGTGGAGGTGAAATTCTGCAGGAACCCTAGCTTCAGTAGTGAAATATATACCCCTAGCTAGTAGAGCACTCTTCAGTGGTGAAAGATCCAGCCCTAGTTTGCTATTGTGGAGTCTATTCAGATCAGGCTGTCAGATTTAGAGTTTCAGAGGCTTGTTGATCCAGTTTCAAGTCTAGAAAGAGAAGACAACCATATTCAGTAAGAGAGATCATCTATTTTATCAGTGGAAACTTCTTTTTATTGCATGTCATTGCATGTCGATGCATGTCATTGCATGTTACTTGCATGTCATTGCATGTTGATGCATGTTACTTGCATGTTGTTGCATGTTAGTTTAATTGCAATAAAAGTGAAGATATTGGTTATTTTCTGATTTTATACCTTGCTACCATAACTGTACTTTGTTGTCATATTTTTCTATATATTGTTGTCATAAAAATCATATTGTTATTTGTGAAAATTTGGTTGGAAATCTTGAACATAAAAATAATCCAAAAAACGGATATTTCAGGATTGTTCTTGGTATAAGTAGATCTTTCAGGTGGTGGTTTAACTTCTTTAAAATATGGTTCTTCCCTATGTTCACATTAAGGGGGTGATGTTAGGAATTAACCATGCTAACACTAGTGGGAATGTTAGGAAATAGTATAGTGCTCACATATTGTTATTATTGTTATACATATGTACAACACATTTGTTATAACTATCAAATAATTCTACGGGTATCTAAGCTATCATGAGGCATTGTTATAACAACCTCCTTTATCATAAACTCTTATTTATATACAATACTATGAATATGTATAAAGGGGCGTGCTTTATACTCAATGGTTTTTTGCAATGTAATATATTTCTCTATAGCTTCATGTGTTTCTTAAAATAGTAAAAAATAATAAGAGGGATTGACATTCACAACTATATCCTACATTATGGGCTTATCGAACTAACATACGTATGTCTATAGGTGCCAACCCTTTTTCACTAGTCTTTGAAGCTAAGGTTGTCCTTCCATCTCAACATCCTAGCCTACGAATCTCTCTTCAGTGTCTCCTAGATGAATATGAATACAGTGAAGCACACCTAGCTGCTCTAGAAATTTTAGATGAAAATAGTCACAAATCAGTTCAACATCATGAAATGTATGTCACCCATATTGCTCGAAGATACAACAAGAACATCCATGAGTGTCTTATTCAGGTTGGTGATCTTGTGCTTCATCGGGATAGTTGGATAGACAAGAAGATTGACGAGGGATGTAAGTTCATTCCGAACTAGTTTGTGTCATACTTAGTCACTGAGGACTTTAATAATGGGGTATTTCACCTCTATATGCTTGAAGATGAGGATTTTGGCGAGTCATTCAACTGCCTTCATCTCAAACGATACTATGTTTAGTGTCACATTTTGCATCACTCCTTGTGTTTGTCATTTTTTATTTGTATTGTTTCACCTCACTATGTTTATACCTATCAAAGTTGTTCAAAAATTGAGATTTAGTCTACTTTATCTACATGATGCTTCTTCACCCTTTTATGACTATCAACTATCTCACTTACCATTTTTTTGAATCATTACTATTATTTTGATTATCTCCATATTACAACCTTGGTTCTAGATACTTAGTGTTTTGATTCCCTTCTACCCTAGTGAACCTTAGTCAAACGTAAGGATCTCAATTATTTTAGGTCTCTAGATGCTTGTTCATGACACACTTCCCTACACCTCTCTCTCTAAGTACAATACATTGGTGTATCTCGTCTCTTAGGATCTTCCTCACCTGTCCAAACCTTCGGTGATAAGCCCTTGTATCTTACTGGTTACATAGGACTAGGGCATGGGGGAAGCTTTTGCCTCACTCTCTCTAAAAAAATAATACACATAGTAAGGAAATAAATAATTGTTGACATATCTACCACGTTTCTTGCCCTTGTCTATCTTTGGCGATGAACCCACACATTGTCCTAGAGGCCGAAATTCAGGACTAATGCCCTGACTCACCCACATCTAGTATTTGGAAATGAGGCCATGCATCTTCCCGGTCACATGATGCTAGGTATGTGGGGTCTTATAAAAAAATAAAAAAAATAAGCTATCTACAAAAAAGGCAAGAAATTTTGAAACAATCAGAGTTCCTAAATCCCTAGAGAAAATCAAGTTGTTTGCAATTACAGAGAAAGTGATAATCCACATTCCCCATTGTGTCACAATTCACTACTAAATTTTTTAAATCTAGATGCCTGCATTGATTCATCATCCTGCCATCCCCTAAGGATTGCCTAAACCTATCGTAATAACTATTTGATTAGATGCCTAAGTTTGCTTTATTTATCAACATTGTTTCCCCATTTTCTTGCCATAATTTCCATGCTTGCCTCCAAGCTTTTTCATTTTCCACTATGTTTCCCATTTCACAAGAAATATCTGTGGGATTATGTGTCTCTATATCACCTACAAAATATCTCGTCATCTTATATGTGTATCTTATCCATTGCATCATCACACAAACAAGTCAACAAAAAATAAATATAATATTATGCATCCATTTTGCTATCCACTAGGTTGCATACATTTCTAAATAGGAAAAGTAACTAAAACATTCATAATTAAAGGAGTCACATAACATCATATAAGTTTGTCAAAATTTATACAATGTGTCTATTGGTGTGAGGATTCATCTTCGCATTCACACTGAGTGAGAAAGTGTGGGATGAAAAATAAAAATATACAAACAATGGGGCATACAAATGCATCCATGTATAATATATATCAAAATATTAGGTAAAACTAAAATCATTAGTGTGATCCTCTAGCGGAATGACATGGAGAATTCCTAGTCCTTCACTTGTGTGACTCTGTTATAGAGCAACAAGGAGTCCTTAATTTACTCCTATGGCGAGACCCACTTGCATGATATGTCAACGTCATTTGTGTCTCTATCATTTGACTCAAAGAGGCTCCATTCCCACTCAAACAAACACACGCATTACTTCTCTCAAAGTATGAACATCAGGCTACAATGCTAAGGTCTTGGCCCTCTCAGCAGCCAAGACTTATGCCCTATGGTATCCAGCAGTGAAAATATTGATATGTCACCCAATGCTTCGAGGAAACCAAGGATCTACTTGTAACTCCTTAGGGGTCTTCCCAAAAAATGGTTCAAACATGTCAACTAGGGTATCATGTATTAGCTTTCACCACTTGTTGGTAGTATCTACACATACAAAACAACAAACAAAGATTAAGAAAGCGCATACAAAAAAAGAAATCAAATAACCACTAGACATAGTATATTCACTAACGCTAATAGTAATAATAATAGTCTGATTAAAAATAGGAGTATAGAAACAAAACAAATCAAAAAGAGCCTACATGGATCCCCTACCTATCACTCAATATTTGACTTCATGTTAGAAGGATCATAATCATCTTAATCGTCTTCCTCCTCTCTAAGCGGCCCTTAACCCTCCCTGCGCTATCCCTGCCCATCCAACCCCTCACCCTGACCAACTAGGTTCACAATTTGTATAAGCATTAGTCCCTAACCATGACCTACTATTGTTGACTACTAAATCGGGGGTTATGGATTCTCTGGGGATGGTGGAAATGATGGTGCTAACCCTCTCCCTCTTATCTACCTCCTACGAGTTGACATTGTGTCGGCCCCTTTGGTGACAATAAGGACTCCTAGTGTCAAAGGAGTCCACTATAACCTGCCCAAACGAGTATCTTGTCAATCACATGCACTACGGTACACAACTGATATATTCAAAAGTGCAACAACCAATAACTACCCAAAATGCTAAAGCACCTTCCTAACCAGATGAACCTCAATATAGCCCAATTTATCCTTGATTTTCCCAATGAAGGAGTAGGTCATCAGTAAATCACCCTCTCTAGGACAAGAGTGTTCTATTCCTAAGTATGGCTCTAGGATAATGTTACATTTGTTAATGTAGCAGTCACTCTAGGAGTATCTCTAAATGGGTTCATGTTCCCCCAATGACATGTTCTAATTTATCTAAGAGGGACCATTAGAATTTTCCTAACATATGACCTAAACCTCTCATACACCCAGCTCACCACTAATGTGGGGTAAGTTAAAGCCTGCATACGCGACTTGGTTACCCTATATAGATCCTTGTAGATATGAGATAACATATCTTGCACTCAACTAAACCTACAACCATGCTCCTTAATCTCTCTGACAATGGGATCTCAATAGTAGAGAAGATGGTATGTGTCTTTGTCCCCCACCATTCGAGAGAGAAAAATACCTATGATCATATTGTGGAAGTTTAGAATTTGAGTATTCTTGACCATCACTAGTTTAATGCCCTATTTTGCACTCTCTTTGTATGTCTAGGCATCACCAAAATAATTGGCTCACTTTAAGGTCTGTGTCACCCCTATAGAAGGAGACATTGTGACCTCTCTAACTATAACCGAGAGACCTATGATCATATATGCATCCTCGAGAGTGATGGTCGACTCTCCTACCAACAATAGAAACTAGAAAGTGTTCCAGTCTGTATCCTAATAAGTGAGAACATCGTACAAGATCTTGCTTGCAAGAGCAATCAAAGTTGTCTCAACTAGCTTCAAGAGTCCTAAGTTGGTCAACATAATAGTCTCCTACAGAGTAAAATGACCTATCGTGTCCTGTAGCTAATATAACTCTTTAGATCTGATCCATCTAACATATCCACCCTACAATACACCATAAAATGGAAGTTAAAATCTAGAAAAACAAAAAAAATGACTTAAAAAAAATCAGCTACTTGACACACATCTGATGGATCTTATAGGTGGCGGTTGCACTTTGACTACCCCTTGTTTTGACCTCATTGCATCGGTTACATGATTGACAATGTCGAATACATAATTTTGGGGTTTAAACCCCACCATGATGGTTACACGTTCAACAATGCCAAACACATGACTGTCGGTGGCAGTTTTATCTCAGTCGCGATGATTCCATCCTGTAAGCAACGGTTCTTCATCAATATGCACAAAAACATAAAAAACTAATTGAAACTACGCAAAATCCAAACCAAAATCATTTTTTTCATTTCCCTAATGTACCCCTCCTATCTGTCATTTCTACATTAATTTCATAAAAAGTAGCACCCTATTGGTGAGAAAATTTGTCAGCTGGGAAAATTAGGTGTCTCCACCAACGATCATGGTACTACACCCCTCTACATTGAATGGTGCATCTTCCGTTATTGAATGTAACTAATCTAATCCTAAAATAAATGTTTTGGGTTGTCCAAACAGGTCGGGAATCACACAGGGACACTCCATTGAACCTGTGGCAAAGTGTTGGTATGGGGCACAAGGGAGGAAATCATAGCAATGAGGGGGAAGGAGAGAAATCATGAGAAGAAGGTTACTTCCATGAGTAGGTAAATTGTAGATTTCACACCCAGTACCCAGAGTAGTTCAACATTCAATATAGATGAAAGCAACAATGTAGGTAGTGGGACCAATGAATTAAAACACAAAGTTCTTAGATACATCTATCGAGGATGCAAAGTTCCTCTCCAACACTATACTTGCAAAAAGCATAAAAGAAAGAAGTAGAAGAAACACAAGAAAAGGAGAATAGAAGAAATGTAGCTTTTATTTCATGTGTAGTGATGAGTACAAAGATTCAATCAATCTACAACATTTCACAATTGCTACCAAAAATACTAACTTTCAAGATCCCTTGGAATGGAGAAGCCATCCCAATTTATAACAATGTGAATTGACCTCTCATCTCCCTCCATATGACTCTCTGTGTTCCATATTCCTGTTGTGACCTTTCATTTTCCATTAGAAAAGAAAACTTAAGTAATTCTCTTATAATTTCGAGAGAATACTTTTAAAATTTTAAAATATGTCACTTAAGTGAATATGACAAAATACAATGATTAAGCTCAACGAAGAATTATAAAGGAGAGAGAAGGAAGAGGGAGAAATAGAGAAGGATGGAGGAGATGAGAAGCTCCAAGCATGAATGAATATGCCTCTGCCTTTGATGAAGATTAGCTCCACTGATGAACCGATGAAATACTCCAATGCAATGATGAACTCTGGACCTTTGAACACTTTTGCACCATAAAAAACCTCCTCTTAAACAAACCAAGAAAAGTTGCCACTCCTTTTCGACCAATCATGCAATTGAAGGAAGACTTGAAACAACTTGCTTGTATAATGAAATCCATGATAACTTCTACCACCTAGAGGGCGTTGAAGATGACACTCTGACCACTAATGATCTTCCGCAACATAGTTATGCTCTATTGATAAAGGTTGCTCCTCCGGACACCTTTGAACCTTTTTCCCCTTTTGAAAACTCTTTGAAGCGATGTACTTCCACATACTGCTTGAGCACACTGATAAGACGAGTGATGAGCACTGTAGACAAAAAATTATGCACTTTAGACAATATTTAGTCCTAGTCTCATACTACTATTTAGAAGGTTCTTGAGTGAAGAAATTACTAATTAACCCCCTTCTTTTGGCCATCTTGTTTTATTTTATTTCATCATTACCTAACCTCTTGCACCCATATGCCTAGTCAGCTTTTGTCATCCCATGTTATTTTAGCCTTGTCTGGGGCACCCAGATTAGTACTGGGGCACGCCCGTGGGTGCCTTGGTCCCACCAGGGGCACCCGGTCCTTTTTGCACTTTCCCACCACTTTTTTGGCTCTTTCTAGCCATTTCAGATCTTTATCTTTCTTTTGGTTGGCCTTTTCAGGGTTAATTAAAAAATTAGATCAAGAGAACCCTATAAATATAAAGTTATGAGACCATAATGAGGGACCTAGCATCATTCACTACTATCATTCACCTAGAGTTACATCCATCTATTACATTTGAGATCACTTGCATCCACATAGCTCCATCATCAAGGCACAAGGCTAGGACATCTGCATCACACACTTCATAGGGGAGGATTCTTATTCTATTCCATGCACACATTCTATTACATTTTTTACACATTAGTTATTGCTCGCTACTTCACAAAGTGTGACTGACACAAGAGCACCTAGGGCACTTCATGCACACACTCACATAGAACTACATTTGGGTCTGAAATGTAGTGCAACGCTTAGTTAGTAAGCCCACTATTTTGGCATAGCTGACGTCAGTCTGACCCATTCATTTGCATCTTTATTTTAGGGTTTTGATGCTTATTTTGGTCTTCTTGTAGGTCTTTGCATCATCTTGGAATACAAGTGACATCCAATACAAGGCAAAAATCTGATGCGATAGATAGAGAAGGTTTCATTCCACCTCTCCCAGCCATTGATGAAGATCAGTTTCATAGGATTTACACAGACCAGGGCACCCAGATTGTAGACCAGAGAACCCGTAGGTGCCCCAGTCCCTCTCCAAGTACTCCAGTCCATCTAGATACTCCAGATCCACCCTTTTCGGGGCTTCTGCATAGTCATTCCTACTTCTAAATTTTCCAGTCATCACTGCAACACAGTATCCATGAGTGTCTGTTATTCAGCTGAGTTATTTCCTCTTCCCTCTTGCATGTTAGGGTTATACATTTCCTTTTACATAGTCACATAGATCATTTACATACTTTCTTTACTACATTTATTTACTTTATTACAGTTTTTTATAGCTTAGATTAATTATCCCCATATACTACATAGTTAGTTAATTTTAGTTAATCATTTTGGTGAACCCGACTCAATCATTCACGCTTGCAGGTTCTTCAGGGCTTGCATTTGGCATCCTAGGGTTTAAGTGATCATGAGTATCTCAATCAATTGATTATTTGCTTTGTTAATCCTAATTTACTACATAGAATCCAACATTTTCTTACTACTACTCGCATTCGTGCTGTCATGCATCTAGACTTGAGTTTATCAAGCCTTTTCTGATGCTTTTTCTTCACATATAGTATTCAAGTCTAACCTTCCCTTTGATGTTCACACTTTTGATAATGACCCACCATTTCATATCATATCTCTCATTCATAATGTAGTTGTTGAGTGTACTTTGATTGATAACGGATCTGAGCTTAACTTGTGTCCTATGTCATTCCTCAAAGTTTTAGGTCTTTCTATGCTCATGATGTCAGTCCCTCTAGTAATCTCACTGCATGTGATTATGATGGTTTTTTCTACCCATGTTTTGGTCACATCACATTTCCTATCACTGTTGGCCCAAATATTTTCCACATTGTCTTTTTCATTGTTGATTTCCCAGTTTCTTACAATTGTCTACTTGGTAGGCCATGGCTTCATGCCATGTAAGTGGTCACCTCTACTGTCTATAATTGTGTCAAATTCTTACATGAGAACATGGAGTACACTATTTTTCATGACCGCAATCCATTTCAGTATTGTGAATCGGGCTCCTAATACTAATCTTCCTATCCCACGCATAGATATTACAGATGAGCCCCAACCTAGGGAAGAACCACCTCACTTACCACCACTTGATGGTACCATTTGCGTGATAGATGTAGTTTCTTTTATGCCACCTGCTACTACTACTACTATGATTCCTTATCAGGGGCCTGTCTAGTCTATGGATGTCACTCTATCACATACACCTTCACATATACCACCTACTTTAGCACACCCACCTTTCACTTGCACACTCTTCATGAATGAATCATACTGGGAACACATTCCATTTGATCCTACATGTGATGACACTATATGTACACATGAGGGTCTAGATCACTTAGGTTTTTCAATTTTGAGGACTTCTATCCTACTATCATGTGCTTCCTCATCTTTATTATGGCTTTGTCCTATTAATGATGCTTATGGTTTGTGTGTCTTTCATCTTATAGTCTATCTATCATGTACTCCTCACTCATCATCACTTACATTAGGACAATCATGGCTTGATTATATTGGAGGTACACTAGATCTCAGATCATATAGACATTTCATTTCCTATGCCCTTTGGATGTGTTTTCATTTACAATAGCTCTTTCCTAGGATACACTCAAAATCTCACTCATTAGTATGCACATGGTTGTCCACTTCCTCCATTCACCGATGAGGAGTATGTTATGGGCATGTACAACTTACACCTTAATGGCTCATTACATGATCCACCCGACACTATTGCTTATCAAGTCACTAATGCTTACCCATTCGACTATGAACCTGAGAGCAATGATCTTCTAGATGACATTACATGATAGCCTATTTCACCACGCATACATTGGGGGCATAGTAGCTCACACCCCCCCCCACTCATCCTTAGCATCATATCATCCTTGCATTCTTGATATTATCATTCCTACATAGTGTTAGCATCAACCATTACCTGATGACACACTCTTGTGCTTCAGTTCACACTTGACTATTGAGGGCTTAGTACATATGAACAACCACACACATAGGTACTACACACTGCATCCTCATTCATAAATTTGGCATCATTACATCATACACTAATGACACACTCTTGTTTATTATTCACACTTTTACTATTTTTTCATACTACAATCATAACCCCATCACACTGCACTTAGGCATACACCATTGTCTATGCATCTTGTGTCATACACCATACATTCTAAACATAATACATTATTCATTTATCTACATTTTTACATTTATACATCATACATTCATTTTACATCATTAGTCATTCACACATATTCTACGCATTTACATCCTACACTACTTATCCTATATATTGTCTTATTTGCATTTACATCACATATTCTATATTCATAATTCATCATCATACATGAGTTTTACACATCTAGCATAATACATACATAGTCCATTCTACATACATTACATATTAGACATCTACATATCGTATTTCAATCATTTATACACTATACTCTTTACACATTCTACACATCTTACACATTCTACACACATTACATCTACATTACACATTCCACTCATCACATGGTCAAATTTTATCATTACATATACTACATTGTTTTCTATGTGTTGTTCTCACTACCCAATGATGCACTTTAGTTCCTCAATCCATACTTGACTTACAAGGGTTTATAAATCAAATGGACCTTACACTCATCACAACATTTACTATTCAACCTTTCATCATGTGACATTTCTAGCTTAGTGGCATATGCTTTAGGAGAAATTGTCACCAATTCTATCATTTTGTAGTGGTATACACCTTAGGTTACATCACCACTCCTTCTTCATCTTGTAGTGATATACGCTTAGGGATAAATCATCACTCATCCATTCATCTCATAGTGATATACGCTTAGGCTAAATCATCACTTATACATTCATATGGTCATGATATATGCGATTTGGCTATAGGGTTCACACACACATCATCACTAGGTCACATCTCATCACTACACTTACACATTCCTCACAGCACATTAGACACAACACACACTTTGACCATTTTCTGATGACGCACTCTCGTTTATGATTCATTCTTGACTACTGAGGGGGAAAACCAAATGAACCTCATTACATACATTTCCATTCACTTGGGGGGCATGTGGCTCCTATCACTCCATCTTGCATTCCATTCCATTCATCCACAACATATTCCATATTATGGTTGCTTTTACTCTTGCTTACTTGTGCTTGTTCATGGTCACTTTATTACACATGCTAGTTAGCTTACTTGTATGTCATTTATCTATATCATACACACATTTGTGCTCATGCCTTTATCTAGTTGTGATCATAGATACAAGTCTCTTACACACAGCATGGATGCTCACCTTCTACCCTTCCTACACTAGTCATTGGACGCATCCACATTCATCTCTCACAGGTGTTATTGTTTCATTTTGTACTTAGCACTTTACATTACTTGGTTATACATGATTTTGACATACTAGTTATCTTTCTAACATGATAATGGGTTATTCATGTGCAACAT
This sequence comes from Taxus chinensis, assembly GCA_019776745.2. Classification (NCBI taxonomy): domain Eukaryota; kingdom Viridiplantae; phylum Streptophyta; class Pinopsida; order Cupressales; family Taxaceae; genus Taxus; species Taxus chinensis. Next base: position 764,583,783 of record CM034154.1, on the reverse strand, counting down.
TTGTTATGTAGGGATATTTGTTTCCATACTTGTTTGCCACATTGTCTGTCTATTGTTTGCCATTGTATGCGGGCCTTTCCCTTTGTTTGGTGTGCACACTTATTTCTTGTTTGTGGCCATGATGGCCTTGCATGTCTTGTAACATCATGAGTGATGTCCCATGTTTGCATCCCATTTTTGTGGCTTACTTTTCTTCTTACATGTTTACTACATTGTTTGGTAGCTTTTACATTATTTGCATAGCTTACACATTGTTTTCTATATGCATGCATGTTTACACTTGTCTTTGGCTAGCCTTCTTGTTTGTGTGTGCCTTGGTTTTTACCAAGCAATTTTCAGGGTTACAACGTACATGCGGTTGGTCCTCTTTTGGGGCCACATTTCTCCTATCAGGAACATCACATGTGCCCCCAAAGAGGGGGGCATCATTTGGGGGTTTTACATACTAACACAACACATTTACACTGTTTAGTTCAGTGCACTTTCCACCCTTGGAATTCTGGGGTTTTATACATACATAGTGTATTTTATAGGACATGAGTGGGTTACAGACTAGTCTACAAACCCCATACACAACTAGTATTTTATAGGACATGGTGTCCTTAGCATTCTAGGAATGTAGTTACAGGCTTGGAGGTTACATTAAAACCTGGGTGTGCCTCTCTACACTAAAATTCATAAATTACAGTGAGTGGCATCAGATTTGTCTTGTAATAGGAAAGTGTCACCCAAAAAACTAGGACATTATACAGAGATCTCTTTGTTGACGCACACATAGTTCAGGGAAGCAGTTAGAGCTTGGAGGACACATGGTTGCATTTCCTCCCTACACTTCTTTTTGGCCTATGGCATGAGATTTCCCAAAAAACTCATAGTACAAGATATCCTTCTACACTCTCTTTCTCGACATGGATCAGGTGCACATGTTCCATTTACACTTTTTCATTTACACTTTTTGGCCTTTGGACTGACATTTAGGATATCCTTCTATACTCTATACATGTGTACATTTACATTGCCATTTTTACACATACATACATACATATTATTTGACTACTTGATCTATTTTCTCCTTGCAGGTTATGGTCGTATGAGAAACAAGCAGTCAAATGGGGGCAACAATGACGACAACAACAACACTTCGTGACAGCACACACTTTACTAACCATGCAGGTACATCACACACCATGGCAGCATCTACACATGTGTTCCACCCTAGGTTCACTCTCATCACTTTTTCTTTGCACATTTTTCATCTTTAGTTTCCACGCTCCTCCATCTTTTTTTCATTCCACACTTTGTCTAGTCCTTTAGTGCACATTTCTACTACACTCTTCATGGACATCAGGTATGCATCTCTATTTACTTTATGTTACCGAGCTTTCCGCTCACCAACATAAAGTGGGGGAAAATGTAGACACAAAATTATGCACTTAAGACATTATTTAGTCTCAGTCTCATACTACTATTTAGAAGGTTCTTGAGTGAAGAAAGTACTAATTAACCCTCATCTTTTAGGCCATCTTATTTTATTTTATTTTATCATTACCGACCTCTTGCATCCATATGCCCAGTCATATTCTATCATCCCATGTTATTTTAGCCTCGACTGGGGCACCCAAATTAGTACTAGGTTCCCTAGTCCCACCATGGGTACCCCGATCCTTTTTGCACTTTCCTGCCACTTTTGGGCTCTTTCTAGCCATTTTAGATCTTTATCTTTCTTGTGGTCGGCCTTTTCAGGGTTAATTATGAAATTAGATCAAGAGAACCCTATAAATATAAAGTTATGAGACCATAATGAGGGACCTAGCATCATTCACTACTATCACTCATCTAGATTTGCATCCATCTATTGCATTGGAGATCACTTGCATCCACATAGCTCCATCATCAAGGCACAAGGCTAGGACATCTGCATCACACACTTCATAGGGGGAGGATTCTATTCTATTCCATGCAAACATTCTATTACATTTTCTACATTTAGATATTACTCGTTACTTCAAAAAGTGTGACTGACACAAGAGCACCTAGGGCACGTCATGCACACACTCACCAGAACTACATTTAGGTCTGAAATGTAGTGTAACGCTTAGTTAGTAAGCCCACTATTGTGGCAGTTGAGGTCAGTCTGACCCATTCATTTACATATTTATTTTTTTAGGGTTTTGATACTTCTTGCAATTCTTCTTGCAGGTCTTTACATCATCTTGAAATATTGGCCAAGTGACATCTGATACAAGGCAGTGAATTTGATGCAATAGACAATGAGGGTTTTGGACCACCTCTCAGCCATGTGAAGATTAGTTTTAGAGCTTTTACACAGACCATGGGAACCCAGATTACAGGTAGAGTGCCCGCAGGCACCCCAGTCCCTCTCCAGGTGCTCTAGTCCAACTAGATATTCCAGATCCACCCTTTTTGGGGCTTCTTACATAGTCATTCCTACTTCTATATTTTCCAGTCATCACTGCGACACAGTCTCGCAAGCATTTGTTATTCAGTTGAGTTCTTTCCTCTTCCCTCTTGTATGTTAGGGTTAGCATTTCCTTTTACATAGTCACTTAGAACATTTACATAATTTATTACTTCATTTATTTACTTTATTATAGTTTTTCATATCTTAGATTAACTATCCCCACATACTACATAGTTAGTTAATTTTAGTTAATCAAGCACCTGAGAAGTAAACCAATGAGAGCACTAGAAGATGAATCCCCTTACTGTGAAAATCCTTTTGATCCTTTGGGACACTATCATATTTTTATGATCAATCATTCATGTGAGAGGGATTGAATGCACCTTGTTTGCATCGGCCATAATCTTGATTCTGCCATTGCAAAAACATTGATGAAACATGTGATAAAAAATTTCCTGAGTCTGGAGTGAGGAAAGGATAATTAAATCAAGACCAATGCCTTCCATATTTTAATCATGCACCCCAAGTTGAAATGAACTGAAATTGCCTTTGGTACAAAATTGGCAATTATCCTTTTCGAAACTTTTTGCTCATCGCATCGGGGACTACGGGAATTGTCTTGAAAATAGGGAGATGAACTCCCGTGAGTGTCGAGACCATTTTAGAATGTTTGAAAGACTAAAATGTAACCACTTTTAGCTCACTTGATCCATTTTCTATTTTTAGAATATTCACCGTTATGGTCTCATTTAGCCAATTTTTGCCATTTTGTCAATCTTGTCAATTTTTTAGTGTCTAGATCAAGAGGGAATGAAGAAGGGAATGTGAATGCACATTCTTCTTAGACTTACTATTTATATTAGGTGCTCCAATAGATACTTACTAAAAATATAAATCGGTCTTCTTAGTTTCAGACTCAAACAAAACCACTTATAAAAGTTTACATAATTCATTCTGAAGCTCTGTTCAAATTTCCACATGATTTCGCCCATTGGAACACTAGGAAATGATAAGGTGTCTTGTTGCCCTTTCACTATTGTCCAAAGGCATCCATTAATGGAGACCCTAATCTTTTTGTAAAATTTTCTTTCCCACCTCGGATTGCGATGAAATTGATTTCACCATAATAGGTTTTTCTTTTGGACTTTGTATTCACATTTTCAACCCAATTCGTCTACCGAAATGGTGGGAATTTGAAGAAATGAAAGCTAGGGCACAAAATGAGGGTTTTTCACCATTAAAAATATAGGGAATCATTTGATATGCTAAAAAATTATCATTTAAGGCATTTGGAAATGGAGAAGAATGCTAAAAACTCTGCGTCAGTTCGTGCACCGGCTTGCAAGTTGTGAAGATTTTCTCTTCGTGGACCACGGAGTCAATCTAGCAAAAAAATGTGCCCGGGGCATTTGAAAATTGTAATTTTTCACAAAATTTATTTCGCTATGATCATGTGAAAATGGAGGGATGAATGCAAGAGTAATAATGAGGATGGAGGAATTTTGGAAAAAAATCTTGAGAGTTCCAGGTAGAAACAGAACAATGTGGGGGGAGTGAAAAATGGCTAAGTGTTGGCTATTATAGGCATGAGAGAGAGAGAGAAGGAGGGGGCACATTTTTTTGTCCATCTTGTACCCTTGGAAATTTATGGAGGGACATCAAAAATTTTCCTTATCCTTAGAGTGACACTTGACATGCATGCACAGGCGAGGGAGATAGCGGAAAGAGCTTAGTTTAAGCACCTAGGAGCTAGTTTTCGGTCATGTGAGGAACCTGACGGGAGCATGCTATGGGGGCACATTTTTCTGCCCCCCTTATCCCCTTGGAAAGGGGTGGATTGACACCAAAATTACACATTATCCTTGTGATGACAAGTATTAAGCATGCAGAGCGAGGAGAGGGGGCTTAAAAACTAGCAAAAGGTGTTTATCGAAGGCCTCTAGGGTCATATGGTGGGTCCATGAGGCTTAAGATGGAGGGGCACATTTTTTCCCCCTTGTTCCCTTTGAAAGGGATAAAGAGACACATGTCACTGAAAATTTTGGCTAAGTACAGAGCTCCTTTGGCCTCAAAAACCCACTTTTGTTGAACTTGCTCCTAAACCTCCAGATCTTCCAAAATATTTGTAAATAATTTCCAAAATTATCTTGGCTCATTAATATAACTCCTTGATTAATTTAGGACTTCAAATCCACTTCGAAGAATATGCACCTGCCTTAGAAAGGCTAAAAATAGCCAATCCTAAGCTTGTTAAAAGATCCGTCTTGAAGGACACTCTCTTGGAAGGAACTTGTGAATGTGTTTTCATTTATTTGACATGTGGGAAAGGTTGCGAAAACACACATGATCACTTGAAGGATGGGAATAGGCTTGACACAGGGGAAGAACTGATCTGGGGAAGTTCCTGGGAGGGTTTACAATCCAAAATTTTTACACTGGGGTTCGTTGTCATGCTTAAAAATTGGAAATTTTCATGTTACACATTTACATGACAACAGTTGGCTCTAGCTTGGGGAGATTTTGTGGATCAAGCGCATCAAGGACATAATATTCAGGAATCCCAAAATCTCAATTCACTACATGGACCAGTGCCTTAACCATTGAGCTTTAGAATCACCAAAAAGCTATACTACGCAACTTGCCTTATTGAACACACACATGCGACAAGGGCCAAACACACGAGACAGGAAAAATAAGGCACGACATAAGGGAAACACACAACAATAAAAGGAAAATAGCCTAAAATCACCTATGTACATGTGGGGGACAACCCACTTTCATTGAAGCACAAATTTGAACCGAGGGCTTACCCGTAAACGGGTATCACTGAAAGGGTTCACTTTAAGACCCCTTACTAAAATCCAGACTAGATTTTCTTTGGCAAATTGTAAAAAATGGGTTTCATTTTGATGAAAAATATGGGGAAAATGTATATAGTGATAAAGGCGAATAATATGTCTGGGAAAAGGGGAGGTAGAATCAAGAAAAAGAAATGCGACCGTATAGACACCTAGTTGAATGGTAACAAGACATAGAGGCGGACAACTACATGAATACCAAGGTAAATTTCAAGTGGATGTGTATGCATATGCCTATCTGTGTACGTTAACTAGGTAATGATGTGTGTAGATACCCAACTAGATTTGGAACCAGCCGACTGCATATACAGACGCTCGGTTTCATATGCAGTTAGGTGTTTGCATACGCAGCTACCCAGTTACATGTGCAGCTGTGCAACTGGGAAGCTGCATATGCAGATGCTCGGATGCACATGCAACTGAGCGATTGCATAGGCAATCACCTGGTTGCATGTGTAACTAGAGTGACTGTTATGTAGATGCTTGATTGTATTTACAACAGGGTGTCTATAAATAGAAACACTTGTCTGCATACTTGGTCAGACATTTACATTTGCAGCAGCCCGGCTGCACACACATGTACTCGGCGTCTACTCTAGCTATCTTCCCTACTTACCTACCCATCCAATTTCCCAACCCATTTACCATCACGTGCCATACCCCTCCCTCACCTATATATATTCTCATGCCCTCGAGCCCTATTTCATTCTCTCGTTTCTCCTCACTCTAACTCCAAGTTGCGCTCTTGTCTCCATCGAATCATATTTCAGGATACATGCTACAAGATCTCATACAATCCAGAAATGGTTGCCCATTTTACATCCTCCCAAACTCTCTCACAGGATAAACCCAAAATTCAATAAAAAAATTTTATGTTCCCCAAATTTCCACATTGCTCAACCTAAAATACACATTCAGTGATGGGGTCGATAAATTTTTCTTTCGAGGGATAATTTACATGCCGCAATATCACGCTAACACCGGTTTACTACAATTTCTTTATCCAATTTTAACAAATCCACGGGTCTTCAAAGTGAAATTTCCATCAAGATAGTTTTCTTTTGGGACTTCTCCAGAAGATATCCAATGTTTAACAGGGCTTCCATACACAAATGTTAACCATGTGACAACAAAAGCATTACTCTCAAACGTGGATGAAAATTATCTAGAGTCCCACTTCAGCGTACAAGTTGAACGTATTAATCTACTTATTAGTATTTACATTGACTTTTATTATCACAATAAGCTTATTTATGAATTTTCCTTTTCTGAATGTCAAATGTGCAGGTATTGCTAACATCTCTAAATCAAGATGGGTGTTATCTGTGCAAGCTGTAAAACACACATTTTTGCAGGCCGTGATAGATTTTTTTTAGCCTAGGATAGTCTTGTAGGGTAAACAATATGACATATTGTACTAGGTTGTTGTTTACATCCTTTGTTCGTTAATTTATCAACAGTTTAATTGGTGTACAAATATATCTAACAAGATACAACATGATTTGACACACACTTTGCAATGAGGCTGCAACATTATCATGTTGTAATTATATACTTGCATTATATTATGAAGCCTTTCTTGATTTGAAATCACAAAATGATAATATTCCTATTGTACTTGATGAGACAATGAGAGTAAATTTCCTTTCTAATGATGAGCAAGAGGTAAGCTTAAAACTTTAAAGTTTTAATTTGTGCAAAATATTTTCATGAATTTATTTGGAAAATTCAGCTAATTTTCAATTTTCTTTCTTAAGAAAGCAAATTTATTGCATATAAGAATACAAGCTACAGTAAGAGGGTCATCAACCTCCTAAGGATTCTACAAATTCATACCTAGATGTACAATTATTTTTGAATCCTCCTGTTTCGAGAAAAAAATGCATGAGGAGTTCTATTACACCCACTCAATTGTAAGCATTTTAAGCAACTACATCAATTATTCCAGGTATTTATACCATTATGTCAAGCTATGAATTAATGGAACATATGTTATTTAATTTTTTATTAATCTATTATCAACTATGCATATTTTTAAACATTACTACATATTTATAGATTCATCTGCTAGTATTCATGAAACTTCCTGACATGAAGTTGAACCAACAGGCTCCATGAGGATTCAACCACTGACATTGGAAGAAACTACTACCCCTACACATACTCTGCATGGTAAGTATTATGTACATTACTATTATTAGTTACTTCAAACTTTAACTTTTCTGCTAAATTTACTAAATATTGAATTCTTGTGTTTTTTCACATTTAAATGTTGCAGTTCCTTTTCACACTTATCAAATGAAAAATATGCCACCTCCACCACTGCAAAGATAGGTTCAGACAATGGGTAAAAGAATATATTTTCTAGCTCATAGTGGTGGCATAGTTCATTTGATAGGAATAAAGTTTCCAAATTTCTCCTTTGGTGGTCTCCCTCATGCAATGGGCGCCACCATTTTACAAGAAATTGATCTTGATGATGATTTATTGGGTATTGAGAGTGGTACTGGTGATCCATCTACCTTTGATCCCATACTGTGATTCAAGGTCAGACCCAAATAAATCATGTTTTACCTGTAGAGACATCTAGTTTGCCAAATGGAAAGCCCTCTCCAACTCATATAGTACCACAATTTGATGACCAATTAACAAGTTTTTCATTGCTTAATTTGCTGACAGATAGTTGTCATGTTAACATTAAAGAGGTTCTTATGCCTGATTTAGAAACCTTGAAAACATGGGAATTTCGGGTAAAAGTTTTGATGAAGGGAATAAATGCCCGTTATCACAACCATTCCTAAAGAAATTCATTATTTGCTTTAGTTCAAAATGATCCAGGAAATATTAATGTATTGTTGAATAAGACTCTTTCAGGTGGCATTATAGTAGGCATGGATATAATGATAAAGTTTTGGATATTATGTTAAACATGATAGAAAATTTAAATGATGAATCACGGGCTTACTATAACAAATGGGCGAGAGACAAAAACCAGATTGTCATTGCAAATGCAAAAAAAGAATAAAGTTTTAGTAAGTGTTGCTCTTTCTTTGCATTGAAATTTTAGTTTTACATATTTAAATTTTTAACTAATAATATTTCTTTTTTCAAATGCAGTCAAAATATGAAAAATTGAATAATGAAGTACAAGTCTTGGATCTTCATCTGAAGAGTGCATGAAAAGTTTTAATTGAAAGAAAAACTTGTGCTCATTAATAAACAAAACAATACGTTGAAGAAAATTATTAAGGAGCATGGCATGGATCTGGATATATTGTTCAAGCAAAAATCTGATGCATATCCTAGTTTGCTTTCAGCAGGTGATGCGAGGAAACAAGATATTGAAAATCATGATAGTATCAATGTCGCAGCTGAAGATCTAATTAAATCAGGGGTACTAAAAGATGATACAAGACAAAAGGGAACATCATATAATGAGAGAGTATTTTGTTATATTGTATGACATTGTAAATTTGTAATATTCAGAATTGAAATATAAGTCTCAAATATCAACTGAGATGTTTTGCACTTATGTAAATTATTTTGAACAATATCAGTTAACACTTTATTATTATATTGTTAATGTTTTCATAGCATCTTTAGTGTTTATTTTTACACAAAAATGTAAAGTATAACAATCTAAAGGATAATATATGTGTTATATTCATAATTAATGTTTTAGCGTTTCATAATTAATGTTTTCGTATCTTATTATTACATTTTATAAAAAAAAAGCTTAAAAGGAATAAAGATATTAAAATTATTTATTCAAAAAAAATTGTAACAATTTCATATGAAGTTTATATATATAATTAATGATTATATTTTATAAAAAACACCTCTTACCAAGGAACAATCCTAAAAATTAGGCAGCTGAAACAATGTTTGAGCAATCTCTTTTTCCTCAGAGACATTTTCATTTGTTGTGTCAGTAGAGCATCCACCTCCTTGGTCAGAACTAAGATCATCTTTTTTTCGCATCATGTTAGTGACTCCTCTTCTTTCAGTAAGTGAAGTCCAAGTAGTAATTTCCCTTTCATAAGGAAATGCATCTATTGGATAATGTGAAACATACAATCTCAAACATGTCTCCAAATTCTTATCTAACATGTTTCAAAGCTTTGATTTCACAAAATATAATGCGTTAAAGACATGTTCATCTTCTACTGATCCCAAAATCATCATTTGGAAAATATCATATAGCCGAAAATATTCACTAAGACTTTCCTGCAGGATGCCGCTTGGATACAGTTTTTTCCATAGCCTTGTTATAGCTCCATTTTATGTTGGTTCATTTAGATGTCGATATTGATCAAGCATGGTAAGTGAAAAATGTGATGACTGGGTTTTCTGTGAATCTTTTTACAAAATACCTTTAATCTCAACACCATTTATCTGAACAATCTTGTTGAAATGCTTTACCAGAACACACATATACTTTTGAAATAAATTACCTACAAGTTATTCACTATGACCATCAAGGATGTTCTAGAATATGGGATTCACTACTCCCATAGCCTCTAGAAGATCATCCCTTTTAAAACGATCACAAATTTATGCAAATAAACTTTTTGAAATCTTTCTCAATTCCGTCCGATGTATCAGAAATAACTGTGTCATATAAAATGCGCGTTACATGAACTTCTTCAATTTTTGCTTCAACCAAATCAAATCTTTATTGAAACGCATGCATTGGTATCTCCTTCCCAGTTATAATTATATGAAGATAATACTTAATATTGAATTTAAAATAGCAGTTTAGGATCCTTAATATTTGTTAACATTTTCCAATTCTCAAATATAGGCCCTTTAAAACTATCTTAGGATACATAAAATATCTAGAGTTTGACATGCGCGTTTCCTCAACCATATGAAATCAACAATATATATTGACCTCTCTTGATCATGTTTACTCAAACAAGTGATTTCCTTTAACATAGGGAGACTTCCACTTAATGCTAGTAACATTTCCAAATTTGTTAAATGGTACAACAAATATTTTGTATTTTCAACTTCTCTACGATATTTATACATAAAACCTGCGAACGATGGATATTATTCAAAAAAATTGCATGCAGGTTCATACATGGAAATCCACCTTATATCCACATCTTTTAGAAACTATTTACCATCAGTCACACCAATAGTAAACTTCTGGAACTCTAGGAATCTTTTTGGACTGTTGGACATATATGCATGTAGGTCGCGGATCAGCTCTTTGACTTTTCCAACACTGTCAAATGTGCTAACTATTTTGTATGAAAGATTCATTTTGTGTGTCGTGTAATGGATTGGAATCATGTATGGGACAACAGAGGTTTATATTTGAATGCAAATACCGTTTATGTTCCCATGCATTACTAATGCACCATCTGTACCAACGTGCACCAATTTAGTGGCGATATTATAATCATCCATTCCCGTTATATTCCTCAAACTTAAATAACAAACTTGTAAATATTCTTTGCATTGCAATTTTCTATCATTTCATGTATTGTTGATAAATGAGGTATCCTTAGATGGTTCTCAAAAGTATAGATATGAATGTAAACCCACAATTTGTTGTCAACCGTTGTGACCTCATTAATAGACAGTGATAAAAAAACGTGCATTTTTTACTTTTTCTTTCAAATCCTCCTTCTCAATCATCGCTAAACATTTGGCAATTTCCCAAGCAGTATTGTCTAACCAATGTGATTGTGGAAGATTAGGAAATCCATTAAGTTGAAATAAAATTTTATAATCCTAAAAATTAGAAATAGGTATACCGTTTTTTAGAATATGGTAAATAGTTGATAATTGTGTATTTTTTAATCGCAGATTAGACTAAACAACTTTTCCTAGTTGAATTGTTTCTAGGTGTTTCTAGGTGTTTCTATTCATTTACATATTCTTCTATGTATCTGACATGCATACATTCCTTTGCATTTTTCCATCTGTGTGTTCATTTTATTTTATCATTTGCTTGTTTAACTGCTACATATACTTTACCAAAATGTTTCTCAATTGTGCCTAGTTTGAGTTACATTTTGTGATCCTTTCCAAGTTTCCAATTATAAATAGTACATTTACATTCGATTAGAATATCATTACCTTTGTATGGTTGTATTGGTTTAATGAATGGAAACTTAGTTGCTCAGTCAAACTTAAAAGTCCTTCCAATGGTCCATGTGCTTCTCTTTCTTTGAACAAATTTTTGGGTTGTATTATCACCTGTTTAATAGGTGTTTGATCATGCTGTGTAGAGATATCTTTAGTTTTTTTAATCTCATCAATATCAATGGGATTGTTTTCTATTCTCTTCCTTTTCAAATAATTGAGAGTAGGGTTTCCAAATGAAGTTGGTGTTTGGTTACTGGAAATGTATTCTCTTTGTTGCATTTCATAATTACGATTGTCCTCAAGTGGAGGCATATCTTCAGCTTGTTGCATATCTTCTGCTTGTATGTTTAATGTAGGCACATAATGAGGAATTTCATCAAGTGGAGGCATGTCATCATCAACGGGATATGTTGTATCTACAAAAAGGGGATTTTGAAATTTGTATTATTAAGTATATTATTGGATTTTGTAGTTTGAAAATAAATAAGACTTAATTATTTAGTTCATACACTACCTATATTTGGTGTGTATGGGGGTTGCACTTGCATCTTCTTGATCCTTTTTTGTGGATGGCTAAAATATGATAAAAGATTCTCTTTTTTTATCGACCTTCCACATTTCGAGCACCAGAGGATCCCTAGCAAGGCATTGTTGCAATCTGAAGTCGAGCAATCAGGGCAGGCATCTGAAATATGTTGCCAAACATCTGAGTGCAGTTGGGCATGTGCTAGTATGTTATTAGCTGGGTGTATGAAGATAGCAACTGGACATCAAGAATATGTAACCAAAAGTCTGCGATGTAGACGAGCACCAATAAAATTCAACCGGGCCTCTGCAAAATTCAACTGAATGTCTGGGTTTCTAGAGTGGCTAGGTGTCTGGAGTAAGCAACCACACGTCTACAGTAGTTGAGCATCTAGAGAAAGCAACCAGGAATCTAAACAATGGTGTTGGGTCGTTTGTCTGGCCTATGTTGTTGTCAAAAGAGCATATCTCTATGCTTAAGATGTATATGTAGGTGAATGTAAACGATTTATGTTTCGATGCATTGGCAATTATATGCATATATATGAAATTTATTATAAACACTGGCCAAGCCGAACCGCAAAAGAAACTTACACCCGAAAATTTTAGGAAAAATGCTTCTCCGGAAGATTCCTAAAAATTGCCAAATGCAAATTTGAAAAATGTACATATTCGTGAATTAGTGAAGAATCGCCATTAAAATTTTCCCTGATCACTAGATGCCTTTCTTCTGTAAATCCATTGACAGGTTCACTGAAGTTTTAACCTCTCCTTAGCTTCTTGAGAAATATAGCATGATCACTAGTGCAATTGATGATCAATTTTTTCCTTACATTTTCTTTGCTGCTTTGACACATTCTTCCCAACTCCTCCTTGTTTCTTAGGTTCATTCCATTTTATTATTCTCTGTTACTTCCATGAAGATGGTTCTTAATTACTCTTGGCTTGTCATTTCCATAACAAGATATTTGTTCTTCGTTATGCATTTTCTTCATGACCACCGGTTTCATAGGTTGATTCTCTGTAGATGTCTCAGAAATTTTGGCATCACTACCCACCTCTCGATGTTTTATGTTTTCCAATTGTTCCCAGAAGTCATCTCTCTCATGATTCAATTCTTTTGCCATACACTACCCTATACAATGTGTCACGTGAATTGCATCATCCTCTTGGAAAGAGATTGAGCTCAAGATTGGGCATATAACATGGAAATTGTCATCTTCTTTTCCTTTTCCATTTTGGGCTTCGTCCTCCATTTTTATGTTGAGAGCATCTATCTCTTGAGAAAAGTGAGCACTGAAAAGTTGAAGCATGTTGAGAATGCCTCCATTTAAAAAAAAAACAGCCACAGAATGAAGCAATATCTCATTTCTCCATTATTCATTGAGAATGTTTCCATCCTCATGAAAATAAAATGAAGACAACATTGGAACTAAATGTCATCGTTATCATATTCTCATTCTTGATTGGCAAGAACCAAGGAATCCATTTTCGCAATGAAATCACCATCTTCTTAGGTATGTTCAAGTTCAAGAGGTGGAAGCATGTTGTAATTCTTTCTTTTCCTGTCCTCTTTGTCCAATGAGAAAGAGAATATTTCAAGTTCACCGACATACTCATCACATGGAGGCTCATACTGATCCTTGGGGACATGATCGAAAACATTGAAGTTATCCGTCAAGAAAGTGTTGAGCATCATTCCTTCTCCTTGGTCTGTATTTCTTATCACTTTGAGATTGCTTTTTTGCAAGTCAAAGCTCTCATCACCGCCATCAACATCTAGTGAAATAAATTTGTTTATACTCTCATCCCATGAGAAGTATACCTTTTCAAACTCTGATTTCATTAACTCATCATTATGGTCTTTGACTGGCTCTGTGGTGCTTGGACACTCCACCAAAAAGGGAAGCTCAAGATCATCTTCGAAGATCATGAAAAAGTTACCTGATTTGGAATTTTTGCATGGGATGTCTATTGTTGGGTCATTTGGCCTTTGAACAATATACTTCATTTTTCAAATGGGAAGTAGCTTCTTTTTTTTACCATTAATTGAGATAGTGGCTTGCGACCAATCCAACTACATATCTCCTCCAACATCTCGACAGAAGCTTTGGCCCAACAACATGCCATATGTGGCAGGCATGTATGCTACAAGGATTATCATTGTGATTTTCTTGTCAGGAAAATCTACCAATGCTACCTTAGCATCCTTGATTTTGCTAACAAGAGGTACTTGTTTCATTTCAATAGAGAGGCATTGACTAGATGTAGGGGAAAGGGATAGACCAAGATCTTTAGCAATTTTCACAGGCATGACATTGTCCGAGGCACCGGAGTCAATGATGTAATTGTTTAGCTTGTACCTGTTTACTAACAAGGTTATGGAGAAAGGTTCTACCTTCCTAGGGTTGGAGGTAGTGGAAGCAAGACTATGTATAGATGGATTGGATTGAGATACACGTGATGGTTCTTTGGTGGTGAAATCTTTAGCAACATAGCTACTTCCTTTGATATGTTGAATGAGTCTCTCTAGTTGTTTGGGACGAGTTCTTAATTATTCATATTTACAAATTTTGATTTTGGATCTTTTGAAATGGTCAACGATATCTAAGGATGAAGAGGTGGTGGGAACATCATGGGTTATGGCAGTGTTGACATGGATGATTTTAGAAACTGATTTTTTAAGAGATGCGGGAGAACACTTACTTGAAGAGGGAGAAGGATTCTTGGTTGGAGTGGCCTCATGCTTCCTCTGAGTTGACCTTATTGAAGCAGAATTTGATTATCCTCCTTTCATTTTTTTTTCTCAGAGTCACCATTTGTGAATTTGATTTCTTAACTTAGGCAGGAGAGGGAGAGCCTTCTTATTCTTTTTTTTATTAGGTGAACACAACATATGAGTAACTATATGTGGGTTCTTCATTATCAAGTGTGCATTCACAAAACCCAATCTGGGCATATTCACTTTCTCCTTCATCTTCAATTTCTGATTCAAAATCTTCTTCTTCATCATCCTCATTGATTTTGCAAATTGCATTGACCGGTGGAGCCTCTAGGGCAAGCCTTCGAGGTGATCCTGTAAGTTGATTTGGATGAGGTGTTCATTGAGCAATCTCCCTTTTCAACATTATCAACTCATTTTCCAACTTTTGTAATATCGGATTTGTTCTCTCATCTTTGGAACTTTGGGTTTTATCTTTCATCAAAGGATTCTTGATCTTACCTGACAAGACGAGGTTGTCTTCCACCTCAACAACAATTTCTTGGGCGTTGTCCAAATCTTGTGGTTGAACTCTCCATAGAAAGTAAACTTACTTCAAGCAATTGAGTGTTCATAAAGACCATTTTCAGGTTACTTTGAGTGGGAAGAGCAAGTGGTGGGAATTTAGTTGACCAACCTGTTGAATTTGGCCACAAAGTCTCTCATGGACTCTTGTAGCTCCTTCTTCATCTGAGTGAGTTGAGTAAGGAGGTAATAAGTATCTTCGCCGGTTTTGAACCTTTCTTCAAAAAAAATTCTTGACATCACCTCAATTGGAGATTGAGCGTGATGGAAAGTAGTAGAATCAATCTGTCACCGCATCTTGTAATGTTTCCACAAAAAAACCACACAGAAACATCTTCATGTTGCACTCCAAGGATGTTGCAGGTTGTGATAAAGGCGCAATGTGATCTTCAAGATGTTGTTTTCCGTCTCCACAAAACTTCAGAAAATTCTTTCTTGATCCTTATGGAAGCTCATGGAGTGGTTGGATCAAATCCAATGGACAAGTGTTTTGTCCCCATGGTACAGGTGCTTGTGCCATCATTTCTTACTCCTCTCTTTCTTCTTCCAGTTCTTCCTTTCTTTCTTTTTATTCTCTTGGAACTTAAAAATTCAAAGGTGGGTGAAAGATGGGAGAATTTGTAGGAGTGTCAGTAGGATTTTGAATAGTGTTACCATGGGTACCTCTCAATGAATCAGTTCAGGATGAAGCTTAAGAGAAGTAGTATGGGTTATCTCTTGTTAACTCTTGATTTTACAACGCTTCAAAGCTAAGGATCAAGGATTCCTCTCATCCTATCCAATATTATATATCTTCTTTTCAGCTAGGTTTTTCTCAAGAAGTCATGGAAAAAGGATTTTGATCATTGAAGTACTCTTTTGTTTTTACTTTTGAATTTTTTGATTTTAATATTTTTTATTTTCCACACATCTATTCTGGTGTACCAAGGAAAATCTCATCCCTAGTGGAGTCGCCAAAAACTGTTGGTGAGAAAAATTTTCAGTTGGGAAAATTAGGTGGCTCTACTAAAGTTCACGGGGCTATGCCCATCTACTATTGAATGGTTGTAGCAATTCCCATTATTTAATGAAAACTAATCATAATCCTAAACTAAATGTTGTGGTTTGGCGAAAAAGGTTGGGGATCACACAGGGACACTCTACTGAACCTATGGAAAAGTGCTTGTATGATGGTACAAGGGAGGAAATTGCAACACGATATAGGGTAAAGGAGAGAAATTAGGAAGAGGAATATTACTTGCTGTGAGTAGGCCAATTGCATATTTCACACCCAATTATCAAAGTAGTTCATAATTAAATATAGAGGAAAACAAAAATGTAAACAAATAATGAGACTAACCACATTAAGACACAAAACTATTCATATGCATCTAATCAACAATGCACCAAGCTCCTTATTGGTTGTTCAAGATCACTAAGACTTCACAAAGTTGCATAAAAGAAATAAGTAGAAGAAACACATGAGAAAGGAGAAATGGAAGATAAATGTAGCTTTCTATTTCTTCTATAGTGATAAGTACAAATCTTCAATCATTCTACAACAATTCACAATTACTACCAAAATTACTGAAATTTCAAGATGCTTTGGAATGGAGAAGCCATCCACACTTTATAAAAATGTGAATTAAACTCTCATCTCCCTCCATATGACTTTCCCCATGTTCCATATTACAAATGCGACCTTTCATTTGCCATTAGAGAATAAAAATTAAGTATTTCTCTTAAAAATTTGAAGAAAATACTTTTACAATTTTAAAATATGTCACTTAAGTGAATAGGAAAAAATATAATGATTAATTTCAATGAAGAATTAGAATGGAGATAGAATGAAGAGGGAGAAAGAGAGAAGGAGGGAGGAGATGAGAAGCTCCAAGCATGAATGAAGATGCCTCTGCCTTTGATGAAGATAAGCTCCATTGATGAAACGGTGAAATTCTCTAATGCAATGATGAACTCTGGAAGTTTGAACTCTTTTACACCATGAGAAACCACCTCTTGAACAAACCACGAAAAGTTGCCACTCCTTTTTTAACCAATCATGCATATGAATGAAGACTTAAAACAACTTACTTGTACAACGCAATCCATGATGATTTATGCCACCTCGAGGGTGTTAAAGATGACACTCTGACTACTGATGATCTTATGCAACATAGTTATGCTCTACTTATGAAGGTTTCTCCTTTGGACACCTTTGAACCTTTTGCCCCTTTTGAAAACTCTTTGAAGTGATACATTTCCACATACTGATTAAGCACACAGAGAAGAGGAGTGATGAACACCTAAGAAGTAAACCAATGAGAGCACTGGAAGATGACACCCCTTACTGTAAAAATCCTTCTGATCCTTTGGGACAGTGTCATATTTTTATGACCAATCATTCAAGTGAGAGGGATTGAATGCACGTTGTTCGCATCAGCCATAATATTGATTTTGCCATTGCAGAAAGATTGATAAAGCATGTGACAAAAAAATTTCCTGAGTCTAGAGTGAGGAAAGGAGAATGAAATCAAGACAAATGCCTTTCATATTTTAATCATGCACCCCAACGTGAAATGAACAGAAATGGCCATCGATACAAAATTGGCAATTATCCTTTTCAACACTTTTTGCTCCTCGCATCAGGGAATGCGGGAATTCTCTTGAAAATAGGGAGATGAGCTCTCGTGAGTGTCGAGAACATTTTATAATGTGTGAAAGACTAAAATGTGACCACGTTTATCTCATTTCACCCATTTTTTAATTTTTAGAATATTTACGATTATGGTCTCATTTAGCCAAATTTTGCCATTTTTTTAATCTTGTCAATTTTTGAGTGTCTAGATCACGAAGGAAGGAAGTAGGTAGTTTGAATGCACATTCTTATATGAATTACTATTTATAGTAGGTGTTCCCATAGAGACTTACTAAAAATATTAAGTGGTCTTCCCGGTGTTTGAATCAAATGAAACCACATGCAGAAGTTTACATAATTCATTCTAAAGCTCTGTTCAAATTTTCACATGATTTCACCCATTGGAACCCTGGGAAATGACGAGGTGCCTTGTTGCCCTTTAATTTAACAAAATTAAACTATGGATAGTATTACTTATGTTAAATAATAAGATGTGTTACAACAAGTAGATATGGCAGTAAAGAACACTAGATGACTTAAGCAACAAGCAATGGAAGTAAAACCCTAAGTGCAAGAGAGAGTTAGATCACTTCGCTGATTTCATAAATATCTCAAAGGTGTGTGAAGGTGGAAGACTGATCAAATTGGAATATAGGAGGTCACGTCCGAGACCAGAAAAATGCAGAAGGGTAGGAGGAATCGGGACTGAGGCGCCTAGACTTATACTGGGGCACCTGGGCGCAAGGATCTCTTCCTATGCGTCAGGGTCTGCACAGGAGGTCTAGAATTCAATTTCTCAGGGTTGTTGGTTGATCCAAAGCCATCATTTTCTATCGTTAGTATATCACACAACTCCCGCGGATGTTGTCGATACTATGCAATAAAGAGATCACCTGCAAAACCCTCAAAAGAACATCAAATCCTGAAAAAGAAAGATGCAAAATGAGGGGTCGAATTATCCTCAGTTATCAAACAAGTGATCTTACAAATGATTGTTACACTACAGCTCAGAACCAATGTAGTTCTATGTGTGTGTGTGTGGAATCATGCCCTAGTTGAATCTTGTGCATGTCACACTTGATAATGAGCAAAGTAGCTAGATGTAAACATATGTAATAAATGTAAGAATGGAATAAAATAAACTTCCCTCCTATGTGTGTGATGCATAAAACCAGCACTTGTCCCTTGTAATGGTACTAGATGGATGCAATGATGCTCTTAGATGTTTGTGAGATGTAACCTTAGGTGATAATATAGATGCTTAGAGATTGGTCTTTTAATTTGGTCACATAAATTTATATTTATATGCTTCCCTTGTTCAAATTTCGTAATTGGTCACTAAAAGGTCGACCCCTGAGAGATAAGGATGTCCAACAACTAGAAAGGACCCAAAAAAGAGTGAGCTAAATACAAAGAGGTCTAGGGCACCCAAAGGGGATGAGGGCACTTGGGCGCTAGTGTCCTGGTTGGGTGTTGGTGTCCCGAGCCAGAAAAGGTGAAATGTGAAGGGTCAGACTAGGTATTGAGGTCCGTAAGGTCAAAAGGGAGACTAAAAGGGAACCTAAGAGGTCAAGTATAGTGATCAAATAGTAATTTTCTCCCATAATAATCATATGAATAGTAGTATGTGATTATGACCTATTAATGTAACCAAGTGTGTGATTTTGTGTCTATATTTTCCCCCACTTTATGTTGGTGAATGGAAAGCTCGGTAACATAAAGTAGATAGAGATGCATACCTGATAACCATGTAGAAGAGAGTGTCGAGACCAAGAGAGCATGGAATGATAAAAAAGTGTGAAGCATGAATGCTAAAGAAGTGGAAGTAAAAAGAAAAGTGATGATAATGAACCTATAGTGAAAATGCATGTGTAGATTATTGATGTTATACTTGTTGTTGATGACGACTCTTGTTGTGTGTTGATGTTGACTATCGCTTCCCATAAGTACGGGCTTGCAAAAGAGAAGAATGAAAAAGTAGTCAAACATGGTGTATAGATATATAAAATGCATGTAAGAAATGTGTAAAATGCTGAAATGTGAAAAAGGAACATGTGCGCCTGATATGTGATGAGTAAAAGAGTGTAGAGAGGATTCTAAAAATGTCGATAAAGAGTGATTTTTTAGGGTGATCTCATGCCACAAAAGAAGTAGTGTAGGGAGTATCATTCTCCAACATTTGATTGCTTCCCAAAATTATTGAGCGCATTGAATGTTGGTTGTTTGGGTGATTCTACGCCACAATAGAAGTAGTGTAGGGAGAAAATTCTAGTGTCATTCTCTAACCTTTGACTACTTCCCGAAGTAAAAAAAACCAATGCATATGATGTGTACAAGTCTGATCTAATGTGAACAGGTGCGATCAAACATGATTTCCTAGTGCTGAAGAACTACCTACCCTATGAAAAGCCTCTATGATAATGTTAAAAATTGTGTTGAACTTAAAAACTCTGTGTATCTACCCCCTGGTCTCAGACGCCTAGGAAGGGATAGAACCTCCTAGGCACCTAAGTCTGATTTTGGGTGCTAGTGTTTGTGTTGAAGTAAGCACCCAAGTTTGATTTTGAGCCCTTTCTAAGTATGTAGATTGTGCTGACTATGTTGTTCTAAACTGAACTGTGATTGTAGACTATTGAACTGTGAATGTAGACTGTCGAATGGGGTGACTGATTCATCTAATAGATTCCCCCCTCATTTGGGGTGCATGCGACATCGTAAGAAGGATGCAGCCCAAAAGAGGACCCTGCTGAACTGATATCGGTATGTAGGAGGGAACATGCTTGGTAGAAACCAAGGCACATTCAAACAATAGCTATAAGAAAAGTTCTAGTGCAACCAAGTATGTATATATAAAATAGTGTGTAAGCTAACAAGCAAGAAGACAAATTAGACCACGAAAAGTTGGTTGCAAAAATGGGACAACACTCATGATGTTGCAAGACAATCAAGGCCACAATGGTAGACAACATAAAATGTGCACACAAGACAAACCATAGGGAAAAGCCCATAAATAATGGCAAACAAGAGTTAGAAAACATAAAATAACCATGGTGACAAATAGGTCCTGCAAGGAAAATGTTGCACATGAAGCACCCGTTAGCATGTTAGAAAAATATAATGTATGTCAAAGCATGTATAATCTAATGTAGTAGTGTGTTATGTACAATAATGAAATAATAGCACCTGAAATGTGTACGAATTTGGATGCCCCCAGGAGCTATTGCGGGACTAGTATGAGGTATTGTGCCAAACATTCATGATATGTGTATAGTCTACGATCACAACTAGAAAGCAAGTGAATGCGCATGTGTGTATGATAAAGATAATGACATACAAGATGTCTATCTAGCATGTGTAATAAAGCGTATATATAAGCATAAGAAAGCAAGAATAAATGCATCCAAGATATGCAATATGTTGTGGATGAGATGAAATGGAATGCAATGTGAGTGTGATAGGGGTAGTGTTGCCCTTAAGTGTGGATGTATGCATGAGTGAATTGTGGTTCATTTATACAATACCCCTCAGTAACCAATAATGAACCGTATAGAAAGAGTGTGTCATCGGGAAACAGTTCAGTGTGTTATATGTGAGAAATATTCAATCAAGAGAGTACAAAGCGTAGATGGTATAGTGATGTCTTGTGAATAAGATGAATGATGTGCTGGGAAGATTGATTATGAAGTGTAGAATGTAGAAGTGTGTGAAAAATTGTATAGGAAGCACAAAGCATATAGTGTAAAGTAGTTTAAGATCGAATGAGTAATAGATCATGAATTCTATGATGTAGGAAGTGCATGGCGTAGATGACAAAGTAGGATAGTATTGTGTGCTAAGAATATGGAATCTCATGCTAGAAAATTTGATCGTGAAGTTAAAGCATATAGAAGGTGAAAATGAGATGTATAACAATATTGATGATGTAACGTAGAGCATAGATCATATAATGTGTGAATAAGATGCTAGAAAGTCTCGATTGTGAAGCGTGAAGTGCAGCATAATGTCGCATGATGTGATAACCAAAAAGATCGATTGATTGTAAAGACCAAGTGTGGAATGATGTAAGTGTGATGAGGTGAGGTGAGGTTCAGATGTAGACCCTCAGCAGTCGAGTATGAACCATGAGACTAGAGTGCATCATCGGGTAATGAGATGTACGCTAGAAAAAATCAATCATTAAATGAAGAATGTAGAGCAGAATGGCATGATGCACGAGTAAAATGTGCTAGAAAGATGTAGATTGAATATTTGTAGTGGGTTGTAGAAATATGTGACATTAGGAAGATGTGTGTTGACTAGGCCAAGTGAAGATGTGTAGTGTGCAACACAAAATGTGTAGAATGTGTAAGTGTGGAAAGTGAAAAGGGCATATGATGTATAATAGATGTAAGAAGATGATGTCGAAGATGTGTATGATGTGTAATGTGTAAAAAATGCAAAGTGTGTAGTATGTACAGTAGATGTAAGGAGAAGATGTCACAGATGTGTAAGATGTGTAACAATAGGTGTGAGTAGAAGATGTAGATAGCACACAATATGTAGGAACGCGATGACGTAAATATGAAATGTGCAGTGTGTGAGGTTCATGTATATAGTATGCCCTTAACAGTCAAAGGTGATCCTTAGCACAAGAGTGAGCCATAGTGTAATGATGATACAAATATATCAAGTGGTTTGTATTGATGCTTATGAGATATTTAGACATTAATCGCAGAGCATTTAGTGCATGAGATTTTCTCAGTGGGGAGGTGTGATCAGGGGATCATTTTCAAAAGTTCCCTAAACATCTCTAAATGGTGTCAGTGTAGAAGATCATCTCGAGAGCTTTCCAACGACTGTGAGAACGCGACAAACGGACATCGAGAGCTCTAGATATGTTCGGTCAAAGTTCGGTCAATGGGAAAGTCAACTATGGTCAACTGGTCAATATTGGACCGAATCGCACTGTGACACGTGGCTTGCCAACACTCATCGAATTCGCTCGATTTGCCTATCGGGAGACGACAAGCGGACTACAGGATTATTTCTATTCCACATTGTATGGGTCGAAATAATATTATTTTGGTAAGGTCACTTTCCAAATGCCACATGTATATATTTATGTGTATACATTAGTATTAAATCTAATGTTTATACATAAGTATTAAACTCACCGCCAAATTTCCACGTGGAGGAGGAGTGAAGCGGTGGTGGGGAGCAAGTTTAATGGCATTAAGCCTTGCGTGGATGTTTCCACGTGGAAGGAGGAGGATGAAGCGGTTGTTGGGGGCGTCCTAACGTGGTCTTTGACCACCTTATGTGCGTGGAAAGGCTTAAAGCCTTAAACATTATCAAAACCGTCCACCCCTCTTTAAGCACTCCTTATGGGAATTTAACCCATTTAACATGTAATCCGCGCCAAACTTGGGATTTAATCCCATTACAAAATTCAAATGCGGCTAAAATGGGAATATTTAATCCCATTTTCTATGCATCCGCCCATTATTGGGAATTTTTATCCCAATTTCTATGTACGGGTGAAGGCTAAAATAGCCTATGGATAATTGTTTAATGCATTATTTTTGGGCCCTAATTTTGTATAAATAGGGAACCCATTCTATTGTAAAAGACACAACACGAGCTTATTATTTGTTAAGCTTGTTGTGGACACACTGGTCACACACATTACACACCGGCGCAACGGAGAAGCTCATTGCTAGAGCGCAGAACGGTGGACACACACAACTCAAGCTTATTATTTGTTAAGCTTGTTGTGGGGATGTGTCAACATGTATTGTCTATTGGCCTATTATTTTAGGCAATATTAGATGGAATATTTGTGATTGGGAGTGAAATGTAAACTACCCAATAGGCCCATTGAGCCACACCAACTACTTGCAAATCCTGGATTGTCGACTGGAGTGCTAGCTTCGCATTGTTTGCGTCAGGAAGGCCGATCATAGTCGAAGGAGATTGTACGCCAGGAAGGTGGAAGTCGGGTGCTATTTTTCACCCTTGTCGTCCGAAGAACTGGTGTACTGGTAGGCAAGTAAAATTCCATTAGGTTTTCTTGTGAAAGTACTATTGTAACTTACAAGTTTTGACTAGTGGAATGGTTCGATCACGAACCCGGAGACGTAGGCAATTGCCAAACTTCGTAATCAATCTGTGTGCAATTTTCATTATTGTCTTGCATTATTTTAAATTGATTACTTAAAAGGAGTAAATTATCAGAAAATAATCGAAGCCTATAAGGGTCCGAGATCAGGTCATAATAATCTGATTATTTTCGGATCAGAGATGATAGAAACATTTGATAGCAATACAAGGGGGGAAGAAGCTATAATGCCCCCCAAGTATGTAAGTGATGGAGTTCTAGTTGATGATGCTAAGTGGATCAATGTAAGGATTAGTTTCCTTGACAAAAGTCATTGGACGTTAAAGCAGAGATTAGGGAGGGACCTTGCACAGTGGTGGCTTATTTGATAACATTATAGAAGACTTCAGTGACAACTAGGTTGAACTGAGTTTTAGAGGAAGTTGCTTAGATTGACTTTATAATATTGTAGATAGCTTGAGTGGAGGAGGAGTTAGACCGACCTTAAGAGGAGGTTGCTTAGATGGCATGGATTGGATAGGAGGTGCTTGACTGACCGAAGAAGGCACATTAGAATTGGTGGCATGATGCTCATTCGACTTAGAAGGAACAGATTTATGAGCCCATTTGGATGTAGCATTTGTAGATGGGTATGCTACAGAATTTTTTGCAGCGAATGAGATAAAGCCTGGATACTCAAGATGTTTGATTCGTAGTTGTAACACATAGCAATCAATGTCATTATGTCCATTGATTTGATGATAATTGCAATATGGACGACCTTGATATTTTGTAGGCCGATAAGGAGGATAATAATGAGTGGATGGAAAAGTGATCAATTGATGAATAAGGAGCTCAGTAAGAATGTCATGTTGCTTAGCATTGTGATCAAACGTGAGAGGCTTCGGTAATGGTAAGACTTGAGGCTGACTGATATGAGAACATGTAGAAGACATAGAAATGGGATGAGATGTAGAAGGAGAACAAACATGATCCCGGGAAGCATCTTTAAGCTGTTGGATTTCATATTTAAGAAATATGATCATGGATTCCATAGCCTGAAATTTGTCATGAAATAAAGAATGCAAAGCTTGAATTGACTCCAATATGGGTTGATTGGATGGAGGATCACGAAGGCTAGGGTCATCAGATAGATGATAAAAATAGGACTTATTTTGTGTGGCGGTGTATCTTTAGGAAAATACATGGTGTGTAAGGATTTTTACAGAACAACCTGGCAATTGGGATGCATTTTAAGTAAATCATACAAAGAAAATTGAGGAACTTTACTACCCATGATAGAAGAAAAATGAGGATCCAAGAGTGTTTAAATGAGAGGAGTTCACCAAATGATTTAACAAAAATAAACTATGGATAGTATTACTTATGTTACATACTAAGATGTGTTACAACAAGCAGATATGGTAGTAAAGTACACTAGATGAATCAAGCAACAAGCAATGGAAGTAAAACCCTAAGTGTAAGAGAGAGTTAGATCACTTAGTTGATTTCACAAACATCCCATAGGTGTGTGAAGGTGGAATACTGATCAATATGGAACACAAGAGGTTATGATCGAGCCCACAAAAATGTAGAAGGACAGGAAGAGGTGGGACTAGGGTGCCTAGACTGGTACTGAGGTGCCTAGGTGCTAGGATCCCTTCCTAGGCACCAGGATCTATGCAAGAGGCCTAAAAGTCAATTTCTAAGGGTCGTTGGTTGATTTGAATCCGTCGTTGTCTGTCGCTATTATGTCACACAACTACTATGGATGTCATTGATACCATGCAATGAAGAGATCACCTGCAAAACCCTCAAATGAACATCAAATCCTAAAAAATAAAGATGCAAAATGAGGGGTCAGACTATCCTCAGTTTTCAAACAAGTGATCTTATGACTTAACATTGCACTACATCTATGGCCCAATGTAGTTCTATGTGTGTGTGTGGAATCGTTCCCTAGGTGGCTCTTGTGTGTGTCGCACTTGATAACGAACAAAGTAACTAGATGTAAAAAGATGTAATAGATGTGTGCATGGCTGTTGGTCATCAAATAGGACTTTTTAGAAGAGCAACAGTCAGGGGACAAGAAGTCCCTCCTCTTTAATGGGAGAGGTTCCCTTATTCGGAAACGAACTTATTTACAAATGTACAGAACATTGTTTTATGGTCAAACTTGGATTCTACGAAAGTGTTTTCCACAAGGATCATCAATTACACAAGGACTGAGGAAAGGGAATAAGGAGATGAGTAGAATAGCAACATTCAGAATTATAGATAGCAGAATAATTCTTTGTGTATGCGAAGCTTCAAAGAATTTAAGACAAGATCATTTACGTTGGTTGAATGAGATTAAATTTAAAGACACAAAGTTCTATAAATAACCTTCTTTAGATTTATTAATCAAGGACACAAAGTTCCTTCTCGGTTGTACAAGATCATTGTATTTGCAAAACTAAACAGTATGCAATCAGAGAGACTAACGAGTTAGGAACAAAATGATCTCCACAATATTAAAGGAAAACACAGAGATAACAAGAATTAGATAGACAAAGAATGGAAAGCCCTTTTGTATTGATTTCTTTAAGGTCTATTTACACTCTCAAGGCAAATATCCAAGTTCTTCCTCTCTTTCAAAATGGCATGGAAAGGCCATTATATAGCTTACAATTCAATTACTCTTCGTAACCGTTTCTTTTAATTAAAGAATAGTTAAAGATCGCCCATTGCAATACCTTAACTAATTACAAATAATACAAAAAGAATGGGAAGAAGAGAAAAGAAAGGAGAAGGAGACAGGTGGCCAGCTACTGGGAGGGACCCACTATCTTCAGAATCCACTGCCCTGAATTTCTTCAACGCCTCAGCTATGTCTCTGCCACGTGGAATTGACGTGTTGGCTGCAGACTGAGTCCAAAATCCCAGACACTTCCTCCATCTCTTTATCAAACTCGACGTGAGTATGATAATCTTTATTTGCTTCTTCGATGGCAGATTGAAGAGAACAAATTTCCTTCATCTTTTCCTTAGAGATGGAGCTTTCCTTGAATAGATTATCTTTGACAAAAGCTCTGAACTGAGCTTTGATTTCTTGCAAGGACAAGGAAACATCAGAATTTTCATCTTGAAGATGACAATGTATATCGTTGAAAGCAGCAACAGCCAGTGTCTTGAAAGCTTCTCCCTTTTTTGCTAGCTGTTCTTCATTTCTCCCAAAGCTTCCTCCAAAACTCTGATCTTCCACTCCACGCTGTAGACCCATGATTTTGATAGATTGTCCTTAGCATCATCAAAAATCTTATTCGCCCAGTAAGATGTTCTCATCTGTCTATCCCATAAGGCGAAGGTCTACTATACAACTGCTCCAGATTTTTAGTTATTTATCCATGGTATTGATAGTGGAGGAGAGCTTCAGTTGCACATTACTCACCTTTTCGTGGAGTTTTGAAAGCTTCATTGATGAAGTTTAATCCAGCAACAAGCATGTCCATCCACCATGGCTTCAATAGCTCTGCCATAGACAGAATACTTTGTGCATATCTTTGATACTTTGCACTTCATCTTGGCTTAGAATTACAGGAGGTGGAAGAGTAGTCAATGGGGTAGGGGTCCAATACTTTATCCTTAGATAAAAGAGACTTGATGAAACCTGTGAGAATCCAGGCTTGTTCTTCCAACTGTTCAATAGTTTGCTGCCCCTTTCTCTACCCTTCCAATGACTCTTGTGACTGTTTCCTGGAGGTTGTGAATTTCACCTTCAGGAGTAGACTCTCCCATAGGGATTCTTGAAAGCTCCAAGTCAGATGCCAGCAAGTCTGATTCTGATTTTTCTACTGTAGGCTTAGCAACCTCCAAGAATTGCTGACCTTGGGTAACAGACACTATTCTGGAAGTAGTTCTGGATTTCTTGGCATGAGAAGGAGTGGTGCCCAACAAGGCTGCAAAAGCATTGAAATTTGGTCCCAAACTTTGAGAGCAGGATTTTCTCTTCCTTTTGTCAACCAAAGGTTGCACCCAAGCAAAAGAGGAAGAAGAATCTGCAGGAGAAGCAAGGGGGACCAAGAGACAGGGAGCTCATGACACTCAGGGTCTGCACAGCTGTTGACTCAAGCTGAGATGTGAGTAGAGCACTGGAGGCAATGGCTGGTAGAAGAATCAACAACACCTGGAAGTTCAATGCTCTAGACCCTCCTTGTCTTTATCTGCTGGATCTTTAGGAACATTTGCAGGAGTTGGCATCTCACTTTCTTCACTTTCACTAAGAACAATGATGTTCTCTGGCCCTAAAGGCAACTCTGCCTATTTTCTTGGAGGATCATTCTCTGCAGGCTCCTTCTTTACCTCTTTGAGTTTCTTCTTATATACCTGGGTAAATGGAGAGGGAGTAGATTCAGCGGGTCCTTGTGTTGATGAGGCAGGAGGGGTTTGCATTAGTGTTTTCAGACCTTGGGACTGATGCCTCTCTTATTGGTGTTGAGTCACCCTTGGAGCTAGATTCTCCTGAGTGCCTCTTGAATTCTTGGATCTTCTTACTGAACCAGACCTTAGTCCCTGATTAAGGACTGCAGCAAGAATCTCAACCAGATCATCTCTCTCTTTCCTGTTCTAATCAAGGTCCTCCAGAGGGGTTTGCTTAATCACATTTTCATACTCATACGGGTATAGATCAGAATCGTCATCCTGGAGACCTTTAGGGACTTGGTACAGACCGAGTTCTTGAATCAATTGCAGGGAGAACCTGCCACAATGTCTTCTCCTGGCTTCAAAATCATCTACACAGTTAGCCTAGTAGTCTTCTGTATCTGCCCTATGATGATAGATTATCTTGATGTTCTATTCAATAAACTTCTTCAAGTCAAAGCAGGTTATTGGCTTGAAGAAATGAACAGTGATAGGGACCATGGCTCTTTCTATGTTCTGAGCATCCAGAGCTGTTTTGCATGTGTAGTTTCCCAGAGAGATGGGAAAGTGCAAGCCAGAAATCTTCTTGTCTCTGCAAGTTCTGTGTAACTTGTCTAGTTGCCCTGCATATCTCTATCAAGGCCATTTTATCATTGCAGAACATGGGAAGCCGTAGAGGAGTGCTTTCATAGCCAGCAAGCCTGATATAGGAAAATTTCCTGAATTGGATGAAATAGGCTCCATACTGCGATATCAGGGTCATGGCTTCATCTGAAAACCTTTCTAGCAGTATCACCTTTGAGCAATCTGACCACGTACATGGTGAAAGCATCATTGACCCTTCTGAAATTCCGATTGCTGGTCTCCAGGGTGAACTGCGGGCAATAGGCATACACTGGATCATCTTTGTGTGCATCTATATAGGAGAAACCAAACCACTGCCTTGATGCTGCTAGGGTATACATCAGATATGAAGTCATATAGAACTTCTTTGTTTGCTGAACGTTGGATAGCTACTCCGCCAAATTCATACTGATGATCTCTACCCAGTTGATATTTTGCGTCCCCTCGCACACCATGCTGATGAGCGGGCACATCCAGAAATGAAACTCATTGGTGGAGGGCAAACCCATAACCCCGAGCTAGCAGGATTATGAAGTCTGACAATTCCTCATTGAAATCTGCTTGGAAGAGAGTTTTGGTTAGATGAGAAGCACCTTTCTTAGGGTTCTTCAACCAAGGCTTTGCCACTCGCGCCTTATATTTGTCACTGTCTTGATCGAATAGGGTCTATGCTTGATCCCGGGAGACGAATATAGCATTTTCCAACTCCGGAATCCTTAGAGGCAAGCGCCAATGGCAGGCAACGTCTAGCTTGGCAATGAGTTCCCCATGTACATTTGTCAATTCACTCGAAGCGGGGTCGAAGTGAGCTCCGCATGAAAGCACAGTATCAACACACTGTACTGAGATTGGGAAACCACCGGCAAAAGCCAAACCGCTATCATGAATCGTTTGTGCTATTGGTGTAGGGTTTGCATCTGCCATTCTTGCCCAAAAATCACCGAAGTCGAGATGACGAGCTTCGATGTCCCCAATATTGCTAACAGCAGACTCAAGCGGAGAAATTTGCTCCTGTCCCTGAAACTTGATCTTCATATTGATAGTCTCAGAGCTGCAACCTAGACTCGGGAAGGAATTTGCAAAGGGAGGGGATATTTGCGCAGGTTTTCAAATTGCAAGGGTTCGAGCAAAGATAACATGGAAGCAATGCGAAAAATGTAAAGGGGAAATGCTCATTATATAGCCATTTGGAGAGAGGAATGAATTTAATGCGCATTGAATACACAACCACCAATTTGAATAGCATCATACTCGGAGTGAGCGGGAAAAACTAAGTGTGAATGACACTTGGTACGCTTGGGACATGTGAGACGCGAATGCGCGAAACACGCGGCTCGGCCGATTCGGGTGAAACAGGGAGAGGATGCACAAATGCTTATTGGAACGATTGGGATGAAAATGCGTGGAGCACGCGGTTCGGGTGATTCGGCCGAAAACGGAATAGTGGGCCCGTTTGGACTTGGGACATTCGGGACAAAAAGTTCTGGAGTACGCGGTTCGGCCGGTTCGGGCGAAATTGAAACAGCTTGCATTTTTCGATTTGGGACAAGGAGCTCTGAAGTACGCGACACGAGAGTTTCGGCCGAAAATTGGAAAGCTCGCACTTTTTAACTTTGGGACATTTGAGACATGAAAGTGCGTAGTACGCGGTTCGGGTGTGTTTCGGCGGAAATTGGAACAACTCACACAATAAATTTTGGGACACTTGGGACAAAACTTTCCGACGGGCCCGAAAATGGGACAGCTTCGGGGATTTTGGCCGATCGGGGAACAGAGTGCACTTTCGTACTTGGGACAGTTGGGACAAAAAGTTCCGACAGGCCCGAAAATCACACAAAATGACCCAAAACACAGATTTTTTCAATTTCACGACTTAGGCACTTCAGAGAAAAACACTTAAACTCAAAATTTTGAAATTTTACTCTTATCAGAGCGGGAAATTTTGAGTGGACAACAATGGCATAAAATGAACTTCCCTCCTATGCATGTGATGTAGATAATAAGCCCTTTGTCCTTTGTAATGGTGCTAGATGGATGCAATGATGCTCTTAGATGCTTGTGAGATGCAACCTTAGGTGATAGTCTAGATGTTTAGAGCTTGGTCTTTTAACCTGGTTACATAACCTTATATTTATATGCTTCTCTTGTTCAAATTTCATAATTGATCGCTAAAAGGTCGACCCCTAAGAGATAAGGATGACCAATGGCTAGAAAGGACCCAAAAAGGAGCGAGCTAAATACAAAGAGGTCTAGGGCGCCCAGAGGGGACGAGGGCACCTGGAAGCTGGCATCCTCACTGGTTACTGGTGTCCAGAGCTAGAAAAGGTGAAATGTGAAGGGTCAGACTGGGTAGTGAGGTCTATAAGGTCAAAGGGGAGACTAGAAGGAAGGCAAAGGATATTGATCAAATAGTACTTTTCTCCCGTAAGAAGCATATGAATAGCAATATGTGATTAGGACCTAGTAATGTACCCAAGTACGTGATTTTATGTCTACACCTTTCACTATTGTGCCAAGGAAACCATTAATGGATTACCTAAGATTTTTGGAAAAATGTCTTTCCCACCTCAGATTGTGATGAAATTGATTTCACCGGAATAGGTTTTTCTTTTGGACTCTTTATTCACATTTTCATCTCAATTCGTCCACCGGAATGGTGGGAAATTGAAGAAACAAAATCTAGGGCACAAAATAAGGGTTTTTTCACCATTACAAATCTATGGCATCATTCAATATGATGAAAATTTATCCTTGAAGGTGTTTGGAAATGGATAAGAATGCAAAAAACCCCGCGTTAATTCATGCACCAGTTTGCAAGTTTTAAAGATTTTCTCTTCGCAGGCCACAAAGTTAATCTGGCAAAAAATGTGCCCAGAGCCTTTGAAAATTGTAATTTTTCATGAAATTCCTTCTGCTATGATCATGAGAAAATTGAGGGATGAACGAAAGGGGAAGAATGAGGATGGAGGAGTTCTGGAAAAATTTTGCTAGAGTTCCGGGTAGAAATGGAGCAATGTGGTGGGGGGAGTGAAAAATGGCTAAGTGTTGGGTTTTATAGGCATGAGAGAGAGAGGAGGAGGGGGGCACATTTTTATATCCCCCTTGTCCCCTTATAAATGAATGTAGGGACACCAAAATAGCACCATATCCTTATAGTGACACTTGGCATACATGTACAAGTGAGGGAGATAGCGGAAAGAGCTTAGTTTGAGCACCCTGGAGCTAGTTTTCGGTCATGTGAGGACCCTGACGAGAGCATGGTTGGGGGGGCACATTTTTATGCCCCCATTGTCCCCTTGGAAAGGGACAGAGGGATACCAAAACTGTGCATTAGCCTTGTGATGACAAGTGTCAAGCATGTAGAGCGAGGAGAGGGGGCTCAAAAACTAGCAAAAGGTGCTTATCGGAGGCCTCCAGGGTCATATGGCGGGTCCATGAGGCTTAAGATGGGAGGTGAATTGTTTTCACCCTTGCCCCCTTATAAAATGATTGAGGGACACCAAAAGTGTGCATTAGTCTTATAGTGACACATGTCACTGAAAATTTTGGCTAAGTACGGAGCTTATACCTTGGAGAGGAGCTTAAAAATGACATTGTTGGAGCTCCCAGATGAATTTTTAGGAACTTATTTATATGATTTTGAATGTAAATTTTTTTTTGAGAAGGATGGGATTGGTATAAATATCTGATTAAGCTTTCAACTTTCTTACAAATTGCATTTTCTATCAAGATTTCCAGTTGTGCCTACGAAGAATGAATTGTGGAAAAAAATGCATGTGCCTTGATAAAAATATAAAAGTACCACCATGTAGAGAATTGAATAATATTTCCATTGATATTTTTTTTGATCTCAAACTCATTTTTAAGCTCCTAGAATCATCTCTCGAAGCTTAGGTGCTTTTTCACAGTGTAAGTTCCTTTGGCCTCAAAAACCCAATTTTGTTGAACTTGCTCCTAAACCTCCAGATCTTTCCAAAATCTTTTGAAATCACTTGAAAAATGATGTTGGATCATTAATAAAAATATCTAATGAATTTAGGGCTTGAAATCCACTCTGAATGGTATGTATCCACCTTAGAAAGGCTAAAAATAATCAATCCTAAACCTACCGAAAGATCCATCTTGAAGGACATTAACTTGGAAGGAACTTGTGAACTTGTTTTCATCTCTTTAACACATGGGAAAGGTTGGGACAACACACATTAGCAATTTAAGTATGGGTATAGGCCTGACATAGGGGAAGAACTGATTTAGGGAAGTGTCCGTGAAGGTTTACAATGCAAAATGTTGACGTTGGGGTCCATTGTCATGCTTGAAAATTGGAAATTTTCATGTTACTCATTTGCATGAAAACACACCCCCAAACAATAAATTAGGGAAAAGAAAATATTTCCCCCTAAAACATAAAATGCGTAGAACTCGCCTTGCCACTTACCTTGCCCATTGTCATTGATATTGTTTTCATCGTGTCACTCTCACCATCTTGTGGCCTGTCTCCATTCACCAAATGATCACCGTCTCTCTAGAGCTATACAACTTTATTCTCTCATGAATAAATCATTTCCAAATTTGGCAATAAAATTAATATATAGGGGTTATTTTTTGCCTAAAAATTTGTTGTTCTTAGTTATTTTATGGTGCATGCTATTTTAGATTCAATGAAAATCATAAAGTTTCTATAATTCTTGTTTCCTAGTTCATTTTTTAGTTTATTGTTGTGTAGTTGTGTTTTTTGACATTTTGTAGGTCATAGATGTGTAGGCAAAAATGTATTTCCAAATCTCACTCAAAAAATAAGTCCTCTCATTTGATTTTGATTACGTAATCATTTTATACTTTGTTTTGATATACTACACTTAATTCCATTTTGTTTCATCTTGTACGAGGACGCAGGTTACAGTTGGCTTCATTGCACTACAAGGTAAGATAGGTGAGAAATGTATGTTTTCAACTATTTCTTGTTTTTGGTGCTTACTTCTCGAGCATCACACCCTATCCAATTCATGACATGATTGCTTTCTCAAGGAGGCATTTTATACATGCCCCATTTTACATGATACCAAAGTAAAAATTCCAAATGATGATGACGAGGATCTTCAGAAACATGAAAATATGTGAAGAGCTCAAGATTACCTCTCAACCTCTTCTAGACCCATTAGACTTGTTTACATCCCTCTCCGACCCTTTTGAATCCTCCTAAAATATTTTCTTTCTTTCTTCTATCTTTCTGGACCCATTTTATTGTCGTGGTGAGTACTTTCCCATAATGATAATTTTGTCCTTCATTATGATGGTTATGTCTCCTGCCACATCGGTTATGCATTCATTTGCATCAATTTTATCTTATCCACTGGAAGTTCCATCCCCACCGCGACAGTTGCATAATCACTTCCTATAAGAACCAATTGTTTTGTCTCTAATATATTTCTAGTTTATCTCAAACTTTCTTTTTGTGATTTTTAATCTTTCTTTTGACCATGTACTCATTCTATCTTGTTTTTAATGCCTAACCCATCAAATCCTACCACCTAACACTTGAGTTTACTATATAGGGATCTAATCTAAGTCATAAATTTGTTTTTTGATCTAGAGTTGAGATTGAGATCACTTATAGGCTTTCTATGAAGAAAAATTCAATTCTCATTTGTTTCTCCCCTCATAATTTTGAAGTTATATTTTCTAGAGAACATTGATATTGTTGTTGATCTAAAGAGAAAAACCAAACCCAAAGGAGATTGCTTTCAGTACTAATCACCTTGAGGGATTTTGTATTTTTGTTTCCACTTAAAAGAGAATACAAGGGTCTCCAGACCAGCCTTCTACCCACCCTTGAACCAGCCACAAATCTGATTTTGTTCCTCTTCCAAAGTGTACCAAGCCTCTTCTTCTCCCTATTGAATACATCATTACTACACTAGTCTTCATGAGCATCAATTGGTGTAGGCTACTAAGGGTATAAGCAAAGAAAATCTAATTGCATCTCTATTCTTCTTACAGAAAGATGTTGACATTATGTTTACTTTTTTTTTATTTTCACATAGATGTTTTAGATTTAGTTTCATTATTAGATCTAATTAGAAAAATTTAAAGACAAATAAGATGATGTAAAGAATTGTGTTAGATTATAATTGTTTAATTAAATTCATGTTTTGTGATTTGATAATTTGAAATACCCATGCTCTAGACCCTCTCCCACCTCTAGGATTAGACTCTAGGTTCAGTTAGAAGTTTAGTTTTGTTAGATCAAAATCTAGATTAGATTAGCTTTAGAGATTACATCCACAAAACATAAAATCACAAAAAGAAATCGGTAAACTAGTATATTTGTTTTGGAATTGTTCATAGATTAAATCAATTGCATTCATCTTCACTTTGCACTACATTTTCATCAGATCTTCCACCTTAAACTAGATCAAACTCAATCTAGATTGTAAATCTTAGATTTTAAGATCATTCACTCATCAAATTCGCGCTTTGTTTAGAGATCCTACATCTAAAAAAATCACAAAATTCATATCCAATAACAACAATTGCATAAGAATAATTTATATTTTACTTCTCATTCCATTGTGCTTCTTTAATTCATTAGAAAAAATTCCACCTTGCTGTTGTAGAAACATTCTTTCTTGCAAATCGTAACATCATACAAACTCTACAAAAACAAACAAAAACATAGATAGTTGCATTATTTCTAACTATAGTAGTGAAAGAAGAAGTAATAATTGTTGATGTTTATTACATGTAATTAAATATTTAGCATGTGAAGCTTCTTTTTTCAACATGTAGCTAGATTTGTTTATCTATCATTTTGTTTCATCATTATAACTCATACAAAAACTAACTAAGATAAATGCATGTAACATGTCCAAAATTTTGAGTTATGCACAACAAAACGCATGGCTTTCAAACCTAAACAAGCCTATAAATCAACAATACCAATCTTCCAATAATTGTGATATATAGTAAAACTATTTTAGGTACAAGATGACGGAAAAACAAGACAAGGAAACTTGTTGATCCATAGGATAATGAGTTATACATTTGATAAAACACCACTACAACACATCTTCATGGATCCAATCCTATCCTGAGATTGTCACACCATAACCTTCGACACGGGATCTCATTGTGATTTTCTCTAGACCATAACACGAACTACATAGTGGTTGTCTTTTTCCATTGTGGATGACTCTGGATAGTCATATATTCCTAGGAAGAGTTGGACACTTTCTTTGTGGTCCCGCACCATTTTGAAAACAAAACATTCAGGATGATATCTTGTCTGAATTTAGACAAGAGGTATTTTGTTCTGCACTATCCCCAACACATATAATACCCCAACTTAGAAATAAGCTAGATAAATTGGAAACCCTAAGAGAAAGATATGGTAAGAGTTACTTAGCTTATTTAAACTTCCTTGAAGGTGATCTTTACTGGAACAATCGATGAACAAGAAGGGTAGACGATCATAACTATGCTCAATAAATTTTGGAACTATCAGATGATCCCAGACCATGGCACTTGGAATGGGGTGATGATGCCTAGGCACTAGAGACCTCTACTAGGCGCATATGATTGTATAGGAGCTTGGAACCTAGTTTTTATGGTGTCATAAAAGTGTCATTGGTATTCATTATTGGTCTCTTGTATGTCCCACTTTGATCACATAATTCACCTGTAACCTACAAAGATATGACCTAAAAACCCTCAAACTACATCAAATCCAAAAAAAAGATGCAATATGGGGATTCAGACTAACCCCAATGGTCACCCGACTAAGTGAACTTACAACCAAGCATTACACTAGATCTCGGACTCCATGTAGTTCTTGTGAGTGTGTGAAATGGTGCCCTAGGAATCCCTTGTGCAAGTGCACTAGATAGTGGGTAGATTTGTCTCGATAGATGTAAATGTGTGTATGGAATAAAATAACTTCCCTTCCTATGCATGTATCTAGAAAATGTTGTCATGTCCCTTGTAATGGATGTCAAATAGATTCTTTGAAGTGCTTTAGGTGCCTTTAGATGAAAGATTAGGTGTATATAATATGCTTAGATATTGTTCCTTTATTTTGGTCACATAGCTTTGTATTTATATGATTCCCTTGGTTGAATTTCATAATTGACAATTATAAGGTTGACCCATAAGAAAATAAGATTCCAAAAAGATAAAAGAGGCCCAAAAAGATTAAGTAAGGTAGAAAAAGGTTAGGGTGCCCCAAGGGGATAAGGGTGCATAGGATTTGGCATCCTGACTGGGAGCTGGTGTCTGAAGTCATAAAAGTTAAACAAGTAAAGTTCCTAACTGGGTTGTAAGGTGTAAAATACTAGAAAGAAGACAAGAAACAAATAAAAGAGGTGAAATATAGTTTTCAATTACTAGTTTTCTCACTTATAAATCATATGTAAATGCAAGTATGCTTGTTAGGACCTTGAAATGTAACCAAGTGTGTGATGTTTTGTCTACATTTTCCCCCTTTATGTTATATGTGACTACTTGATAACATAAACTTGAAGAGATGTGTACCTTGATTACCATGTAGATATGGCATGCTAAAGAGACAAGTGAAAGCTTGAAGTGATAAAAATGAAGCGTGAAAGATAAGATAGAGGAAGTGACCCTAGGGGTGTATAACATATGGTTTTTAGTGTGTTTTACTTGTTGTTGTGTTAATGTATGGATGCTTCTTGTTGCATATTAAAGATGGACCTAAAAAAGAAGAGTGAAAGAGTAGTCAAAGTCATGTATTACAAAAAATATTGTAAATGTATGTAAATGTGAAAAAGTAGTAAAAGGAAAGTGTGCACCTGATGATCATGTTGTAAAAGGATAGAAATATGTCCTGAAAATTCTATGTAGAGTGATTTTTTTGGGTGATCTCATGCCAAGATGTGATTTTTTTGGGATATCTCACGCAAAGAACTTTTTTTTTTTTGATCTCACGCCAAGTACAAGTTTTTTGGGTGATCTCATGCCACGAACAGAAGATTGTTGGGGAGAGAGGTCTAGTGTTACTCTCCTTCCATGATTGGTTCCCGATTATACACCATTGTAGATGGTGTGATCCTTGTTTTGTAATTTATACCATATTGTTATGTATTAGTTCCGTATTTGTTTTAAATTTAAATGGAGAAAGAAATTGTTTGCTTGTTGGAGGATTGTGTCTGTACTATAAAAATGATCTTGTAAACTATTGTAAACTGTGTTGATTTGAGAAAGTAGTTTATATTTCCCCTAGGACATAGGCACACTAGAGGTTAGGAGTGCACTACAGGTTAGTGTCATATCTAGGTGTCAGGTGTCTGTGCCAAATTGAGGACCCAAGTCAGATTTGGGTCATTTTTGTAATTGTAGCTTGTTTTATATTCTATGTAACTATGTGCAGGCTTGTAGTGTAGCTTTGAGATGCTATGGGGTGACTGAACCACCCAATGTATGCCCCCCTCATTTGGGGTGCATGTGATGTTGATAGGAGTAATGCAGTCCAAAGGAGAGGACCGGAAACTGATTATCTAAAATGTGTCCCTACAGGGGGAGGATGTACATGGTAAAAACCAAAGCACATGGAAAAAAGATGGCTAGATTAGATGTGTTAGTAGAAAAAGCTACCAAACATGAAATAGAAGACAATGCAATAAGAAAGAAGACAAGATAGACCAAAAATAGTGGGTTTTAAACATGGGACATCAATGACAATGTCACAATAAAATCAGGGACGAAGCAAAAAAAAGCATATAGTGTGCACACAAGACAAAGGGCATAGCCCGCAAATAATAACATACAATGAAAACAATGGAAATAAAAGTAACAGACAACCATGGTGGCATATAGTCCTGTAAATAAAATGTTAAACATGAAGCACACATTAGCATGTTAGAAAGATATAAAGTATGTCAAGGACGTGTATGTATCCATAGAATAAGTAGTGTGCTAGTAAAACTAGGAAAGTAGTATATAATGAAATGAATATCACCTGTAGTGTGATGCGAAAGTAGATGCCCTTAGGAGCCTCGATGGTAGGACTGGTAAGAGGTAAAGTGCTAAGCATCATTGTTATGTGTAAGGATATTTTAGGAAGTATGCATTCACAACTAAAGAAAAAGTGAATGCACATGTGTATATGATAAAGATAATGACATACTAATTATTTGTTAGCATTGAAAACAAAGTGTACATGTGAAGTATAAGAAAGTAAGAGTAAATGTGCAACCAAGATATGCAAATGATGTATGAATGAGATGATGATGGTATGTGAAATGTGAATATGATAGGAAACAGTGTGCCCCCCAAAAAATGTGTGTGTAAATGAGATGAGGTTCATTTATAAAATACCCCTCGAAAGTCAAGAATGAACCATAGAACAAGAGTGTGTCATTGGGAAATGGTTTAAAAGTGAGATGTTACAATGATTATCATGAATCATAGAGCATGAAATGTGAAGAAGATGAGGTTCATTTCAGATTTAGACCCTTATCAGTTCGAGTATGAACCATGGAACTAGAGTGTGTCATAGGGTAGTGACAATACAAGAGGTGTGTATCAAGTTGTGTATGATTGATTCTTGGAAATAGGAAGTATGAAGCATGGAGTAATAGTAGAAATGAGAGACACCTGATAATGTTAGAAGTGGGGGAGAATAAGTGTGATGCCCCCTGAGTATATGATGATGAACAAGCTATCTGATGAAAATGAAGGGAAAGGTTCCTCCACATGATGTTTGAGGTGATAAAAGTGTGTGACCATGCTCGAGAGATCAGTAGTGTATGAGATTGTTGAAGTACATGTGATGGAAGCACAAGAGGTAATGAACACCTATGTGTAGGAGACCTAGGAGGTGATGAGAACCTATGTGAAGGAGATTGGAGGTGATGAGAACCTATGTGAAGGAACCTAGGAGGTGATGACCTATGTGAAGGATTGAAGAGGTGATGAGCACCTATGGGTGAAGGAGACCAAGGAGGTGAAGGAGGTGGTGAACTCCTATGTGAAGGGGCTTACCTGAGTAGGGGACTTAGGCTAATGAAGTGGACTAGTGGACCAATGACAATGAATAGGTCATGTATGAATAGGAGAGAGAGCTAGGTGTAGAATTTACCTTATGTATGAGAGGTCTAGGGGACCTAGATGCTCTAGTGAGTGAAATGGAGAAATTTCAAGAGGAGGCTAAGGCCACGAATACATGACAAAACACCTTTGATAGTGATAAATTTATTTTTGTGAATGAATTTAAGACACAAGTGATTCATGGATAAGATAGTTTGAGTGAGGTGCAGAGCCAAGGAATACCTAAGAGCATGTCACAACCTTTGGTTTTTGGTGCCATAATGAATGGCACAAACATGGTGAGAGGGCCCAACTGTAACTGGAAGCTTGATGTAGCTATAATATTTGGGAAATGGATATGAAATATGAGATAGTGGATAGTTGATAGCGATGAGAAGTGCAATAGAGCACACACCCATAAGAATTGATGGATCGATCATTGTGTTAATTATAGTATGAGGCCCGATAGAAGAATTGATATGTAGTG
This sequence comes from Taxus chinensis, assembly GCA_019776745.2. NCBI lineage: Eukaryota > Viridiplantae > Streptophyta > Pinopsida > Cupressales > Taxaceae > Taxus > Taxus chinensis. The sequence continues at coordinate 764,543,345 of CM034154.1, read as the reverse complement.
AATTAGAAGAAAATTTAGCATGATAGTCATGATCAGAGAATGTAATGAGTGGTGGAGATGCATTAGCACTAGCAACTAGAAAATCAAGAGGCCCCGATGAAGGAGGAGGAACAACATGATATGTATAATTGGCAGAAGAATCCATAGCTTTCTTCTCATGCTTAGGTAAAGGATCATTAAATATTTTAATATTTTTGTTTTCATTGACCGGTTAGATGTCGAAGGCTCAGGGAGCTCAATTGCATTGTTGTCAATAAGATCTTGAATAAGATTCCTTGAGTTTGAAACAATGATCGGTAAGATGCCCAATGTATTGATGATAGTCACATCTAGTATTTTTGTCTTAATTGCATCCTTTAGGGTGAGATGGATCTAGATTCAACGGTGGTGGAAGCGTAAAAATATTTTTTCGATAAGTTGTGGCAATAGAATACGGAGAGCACAAGGAGTTTTTTTGAATGTACACTTTAGAGGTTTCCATTAAAGCTTTTCATGAGTAGAGACAACCGTTAACAATAGTTTTTACTTCAGTGGGCTTAGGAGACGGCTTGAAAGTTGTATTTGCTTTGAAACATATTAGAAGATGATGAAGCCTGATCATGATACTTGAGTTTTCCCATAGAGATAATTTTCCTTCATGTAATTTAAGAGTATGACATAATTGATCAAATGAAGGAGAGGTCTCAAAATTACACTCTCTTGAAATGGAGATAAAAGACTTTGAACAAATATATCTTGTAGTTCTGAATCAATGAGTACATTGGTCATCTTAGCTAAGTTGTTCTTATAAAACAATACATAGTCCAGCTAGATGCTCATTAGGATCCTTGTTTGATTTGTGCAAGTTGAGCATAAGATATCTTAGAACCGATATTGATTGAAAAATGTGTAGGAAAAGCATCGAGATAAATGCGTAAATGATGTTACCAAATGAATAGGTAGATCATAGAACCAACACAAAGCATAATTTTGGAGAATTCTAGGAAAGATATTTTCTAGTAAAATATGATCATCTGCATAATTGAGACATGCCACATGGAAAGATATGAGATGCTCTTGAGGGTCACCATGGCCATTGAAGGTGGGAAGCTTAGGGGTGACAAAATTTAGAAGAAGTGCATAAGTTGAAATGGCGGGTGCGAAAGGAGTGTGAAGGAGTAAATTGAGTCAAGAGATGGAGATGCACGATGAAGTAACCTACTGAAGTTGATGGATTTTAACTTTTTAGATCTTGATAGAGAGAGGCTAGATCTTGAGTATTTAAAGAAGAGACCAGGTTTCATGTATTAGAAAGTGATAGAGTAGAGTAAAATGTATTAGTGGGAGTGGAGGCATAAAACATGAACATTGGAAGTAGGTGGAATGGTGGAAGCTTAGGAATGTTTGAGTAACAAGTAGGAATTGAGAAGTATGTGTAGAATTGTCGCAAAAGCTTAAGATTAGCTAAGCTTGGTGACCTCCTCACGAGCAACGAATAAGAAGATCTAGATCTTATGGATGTTCACTATCAATATGATCATTGATCTCTTGAAGAAAAGGGATTATAAGATTTAACCATTGGTTTAGTAAGACCCTGTAGGTAAATGGAGGAATCTTTATATGCTAAAAAGACTTAAATTGACTGCTACAAATAACAGACACAAGAAGTTGAAGGTTTGAATGGATGGGTTCACCAAATGATTTAACAAATATATAATTTTTATGCTAAAACTTAAATGTTGCAGAGTCACTAATGTAATAATAAGAAATACAAGTACTATTTGCAAGATGACACAAACAATAAGCTAGATAAATAGGAAACCCGAAGTGCAAGAGAGGGAAAGAGTGACTTAGATTGGTTTATGCTTCCCTGAAGGTGATTTAGATTGGAACAACTAATGAATATGAAGGGCGTACTATCACAACCATGCTCAGTTATTTTGGAACTGGTCGGATGAGGCTAGACCAGGGTGCCTAGAATGGGGTGAGGGGGTCTAGGAGCCAAAGACCTCAGTTAGGTGTATGTGGCCACGTAGGAGCTCAGAACCTGGTTTTTCTAGTGTCGCACAAGTGTCATTGGTAGTCATTGTTGGTCGCATGTATGCCGCACTTTGATCGTAGAATTTACCTATAACCTACAAAGAGATGTTTACCTATAAAACCCTCAAACTACATCAAATCCTAAAAAGAAAAGATACAATATGGGGAGTCTGACTGACCCCGTCAGTCACCTGACTGAGTGAACTTATGACCAAGTGTTGCACTACTTCTCAAACTCAATGTAGTTCTTGTGAGTGTGTGAAATAATGGTGCCCTAAAAAACTGTTGTGCAAGATGCACTAGATAACGTGCTAGATTTGCTAGATAAATGCAAATGTGTGTATGGAATAAAAGAACTTCCCCTTCCTATGCGTGTCTGTAGAAAATGTAGTCCCTTATCCCTTGTATGGATGCCAAATAGGTTACTTGAAGTGCTTTAGGTGCATTTAGATGCAAGCTTAGGTGGCAGATAGTATGCTTAGAGCTTGGTATGTTATTTTTATCACAAAACTTTATATTTATATGATTCCCTTGGTTGATTTTTGTAATTAACAATTGGAAGGTCGACCCATAAGAAAATAAGATGCCCAAAAGATAAAAAATCCCCAAAAAGAGTGAGTAAGATAGAAAGAGGTTGGGGGCTCCAAGAGGGGATGAGGGTGCCTAGGCACTGACATCTTGGCTGGGTGCTGGTGTCTGAATTCATGAAAGATAAAGAAATAAAGTTCAGACTGGGTTGTAGGGTGTACAAAACCAAAGAGAAAGCAAGAAAGACAGAAAAGAGGCTAAAGACAACAGTCAATTACTAGTTTTCTCACTTAGGAATCATGTTAATGTAAGTATGTTTTTAGGACCTAGAAATGTACCCAAGTGCGTGATTTTGTGTCTACACATCCTCCATCAATTCCTTCCATATGAAATTATCAGATTAAGGCCATGCTTCTTCAAACAATTGCTTCATCTAGATTACATAATCCAACATTCCTCCCTTCACAAATCAGGACATAAATCTATAGATTCATGTCACTATCATCCTTGACCACACCATCCATAATGAACAAGTTCAAAGGAGTTTTATTTCCCTTGATGAGCAGGTCTTTCTCTCTTGAGGACATAGGTAGAGGAGTTACCTCTTATCTTGTTTACACTCTCACACACTTTCATGACATGGTACTCACCATTTTCTCATTGACATTCCATCATAACCTACATCGAATACTTTGGCCTAGATTCACAAGGAGTCAAGCGCACTTGAAAGACATTAACGCTTTTGGTGTGTACAATGGTGTGCCTCGGTTACATCACCTAACCCTTTTGTTCCTTGAAACTCTTGAACAATTCTTGGAATGACCTTACTTTTTCTAAGATACAAATATACGACCTTTGCATATTTGAAAATGGGGGAAGCTCTACTCTTTGATCTAATTGAGTTCTTCATACTTGTAGTAAGGAATACGCTAATTAATGTGCAACTGATTTAATAACCCTTTGGGTGCTTTTGTAATGATATTTGCAATAGGATCTTGTAAGAGTGTCATGTGAGTTATAAATTGATAACAACTTGATTATATAGTCTTATGTAGGCGAATATTCTAATAAAGCCGACCCTAGGAAGATAAAACTACCTAAAGAGAATATTCAAATTGAAAACGTAGTTGGTAAACTTGAGGAGCGAGGACTATATAAGTTGGCCAAGACAGGGCCCACATGTTAACCCAATTGTACGGTCTTGAATAAAAAAGGAGAGAGATGAAACATAAAGTTTGAACATGAAGCAAAAAGTTTGTTTACTAATTTAATCAGACAATGTTTCTAGAATTGATGAGAAAGTAGAGTGTGAAAATAAGAAATTAATGGAATATCTAGAAAAATGTACATATTAGATTATGAATGTGAGCATTTGTCTTAGCAAGGGAGCATGATCAAACTTGACATTGCACAAGGAAAAGGTTCCAAAGTTTAAGGTCTACAAAAAGATGCAAGAAGAGAGGTGTGCTTAACTAATTGGGTGTTCATAACTTGTTAATCTAGTAATGATAGAATGGTCATAAGATTAAAAAAAATTTGCAAGTAATTCCTATCTGGAACTGGGAGTGAGTAGGTATGAAATTATTGAATGCATACCAAACTATTTGGTGGATCTATACCTATTTCACGGCTATGCACCTATTTGACATTTTTTATGGTGATATGCTAGTATTTTGTAACTTCACATGCCTGTGTGAACCTATGAAATATATTTTACTCTAAATTATTAAGTGTCGTACATATGTGAAACTCTATGTATGACCCAAAATAACTTCAAACCCTAACTATGGGTAGGAAACCTTAGAAAAATGTTAGTGGTTGAGTTGAAGTGCAATTCATACACTACCTACATTGGAAATATTTTTAAGAGGTCTCAAACCACACGCAGTTCTCCACCTAACATTCGTTATTTATATGAATGTAACTAGTTTTTGGAATTTGATCGTTTTATATTGTAGGAAATGGTTTGGTGTGTTTTACTAGACTTGCCTTATATGGTCACCAGCTTGGGAAGTGTGACTCTAAAACTTAGTCGAGTGTGCTTTAGAATTGTGTAGGGGATGTTCCTGGAGTACATTGTTGTTTTAGGGTAATTTAGGATATTTTTGAGTGTTTTAAGAATGCTAATTTTTTTGGGAGTTATTGAAACTATCAACTGAGTAAGTGAGTGCATTTGACTTGCTTATATAGGGGTCGTAGGTATAATTTCACATTAAGGTTGATCCTTAAGGAAAGTACCGACCCATAAAAATATATCAATTTGAGAAAATGATCGTTAGGTGGTTGGGGATGAAACCACTAATTTTATACCAAATTATTCGATGGTTTGGTCCATGTTGGGCGATATCATATGGGCAAGGAATGAGGTGATGGAAACTTCTAGGCTTGACACTTGAAGGTGATAGACTACTGTTGACAAATGAAAACAATTATGTGAGAAATTGAGCAGTGTGAATAAGGAAACAAGTCTTGAAATAGGGATAAGGATGTGCAATTAATCTCAACACATGCACATGAGTCACAATTTAGGGACAAGGCCAAGGTTGTAATTGCAAAGTGATAAATTACCAAATTTAGGTATCTACACTATCCAAGATTTAGGTAATGAACAAAACATAGTAATCTATTTATCTTATTCCATTTTTAATATCAACAAAAGGCAATTAACTTACCATGGTAATAAAGATGTTTAAATGTGTTATCACTTAGCTTCTTCTTGAGAAATAGTTTGTTCACCAATTATGTTTTTGATAGAAAGTCCCAAATTCTTCCATAACACCTAAATAAGTTTCTCTTTTGATACATTTAGCAAAACTGGATCCTATAGACATAATCTAATTGAAATCTTTGCCTTCTTATCGATCTTTTCCTAATCCTCTACCTTCACACATGCAAACACATTTCTACACACAATATCCCATTGATTTTTGTCCACGAGAAGATCTTCCATCTCAACCTTCCATAACTCAAAATGTTGGCCATACAAATTTTGAATCTCAATCCTCGCACTTACAATCATATTCCTTGATTTGAAAAAAATCTCACAAGAAGAACTCTCACTCTGATAACATCTTATCACATGTTTAAAAAACCCTAACTCTTCACACAAATCTAAAACCTAGATTTAATAACAAATGAAGAGAATTTGATCCAATAAACAAATATGAGAGAAACAATACTTCATAGAATATTTAAGATGGATAGAAAAAAAAAGTGACATACATAAGATAACACATCACATAAGATTTATCCTAGGAAAAACCTTATTGAGAAAAAACTAGGCGTAATAACTTCTCTTCTTTATTAATTTAAGTCAATTGTTTAAAATACAATAATATACTTCTAAATTATACTTTATACTATTATAGAGCCAGCTGTATGTAAACACAGTAATAAGTAACCTTTGTAGTGATGTTATAATACAATTGGTACCAACAACATAGGCCAAGAATACACTTCATAATGGTTCCCCATAAATAACAAGTTATCTAGCTACCCATAAAATAACATAGGTTAAACCACCTATATGGGCCCAAAAACTTGACTCTAGTAGTCATTTTTGATTGTATGTCATGCATGGTTATATTATCTAGAACGGGGTAACTCATGAAAAATATACAACATATTTACAACAAAAACTAGAAACCCAAAAATGTAAAGACCCTAACAACCAAGAATTCCTTAAACTTGAATCCCAGAGGATTCAATCTTAAAAATTCTATTGTCTCCAAAACCCAAAACCCCGCAACGAGGAAACATTGAAAACACAAAAAAATAAATTGTTATAGAACAACCCCAAAACCTAAAAACCTTAAACAAAAAAATAAAAAAGTGAAATCCCTAAATTAGGAAACTCCAAAACCATTGAAAACAAAAAAATCACAAAACTAGAAACTTAAAAGCTCTAAACATGAGAGCCCAAAAAACTTTGAAAACATGAATATTAAAACTCAAAAACCCCAATTCCTAAAATTTGATAATCCCAAACCTAAAAAATATTAGCTTGAAAATTGTTAAAATCACAAACAATTGATTGATATAAACATGTTTAAAACCCCAAAACCTAAAAAATAAAAATGTAAAACATGAGAACCTTAAAAACCTAAAATCTGAACCTTGAAATACTTAACCTAAAAACAATTTAAAATTTTGAAACCCAAAACACCCAAATGAGGAAACCCTAAAAACACATTAAATCTTGAAAATATTGAACTCGATAATCCTAAATCCAAAAACCCTAACCTCTAAAGCTCAAAACTTGAAAAATGAAAGCGATAGACATGAAAATCTAAAAACCATGAAAAAACTAGAAAACCCTAAAAAACGAAACTCAAGATCCAAACATAAAGACCTAAATAAACTTAAAAACCTTAGTCTTAAAACTCAGGAACCCTAGAGTGATAAAACTTATAACTTAAAAATCTCGCACCCAAAAATCCTAAACCTCGAAATCTTAAAAACACAAATACTTAATTGATATAAAACACCCTCAAAACCTAGAATTAGAAGCCCTAAAAATCGATTCTTGAAACCAAAAACCTAGAACTAGAAACTCAAAAATTCAAAACCCAAAACCCAAAGACCTTGAAAACTTAAAAAACCTAAAATTTGAAGACCTTGTTACCCAAAAAGCCAAAAATAAGAAAAAATGAACCTAAAACCCCTAAAAATTACCAAAATTCAAAACACCATAACGAGAAAAACTTGAAAACATGCCAACATTGAAAATTATGAGTTGAAAATCTTGAATCCAGAAAGCTAAAGTTGATTGTTATAAAACACCCCCAAATCTTGAAACCTGAAAGTATAAACCGTAAAAAAAAATCATAAACCTAAACAAACCTTTAAAACATGAAATAATGAAAAGAAAAACAAAATCTTGAAAGCTTAAAACTTAAAACCAATGAAAATATTGAAACCAAAATCCTATAAACCCCAAACCTTGATAACAAAAACTCTTAAAAATTTTAAAAAAGGTTGATTGATATAAAACAACCTTGAAACATGGAATCTTAAAATTGAAACCCAAAACATGTCAAACTCTAACTTCGTAATATTTGAACCTAAACCCCTAAAAAACATGAAACTCAATCCCACAATGAGAAAACCTTGAAAATACAAAAATTACTTTAATATAAAACACTGTTGAAACCCGCAACCTGAAACCTATAAACTGAAATCCCTAAATCTAATAACCCTAAAATTGTGAAAAACTAAAAAACCTCGAAACTCAAAACTCAAAATATTTGTGTAAAAACCTTAAAAACCCAATCTTATAACCCCAAAACTCCAAACCTAAAAATCTAGAAAACACAAGAAATTCATCAATACAAAGTGCTCGTGAAACATGAAGATTAACAAAAGAAACCAAATAAATAAACCCTTAAGATCTTGAAGTTCCCTAACCCAAATAACTTGAAAAAAAATGAAATTATCTTAAATGCATTTATCTAAAAATGTTGAGAGATATCAATCTCAAGAGACTTATCTTGGATTCATCACATACCGCATGAATTAATAATTCTATTATCTTCTTTGCAAATTTCCCACTAACTTGTGACATATAGCCTCAATCTAGTCGAATCACCATATAAAGCTTGAAGAAATATTTTTGCAAAAATATAACTTGGGGCTCCAAACTCTACCGTATGGCTAAGATATTACATTATTCTGATCCACTTCTCTAAGCAAGGGAAAAAACTTCCAAATGATAATCACATATATGTCAAATTTAACATATCGAATCAATGCAAAGAATAATACTTGTGATCTTATGCTAATGGATGTTCTACAATAACAACATTGGATGGGATATAATGATGCAACCACATAAATTTTTATTTTGTATATTCAATTTAACATTAATTTGATTATCATAAGGTAATTTTGACCATAAATTTGATGTCCATTCGAGTGTCTCTTAAAAAAATTTCTTTTGATATTGAGAATAAAAAATGTAATATCTTTGCCATATGGTATAATTTATAGCCCTTTTTAAATTTAAAATATGTTTTTTCATGAGTTGATAAGAAATACAAAAAGAATGTAATGAAATTTTTAATCACTGTGGCATGCAAAGATATTTGTACTAGTATTATTAGATTCATAAACCAAAAAATAATGATGTCGAGAGACATTCCTACAATGACAACCATGACTGCAATGATGTGAGTGATTCACATTTATGACCGACATATCAATAATACATTTAATACACACACATTTAATACACACCACAAATATGTGTGTGTGTCTGGGGGTGTACATATACACTCACATAAACATAAACACACACCCATGTGTGTGTGTGTGTGTGATTATATTTCTTACGAAACATGAAAATATTCTATTTAACATGAAGATTTTATTCGAGACAATTTTAGTTTTTATGTAGTGTGATATGCATATTATTAATATAACTTTTAAAGATATTTCTATAACTATTTTTTTAAATTTGCATTATTTAAGAATTATTAAAAGAAAACCATTATTAAATTTGTCACTTGTCATTGTAATACAATGAATATAGGTACATCTTAAAATAATATATCACTAGTACATTTATTTTAAATAAATTTATGTAAAAGACATCGAGAGGTATCATTCTTGAGGTGTCTATATTCATTTCAGAAATATATGAAATAGGCACCTACCTCTTGACATCTTTTACACAAATTTTTGTAAGATAGGTATGCTAGTAGATATGAGATATACGTACTAGTATAAATATCTTAAATACATCTATCTAAAATACACTGAGAAATATCAATCAGGAGGCACTTATCTGACTATATAAATATAGTATAAGTATACGAAAAAAATAACAATTAAAAATAAATATAATATAATAAGTATACTATAGTAAATGGATCTATGTGAAATACATCAATATATATTAATTTCAAGGTTCTTAGGTTTGATTTTTTACATATCTTTTTAATCAACAACTTCATTAAATTCTTTATCAATTCCCCGTTGATTTGTGGAAAATGGAATTATTTAACAACGTGATTGTGTCTGTGTCAAAAATATCTATTCAAGAAAAAAAGACCAAACATTACGACATGACTAAGATGTTACTATTTTTAATTGACTTCTCCAAGAAAACAAAAACAACATTATTTAAGAAAGAGTCTAATAGAAGTCAAATTTACGAATGAACTATCACATGTTGGTCAAATGAATGTCAAATTTAATGTCGAGAATAAAAGTAAACAACACACTCCATTACAACCTTGCCTCCATTGTAAAATGCCTCTCGGGTAATTGGCCGATAGGCCTTACTAGAGTCGGATTTCTTTGTAATTGCCCTTTTTTTAGTCGTCGTCTTCCTTGTTAACCATAGTTAATCCATTGTTTAACTTTGAGTTATGCTTTGGTGGCAGTTATCCTGCCTTCATGATATCTTTGAGACTATTCCCATTCCTTCCAGATGGTTCTCCTTTTAAACTGTCTCTGTTGTATAAATATTTTTGCTAATATTGAATTTCCTTGGCGAGGCCAGCGGACACACAACAAAATAGATTCAAATTCACACATCTTATGTTAGGATTTTCATATCTATGGATGCTTTCCCATCTTTGTACATTCTCTCAGGTATTCAAAATAGTTGCAGGTTCAAATCCCTGTAAGCTTCAATTGGTACAAGAAATTTTTACTCGAATTCAAGGTGAGGCGAGTTGGTTTCTTAATAATTACAAACTCGGAGGAGTAGAATTCATACATAGAATCATTAACTTTTGGAAAAAATAAAAAAAGAGTTGACACACGTATTCATTGGGATAATCCAGACGAAGGTTGGATTGGAGGAGATGAAAACAACGCAGGAGATTCAAATGACTTCAAATTTGGGGATTCCATCTGCAATATTTTTATTTTTAAACTATAATTTGATTATGTTACTGAATACATCATGCAATCACATAGGGGTTTTGTCAAGTCTGCTAAGAAATTTAGGTGTTTATTTCGGGATTTTTGAATAATAAGGAATTGCTTAATGAAGAAATCCATGTCTTAAATTATGCAAGTATTTAAAATAATAGCAGGTCAACGATTCATTTTCTGGGCTAAATAATGCCAAATGATTATTGCAAGGTAGCTCAAATGTTGAACTTTGTCAAAGATTGAGGGATATCCATCCCCTGAAGATGCCCCTAAGATTTTTTTTGGGTTAAATAATGCCAATTTGGACGCCATCGTCATCGTTCTTCCGCAGATGCCCTTGAGATGTTTGGCAGTCGTTTACAGTCTCATTCTCGACCTTAATGTGCTCAAGCTCATTGCTGGAACACGAAAGTATACTCCACTCACATTCAATTATTTTTGAGTTGCAAAAATATTAGAGCAATTTCAGTATCATTTATGTTTTCTTCTCAAATAATTTGATGAAATTTTTGGTAAAACCCACAATTTTTGTTTTTTTACAAATTTTCAAGCTTCCACCACATGTGCGAGAATAAGAATAACAACAGCCATCTCTACATCAATGACTGATTAAATGCTGTGCAAAAGAATTACAGATTTTAAATGATTAATGAAATGTTTTTTGTCACGATATGAATGATTCCCAAATTTCACTAACCTTTCATCCGATTTTGAAGCTTATTTTTACTGGTAATTTGAAATAAATGGGAATTAAGAATACATGAATATTCTCAAGCTAACTGTGTATTGAGAATCATAGAAAACTCAACGTTTAAGATGATTTTATCATAACATGTGTTCTATTTTTTTAGATTCTAGATTGCTTGTGTATGCATATATATCAGAAATGTTTTACCAATTTTTTACATATATAACTATTATTCATATAAATGCTTTTATTAATTAAAAGAAGCAAATCCCTTTTCTCATTTGTATGTTCATTGCAAGGCTTTATACTACTGAATATTATTGGTGTTAATTATTTTATGGTGCCTCTAATCATGTATTGGGGAATTGCCCTATGTTAGAAATATCTTAACTTTTTTTTGACGAAGTTCAGATGAATATGGAGGAAAGGCCAGACTTCTCGTGGAACCACGGTCCATCTTGCAAAAACTTAATCAAGATTTCTCCTTCCAAGACTTGTACTTCCACTTTGCATTCCCATTTTCTTCTGCACCAGTCCCTGACAAAATCAATGTTTGGCCTAAGTCCTGCAAAACATTCTAAAGCTATAAACTGGACTCTTTCATTAGAATTGTTGACCACTGTCCTCAACACCGTCAAATAAGGCTTGGCATCAGGCCAATTTGGAATGAGTTTTAGTGGCTCTTATGGCGTTGATCTAAAAAGTCTAGCAACGCACGATGAAGGGACCGCAACTGAATCCCCTGACACGTTTCCTGTTTCTGTCCCTAGACCAACACTCTCGCCATTTGTTCACAACCCCCTCTCTTCGCCATTCTCGCACAACCCTTTCTCTCCATCTATCGCAGCTCGTGGTTGATTATAACTAATAACATTGACCCACATTCATGGTTTATATCATTAAGTGTGTTATTTTTTGTGCATTATTTATTTTACACTAATAAATATTTTCGTATTCACCTAACACAAGCACTCATAGATGATGTTGCTATGAATAAATAATTATTTTTCTACATCTAAATCCATTCTCACAAATGAATGCATTTTTCCTTCCATACCTAAAGTAAATATTAAGTACAATTACTAACAATGCAATACTTCTAATAAATCCTTCTTTATGCCTATTGGCCTCTCAAAAGCACCGATGGATGCTTTTGCTAGTTAAATATAATTCTAGTGCCAAAACAACTTTATTTTAATAATGGTAACAAAAAATTGAATTAATATTTCCGAAATTCAAACCGCAATAAAACATGTAAATCAAATCAGAATTTAAACATTATATAATTTAAATACATCACGGCTAAACGTGTAGCGAAAAAAACTTCGGCATGTCACGAGGATGAGAGGGACATAAAACAGAAAAATCATATCAGCTAGCAATACAAAAAACACGAAGAGATAGGCTATGCACTTTGACCGCAGTATTTTAAAGTTTTTACGAGGCAAGGGTTTTGATCGATGTTATAATCGTATTTTGCAACGGTAATCTTAAAATTCAGTTCGTAGCTATCAATCGATTCTACAGTAACAAAATCGCTCAAGACATAAGAAGAACGATTTTGGGCTTTTTTTCTTAAATCTGAGTCAGGGCGGCAATTTTTATGCGAATCTAACATATCTCATGTTACTGTAGCGTCTAGCACAGGCTACGTGTTATGCAAGTCGGAAGTTAGGGTTTGAAGGCCATGGGCGCGCCGAAACAAAAATGGACGAAGGAAGAGGAACAAGCCCTTCGTGCGGGAATAGAAAAATACGGTCCAGGCAAATGGTCGGCAATTCTCAAGGATCCCATTTTCAGCACCTATTTGGCATCGCGCTCCAATGTCGATCTCAAGGTAACCATAACCCTAACACTAATCGTGACCCTATATTTAATGTTTCAGGTTGTACTTGTAGTGACGCGCAATATTTGTTTACATGCTTCTGGGATTGCCATGTGTAACCCTAATTTGTGTTTTTCTAGTTCTACTTGGTAAATCTTAGTTGAAATGAATGAAATTAAAGATGTTAATAAGGTCTACGAGATGAAGAAGCCTATGAGGGTTGAAACAGAGGTTTTTCATGCAAACACAACAGCCCTCCATATAGGCTGTTCTGTTAGTCTTGCAAAATTTCTAAGCCCTTTTTGATGTTGGATGATCTTGATTAAGAAACTTGCTGTTTTATCTAGCCTCGTCTCTTCAAGCAAGTTGGTTAATTTGTTTACTCTCAAGCTGTCTTCACACTTGATACAGATGTCATTATAATCTGTGCATTCCATGATACAATACCATTCTGTCTCTACCACGATCTTGTTACAAAATAGACATGTTCTTATTTCCCACTCCTCTTTAGTTATTGTCCATTTGCTGGTCGCACCCCTAAGACGACGCGAGCTAGTCCTTAACTGAGCCATCAACATTTTCACCTTCCACTTGATTTCTGCTTTTATGTATACCTTTTCGTCATGTTCCAATTGGGAATTTAACTCTCTTATATAGTATGCTTTCTTCTGCCCAAGTTGCTTGGTCCACATCACTGTCCTGAATTATTTTGTCACATTTTTAAATTTTCTCTTTAGTATTTGGACACTCTTACATGTCAATGCCGCATTTTAGTCATACACTTGTTGTTTTATTTCGTCCATGTGTTTTTCTTTTTGCTTAGCTCTTCCTCTGTCACCATTTCGGGCCATCGATGGGTCTCCATATTTTGTGTCTTCTTTCAGTGACTTAATTGAAGGCATGGGTGGCCCTTTAATTCTGCTCAAGATAAACTTACATCACTACTTAAATGTATCCGTAGTTGTTACACCACATTCTCATCACTTATGTGCTTGTTATTGGTGGGTTTGAACACATGGCACGCTCTGAGACTGTCCCAATTAGCATTGCACCACTACTCCTCAGATAGGGGTTGGGGACCTCTTAGAACACAGTTTGATGGAACTGGCTGCTGCTCCTGTTTTTAATGTGCAGGCAGCCACATAAAACATGTAAACCCTGCAAATAGGAAAACAAAGAATTTTTTTAATCAGAAGCATCAGAGCAAGCATTTTTGGTAAGGTGAACTTTGAGCGGACACTGAAGGTTTCCAACAATCGCTAACCTATTTATTACCAAATCACAATGTTTATATGGTGTAAGTTTTTTTATAATCCCTCCTAAATATGATGTGTGTGTTCTGCTAGGAAAATTCCGGAGGGATTTAGAATAAGAGTGGTCTAATTGGCAAACAGAATTTGCTGCTTGGCATGCAATTTTTGGGGGATTGTGTCTAGAAATATCAGATATCAATTGAATGGAAACTTACAAAAATATTACTCATTGCAATTTGGAAAATTATTTCCTGAATTAAATCACTGGTTGTAAGTACAAAACATGTCTTACTGGCCAGACTTGCCATGATATACAGAGGCTGGCTCCCCTAACATCACTATTAGTTTTTAATCAGGTAAAAGGATGTTCAGGCCTTCCTCGCACAATACATTATTCCTTCAGCTTAATTGGTAAGCTAACTAGTTCTTTGCACCACAGTCCAATTACTGATTCATAGGAAGTCGACTGCTTTTCCATCTTACACACAACTGCATCAGCTTCAGAGGGCATGCTTATTGGGTTCTTAAACAGTTTTTTATTGTGGTGATAAGTGTCTTACCTTGTTCCACAATTGAAAGACAAGTCCAGACAACAGTAATAATGTATTTTGCCAGGCCACTATCAAATGGCTGCTCTGAATAATGAAATTTGTTCAAATTCAACATATTGTACTGGCCTTGAAATTAGTATGTTCATTCAATCAGCAACACCCTCATGGGTTTGCAATCTAGAATGCTTTCTTCCAAGAAAGTTTAAAAATGGTATGAGAGAGAAGACAAACAAAATAACTGTTTCTCCTTTACCATGTGCTATTGAACTATTGTTATATGAAACGAAGAAATGGTGTTTGTTCAAGGGTTCAACTTTAACTGGACAGCTATACACAAGGAACAACATTTTGCAAATATTTCCAAGTGTACATATTCACTTGACATCACTATCCTTCATTTTTTGACAATCTGTTCTTATTGCTTCTGGAATTGATTCCAAACATAATGTAGTGACTATTCTTTGGCACTGAACCCAATGCTTCACATGCTTAGGTGGAAGTATGGACTTTGGTAAATTTTAAGTTACCTGGAATCTAAAACCTTCGTGTTTTCAATTAAGTTTCTCATGACTTTTGGACTCCTTGTAGTTGCAAGTGAAAATTACAGACTTTATGCAAGGTCGAAGAGGACTCAATGACTCGTAACTTTGAGGAACCAAGTGATATCTTTTAATTGTTGCTGGGAAAACCAATCATTCGGGTTCTATATAAAGTACAGATTTAGTCCATTTTTAGTTCAATGTGGTCGAAGAACTCAGAATTTCGAATCACAAACTGTCATCAAGAATTGGACAGTAGCTATGCATTCTTTTGGGTTGTTGGAGTGAAGAACTGGGGAACTATTTAATTCAGCTTTATAAGCACCCAACAATTTGGATCCTTAAAAGCCAAGTGTCACATTTTGATTGTCACTTGTCATCTCAACTAATTGAGTTTTGGATGCATTGTAGATTTAAAAATCAATGTGACTTGACAAATTGGCACTTGAATGTCACTTTGTCACAAGAGTTGTACCATGGCTTTGGAATCTTTCAGTTTTCTAGATGAAAGAGTGAGAGCTTGAGATCTAGCCAATATTGTGAAGTTGTAATTGACATCTTGGATCTTTGACAAAGTACGACATCTTGACTGGCATTGGTTACAAAATATGTTTGGTCTATGAGAAACAAAATAAAGAAAATTGTACCAATGTTCTTAGCTGACGAAAAATAGGTCAGTGGTACTTGAAGAATGTGTTTAGTCATAATAGAGAAGCACTAGGATAAAGGTATTAAGTACAAAGTACTATAGGAACATACACAAAAAAATGGGTATACCTAAAATGGTTAAACTGTGATTGATAAAAGCTATGCACAAGAGTCTTGTAGCTGATGCAGACAAAAATAGTAAGTAAATCATGACAGGAGGCCAATGATGTCATACGTGTGTATCATCATTACATATCACAACAAAAGGGCTAGTGCAGTCTTAGGAGAAAGTTGAGTAACCCCTCGAGAATCTCTTCTAACATCGATGGTTTGTGATCTCTGGTGATAAAGGAAAAACTAGTAATGTTTGCCTGCTTTTGTGCACACAAACAGGGTGAAGACCCTCGGTGTAGATGTGAAGCATATCCACTTTGCTTAGATTGAGACTGGGACACTTTAATACCAGTACACAAAGAGGAACATTGTCTCACTGATCTGTCCCCAACTGAGCATGGGTTGGATGTATCCAATTGGCATTTACTGTTCGCAATACCTGAAGTGGGTTGAAAAAATAAAGTAGTCAATGTTACAACTCTAGGATTCTCGTGTCAGTCTCACATTGACATGGGTAGCAGAAGAAAGTGGATAGACAACCACATGACTCTCTGTATGGATAGTGGTATCTCCCTTGGACCTCATAGTAGATAGTTTATGGACTTTCAGATAGAATTCTTTTTTTGCTAGACTGCACTGAAACGTCTAGTACCGACCCGTACCAGGTCTGAAACGTATTTGGTACAGAAACCGGTATTGGTACTCTCTGGGTACTCTATGGGTACATACCCTCAGGCCCTAGGTATGTACCTGGTATAGAAAACTGTACTCGAGACGTACACAGGGCATGTGGGTACGTACTGGGTACAAAAGATCGTACCTGGGATGTACCCAAGGCCTGTGGGTACATACCCACACCGCGCACACACAATTTTTTTTAAGTGCAAAAAAAAAAAACTTGAGGGCTTTGACTGGAATTGAACATTTGAAAATTCGAGTGAGATTCAATATTGTCAATAGGCTCCCAATGGTCAAGAGAGATGAAAACAACTTCA
This sequence comes from Taxus chinensis, assembly GCA_019776745.2. Taxonomy (NCBI): domain Eukaryota; kingdom Viridiplantae; phylum Streptophyta; class Pinopsida; order Cupressales; family Taxaceae; genus Taxus; species Taxus chinensis. The sequence continues at coordinate 764,526,301 of CM034154.1, read as the reverse complement.
TTTGGTTGACTTACTATTTGGGGGCTTTCTTGTTGCTCCTCAATGGTCCTTTATTCTTCAGTCAATTTGGAAGGCATGGGAACAAGTGAAGCACTTGCTGGTTGGGCAGTCTATCTTTTTTCCTTTCACACTAGGTGCCTGTTGTCGATAGAAAAGAAACCGACAACTAATCAACCTTTTCGCCTAACGCAAAAGGTCAAGATGGAATCATACCAGTTTAATCGTAATTGTACTTAAGAAGTGACTTAAGCATGAGTAGTTTAATATAGGTTAATTAATGAATCAACCTAAGATTTGGGAAAATTCTATTTATTGGCAACAAAGAGGATGTACATAATCAAACAAACGAAGAAGAAACACATCAAGACCACATAAATTTAAACAGATTAATGATGAGATCCTCTGTAAACCTTACCACATTGTATAAAGATAATAATCTCTTATAAACCAAACTGATTTCTTATATGAAAGTTGTTATCAACCTTTATCCGACAGAGTGAAACCTATCAATTAGGAAACCTCTTGAAAAGGTGAAATTTATAAGTGATATATTCTCTTACTTGCCATTTATTTTTCAAAATGTTATAATGATCTTGAAGACGAAAACACAACAGTGAACTAAAGAAAAGAACATAAACAATATTCACATATAAACATATTTACACAAGTGACAAGACAAAAAATAAAAATAGACATTATGAAGAGAAACAAATTTTGCATTTACGAAAGTGTACAATGACTGCTAAAACAGTGTCTTAACAAGAGTCATGATTCAAATCAAGGCCAACATGGCTACAAATTTGCATTTATCTTGAGATCGAAATGAAGATGTCATCAAGGCCTGCTCTGGATATGACAGATAAAATCTGCAATCAGTTTAGATGAGATGCAGAATAATAAATCAGATAATCAGAAAAATGATATTAAAACTGGATATACCTGTTGCATCTGGATTCTCATACTCAAACCTCAAAACAATGTCATCGCAACATCTGTAAGATCACTTGTCTCAGAAAAACATTGCACATAAAATAATTCAGAATGAAAATAATCTTCACAAAAGCTGCAATACCTGATTTCTCATCCCTTGAAAATGTATCTTCCAAGTCCTTTTATAATCTCCTCTTGTACAAAATCAGTTACAACTGGTTGATTTCATTTGGGGAATTTCCAAATAATAAGTTATTACTTTGTCTTAAATAACACTTTATAATATTTCATTTGATTATAAGTGAAGGTCTCGGGCAACTTTAAATACACATGACATTTTAATGAGGCATGAGACAGTAAATCAGGGGCCCACCAAATATCAATGCACTAAATAAATATTAACACATCCATAAAGCATTTTGGTTCCTTTAAAAGTAAACACATCCTCACCATCAAAACAACTATCAAACTTAAAACTGCAAATATGCCAACCAAACTCATATATACACATATATATATATATATATATATATATATATATAAAATATAATAGACCATCATCATATGTTTACCAATCACAATCCAAAATATTAAGTATCCACAAATGATTAATGCATGTATATCAAATTCATCAGTCTAGACTCTAAAGTATCATAATTAGTCTTCTCCAGTTAGGTCCAACAAAGGGGTTCCTGCCTTTGTAGTCATCTCAACATACTCTTAGGGCTCAACTGGTAAGATGGTGCGAATAACGATTTTTGTATCTTCTTCCACCTCCAACTTGACTCTTTTCAATGCACCTGTCACCTTAGGTACAACAGAAGAGGACCTAGCACGCCTAGAGGGCAGGGGTGAGTCATGTGAATGCGAAGGTTGATTCTGCCCAAGTAATAATGGTGAGGTAGTGGAAGGTAATACATTGCGAGGAGGTAAACAAGATGAGGCATATTGAGCAGACTGGTTTGAAGAAGAAATATTATGATCAACATGGGCATGTTTGACATTATGTAAAGAGGGGTTATAGATACTGCGGGAAGGCTGAGCATGGGGGTAGGACTCAATAACTTGCAATACTTCTTGTAGGCATGGTTCGTTTGCATCAAAGTGTACAAAAACTCAGGTAGGACCATGTCCCTGAAAGGGTCTCCTACCTCGAAGTGTACTAGCTCCCCTTTGACCACCCCTAGGTGAGCCTCTCTGCCAATGTGGCTGACCTCGAAAACTATCATGTCCCCAAGAATGATGGGACCCAGATCTCCTAGAACCTCCCCAACCATCCCATCCAGACATGCTTGCAATACTGAAAAGGAGAGACAAATACCAATAATTTAACACACAAGAACATTAATCTTGCTACAAAACAGAGTAATCTTCAGTCCCAACCACAACAACAGATGTCAATCTATATTGAAAAAAAACATTGAGCTCTGAAATTGAAAGAAAAATATGCATGTACTCTCCAAGACAGTTTTCCTCAAAATCTCCACGTTTCATCCCCACTTATTCATTTTTAACAGTCAACACGCATTTCAGAAAGAAATAATCATCTCCAGGATGCTATTGTTTTCTTTCTAAACAAAATCAAACGCCTGTTTGATTTCAAACTTATTTATGAAGATTTGAAGAAAAATATTCTTTCAAAATGTACATGCACAGACAACAAAACTTGCCCAAACTTAGTTCCATTCTGTTCCAAGTCTTATTATTGCCTTAAAACCCACATACTGGAATATGACCATCAAAAGCTGAAACCCAAATCCTCATTTGTTTTTTCTTTCTTAAAAAAGAATTGGGCACATCCTCATTAAATGCATGCATCAACATTATCTCCTTTTCATCACAGACCATAATGAAAGAAGAAAAATCTCAAAGATTATGTTGAATAACCAGACCGAATATTGCTAGAGCCAAAATAAACTTCAAACTCACAGTCAGTATTTATCCTTCAAACCATTCAATAGACAATGCAACTATTTAAAAACAACTAAAAGATTATCTTGTTTTCATCGAAACATGCATTTCTATTGCGACCCAGAAAGAAAATACACGACACAAAATTCCTTTTGACAAGCTTCCACAATAATAAATATCCAACTTGGCCGTAGTCAAATAAGCAACTGGGCTTTATAAGGGCACATTTCATCTATTATGAACAACGGAGAGCTCAATACTTAAAAAAAATTACTTCATGCTTTGGAGAATCGAATAAGAATTCGAAAGAAATCATCTTTATGTCTTGCAAATGACATCTATTTCACCATTTATAAAATTTTAAAGCTTGTAGATGGGTATGAGAAATAACTACCCAAGGCAGATTTAAAATTCCAAAGATAAAATATCCAATATAAACTGAGCAAGAACTGCCGCGTTTCACTTTGCATGCACAACAAAATCAACTCAGGCAAAGGAAAACAATTGTCTAAAGATAGTTCATACTTGTCGAACTTTGCCACATACCTTCTCACACCAAAGACTCTAGTTCACAACCAACAATACCAACTCGCCCAAAACCAGAAACATATAGGCTCGAATCACTTCACAACACAAAATGCTGAACAAATGACTCAAAGATCAAAACTCCCATAGTTCAATGCCCATACGAGACAATTCAATGCACAGGTACTGCATTTGCTCACCACCACCAGCTCCACCATTACCCATTTGCCAGCTCATTTCCTCGAAAAACGGTGTTCAAGGATAGTGATTTCTACTTTGATTTAAATGAGAAACATTCAATATGCCAAACCTTCGCAAAGATCACCTTATAATATCACCTTCCAAATGCCATTCGAGCTATGCCAAATCATATTAATTAAACACTTAAACCATGGCAATAGAAATTTCCAGAGTTAGAATAGAACATTTTAATTGCATGGCTTAAACCTTTATTGCTTCTGATATTTGTATTTGATGTGGAAACAACACATTTGAAATGAAAAAAGCTAGGTGGAAAGATACTGTCAATTGATCAATTTTTACGGCCAACTGAAATCACTTTCAAAATATCATCTTTGCCTACTGCCACGTTCGAACAAATTATTTCCAGAACGGGAAAAATAAGAATATCAAAATGCGAGCTTGGAAGCCAAACAAAGATATCATGAAGTGGAACTTAATCTCCATTATTGACAACTCACCATCCATGTTGGTAAACAAAATGACAAATATATATATCAATCTCATGAAGATAGCTGACAAAATTAAAGAATGCCACGAAACCACTTAGTGTTAGATAAATTAAATAATGCATTAAATACCTAGTGGCCCCCTGCTTGACTCATTGTGAATGCATAACAAGTGAGAAGTAATGGGAAATATTTGTGACTTATTTGAAAAAGAGGGGTGTTAAAATTTCATCAATAACAGTGCCAAGCCTACAAATCAATTTGGTGGAATATGAAATATGACAAGATTCTTGCCTTGACAAGAGGCTGATCTAGCCTCCTTTGGTTTGAGAAAAGAATTAAAATATTTCATGACTTGTACAGATTTGACAAGTGGATGGAATGGATAGACCTTAAATCTTTCTATACGCTTCTCAATCTCGGTTCAGAATGTATGCAATTCTTAGAATTGCTTTCACAGCTCCCTCAATTGGACTAATTATGGAGGATGAGAATGGCTTTTGGGATACTATGAGGTGGCTATAAGGGCCCCTCTCCAAGAGGCTACCTCCACACAACTTTATGAAAAGATTGCCTTCTCCCCAAAACCTTTCTCTGGGCCTTAACACTAAGTGGAATGTTTGTGAGCCCATTTGTAGATGGACTCATAGATTTAATGTTTTGTGGTCTTCTTGTATTCAGTCAAAGCTAGTCTATTTCGGTACGGGTAGGGTACGTTGAAATAGATTTTTTTTAGAAACTTCGAGAAAGGTATGCTTTCGGTACATTTATATATATAAATATTTATAAATATGTATATAAATTTAAAGAAGCATTTGCATACTATTGAAATTTAAAGAAGCATTTGCATACTTATGGAACATGAAAACAGATTTCAAATCTTTGACAATTGAGACTTGAGTTTGTATTGATTCATAAAGTTCAAAACATGATAGTTAATAACTTAATACGTTCAAGTTCTCAACTTGCTTCGCTTTCAGTTTCCTAAGGCTAAAAGCCTAGAACATATAATCTAGATGATCCTCAAAATCCTCTTCATGGATGGCACTTGCAGCTCCACTCCCCTCTAGCTCCACTATTGAACCCTTGTGAAGGGCTCACTGGAAATTTCGTCATCAATGCCAAGTAGTGAAACATTAGACAAACAAACAGAAAAAGCCTTAAAGTCCGCGGATTCATGTTTAATGTCCCAAAGCTTGTTAGGACCTCTAGTATACTCTTTCGTCTTATGTGTTAAGAGGTGCAACTTGGAATGTACGTATAGTAGATCCTCAGCCTTCTTGGATGCCAACATGGTGCGTGTGGCTAAGTGGATGAAGCCATAAGTACTCCAATTTCGCTCTGTAGAAGAATTATTAGCCACTTGTAACAAAAACAAAGTATTATTAATATACAAAAAGGAGTGCTATTATCTTAAATTTTGATTGTTAATTGGTAATTAGAATATCAAATAACAAACTTCATACTTGTGAGAGCAATTTAATCACAATAGTCGTAGGTACTTGGCATCACGGCCATGTATAATCCACCACTTGATTGGAGTCATGGTGGCCTTGTCACAAAGAGCCTTTTACCTCTCCCATGCTACCTTCTCCAGATAAAAACATCCCCATCTCATTGTGAACTGCACTAGATATAGCTGGATTAGGAAACAACCCTCCTGAATGCTGCCGTCGTCCAATTTGCATCCTCTTGGTCATCATATAGTGGCTGCTTGCCAGGTAACCCCAACTATTTAATTGCTATAATATTCGGGATTTAAGGCATAGGCAAGGATATGCAATGGGGTGGGCATTTTGTTCCACTTTTTCATGACCACGCTTTTAACTTCATTATAAATTTTTTCCTCAGTGTCTTGCTGTTAGGCTTTTATGATTTCTTTTATTTTCTCAAGCATGGAGTCAATGCCATCATAAATTTTTCCAACGCAAGCACTATCTTTGTCTACAAATCTAATCATACAAAGGACAAACTCTGTAAAACTCAACAAATACTCAACTCTTGCCCACCAATCATCATTAAGGATTAATGCCTTTATCTTTTGGGCTCTCTCTGTATTTGCTTGCCTCCAGATGGTCCAAACATTGTCAATCACCATGCTACTCAACAGCATGTTTCACCTTCACAAGTTGTCTCAAGACGAGTGTGCGAGAAGCAAACTTAGTCTCAACAACCTATTAAAAAGGAATGAAAAGAATTCAATAACAACACAAATTGAAAATGATTTAAAAACTAAATATTAAAATGAACTTAAAAAACTTAAAACTTAAAACTTATGAGTTGTTCCCTTACCTTTAACAACTCCAACTTCTAGAATGTTTTGAAAATGGCCTGAGACATGTGATGGTTGGTGTCAAACATCTGAATCTCATTTGCCTCTATGTAGATTTTCTCAATCCATGTGATTTTCCCAATCTTCTACACCATCAAATTCAAGGAGTGTATTGCACATGGTATCCAAAATATGTGCTCGTACTTGCCTTCTACTATCAACATTGTTGCCTTGCAATTTTTTGTATTATCCGTGATGACTTGGACAACATTTTGAGGCCCCCTGACTTAAAAAACCTCAAATAGAATGTAATGAATTGGGCATCTTTTATTTCCCCCCTCACAATCAACAACCTTCAGAAACATTGCCCCTTTAGGGCTTTATTGCAATAATGTTGATAAGAGGTTTGTTTTAGGAGTCTTTCCATTCATCCAATATAATAGACACTCCCGAATCCTTCCAAGAATCTCTTAATCGGTTGTAAAAATGTCTGTATGTGTTCCACTTCTTTTGCCAAATATATGTTTGAATCTTATTATAGTTAGGACTTGTATACCCCTGTGGTGCGTCATTAATGGCCCTCACCATCTGCTGCCAATATGATGACCTTAGCACATTGAATGGTAGCTCACATACATAAACACAATGAGCCACCAATTCATTTGCAATTTCTCTCTTCTTCATGTTGAATGTTTTTTGTAGAGGCCCTTTTGTTCTCTTTCTTGTTTTGGTATCTTCATCTAAAGGAGTTTCACCTGGAACAATTTCAGTATGACTATCAATGAAAGGATGGAATGATGGTGGTGTTGGTGGTTTTTCCATGACCCTTTGCTGCAAAGAAATGGTTTTAGAGCGAGCTCTTGCAATTTCAAAGTTAGTCTCCTCTTACTCTCTTACGTACATAGCTATTTTATTCTTCTCCACCTTACATGTTTTAATGACTATCCTCGTAACCACAATTAAATGAGCTTTCAAACGGGTATACGAGAACTTAAATGTGGTGCCACAATGGGGGCACATCGAACCACGAACACCACCAGCGACAATGAGCTGTAGCACTTCCACATGCCTCCATAAAGGAGAATGAGGATCTATTTTCTATCAAGCCACCTAGAATACTTCTTTGTGTTCCTCCCTCATTGCTTGCTTCCCCATGCCCCCCCCTGAAGCTGAACTGGATGCCATGACTACAACTGTTTAATTTGTTTTAACCTACAATGAGAGATATTTTTTAAAACATTGCTAAATAATTTAATAAACAATTAAAAACAACAATTACAAATTATACAATTAATTTGTTAACCCCTACATGCCATTCTCTGATTTTGATCACCAAGTTGGCCATAAATGGTGCGAGGTGAGAGCATACACAGAGGGTAGACGTTTAAGTTTTTAATGAATTCAATTTAAACTTTAAAATAAAAAATACAAATACATATCTAATTAAAAAAATTAAATAGTTAAACCCTAGGGCTTATACGTCTAAGTTTGCCAAAAATGGTGCGAGGCTAGAGCATACATATAGAGTAGACGTTTAAGTTTTTAATGACTTCAATTTAAAACTTTAAAATGAAAAAACGAACACAACTAATTTAAAAAATTAGACAATTAAACCCTAAGGCCTACATGTCAATCTTTGATTCTGATCACCAACTTTGCCATAAATGGTGCGAGGTGAGAGCATACACAATGGGTAGACGTTTAAGTTTTTAATGAATAAATGCAACTATTTAAACACACTTAGAGATATCAATCTCAAGGTGTTTATATTTGATTTTTTACATAAGTTAGGGGCCTCGAGATTGATATCTCTCGGCGTATTTTAGATAAATGTATTTAAGATATCTATTATAGTCTTATACAATACCTCTGCGACTATGGTCTCTTGATATTCGCAACTGGAGTAAAACAATTTTTGAATGTTCTTTGGTTTTGCTCTCCTCATGTGGGTCTCGATGATGCACTCTACAGACAAAAAAACGTCAAGCCTCGTACTCCCATCGTGCCCTCTTGCTTTGCTTCTGCCTCTCCCCCTTTCCTGCCGAGTTTTTCTCCTTCTACGTCTTATACAATACCTTCGCGACTAGGGTTTCTTGATATTCGCGACTGGAGTAAAACAATTTCTTTGCCCTCGTTTTTCCTTCCTACGACTGGAGTTTTTACTAATTTCTAAAATCCGCGACTGTATTAAACCTCTCCCTTTGATTTACCCTCACGAATGGAAGAAAGAACAACTCTCCTTCAGGATATTATATAGCATGGTGCAGTGGCCACGATAATTCCATTCAGGATTACAGTTAGTAGCGTTTGAGTTTGTAGGGATGCTTGAGGGTATATTATTTGGCGCTGTGATTTCATGCCCGTGATTCCAGTTCGAAGCCTGTGGTTTTAACAATATCGAGTCTTGCAAATCCATCTTTGAGTTTGGTGATCTGCGAGCCTGATATTCTTCTCTGCAACTACGATGGTGCTTGACTGTAGGGGTGCTCGACAACCTGGTCATGTTTCCTACTCCCCTGTACATGTTCTACCCACAACTCCAAACGTGGGCTCTGCGAATTGTTTGGCTTTATGCCCACACCAACACTCAAATAACTCGATCATCTGGGGGACTCCCCTAGCCTTCCCCTCTCTTTAACTCCACTTCAAGCAGTTCATCCACCACCAATGTCCCCATCCAATTCAGCTGTGCAGGCAAGTTATTTCGCAGGGAGAATAGAACAAGGACAACACGTGGGAGGACTACCCAACATAATTGAGGAACTATTACACAGGTTGGAAATCGTTGAATCCAACAGGGCTCTCCGAACGAAGGTCTTCGAGCTTACTTCACGGATGAAGGTGGAAACAAATAATATCTCTCTACGGAGATCATTGGTAAATACCACATCACACTCCACTCCCAACATCGTCAACGTCCAACTGCAAGCTGAGATACTGGATCTAATACACAAATAGGAAGAGTTCAAAACTCAACATGAAAATATCAAACAACAAATAAACTCGGGCCCAAGTGGTTAAGGGAAAGGGCACCGTTCCTCCTCCTCTGGCAATAGTAGAAGAAGTGGTGCAGGAAAAGTTGGTAGAGGAACAAACCAGGCGGGCTAGGGAACACAACCTCAAGGTGAGAGGGCTGCTCACACCTCCCCCTTCTTCGGACCTGATGGCTATTGGGTCTAACTTTCTCACTGAGAAATTGGAGCTTCCAGATGTACAACTTGATAGGGCATGGCTTGGGCTAGACTCAACACTTTTCCTCCGTTTCAAATCAGCTGAAGACAAGCTTAGGGCGCTCAGAGCCAAGCGTAAGCTATTCCCCCTTTCCAATAAGGTCTTCCTTGATGAAGACCTCACTAGAGGCTAGGCTATCAAAATCAAACAATCTCGTGAAGCAGTGATGGCAACTAGGAAAGCAGGCAAGTGGGCTCTAATTCGTAATCTCAGACCTGTTATCTGAGGCTCTTTCCCTCTCGGTTGGGCTCCCGGGTTAGGTCCCAAATGATGGCCGCGCTGGGAGAAGCGACAGAACAAGGGAATTTCCATCACATGTTGGAATGGTAATAAGTTATTTTGGTCTATTCCAGGAGTACTATATGATGCTCTGGGTTTTTCAGACCTCCTTTTTGTCACAGAGACTCATGAGAGTCCTGTTCGTCCTCTCCAAGAGATTAGGGGTATCACTGGCTTTCTGTTTACATGTAGGAGACCAGGAGCTGTGGTGGTGTTAGGGGATCAAGCGGGGTTGTTTGCTTGGTCAGAGACATTTTCCAAAATAGAATTTCAGTGGTTGCTGCGGATGAGTTTGCCCGCTTTCTTTGGGTTAGGTTTAGACAAACTTCACCCCACCTCAGAGACTTGTTTATAGCGGTTTGCTATTTTCCCCCAGCTTCCTCTCCTTATGCCATTCACAATGGCCCAAACGGGGACCCTTTCTTTGACCTTTATATAGGTATTTCTCATTTTTCAGCGGTTGGAGAGGTTTTCCTTTTGGGGGACTTCAATGCGTGGACCAAAAACCTCCAGGTCCCTTTGCACAACAGGATTGGTGATGTGCTTTGTGCTTTCAAGGTGGATCCTGACTCTATTGGTCTTCAAAGAGAGTTAGAGGACTATGTAGGACCTTTGACGTCCTATGGCCGACATCTATTACAGATGGGAGAGTCTAATGAGCTGCTGATTTTGAATGGTGTTTCGTGTTTTCTTGACTCCAGGTTCTTCACTTATACACCTCACTATGGAGGGGTTAGCGTGGTGAATCACATCTTAACTACCCCTAACCTAGTTCCTTACATCCACCACTTGTCTGTCTCCTGCATCCCTCTTGCTGATCATCTGACCCTTTCCTTCTCTCTACAGGTTGATCCCCTAGGTCCTGCCTCCTTTCCGCTGTCCTCCACGCACTATTATGAAGTTTGATAATGGTGACCTTGAAAACTTTTCCACCCATCTTCGTCAACTTCTCCCCCCTGAGCCTCAGTTCACCTCGCTCTCTATAAACATGAAGTACAAACTCATCTCTTCCATTATCCATGAGGCTGCCTCGAATTCCTACCCCTATATCACCATCACCCTTACTAACAAAAAAACTTGCCCTATGAATCAGTGGTATGATGAGGACTGTAAATCCCTTCACCGACATTTTCACTTTGCTTCTGTTCATGCTCTCATCCTTTCCCTCTCTTAAGTCCGCTTATCGCCACCTCCTTCGCCACAAGAAACACATTTTCATCTCATGACAAATACGGGAGCTCCGTGAGTACCTTTTACACTCTTCTAAGCATTTATGGCGTACCATTCTCCCCCACATTTTCCTCTTCTACAGGACTTGGATCCTAGCTCCATGTATGCTCATACCTCCACTCTTTATGACGTCCCTAGCCAACCCCAGATCTGGGTTGTGTCCCCACCTTCTGCTTGTCACATTTTCACTCACACGAATGTTAAAAATGCCAATTCAGCCATTAATAGTAGCAAAGTAGCGGATGAGGAGGGCTTCCAAGCAAAATTCTTCAAGGAGGGACTTGGCATCTCGAACAACTATTTAGTGGATCTCTTTAACCAAGTGGTTTGTACAGGTTTTCCGGGGTCTTGGTCCCACCACATTATTCACCCCATCCACAAACTAGATCCTACCTCTGATCTCAACAACTACAGAACGATCATGGTGGGTCACACATTCGCCAAGCTATATGCTACAATGCTTCACATGCGGCTTTCAAAGATTCTGGACCAGATTCACTACAGAGCTGGGGGACAGGCGGGGTTTCGACTAACCTACTAGACCATTGACCACATCCTTGCTCTTCGGGCCATCATTGAGGAAGCATGCCACCGTTCTTCCAAGATTTTTTGTTGCTTTGTTGACTTTCGAAAATCCTTTCACTCTATTCCACGGGAAGCTCTCTTCTAAAGGCTTAGAGAGATTGGCATTTCCGAGACTCTTTTAGCTGCCATCACGCGCCTATATGAGGAGGTTATAGGCCGCCTTTGTACTGCTACTGGGTTCTCTGACTTCATTAGGTGTACTATTGGGGTCAAGCAGGGTTGCACTTTGTCTCCTACCTTGTTCGGTATTTATATTGATGAGTTGGAGTAGTTTCTCAGGGATCACATCCAGGAGGGGGATGGTTGTTTTCTCCACCAAGTTCTGATCTATATTCTCCTTTTTGTGGACAATGTGGTCCTTGCCTCCTCCGTGGAGGGTTTACAGAGACAACTGGATGCTTTAGCCCTCTTTTGTGACCACACGCAACTGACAGTTAACCTGGGTAAGACCAAAGTTATGATCTTCAATGGCCTGAAGACATCTAATTTTCATTTCTTCTACAGGGGGAAGGAGTTTGAGATCACCAACTCTTACACTTACTTGGGATTACTATTTTCTGGACTTCGCTTTAGTTTACAACCGATGCTTCACCCTCGGGTTAATAAGGGCTATGGCTCCTTGGCAATCTTGGAGAGACAGTGCTTCGACCATCACTACTAGGACATCCTGTCCAAGATGTTCCTCTCAGACTCTCTTGTCAGGCCCATGGATCTTTATGGCTCTGAGCTTTGGGGGCCCTCCTTACTTGAGTCTGATTAGGATGCAGTGGAGAGAGTTCAGATCCTTCTTCTCAGACGTATCATCAGATGCAAGGAGACGGTTCCCCACAATATCATCCTGGCAGAGTTTGGGGCTCGTCCCTTTAGGTTGGAAGCAATTCTTGGCCTTGTTTCCCTCTTGCATCGCATTCAGGGACTTGCTTATTCTTCTGCGGGAAGAGATAGGTATCCCTACCTTGCTTACTGCTCCTCTGAGGCTATTGCTTCGCCTGATCATTTTGGTCGATCTTGTTGTTGGTATGCCAGAGTCTCACGACTACTTGAGTCTATTGGGATTTAGACAGATCACCTCCCACGATACGGTTATTCTTTGGACGCTCCCGCCCATCTCCTTCTGGGCAAGCAGGATCTGAACAAAATCTCTAGAGCTAATATCTACAGACAGTTCATTTAGTGCACCTGGACTAACCCCCAGGGTGGGTTATGTCCGAAGATGGCCTTCTATGCTGCGCATTTTCTTCAAGTCGATAATGGTCTTATTTCTCGGCCCCAATATATTTCTCGACATTGGATGCATGCCCTTTGCATTTCCCTGGGTCAGTTTAGAGTTGGCTCTCATAGGCTATGGTTTGAGTGTGATCATGAGATTGACTGTTTTGAGCGTATTTGCTAGCTCTATTCCCTCTAGGAGGTTGAAACGGAAGAGAACTTTATCTTCCGGTCAATGTTTTAAAAATCGTAACCGGACTCAAAACCGGCCGAGGTCCGGACCGGAACCGAACCGGAACTGGACCAGAACTGGACCGGTTCAAACTTAATGAACCGGTTTACTAAAAAATACATAAAATTATATATTTTTAATGAAAATAATATATTTGAAAGGTTAAAAACCATAATTCCAACAATTACACACAAAATATGCATAGTTTGCTCATATATATAGTACATAGTTGGAATACTCGCATTCAGCAAATACTCGGTAGACCCCCAAAAAACAAACTCGGGAATACTCGGCCAATACTTGGGAATACTCGGCAACTTAAAAAATACTCAAATTTCTTTAAAAAAACATAAATTTGCAGCCAAAATCGTGTATTTGCAGCGTTTTCTTTCATTGCTATTAATGCTTTCTTTTTGTTGGGAACTTTATGATAGCATTCAATTTTGTGTCTGAGGATGCACAAATTGGAGTGTAAACACAAAAAAACTCTTAAAATAGCAAAAAAAACCTACGCATCTGTTGATATGTGAAGTCAACATTTGAATGAGCAGGTTGCGACCAAGCTGGCAGGTGGGACGATTAGTCCGAGCACGGGAGAATACTCGCCGAGTTTTGGAAAGCTGTCCAGTATTTTTAATTACTAATCTGTCTACAGGCAACCAAAGCTCATGATTCTTTCAGAAGATTGCACGAAGTTGCTTGGTCCAATAAGGTGCAAAAATGGATTTTATGAAAATAAGAAAAATATTGCCATCAATGCGTAGAGCTCGAGAAAATATACACTTTTAGAAAAAACGGCAACTGAAACGGAGCCACATAATGAAAGTTATGGTACATGCAAGTTTTTGCTGCTACATCTTCTTGGACCCTTTCCAAAAATGGCAATTTTTTTTCTATACTTAAGTTTTCTTCACCAAAAATCCAAAAAAGGAAAGAAATGCCTAAAAAAGAAAAAAACCCTGACTCGGTCGGTTCAAGATGAAACCGGACCGGTTCGAGATGAAACCGGACCGGTTCGATCGGTTTGGTACTAAACCAGCGGGTTCCTTACAAAACCGGTTGGTTCAGTACCAAACCGGTCGAACGGTCTAGTTTTTTAACCGGTTCATGTTCAAAAACTGTCCGATTTTTTAACCGGTTCATGTCTAAATATGTTGAACCGGTCAAACCGGCCGGTTTCGGTTCAACCGATTTTTAAAACACTGCTTCCGGTGCCCCATTTACTATGGGATCAGAGGGAGATTTCACTGTCTGTTCAAAGAGCATCCGACATTCACAAACTTCTTCAAATACTATGATCAGAGGTGCCTTGCTCTCTATCTGCAGTTTGCTCTTAGGTTTCGGGAAGAGACCCTTCAACCTCCTTTTAGACAGACGAATTCACGGCATATCACTTCCTTTATTACGGTGCTCTCCCCTGGGAGGGGCACTAAGCGACAGAGTGATACCAATCCTGATTCCCAGACGAGATCAGTCCGGACTTGAGGCACTATTTCACAGACCAAGGACGTCCAGACACACACGAGGTCGAGGCTTTCTTCTCATAAATGGCCTTTGAGATCCACCATACGAGCACAAAGAGTTCATCCCCACCTGGGCATCGACTCTCCAGATTTTGCACAGCCTCTAATATCGGGCTTCGGCACATTACTAGCTTCTTTCAGTCGGCCTTGGATGTTAGATGAGGGGGTCTCCTCTTTTGCGTCTTCCTTTTCTTCCTTCGCATGTTCGGGTTCTTCTAACTTCTGCAAGCTTTTTTCTGGGCCCCTCTTTTTGCCTGTTCTTCTCTTCCTTCTCTTTTCTGGTTGTTGTCGGGGACCTTTTGGTCCTCTTGCTAGACTCTTGTCTTTGTTTGGGTGCGGTCCCATTGACCTACTTTTGTGGTCATTCGTTGGACATTTAATATATTTATCTTATCTTATCTTATCTAGTTAGAAAACGTCTAAAAGTTGACCAAAAACCTATCAAGCTTTGCCAGTATAAGCTGATCTGCTTGTTGGTGATTGTTCCATGTGAAGTCCAAACCATACCCTTCAAAATCAGTAAATCCAGCTTCCATACATAAGCTGTTAAAATCACACATGGCGTGAGTTACGTTGAGAGTGCCACCCCGTTTCTCTGAAGCTCTTAGTATAGCATTAAAATCCCCCTCTAAAATCCACTCAACAACCTAAACACAACTGTTAAGGGCAGCTAACTGAGCCCAACATTGTTCTTTCTCAACCTCCATCGGTCTATAGACATTGGATAAAAGATAGTGCTAAGACCTTGCATTTTCCTTTACCAACACATTAATGAACTGAAAAGCAGATGAGATGAAGCAGCACTGCCAGTCCTTAGGATTCTAACAAATAGCTAAATCACCAGTAGTCCCCACTACATCAACATTAAACCACTGACAGCTCCTTCAAACCAGAGGGACAAAATCCTCCAATTGAGACTTGGACACCTTTGTTTCTTGATGCAAAAGAATGTTGGGCCTGTACTCTTCCACCAGTCGCCACACCAATTGGCATTTGCTAGGGGCATTCAAACCCTTGATATTCCAACAGAAGATTTTCAGAATGACCTGGTGTTGGGATTACCCTGGCACCCATCTACCTGTCAATTAGCTTTCTCTAGCTACCCTGCTCTAAGTTAGCTGTAGTATCTTGTTGAATTTTGTCTTTATCTGATTTTCTTCCCTTAGAGGGGCTAGGACCAACCGACAATTAGGACTTAGAAGCAATAGAAGCCAAAGTCTACTCGATTGTTTGAGAGGAAGCCTGACCGATTCCTTAAAAGAAGATTTGGGAGCAATAACATCATCTCTTTCTTCATCCTTATGCCAAAAATTTCCAATTTCCTTGAGGAAGTTACCAACAGTAACCGGATCAAGCTTTAATCTAAGAGCCATGGCCACCTCTTGATCTTCAGAAGGCTCGCGAAGAGAGATGGAGATGTTTTCCTTTTCCTGAATTATCTCCACCCTCTTTTGGAACGATACTACTTAGTTCTCAAAAGAATGTTTGGAAAATGCCTCCACACTCGGGGCCTCCGAAACCAGCTTAGCCTTAGTGCCAACCACATT
Organism: Taxus chinensis; assembly: GCA_019776745.2. Classification (NCBI taxonomy): domain Eukaryota; kingdom Viridiplantae; phylum Streptophyta; class Pinopsida; order Cupressales; family Taxaceae; genus Taxus; species Taxus chinensis. The sequence goes on along the minus strand of CM034154.1, from coordinate 764,510,138 downwards.
CGATTCCAGAATAGGAGTAGACACCAGTGGACCCAGAGAATTTTTTTCCCCCATTGTGACGTGATTACCATCATTCATAGATTTAGATTGTAGCAGGTATTGCCCTGGAAGAAAGAACTGCTCATGATGTCTCCATCGATTCCAATCCTGAGATTTCTCTTAGCTACCACCTTTCCCCAACCTTCATCCTCTTAAGTTACCTACAGTATCTTGCCGCACAAGGTTGGGGAAAGGATGAGGAACTAGTTGCAGAAGATTTCCTTTGAACATCTCCCCCCTCCTTGAGAGTCGAGAGCCTCAAGACAAGATTATTTGGTAATCTTGCAAAATCGAAAGCACCAAAACGGTAAACATTCATAATCCAAATCTTGTTTCGAAGTTCCAAAGGAAGAGGTCAACTGAATAGCTTGGGGCATGGGTTTAGCTAAATCCATCAAAACAAAAAGGCAAGTGTAAGAGCACAACTCTCCCGGGTTAGTGGCCTCTGTCATGCATACATACTGCCCTAAAGGTGCTGCACATTGCCAGACAATTTCCTCATCCTCGTATTCAGGAGAAAGCTTGTACAATCTTACCCAAATCGTAACCCTTCTAAGCAATTCTTCTGATGGATTAAAATTGGATGACCATTCCCTCAGATATAACCCGACATTCCTGAAGTACCACAGACCCCCTTTAAACACACAATCCTGATTAGAAGGCGACTGGAAAGTAACCTGAAAGTAGCCTTGAGTAAGAAGACTAATTTCTGGGTGCACACGAATATTCCAATTTGTCCCCATCCAACGCTTAAGGGCCTTCAGACGAGGCCATGCCTTGATGAAAGGAAAATAAGAGCTAAATCAGATAATCGTTGATGCCTGCGATCCATTACACATTCCGGAATATCCACAATTGGAATATCAACCAAAATATTTACCACAAACTGACCATCCAGGGAAAACTGATGAAGATGAGGTTAATCCAGCTGAGCAGATTTAACCACCTCCAGAGAAGAAGGATAAGTGTTTTTCTGTAGAATTTCTTCAACTGATTTCCTACTCTCTGCATTCAAGCTATAGGCATTGAAAAGAATTTGCAACTGCTCAAGTGGAAGATTTTGCAAAGTAGCCGAATTGAGCTGAAAACAATCCACAAACTTGGCCACCAACAGCTGATAAGCCCCCTCCTTGGAGCCAGCTGATCCAACAGAAGCCTCTGCATAACCCCCATCCCGAACTCCATTTCCTGCCGAAGGCAGAGTGCCAATTTCCACTCCGAGTGATGTCTCACCACTCGCCACCTTGTCACACTGCCCCTCCACCCTAATTTGTTCCCCTACACAAATTCATACCGCTGCCCTTTTTCGCTCCTCTACCATCTTCGCTCCATCAGTAATGTGCATGATATTTTCTTAAATGTGAATCATGCTTACTTATAAATCGAGGGCTTGATATTCAAATGTATGTAGTCATATTTGAATTTAAATTGAAATGTTGACCTTACGATTCACTGTGCTTACATTTCAGCCCATATAGCAACTCATGAAATAAAATGTATTCCAATCACGAATAATATTTCTTTAACTCTTTGGTTATTGCACGATGTAAACTGCATAATATACCATCTTGCTTATTTTTTAACAGAGGGTATACAACATCGCAGTTTTTTTTATATTGAATGATTTAGCAAATTCATTTCCTGTCCATTCAAAAGAAAGTGCAAGTGTGCTTATCTTGATTCAACGAGTTTAAATACATTCATGATCATGAGCCTGTTCCATGATGAATGCCAAAAATAAATCTTAGCCCTTGGTCATGATTAGTTTTGGTCATCCGATTTGACTTGTTTCGTAACTGCTTAAAGTAATCTATAAACATTTAACATCCCAACACTCTCCTTAAGTGTTTATTGGGCATATATGTGATAAAAGGGGGTTGACATCACATAGTCACCCTTGATGATGAGTTCCTCTTGGGTAACAATAACAAATGTACTTGTCAAAGCACCTATAGTATTACTGTGAGATACAATGTTATTGATCTTTGTAAATTATCCACTCATAGCTGATTCCCTGACTCTAGATCCTATGTTTTGTTTACATTGCTATCTCAAGAGGGAAATAATAAAACTCGATCTTGTTTTTAAGATTTGTTTTTTTCACAAAGCAATAATGAATAATATTCATCTGGATTTATCCTTGTCAAAATGTTACATCTGACGATTCAGATCTCACTACTGGATTCACTCATAGCTGATTCCCCAACTTTTTCAGATCCTATGTTTTGTTTACATCATTATCTCAAGAGGGAAATGATACAAAACTCAATCTTAGTTTTAAGTTTGGAATTTTCATAGATCAATGATGATAATATTCTTTTGTATTTATCTGTGTCAAAATGCTTACGTCCAACAATTTGGATCCTATATTGGACCCATCTTCAGGGTAATAAACACTGGACATAAACATATTTGACACAGATAAATCCAGAAGGATATTGATCAAAGCTCAATCTGTTTCAAGGTTAAATGTTCTTTTTGTAGCACTTGTAGACCAGAAAAATATCTTAGTAAGATACAAAGATCTGTTGGCGAGAAAATATTGTCAGGTGGACAAATTGGTGGGTATGTGTCAATGCTCTGAGACTCTAGGTCCTTCTGTTTGAATGGTGTAACTCTATTTATTATCTTTGCATAAAATTAAAATATGTGGTGAGCTAAAATTTATGGATCTAACAAGAACACTCCACTGAACCTGTAATGAAATCTTGTAATTACTTGCAAGTGAGGAATTTGCTGAGGAGATAGGAAAGGGAGTATGAAAAAGGAAGGGGGGTATTAATATCTCAAGTAGAAAATCAAATTCCTTCATACATTAATCATATTACTTTAACACACACATATATAGAAGGAATACAACTTTGTTACTTGCATCAAGAAAAAATAGAATTAGGAACACAAAGTTTTAATAAGTATCTCACAAAAAAGGTAAGAAACTCCTTTCTTCTTCATTGATGTTTTGGAAAAATTGTACATAGTGAGAAATAAAAAAACATAGAGGAAATTTTGTTATTTTTGTTGCCTCACTTCAAGTACTAATCTCTCAATGAGCATAAAAATTTAAAAACCCTTAAGAATGAGAGTGTCATCACAATTTATAGACTTGAGAATCACTCTTTACCTACCCCCCACATGAACTTTCATTTTTCCCCTTACAACATGGGACTTTTCATATTGCTAGGTGTAGTATTAAGTATCTTTTTATTAATTAAGGGTGACTTATCACATTACAAGATAAAGTCACATTTAAATGATTAAGACAAAATAGGAATAAGATAAAATGAAAAAGTGTGACTCCCTCTAATGAAGGAAAAAAACATGAAGGATGAGGGGGGGAGGGGAAGGAAAAGAGAAAGAAAGGGAGAGAAGGAGAGAGAACTATGTCGATGAAGACACCACTTTTATTGACTCTTCCTTACCAACTAATTAATCCTTGTCAAATTCCACTTGAAATATTTCCAATCCCTTGAACTATTTACTATATTGGGTGTCTGAAGGTGATACTTTCTTAGCTTGAGGAATGCATAAAAAGCTCAAGGATTCAAGCCAACCATCTAAGATATCATTGATGATTTTTATTTTTGTGAATCACAACGAATGTTTCTCTATAATGTTACAAATTTTGTCTGAGATCTCAAATATAGACTCCAATGTATTTTAATTTAAGTAAAAGGGGTACCCAGCCTTTTTATGAACATACTCCTCAAATGGCCTCAACAACTCATCTTTGGTAATTCTCTCATCAAGGGAAGGAACTCTAAGTATTTTTGTTCTGATGTTGACGTTGTTTTTCATCTTCAAGACAAACTCTTCATTCACATCTAGCTCATCAATGGTTTGATTAAATTTATTTTATCGAGAGGCAAGGGTTCTCTCCCACACAGGTAACAGGTCATCAGATGGATGATTAATACTTTTCTGATCACCAACACGTGGGAGTGATCATCTCCCATCTCTATCACCAATGGATGAACTTGGTCCCAATGTTCTTTTTCCTTTTCCAAGCATTCCCTTATCATCTGTACTTTATTTGTAGTGGTTCTCATGTATTAATACAAAGAGATAACCTTTGGAAGAAGTAAATTTCCTTTGAAAATTATGATCATTCTCATCCATTTATCATTTTCTCATCCCTGTATGGTGAAGGCATGTGTCTTCTTAATGAAATCTATATCAAAGCTACTGATTGGGGTAAAATTTTCATTTGAGAGTGATGATGAATCATTCGGGTCCATGAAGTGTTGCACATATGAGGAGAGATTTTTCACTTTGTCTTCTAACTGATCAATTTTAACCTTATACTTCTAGTTCCATGTGATTAGCAAAGTGGAAGAATTATGGAACATGTTTACATCTCCTTTTTGAGTAGGGGCTAAGGGAATAATACTCATTTTATAGTCAGTTGGTGTCATCTCTTTGATAGGCTTTATTTCTTTCAGCCTGACTACTTTTACATATTGATATCCTGTGGTACTACTGAAAAAACATGAATCCACTTCATTAAAAATTTTCTTCTTCCCCAAGGCAAGTGTTGATATAGATGAAAAGTCAGGGACCGTTACCTGTTAGACTGTATGAGCTTCTTCGGTGATCATTTCCTTCATCTAAGGAAATATCACATTTTTTTCAAGCTCGAAAATTGATGTGACTATTGTCTCCTACTTGGGGTGAGATGGTACATTATGTATAAGGGGAGAAGGAGTGATGGTAGAAGGTGGGAAACAATGGAGTTGTTGAAAAAATAAGAGGTGGAGTAACTCATTCTCTTCAAGTTCAAGTTCAAGTTCTAGTAGAGGGTCCTATGTTGATATGAACTTCTAATGCAGTCTCCTGTAGTAAGGGGCCTTTGTCTCCACTACTTTACGATTCAAAATATCTTTAGAATGGTTTGAGCCCAAAGTATTCTCCAAGACGTTTTATGAATAGTGATGTGATGCTTATATATGAAGGGTGTGGAAACTTCCTGATGTGATGGAGGAATCCCTCTTCTTCTTGTACCATTATATTGGTCTTTTGATCACAAATTTGTTCCACTCACTTATGTCTCCTCACTCATGGGACGTCCATGTTACCCATGGAAAAGTTGAATACTTCACTGCTTTATATTTTGGATCATACATTTTTTTCCATCATCATGAATTCTATCTTTGTACTAGTCAATCTTTAATATCCTCATTTTTTAAAATTTCATCCGCATATACTCTATCTCCATGAGATAAAATTCATCTATAAAATTCACCTAAAAATCTTCAATTTGGGTACGTAATATGAAAGTGTTTGGATCACCTCGGATGTCAAAGTCTGCCCTCCGTGTATATGAATACAAAGCTCAACTATGCGAAGGCGGCTTCCAAGTGTGATGCATCATTGACACTCTTGCAAGGTGAAGATTCCAAGTGAGATGGGAAAGGAGACATTTTTCCTTTTCTAGTTCTTAAGCTTACTGTGAACATGGGCAAGTTGTCTGCAAAGCTCGAACAATATGATCTTGTCGTCAAGATACTGAGGTAGCCTTAGCGGGGCAAGATCATAACCGAAAACTCGGATACAGGAGAAAGTGGCAAATTGTGTGCAATATGATCCATACTTTTTGACCAAGGAGGTCGCTTGTGGCGACAACCTTGAGTGAAGATTCCCCTCTAGTGTCCTGATGACGAACATGGTGAAAGCATCATTTACCCTTGTGAAGTGTCGATTGCTCTCCTTCAAACCCAACTGAGGATATCTCTCAAATGTTGGGGCCTTGGGAGAGATGTTCTGAGCAAGTGCCAACCCTTTGAAAGGTCTCAAGCTCGCGAGAGCATACACCAGCTATGAAGTCATTTTGAATTTCTTCGAGACTGGTACCTGAAGCAACTAGTGGTGCAAGTTGTCACTGATGATCTGTCCCCAATCAATCCTTTGTTTGTCTTCCATGATCATGAATATGAAAAGAGCCATCCAGTCTTGAAATTCCTTCAAGGTTTCTTCTCCCATCACCCGACTGAGAAGGATGATTGCATTTGAATAGCCTTCGTGGAATTCACCTCGCAGGAAAGACTTGGGCACCCGTGAAGGTTTTCTCACTTGCTTTAACCATGAACCAATAGCGAGGCCCTGAAGGTATGAGTCTTGTTTGGTCCACTCTTTCACTGCAACCTCCTTTGAAATGATGGCCATATTGCTCCAAATTGAGATCTACATTGAATGGGAGATGGATTTGGGAGCAAGTACTACCAAGGATGAGCCATCATCTGCTTGAATGGTCCTAGTCTCGAGTTCATAGTGGTGAGAACATGCCAAAACCAATTCCACACTCTGCACTGAGACTGGATGTCCACTTGCCGCATACAGTCCACTCGTGAAAATTTTCCTCCACTGGCTCTCTCGGTCCTCTAAACATTCGTTCCTTGAGATCTTCGAGGTCCATGTGGGTGACATTATTGTCCCACACAGCTGAGTACTTGGAAGAGAGAGCTGAGATTGGTTCAATGCTTGCAAATTTGAAATTCATGGTTGTCACTAGCACTTCTCTATGTCTGGAATGGGAGTTTACTATTTTTAGTAAATTGAGCTTTTCCTCTTTTTCAACTCGGACCACCTTCAATCACCTTTCTCATTCCTTTAAATGTTCCTCGTATACATTGCCCTTGAGAAACTTTGCCCTCTGTGAGACTTTTGCTATTCATAGTAAGTGCTCATGTAGAGACTTACTATTTTTGGAAAGTGGTTTTCCCAACCTCGGATTTCAACGAAAACAACTTTTTTGATATGCACCTTTCCTCTTTATCTCACATATGAATTTTTAGCTAAACCCCGATCTCTAGAATAGCGGGAAATAAAAATTTAAAATTTGAGGGCACGAAATCAGAGTTTTCTTGTCACGTAAAAAATTTGGGTCATGCAATGCAATTTATTTCACTTGGGTCTTCAAGGTGCCTGGAAATGTGGAGGAATGCAAAAAACCCCGCGTCAATCTGTGCTTCGGTTTTCAAGTTATGAGGATTTTCACTTTGCAGGGTACGGAGTCAATTTGGTGAAAAATGTGCCCAATGCCTTTAAAATTTGTAATTTTTTATGAAACTTCTCTCGCCACAATCATGGGAACATGTAGGGAATAAATGCAAGTGAAAAATGAGGGTGGAGCAATTCTGGGAATTTCGCTAGAGTTCCAAGTGAAAATGGAGCAATGTGGGGGGTGAAGAAAATGGCTAAGTGTTGGATTTTATAGACATGAGAGGGAGAGAGGGAGGAGGGGCGCATTTTTTTCTGCCCCCCTGTCCCCTTTGGAACGGGACAGAGGGGACACCAAAAATGCGCCTTATCCCTAGGGTGACACATGGCACACATGCACAGGGGAGAAAATTTGAGAAAAGTGCTTAGTTTGAGCACCCAGGAGTTAATTTTTGGTCATGTGAGGGACCTGGTGGGAGCATGGTGGGGGGGACACATTTTTCTCCCCCCCTTGTCCCCTTGGAACGGGATAGGGGGACACCAAAAGTGTGCATCATCCTAGTGGTGACACTTGGCATGCATGCGGAGCAAGGAGACGAGGGCTCAAAAAATAGTAAAAAGTGTTTGACAAAAGTCTCAGGGGTCATATGGTGAGTCCATGAGGTCTAAGGTGGGGGAGGGCATTTTTATACCCCCCTTGTCCCCTTGGATAAAGGACAGAGGGACACCAAAAGTGTGACTTAGACTGGTGATGACAAGTGTCAAGCATGCGGGAGTTGGAGCGGGGGCTAGAAATTTTGTGAAAGGTGCTTATCAGGGCTCTCGGGGTCATGTTGGGGGTCCATGAGACTTAAGGTGGGGGGAGCGCATTTTTTTGCCCCCTTGTCCCATTAGAAAGGGATATAGGGACACCAAAAGTGCACATTAGCCTCATGGTGACACGTGTCACTAAAAATTTTTGCGAAGTACAGAGCTTGTACCTTGGAGAGGAGATTGAAAATGACATTGTTGGAGCTCCCAGATGAATTTTTAGGCACTTCTTTATATGATTTTGACTAGAAACAACATTTTGAAAAGGATGGGATGGGTCTCAAGGTCTGGTTCATATTGCAACCTTCTCAAAATTTTCCCTTTTGATCGGGACTTCCAGTAGTGCCTGCGAAGAATGAGTTGTGGAAAGAAATGCATGGGTGTTGTGAAAAATATGAGATTACCACCATGTAGAGCATTGAATCAAATTTCCATTGATATTTTGTTTGACCTCCAAATCAATCCGGAGCTCCAGAAATCATCTCCCGAATCTCATGTGCTTTTTCACAGTGTAAGCTCCTTTGACCTCCAAAACCCACTTTCGCTGAACTTGCTCTAGAAACCTCGGGATATTTCTAAAATCTTCCTAAATCAATTGCACAATGATCTTGGAGCTCATGAATACAATTTCTTGATAAATTTAGGACTTGAATCATAGCTCTGGGGAATGTGCACCTGCTTAAGAAAGGCTAAAATATAGCCATTCCCAAGCTTGCTGAAAGATCCACCTTGAAAGGCATTGTCTTGAAAGACTCCTTTGAACTTGTTTTCTTCTTTTCCACACATGGGTGAGGGTTGGAGACCACAAACATGAGCATTACACATATGAGGATAGGCCTGATACAAGGGGGTGGACTGACCTGGAGGGGTGTCGGGTAAGGTTTACAATAATTTTTTTTGACACTAGGGTATAGTTGTCTTGTTTTCAAGTGAATTTTGCCCTTGCAAAAACACAGGACAGATCTTAGTAGAATATTTGGTAGTTCTTTGTAAGATTTGGGCTCATATATAGTTAAATTGAGTCGATGGGCTGGAACATCAAAAGCAACATTTCATTGTCCTCCCATGTAGCATGCGGTCTGGCAGCCTATGCAGCGTTGCTGCTACAGTATTTCCCTTTTATGAGGATAGTAGATATGCCTTTGAAAGTATTCTAGTGTGCAATGCACAAGCAATCTGTAAGTACATATCAGTACACAATGAAAATATTTTTGTCAAGGCATTCATTGGTAACATGTTTGCAATCAGGAAATCAGTTAATACGTTTGTAAGGCCTTTCATGCACAATGTGGTTTTCTTTTTATTATTTTATGACATGAAGATATTAATTGTTTTTTTCCGCTGAAGATAACTGGGGAAAGGCCCTAGACCGCAAAAATTTAAATGAAGAACAGCTCGGCAAGACTTCCACAATGGGTAAAAGTTAAGAGGTACATAAAGAGTACCAAAGTCAAAAGAGGAGAACCATAACCCAGATAGCAAGGGATTATATGTGTGACTGGTCAAGGTCTTCACAGTTGACAAGATATTGGAAAGATAGTGACATCATCCAAGGACACAACTCAAGCAACAGGGCCAGATAGCTTGCTGAACCAGGAAGAGCTTGGAAAGCATCCCATAAAAAAGAATCCACTGTCCACATCATTTTTATATAGGGAGTTCAAAATGCAGATATCTACTAGTCTTCTACACAATTTCAACATGTTGACTGATTGGATGAGTGTGCTTTATGCGTACTAAATCAAATTTCTTCAACCATACTAGCTGTGTGTACTGAACCAATTTTTTTCATCGATACTGATTGTGTGCGCTCAATGTACGTGCTGACCTAAATTTCCTTATCTACACTGGCAGTGCATGCTCAGTGAGAGGGACTCGTGAATCTTCAAACGACCATGAGCAGTACTTCACAAGTCCAATATAAATATATATATACATATATATGTATATAAATGTATATGTATAAAATATAGTTTCTAGTACAGATATGAGTTAGTCATGACTCATGAGAAGATGACACAAAATGAGGCTTCTAAAGAAAGAGTTCAGCCCTCCACTGAAAACCATAAGTCTTCAACTGCTCAAGGAAAGGCATATTATGTGGGTCCCCATCAGCAAATTCCAAAACAAATTTACATACTGCTTTGTAACAGTTTTCAAAAGACCTATCTTCGTCTATGATGATGATCTCAGGCACATTTTGTGTTTCCACTTACCTTTCTTCTTCTCCTTCAAAATCCTCAGAATCCGGGCAGTAGGCTGTAGGGTTGAAGATACCATCTTGTGGGAGTTCCACTTTCATTCTCTTTGAAAAGAAAATCTGGCCCCAACATATTTTCCTCGAACCGTCAGAATGACATGCTGATTTTATCTCTCAATACCAATTGAGTGAATCAGGCATTCAAGATTTCTGTGGCCCTCATGTGAGGTATAAAATCCCACAGCATTTGATAACATGCTGGCACAGCGGAGAGATCGAGCCACTTCAAAAACATTTTTTTGTCCCACAGATTGCCTGGGATCCAACATCATTGACCTAATTAGTTTCTCAATATCTCTGCTCTCAACCTCCCCAATATCTCTGCTCTCAACCTCCCCAATATCTCTGCTTACAACCTCCCCCTCCTTTGCTGCTTCCCACATCCTGCAATCCAAACTCTTTTAAAAGGATTTTGGACCTCCCGTTCAATGTAAGAGGAGATACTATCACCCAGAATTTCCCCAATTTGATTAAAAGCCCTCTTCATTCCTTTTGCTACTCAGAAGCTAGAAGACGATGCAATTTACATTGTCTTAGAGCTCATCATTCCTGCAACGTGTCCTTATACTGAAAAGCATATGGGTTAGTCAAATCCATGTGTATCAACAAGAAACCCACTTCAAGCTTGAATGCCTTAGATAAGGACCCATACAGAAACCATACACAAAAACTGACAGGATTGAGAGCATAATCGAAGGATTCATGCCCCAAAATACTAATCACGCCCCCCAATTCAGCTTAGACCCTCTACAATTCTAGATTATGACACCATTATGACACCGGATGCCCATCCCAGAATACACATAGGTTAAAAAAGGATTTTATCACATCCCAGCACCACCCCAATCTGTCTAATAATCCTTGCCCAGCATGCACCAAGCTTCGTCTCACTTGTTATGCTCCATACAGAATGATATGGCAACATTAACAAGGAAGAGGTGGTGGTGTCATTTGTGTGGAGGGTGACGGCATCAAATCATTGGGGTGGTGCCTATCCCAGGTATCATTAATGCATCCATATTTTGATTAGAAGGTGATAGCTTTTGAAAACATCATGGTCCTCCAAGCGGTGAGAAAGGGAAATGGGGGGAAGTCACACAATCAATTCACAAGGAAATTGAAGTATATGAGTAGTGCTGCATAATCCCACCAATGTAATTCTTTTTATACTTACAATGAGAAGCATACGAATCCATAATTATTTGAATTTCCCTTGGGTATGGTGTTTACCAAATTTTTCTGTGTCTTGCCGTTGAATTTCCTAGTTCCACACCACCATTTGCAGAATTTCCACTTTGTCGAACTTTTTACGCAGCCAACTGATTTTGTCCACGATAAATTTTATTGTTGAAGCACTGACATTTGTGCCTTTAGCTGCATTAATTATTAGCTGCGAATTACCTTCAACTACTAAATTTTTCCACCCCTTGAGAATTGTTGTTCGGACAACTTTCAGAATTGGTCAACTTTAAGAAAAGTTTTGGCTTCAACAATATTATTGGTGTCACCTAGAGAGAAAATCAGAAGAGGCTGGCCCAGAAAATTGTGGAAGATATTTTCACAACCAGCTGGACCAGGGTTGCCCTTTGCAGCTCCACTGAAAATGAATTGAATAATCCCAGGATCCATTGGAGACCAGAAAACAGTACAAATTGTTTTCAGTGAATTAAACATTGAAGGCTATAAAACAAATTATTACCAATAAAACTAAAAATTTCAGGCGGAAGACCAGACTTGTATATAACGTACAAGTTTAATCCAAGTTACAATTTTGTTTTGGAAGGAGTGACATGGACCATGACAGATAAAGAAGATTCCCAATTTTTTTAATTGATTTTCCTCAATTTTAATAAGATTTTGTTGGGCAGGGTCAGAAGAGATATAGAGTGTGACTGCAAGTAAGATATTATACTGTTTGGACAAATGCAAAAAAATATTGCGCACCAACATGCACTTCATGTATTGTCTTTGTTGTCCAATCCTTAAAGATGATTATGATAAGATAATGATGGTTGTCACAATGACGAAGATTCTCCCAAAGAAAAGTATTGTTTATTGTTTAGATGGACAGGGGAATAACCCTCATTAGATTTGTTTATTGAAGAGCTAGTTCTTTTTATATGTCATATTGTGAGGAAGAGACAGAAGGCAGCCAGATTTGTCTAATTATATATTTCTTATATTGGTTTACATTACTGCACCTCAAGATTTCAACTAGAATCATACATGTACTTGGAAATTCCATTTAACTAGGAATGCGCTGGCCTTACCTTCCATTTAATAGTTTTTACAGACTATTTGGGAAACCAAAAGTTCTAGTTTAGTCTAAAATGCTATGATCTTTTAACCTTGAGAAGTGAAGTTGATTATGAATGGTAGAAGAGACGTGTCTTCCCCATGAAGAGCTATTTTGCCAATCTTCTATGGTTTTGCTGGACATTGTTATTTTCACAGACATTCCAGCAAGTGACTTGTAGCTTATGGGAGAATTTATTGCAGCTGAAGAAGATTCTCATATGTAAATAAATGGGTTGCATGCTGCTTTGCAGTAACAATAGCCTAATAGGTATTACAGTGTGTTTTGATGTTTTTTTCATGGAGCTTTTGTGCTTACGGGGAGATGCACTACAGGTTCCCTTGATTGGTTATGGTTCTCTTGGGATATCACTATGACACATTTCTTTGTTTTATCCTCCCAAGAAATAAGAATTGTCATCAGTGAGATTCTTACCTTATACCCTTTCGCGAACAATGACCTATAACAAACAATGGCACTCTAGGTTATATCATGTATGATTTAACCCTAGGTAATATCATGCATGATATAACAGCGGACTACATAATGCATCTTCTTTTTCTATGATACTTTCTGTCCACTGATTATATTGACCTATGTCTGAAATTTATTTTTTGGCTTGTCTTGATCAACACCTTTAGGCTGGTTTTAGATAATTGAAAGCAATGTTATTGACACTCTGGCCCCTACCGTTTTATCAGTTTCAATGGCCATTAACATTGGAGTACCTTGTGTAAGATGTTGAGAAGGCACAATCTTATGGGTGATGTCATTTCATTGTAATCTTATTCGGTAGATTTCTCATTAAGGTATGTATTGTGTCACTTGTTAGAATTCTCATATAATGGTCATAAATGTAAGTCAAGTACTTATATTATAAAAGTAAATTGACCAGAATTAATAAATGCATAATAAGAAAATATATATTGGGTTGTATAAATGTTTTAATAAGGGATGCTGCATTAGTTAACCTTGTAAAGGTTAGTTGACATTCGGTTGGTCATCTCTTCACTTTGTCTTCACCCATGCCATTTCTGATTAGAATGAAGAACGGCGCATCAAATCTCTCTCTCCTTTTCAATGTTTTTCTCCTATCTTTGTTTTACTCTCTCATGTTATGAAAGCTGTAGGGTTGTGAGCATTTTGTGAACATTAGGAAAGGTGTAGGTGATGAATACTATGGTCAATTTTTTTTGTGAACATTAGGAGAGGTGTAGGTGATGAATCGTGTGGTCAAATTTGCAAGTAATAGATCCACAATTAATCTCAAAAACCTAGATTCATGTTAAAGGAAAACCAACAAAAATTTCAACGCATTTTGTGGGGTTTGGAGGCATATTGTCGAGTGTTTGAGTTCGGTGTTTCTGGCATGGTTCTCGAGGACAGATTTGCAGTGGATTATACGAAATCTTACGGACAAAAATATAAAACTTTAAAAAAATGAGGGTTGTAGATTTTTTGCTATTTTCTTTGTTTTGGTCTTTGGAATACATTTAGAGACGTTTTTGAGAAGTTTTTGGCACAGGGATCATCATTTAACCTCTGCATAAATTGGCGAGTTTCATTACATAAATAATTTTCAGATTTGGTAATTTCTGAAATTTGTGCTAGTCTTGATTTGTCTCGATGTTTGGTGGTTATTACTAGTTGCAACAATGGCAAATTTGAACAACCTTATGGTGTAGGACTACCAAAGGTCTAATGGTCAATTTTTCATATTTTTGAAGAATAGGATGCTGAATATTTGAGTTGGATGGGGTTATCTGTTACTGAAATGCTCATTGAAGTATGAGATTTCAATTATTTTGTAGAGGTGCAAAAGAAACTTAAATGATTGTACGAGATTTCTGATTTTTGAAGGGAAAGTTACTTGAAGAATTTGATGTGCTCACTCAAGATAGAGGAAGGGGAGTTTTGTCAAGAACATTTGTTGAATTTTAAAGACAAAGGATCGACTAATAATCATCAAAATGTAGACGATGAAGAATTGATAATAATTGTTATATGTTGCCTTCCTCTTTCGTTTAGTACATTGGTTGAGATTTTCAATCTAGTTCCAATAAAAGATGAAATTGATCAAGGAGGGTTTGAGGCTTTGATTGACTCATGTTATATGCCTTTGGGGAGTTTTGTCAAGAACATTTGTTGAATTTTAAAGACAAAGGATCGACTAATAATCATCAAAATGTAGACGATGAAGAATTGATAATAATTGTTATATGTTGCCTTTCTCTTTCGTTTAGTACATTGGTTGAGATTTTCAATCTAGTTGCAAGAAAAGATGAAATTGATCAAGGAGGGTTTGAGCCTTTGATTGACTCATGTTATATGCCTTTGATCAACTCATGTTATAATGGCAATACTGTGCACCTTGCACCGTCTTCATCAACAACTTTAGGATCATCCCAAGCACATGTGGTTATACCGCAACATCCGAACTCCTCTTTGTTGATACCACATAACTTCGACAATGTCAGTACTATTCTCTACAACTGCACAATGACATTAACAAAATATGATAACACAATAATTAGGAATAAGTATGGAGTGGTTGTTCCCCTCTTAGTAATGGTCCAACCAAACAACTTTAGGATCATCCCCAAGCACCCGTGGTTTATCGCAACATCCCAACTCCTCTTTGTTGATACCACACAACTTTGACAGTGTCAGTATATTCTCCACAACTTCACAATGGCATTAACAAAATATGATAACATGATAATTAGGAATAACTATGAAGTGGTTATTCCCCACCTTGTAACAGTCGAACCAACACTTCATCATCTGCACTTGTATATCAGTGCATTATTCCATTCTTTAGACTAAAGCAAACTATAATATCAAATCTAGGGTTAATCTAATTAAGATATTACAATCGTGTATTAAGAGAGGATGATATATTACTCAACTTAAAACACTTCAGGAAATCAGATAAAAGTAACTAGGGTTAGGCTTTGGAACACATCTACCCCAAATCCGACTCAAATTGTATGACAATGGACTGTAACTGGCTGAAGATGTTGTGTAGGGTGTCGTAAAGCTACTTGATAAATATGGGGATATGTAACTAGGTGCAGGACAGGTTTGTCCGACAAGGGACATTCATCAGATGGATTGTTTGTGTATTAACGAATGTGTCCTTTGATGTCTAGATTTGCAATCTGCTTTTGGCACTTGCTTTGCTTATGTTTGTAGGTCCGCTTCTTAGATCTATATATCTACAATGACTCTTCTGTATTTGTATGTGTCTTCTTTTGTCTTCAAGCCCCAACTCTCTTCCTTTGACCTTAAAAGGGGTTAGTACGAATCATGCAGGATTGACCTCACCGTACCCCCATTGATATGATGAGCGTTGCACTATGTACTAATACGTTGAAGTGGGATCAAGCCACACATAATTCTCTAGGTCATATGATGGTGTAGAGGTAATGTACAGTAAGATAGAGCCCTAATTTCAGCCCTCAACACTTGACAATTTATTCTTGTCCTGATTTTGGTGTGTAGCTATAATCTAGGGAAAAAGATAGATGTGTTTAGATTTGAGTAGCTTTGCTGTAATGTGCTCTAAGAGAGAATGCTTCAATGTTTGGCTAATGTCCTTAGAGGTGCTTTTGATATGGATTCTCTAGATGCTCCTAATAGGTAAGGGTGTATGTTTTTATATAGGGTGATTGATTCAAATGAGTTCCCACTCAACCGACCCTTAAACTAAGGTAACTTGTGCATTTGAGAAGATGAGTGTTGTAAGTACAAGGGACAAGGTTGTCGGCTTAGGGACATTCATTGGTTGAATCTATCTTGGACCCACGAACCCATCCAAGCTTAAGTTGGAACCATATCTGAGACATGAGATGGTTTGTAAAGAGTCTAAAAATGTATTATATATAAGGTGCATGTCATTAACCGTGTTTAAGTAGTAGCTGTAGATTCTCGAAGATGACAATTCTACCACCTTGTAAGAAATCCATCTCAGCTCTAGAAACAACTCAATTTTATTTTTAGTGTGTCTAGATCCACTTTAGATTACTAGCGATTATCATCTTTGATAGATATATGAAACTTTAAAAGGAATTTTTGAAAAACACTTTGGGCTATGATGGACACAAAGTCGATCAAAGCTATTACATTCCATCCTCATATTGATGGACATTAGGAAAAGATAAACAAGATGATTGTCTATCTTCGTTAGAATGTACAATTCAAGGAAGCAACACACATTGGATGAAAGTATGGGTGGGCACCAACGACCTGAGATAAGATAAGAAATTTATATATATACTGCCACCCTATAGTTCTATAAGACCCCATATGGGGAGAGGAGCCATGAACTCTCTGGACCCTGAACTCTCTGGACCCTGAACTATCTATATGGCAATGACTTATCCATAGTTCGGGGGTGGGGCACTGATAGGCCAACTTCAGGTCAGGTCATTTGGTATGGTATAATACAACATATGTGCTCGACCCTACCCGACTGGGGGTCGCCCCTATCTATTCATTCAACATAGCTACAACAAAGTTATGCACAACTCTACTACTCACAATCCTTTTTAGGTGTGCTTGGATTTCCAACCTTTGGCACCCATTGATGTAGCCAATTCTACACTGCCATCAAGAATTTCAACTCCTTCAACTCAAAAGGAAGTTGACAAAGTTGTTAAGTTCATGGAGCACATTCAACAAGTGCAAACCATTTTTACAAAAAGCCAATCCTAAGTGTTAGGCACACGCTTATACTGGGGGCGGGCGAATCGGTATCAGAAAAACTTTTACTTAGTAAAACTTATATCCACAATTAAAACATTTAAAAGCATTCAAATAACATAAGCTAGAACAACACCAAATTTATGTGGAAAACCCTCTTTTGGGGAAAAACCACAAAATAAGACTGTTTGGAGCTACCGTCCAAATCCGACCCCTAAAATTCAATGTTTTACAAATGTTCGTAGGCACCAACCTATTGGAGACGCCAATCCCCCAAGCCAAGCACAAACTTAGCCAATTTGTGAGCACCAACCCACTGGAGGACACCAATCCCCAAATTGTGAGGCACCGACCTCAACAAAATAAACTTCCTCGTTCTGTAGTTGCTTCTTCATTTGGATGATGGCAATTTTGCTTCTCTTCTTCTTTTCTTAACGATATTCGTCAATACATTTCTACTCTTTTCTCGCACTTCTCTTAGATTTTAATGATATATCAATATATTTCAAATTCTTATATTTCTCTATCCTCTCATCTATCTTTTATACCTTAACATCTTTTCATCAAGAGGGACAATGTTCCCAAGGGATGCGCCCTTTAAATTAATTTAACTCCTTACTAAATATCATCAAGTCGTCCCAATAGAGGTCAGCATGCCCATTAATTAAGTGCCGACCCTTCATTAAATTGCCGCTGATAATATGAGCGCCAATTGTAGACATAACATAATATAATATCAATTAATTGGTGGTATACAATGTGATTACTATTCATTACATTCACTATTATTATATTAAATCCGATCATTGTAATACATGAAGGACACTATTTCTCTTTTGATTGCTATGCATTCTCTTTTGTCATCAATGAATCCTATTCCATGTATTCCCTTGTGACATCAACAACTCATTTGAAATCAATGATAATATTTCCAACAATCTCCCCCTTTTTCATTGATGACAACCCTACAAAGAAATAATCCTACCAACCAGAATACTCCCTCTTTCTGGACTTCTTCCTCTTGTTGTATTGTCCCCCCTTTCTTGGACTCACCCCCTTTGACATGAATGGCAAAGTGATATACAACACAATCACAACGTATATCACCAAAATATCCATGGAGTTGAATAATGCAATGATAAGCTCCCCTTTAATCCATGCTTCTCTTGTCGGTTTTAATGACTATATGAAGAATGGATCACTCCTAATTTCTGCCTTAGAAACTCAAAAAGTTTTTTTTTGGGAGGGGCTTCGTGAAGATATTTGCCTACCTGTTTCTTTGTGGCAATGTACTCCATCTTTACTTGTTGATCTACAACCTGTTCTCTTAAGAAGCGATTCTTGATTGGAATGTGTTTTGTTCTAGAGTGCATAACTGGATTCTTCGAAATGTTTATTGCACTAGTGTTTTCACAGAGTATTGTGATTGGATGTTCATATTCTATCTTAAAATCTTTCAATGTTTGCTTCATCTAGAGGACTTGTGTACAACAAGACACTGCCGCTATGTATTCAGCTTCAGCTGTAGATTAAGAAACCGAAGGCTTCTTTTTGCTTAGCCATGACACAAAATTTTTGCCAAGAAAGAATGCTTCTCCACTTGTACTCTTTCTGTCATCAACATTTCCTGCCCAATCTGCATCTGTGTAGGTTGTTAGTGTGAAATCTTCACCTCTTGGATACCACAAGCCATAGTCCAAAGTGCCTTTTGGATATGTGAATATCCTTTTGACCGTTTTCACATGTGTTTTTTATGGGGCTGCTTGAAAATGTGCTTCCAAGCTTATAGCTTACATGATGTCTGGCCTTGATGCCGTGGTGTATAACATGCTGCCAATCATGGATCTATAAACTGTCTGATTTACTTCAAGAGATTCATCATCTTTACTTAACTTGCATCCTGTAACCATGGGTGTGCTAATAGGTGTGCAGTCCTCCATTCTGAACTTCTTCAACATCTCCATTATATACTTGGTTTGCGAGATAAATATTCCTTTGTTAGATTGAGAAATTTGCAAACCAAGGAAAAATGACAACTCACCCAACATGGTCATTTCAAACTCCTTTTGCATATATTTTACAAACTCTTGAGACATTCATTTACTATCTCATCCAAAAATGATATCATCCACATATACCACAACAATCAATAGATTCTCACCTTCAGTCATGATACAGAGATTACTATCAGCAACTCCCCTTTTAAAACCTTGTTCTTGTAGATATTTATCAAGCCTCGAGTACCAGGCTCTGGGGGCTTGCTTTAGCCCATATAGTACCTTCTTCAATCTGCACACATAGTTCTTGTTTTTCTGATAGAAGGAAACCTTCTGGTTCAATAAATACTTCTTCCTCTAACTTGCCATTTAGAAAAGTAGATTTCACATCCTTTTGATAAAATTTGAAGTTCTTAAAACCAGCATATGCCAGAAACTTTCTAATTGCTTCTAATTTTGCAACAGGGGCAAATGTTTCTTCAAAATCAATACCTTCCACTTGAGCATATCCCTTGTAAATCAACCTTGCTTTATTTCTTGTTACTTGGCCATTTTCATTCAGCTTATTCCTGAACACCCATTTGGTACCAATTACATTCTTGTCTTTTGTCTTTTTGAGGAATATCTAAGAAAAATACATTCATCAGCTCTTGAGTTGAACTTTCCCAAGTCTTCATCTTTCTTAATGAAGCATTTTCTCCCAAATGCTTTGAAATATTTGATTGATGCTGGTCTACCCTTTCATAACTCATAAGGGTTTTGCTTTTGTTTACTTTGATTTTCCCTTGTTCAAAATGTAGACTACGACGTTAATTGCTTGTCTCCAAAACCTGTCTGATAGCTTAGATTCATTTAACATTGTTCTAGCCATTTCTTGAACAGTTTGATTCTTTATTTCTACAACTCCATTTTGCTGTGGAGTCCTTGCATCTAAGAGATGCCATTCCATGCTGCTCAAAAAAGTCATTGAATTCATTAGAGAGGAACTCACCTCCTCGATCTGATCTCAAGCACTTGGTCTTTAATTTTTTTTCATTTTCCACCAAGGCTTTAAAAACTTTAAACTTCTCGAACGCCTCAAATTTTTCTTTTAGAAAAGTGTCCCATGGCATTCTAGAATAATCATCAATGAGCAACATGAAATAACTTTCACCTTGCATACTTTGCGTTCTTGTGTAAGCCCACAAAAGTCTCTATGGATTAGTTCCAATGGCTTAGTTGTTGAGTACTCCTTTGATTTGAAACTTGCCCTTGTCTGTTTCCCATGCTGACACTGCTTGCAAAAAAAGTTTGATCGTTTCATAATCTTTGGTATATCTCTTACGACTTGTCTAGTGCTGATTTTCACTAGATTATCAAAATTCATATGGCCCATCCTTCTATGCCATAGCCAACTTTCATCAATTTAACTCGTGTAACATTTCTCTCCTTTAACTTTAATGAGTATGTACAGGTTGTTTGTTGTTTTGTTTGCATTTGCAACTAATTTTCTTCTGTTAGTTTTCTTGATCTCACAACCTTGAGCATAAAAATGTGAGAGTGTGTCCTTGATCACACATTTGACTGACATGTAGAAGGTTATGCTTCAAGTCTTCAACATACGATACATTTTCTGTTTTTGTTTTTCCATTATCAAGACTAAGGGTACCTTTTTAGATATCTGTGTTGTGGCATTATCTCCAAATTTTACTATGCCTTCACTTATTTCCTTCAAGGTGAGAAATTTGCTCGTCCCCCAGTCATGTGCCTTGAACATCCATTGTCAATATACCATTGCTGCCCTTTGTCTTGTGCATGAAATGCTGTTTGCACAAGCATAGATTTTCTCCTTGTCCCGATTAACTTCCTCTTGCTCATGTTTCCAAAATTTTGTAGGTTCTCTTTTCTTTACTAAAAGAGCATTCACTTTCTTGTTCTGTCTAGGGGGCTCTACAACAACACTTCTACAAACTTGTGTTATATGTCCATAGTTATTACAATTATAACATATAATGTTATTCTCTTTGTAATTCAATAATAGGGCAAATGAGTTATAGTTTCTACTTCATAAGTACTTCTGTCATTGTCCCATGCATACCCATTTCTTACATCTGTCCTACGCTTACATTGCTCTATGACCAAAATCATTGCATGCAAAGTAATAACCATAAAATGAACTTTGGTTTTTGATCATATGAGACTGTTTTGGAAAGAATCATCTTCTATGATTTCTTATGGGAACATCATGCCATTGGTTCTCACCTTTGTTTTCTTCTTTAGAAGGATTGCTCTTGTGAGGAAACTTATCTTTTTTCTTTGGTAGCTCATTAGCTTTTGAATCCAGATTCTTCTTTCTAACCTCTTGTTTTGTTTCATAGCCAAGACTAGTCTTGATGAATAGTGACCTCTGGGTGGTTGATTATATCATCAAGAACTCCGGTGTTCTTTTCAAAATTTAAAATGCTTTTCAATTGAATATTTTTTTTCTCCAATTCCTTCCTCAAGGTAACAATTTCAGACTCTAGCTTCTTTCAATCTTCTTCCTTTGTCTTCAATTGAATCCTCACGTCTTCCTCTGTTCTCTTTGCCTCTTCAAGTTGAATCTTTAGGTTAATGATGATTTTTTTTGATTCCTCTAGACTTTGTAATGTTTTTGTTTCCAAAGTACAATTTTCTTTTACATATTTTTCAATTTGTCATCTTTATTTCAGATTCTTTTCGTTAAGCACTTTTATCTCACCTAAAGCACGCATGACTTCTTCAAGATCTACCTCTTCTTCATCTTCGACATCTTCTTCCTCTTTCAAGGTGTCTTTACTTGTAGAGGCATCATTTTATATTTCTATAGCCATTAACAGAGCTTCTTCTTTGTCATTGTTTGCTATGCTCTCATCGCTTTCTTCGGCTGAGCTGCTATCCTTTTAGGAATAAAGGCTTTTCTTGTGCTTACCAAACTTTTGCTTTTATTCGTTTTGTTTGAAGCTTTTCTTGTATTGAGGTTTGCTTTCCTTCTTATTCATTTCCTCATCATTGTTGTCATCCTTATGTGGACATTTAACATCAAAATGTCCTATTTTGCCACAATTAAAACACTTGAAAGGTTGCTTACCTTTGTATATGCCGGATCCATTTTTAAGCTTTTTGATGAACATGGCCTCCTCATCTTGTTCATTGCTTATTTCATACTTGTTATTTTTCCCTTTCTTTGAAGCTTTGAAGGTTGCTTTTCTGATTCTGTCCTCATCTCATACGCTGTGAGAATTCCATGCAACTCATCCATTTTCAATTGGTCTAGGTCTTTCATCTTTTCAATAGCAGAAACTTTTGCATCAAATCTTAATGGTAGAGACCTTAGTACCTTTTCAATTATTACAGATTCTTCAAGTTTCGCACGAAGTCCCTTAATGGTGTTAACAATCTCATCCACACGAAGAATATATACCGCAATATTTTCATCATCTTTCATTTTCAAGCTCTCATGGAGTTGTCTCTCCTGATCATTGTATTCATTTGTGAAAGCTTAAGGAGCAAGAAAGTGATCCTCCCTTTCAGTGTGAGATCAAGAAGGAACCATCATGAGTGATGTCCATAGTCATCTCAGGATCACATTGTAATGCTTCACAATAGTGTTTCTGAACACTCATTCAACAATTTGGAGTGTTCGTGCATTTTGCAGAGGGAGGAAATTGTGATTATCACGCTTCAAATCAACAAGTTCTTCATCAACAAAGCTTCTCTTCATTAGATTGGTCAACCCCTTCTCTCTCTCTCTCTCCATATTCTAATTTTGAATTAAGAATGTACTTTTTGCTATTACGTCCTATTCGCTAAAGTGACCCTTAGCTAATCATTGTAATAGTCCTTTTCCAATAATAAGAAAAAGACTCACTTCCTAGGAATATGAAAGGTCATAAGTGATGAGGAGAGGTGAAAGGTCATGTGGGGGGTAGATGAAAGGACAATTTGTAACGCTATAAATTGGAATGGTTTTCCATTCCAAAAGGTTGGCAATTTTTGATTGGATGTATGTTGTTGAGATTACCACTTCTACATCAAGCAATAAAAGTTGCAATTCTTCTATTTCTTGTCTTATGTTCCTCTACTCTCTCTTTCCAGCTTTGCATGTTAATAATCTTGTAAATCTAAGAAAGGTGTCTACGCCTTTGATAAATGAATCAATGGAAGTCTGTGTCTATGATTTGTTATGTCTTATCATGGTTTGCATTGTTGTGTTCTTCTAATTGAATGTGGACTTACTCTGGTTATTGTGTGTGAACTCTGCTAGTGCCTACTCACAACAATAACTCTCTCTCTCCTTATTTCCCCAAATCCCCTTTAACTCTCTTCACTGCAAATTCTTCCCTTGCACTAGGTGCAAGCATTTGCCATAGGTTCGGTGGAGTGTTCCCATGTGATCCCTGGTCTATCGGCTGCCACACAAATTTTAGGTAGATTCAGTAGTTTACATTCAATAATGTGAGCCTCCCCACACACAAGGAGGAACTTAGCCCCACACTGTTGGCGAAAACTCAATAATTCGGAACACGACAAATTATTTTCCCAACACTACTGGAGATGCCAATCCCCCAAGCCAAGCACCAACTCAGCGAATTCGTGAGCACCAACCCACTAGAGACACCGATCCACAAATTGTGAGGCACCGATCTCAACAAAATAAACTTCTTCCTTGTGTAATTGCTTCTTCAACCGAATGATAGCAATTCCGCTTCTCTTCTTGTCTTAACGATATTCGTCAATACATTTCTGCTCTTTTCTCGCACTTCTCCGAGACTTTAATGATATATCAATATATTTCAAATTGTTATGTTTCTCTATCTTCTCATCTATCTTTTATACCTTCACATCTCTTCATCAAGAGGGGCAATGTTCCCAAGGGATGTGTCCTTTAAATTAATTTCTAAATATAATCAAGTCATCCCAATGGAGGTCGGCTGGCCCATTAATTAAATGTTGCCCCTTCATTAAATCACTGTCCATAATATGAGCGCTACTTATAGAAAACATAATATAATATCAATTGATTGTTGGTATACAATGTGATTACTGTTCATTACATTCATCGTTATTATATTAAATTTGATCACTGTAATACAACAAGGACACTATTTCTCTTTTATTGTTGTGTATTCTCCTTTGACATCAATGAGTCCTATTTCGTGTATTCTTTTATGACATCAACAACTCCTTTGACATCGATGACAATATTTCCAACACTAAGTAGTAGCAATGCCATGATTAGCGTATGACATTGCACACCTTTTAATTTGGTGATCGAGTATGGTCTTATTTGTAGAATAAAAGATTTACATGACCTTACTACAAGCTTCCTCCACTTTGGTACGAGCCCTATTATATCACCAAGCATGTAGGAAATAAAGCTTTTGAGTTGAATTTTCCTACCTATCAATGTTTAGTTGTCAAGGTAAAATCTCTTGTGCCATTATTATCACCTTTATTGGATACTTTACATGTTGAAAAACCTAAGTAGATGAGATCAATCTTGATTGCATTACTCTAGTAGAGCGTCATTGAATCATTGACACCATGTCAAATGGACAAGACAATAAGAAATCCTTGTCGTCCAGATCATCATAGTAGGTCAAGTACCTTCATCGGGAAATTTGTTTACTAAAGTGTAGGTTGTCAACTTCCCACATCTTATTCCACAACTGCATGCAATGGTGACTGTTGCTCTTCATGGAGGGGTGATTGATCTAGGAGGATTTTAGTCTTTAATCGGCTCACAATATAGTGGCAATACTTCGCGCCATGTGCCATCTTCACTAACAACTTTTGGATCATCCCACACACACATGGTCATATTGTGAAGTCCTAACTCTTGTTCATTGATTCTACACAACAAGTCAACGATGTTTTGCACAACTGCAGAGTGTCGTTAACAATATACGATCGCACAATTATTAAGAATAATTATGAAACAGCTATAGCCTAGTCTTGTAACGGTTCAACTGACATTTTGCCCTCTACACTTGTATATTAGTGTATTCATTATGACGAGAGGCATTTTACAATTGTAGCATAGTGTGGAGGAGTCTCATGTCGTGCCCATGAAAGAAAACCTAGGTTCGACATTATTTCAAATAAAAATTACTTTATAAAAATTAGAACTTTACCCAAGTCGACACCTAAAAATCAAAATATCATATTTATATTTATATTTATAGTTCGTAAATAAAAAGATTAATACGAAAGAGAGGAGAGGGAAAAGTAATAAATTGGTTGTTTCAAATTATTCTTTCATAATTATACATAAATCATAATGTTTTGTTTGTCATGGTAAAAATTATAAGATAAAAATATCAAATCAAATGCTAAGGTAAAATCAAATTCACAATAAAAAAACTCTAAAAAATAAATTAGGTTTTATCATTTGATTAAATTAGATTTTAGATATACCATATTTAAATAATGAAATAGCTAAATAGGTATAACATATTATTTTATAGGTAAAAAAAAAAAAGTAAATATATAAGATACAAGTATAAAATATATATAATATAAGTATAACCAAATTTATGGTAAATAGGTACCTTATTTTATAAGATGTACCTTATGTGCATCTAAAGAACATACATACGCAAGTAGGTGTAGATACTTTAGATAAATGGGTAAATAGATACATAGGTAAATAGTAATCTAAGTTACTTTTACAGATCAATTCAAAAAGCTCCACTCATATTCATAATTTAATTTAAGGAAGTTAAGGAATTATTTATGCCCAGTGCTTTTGGCCTTTATTACACTCTCCCTTAAATTAATTTGATCCCTAAAATTATACTGTAGGTTTAATTTTTCAAAAAAGGCTAATTACAAATTGTTAAGTAAAATGAAAAGTTACATAGGTAAATAATAATATAAGTCACAAATTGAATATAGGAACGGAGATAATTTTTAATTAAATATCGAAGTTTTAAGAACCTCCCTTGTTAGGGGGGGATCTAAAAAACCTCCCCTGTTATTACAAATTCAATATATGAATGGAGATAATTTTTAATTAAATATTAAAGTGTTTCTTTAAATTATTCTATAGATTAATTTAAATTCATTACTTATACATTATACATTAGAGTGTTCTACTTAGTCATAAACTAAGTTACTGTATTTTGGTGTAGATTTATTTAGAACAATAGGAAGAAGAAGAATGCAAAATAATGATTTACAAGAGGGTTCAACATCACAACTTAGAAGAAGAAGACAAATGCAAAATTCACATATTGAGAGAGATCGAAATATATGTGATCCCAATAGAATGCTTGGGAGAGATTTGAATACCATCCAAATGATTTTCTGACATGGTCTTGATAATCTTGCTTCACTGAGCATGTGTTATATTTGTCAAGAATGCTACCTTGAAATAAATGTTTCTCGAACACTTGAAGGACTAGTGTGTAATAGATGTCAACAAGAGAAAGGTCATCACCGATTTTCAGTGTAGAACAATATGGATCTTGGTCGTCAACCACCAAAACTTGCAAACTTAACTCAAGTTAAGGAAATGTTGATAGCCCGTGTCAACCCAATCCTACAAGTGACACATGTAACTGGAAGTCAATATAAATAGAAAGGACATGATAGATTTTCCTCAAGAAGTAAAAGAAATTGCTAATGTTTTGCCACATAGATTAAAAGATTTGCCAAAGATTATTATTCAAAAGAGAGATCAACGTGGACCAAATTATAACTTTACTGACATATTGCATCAAATTAGATCACCTACCATTTTTTTCTTTTTGAGTGTAGCTGATATGTATTGGCCTGATCTACACGCATTAATGCTTGGAACACCACCGGATAATTCACAAAAGCCCAGAATTGGTGAAGGCATAATATCATTGAATATTCTCATATAATGGCACACTGCATGTACCTGCAACATACACTTTTCCAAAAGGAGATATTGCAAAAAGGAATGCAATTTGATTATTGGTCTAGATATAAATGACAACATAGAAGAGATTCACCACATGTGCATGGATTCATATGGTTAGAAGGGGTACCAAATATGAAAAACCTTGATTGGACTGAGATTGTCAACAAAAAATGCTGAAAAATACTTCCATTATATTGCCCATTCATGGAATCCTCGGGAAAGCCCACACTAATGAAACATACATGTATGTAATCAAATTGTTATCTAGTCTTTGTTTTATATAGAATTCTTACGTTCCCAAAATACATGATGTATTCTTATATTCTATGAATTATAGGTCTTCCAAAATTTTTACAAAGTTTGCTAGAAAACATAGACTCCCGACTTCATCAAACATTCCCTAAAAAAGCAGACATTAGTTTTAGAGACATTTATATGATTTTGACAGGAGATTTGGGGCAGCAGCCTCCTGTTATTGATAAGCCACCATATGATAGTAATAGACGCACAAAGCTATTATGGGAAGAAATCAAAATAGTTGTTACATTGGATAAGGTATTTAGACAAGGAGACAACCAAGAGGGAAAAAAGTTTCAACTTCTCACAAATCTCAAAGATGCAAATATGACAATTGATGATTGGAAGTTATTGAAGAACAGAACAAAAGTTGGATTAGACAAAGCTAACAACAAAGAATTCAACAATAGTATTCATATGTTCTACACAAAGATTAATGTGGATAACCACAACAAAAGAAAATTGCATTAATTGAAAATACCCATTACACATAGCATTGCAACTACAGTAGTTACCACCATTACACCGATAGGAGGTCCAAATGATGAACTTGATGTTGAGTTATTAATTGTTCATGATCCAAGGGTCATGTTAGCCTCTAATCTTTGAATAGGGAGTCTTGTAAATGGAGTTATAGGATACATTATAAGCATAATATATAAAATTGGTAGTGGCCTACCAAAACCACCAGCATATGTAATGGTTAAATTTGACGGATACTTCAGAAAACCATTTGAAGATCAAACTTTGCATACCATTCCAATTACAACAATACAATGGGAACGCACACACTAATTACCCTTACAGTTGGCTTGGGCATTAACAATACACAAATTGCAAGGTTTGACTCTTTCAAAAGCTACATTTGATATAAAACAGGGTTAACGTTTGTGACTATCTCTCGATTAAAGTGATTGGAAGGACTAAGAATATTATCGCCATTTACATATGACCCCTATGAAAAGATGAAGAAAAGAAAACTACTTCCCAAACGAAAGGGTGAGGAAGAAAGACTGAAGTCCTTAAAAGATAAATAATGTCATCTACATAATACAAATTTCATTCTATGATTTTGTCATTTTATGCAATGTACATTGTACATTTTAATTCATATAAAATAATTCCTTGTTTTTTATTTTATCCTATGTATATTGCACATTCGTATGCATATTTTATATTATACGTTTATGTACAATTCAATGCTCGTGGATACTACTAGCATACATTTCTTAGATAAATCTATGTAAAATATGTCAAGAGGTATCATTCTCGAGGCGCCTATATTGGATTTGTGACATAAGTGGAATAGGTGCTTCGAGAACAATACCTCTCAGCGTATTTTACATAGATTTATCTAAGTTACGTATGCTAGCATATCATGTCCAGCTGATGTAATTAAAACCATTGAAAATTACTCTTTTAGCATCCACATTGTGTACTAAAATTTGTTGGCAAAAAAATAGCCCAATTTTTTTCTTAACTGTTTCCAAAAATAACACTTGAAATGATCATCTCAATACAAATCACAATGATACAATTTACTTACAAGAAAAAAAAAAATCCAAAATGAACAAATTTGTATGAGAAATTTTTTGAAAAAACTAAAATAAAGAAATATCACAATACTATACAACAAAAATATCGAAAATTGTATTTTTTTAAAAATCACATTAAACCACTTTTTTGCAACCCTATGGGTCCAAAATCACAAAATTCCACCCGATCCAAAAGATATGCCCATTTTTTTTCAAACACGCCATGTGCAGTACCTAATCATTGCTCTACAAGTGTCAAAATAGTGTTTTTCAACTATCCCTAAAACATGGGTTCTACTCAAAAACAGAGTTTTTTCTTGTACATGAACAAAATCTAGACAAAAACTAAGACATAATTTGTATTGTTGTTACACAGAGGGTCTTAACCGAAACTAGACTAGAGAATCTATATATTGTATCTGAATTAGAGGTTTGTGTTCAAACTGCCAAAAACATAAACCAATGATATAACTAGAATTTCATATTTAAACAAAATACTATATTGAACTTCAAGATAAACCCAAAGGTTTCACAAAGTTAGGTTGTGTTTGTTCTTTAGGCTCTCTAACGAACAATGTTTCAAGCCACTACCTACAAAGGATTCCACCATTCCCGTAACCACACTATCCCATCTCTGAGGTACATGGAAGTTAAATCCATGCACAATGTTACCTAATTGTTTGAGTAAATGTAGTAGCCCACACCTCTACTTACGAAAATTTGATAATTGTTTTGCCCAAAACAACTCACGAGGTTTTAAGCCATTAGAACACAGTTCCCACTTTTACTAATTTCTGATCAGCCCAGGTCCCACGAAGAACAAGGGGGGGCAAAAGATTAGTTAATTGTAGTAGGTTGCTTATATTTGCATAAAAATTACAAAAAACATACTAAAAACTGCATTAAATCTAAATACCATCAGAAAAAAATTGAAAATTGCAAATTGGATATGAATACTTACGTAAATAGATTGAAAAACTATAGATCCGATTTATAAACTTACATATAGTACGAAGTGGACTTCCATTACTCTAATACAATAGTAAAATTTGTTGCTTTCTTTAAAATCATTCTAAACAATCATAAGACAAACACCCACATAAATACATATATAATCAGTGAAAGTTTAAAGCAAAGACATAACATAGATTTATCAAAGAAATGTAACAAGCTCTAGCTTGAATTTCTCGTAGCAAGAATAACTCTAAATACCACAATAAATACCACACACTAGCTCTATATTCTTATAAAGAAAAACTAAGAGGCTAGAGTTAGGGTTTGGAGGAGTATTTGTTTGCAAAGCAAGTCTTTTTTAATCTATCAATAGTGGAAACCAAACAACTCAATAACTTGTTTGATAGTCTTCACTATTAATAGATGTATACAAGTGTGTGCCAATGGGTGGATTATCTCCATATTAAATTTAAAATAGTATTACATTTACATCTTAAATCATATAATAATGTATGGAATATAAATGCATTAACAAATGCAACATGAATGAGTGCATCTGAAGTTACAGAGCATGGAAAATCCCTTAAGGAGCTCAAATAATGTTCATGAGCAACATTCATTTCACTTTTCCAAGATGTGTGATGCAAGAACAATTGATTTCACAATCTCACCTCGCCCAAAAACAATTGGGCTTAGTTATAATAAATGATCACGACCTTTGATTCCTGCAATGTCTTGTGTGTTTTATGAAGTGGAGCATTGAAGACCACTTGTGAAATCTTGTGAGTTTTTATCTTTCTATCATAGCACAAGAAACCACAGTTTTCTGAGAGGTTGTTTGGTGTTGCACAAAAAGCCATTTGTTTCATTCTCGTTTCTATGAAGAAGTGTGCATCTTATAACCACAAGAGCCACACATTTATTGGGTCCTACACACTTTTGAGAACATGACCTTTGATTCTATGACCACGACCTTTGATTCCTGTAATGTCTTGTGTTTTATGAAGTGGAGCATTGAAGACCACTTGTGAAATCTTGTGATTTTTTATCTTTCTATCATATCACAAGAAACCACAGTTCTCTGAGAGGTTGTTTAGTGTTGCACAAAAAGCCATTTGTTTAAGGCCTTCTACATTATACATTTGAGTGGTGCGATTCTCGTTCTATGAAGAAGTGTGAATCTATAACCACAAGAGCCACACATTTATTGGGTCCTACACACTTTTGAGAACATAGTAATCATTTGCGTGCAATTGAGAAGCATGTGATGATGTGCAACACATCATCTAAAGGCTAAAAGATAACACCTATAAATGTTACTTAAGAGTAGCTAAAGAATCACAAAGAGGAGCTACCGTATCTCAATTAAGGCATATCCCCTCAATGGGCATGCTAATAAAAAAGAAGGATCTCCTTATGAAGGATGTTACCTAGAAGAAAGCTCAAAGAGACAACTTACAATTAAGAAGTTCAATTACACTAAGAGAAAGCAAAAGAAGATTGTTAGCTCGTAACATGAAATCTATAGTTCTTATGTTATTTGGAGTGCTCTATTATTTGTTGCTTACTATGTAATTTAATTACCATTTTAAAAAGAATATGTTTAATTGTTTCTTGGTTATGATTATGTTTTCTGGAGTGCTCTATTATTTGTTGCAATTGGGATGTATGTGTGCATGCTATCTAGAGTGAGTAACTTGCTAGGAGCACACACGTATCCACATAAAAGTTAAGAATGAGTCACGACCCCACAAAGGGCAAGTATAAAAATCTCTTTGTAGTTTGGAAATTGTAATATGATTAGAAGTGATTGGATTTTTAAGCACTAATTTATTTTAAAAACAATAAAGCGAAGTTATAGTGCTCTAATTCTATGCAAAGATTCCTTGTGTGAGTGGGAATCCAAGTTGCATGGTCTAAGGTGTTATACATTTGACTCCCTACAATGACTCAATTAGATGCCCATGTACTTGAATTGTTCACTAAGTTGAGTCCGATCCCAGTTTTACTATTGTAACCAAATTAGTAAAGCAATGTCAAATTGCCAATAACATATCAGTTTTCTTCCATTGGATGCAATAACTAAAGGCCAAGGGAAAAAAATATCTGGACATTCCAAGGCATTAGAAACAAGAGCCTCTTCTTCAACCAAGGTGAGGAATGAATCATCGGCAAAGTTTATATTAATAGTTTGATACTGCAACTAATCCTTTAGAAGTATATTCTACGAAGAGATTGATAAACTCAACTACACAAACATTGAAGGAAGCGGCTAGAAGACATCATTGCTAAAGAAATATGAATAAACCAAATTGTTCAAATTCTACTCCATTAATTCAGACGTAGGCACCATTATCCTAAAAAAGTATTCTAACTATTCGCACAAAACTTACCTCAAACCCTAAGGTTTGCTGCATTGCCAAAATAAAAGACCATTCAATTCTATCATAAACTTTCTCAAAATCAACTCTAATGAATTAGGTTTTTAAATACAATAAGGAGCAAGCACATTCCATCACTTCCCAAACTACAATAATATTATCCATAATATACCTATTTCAAATGAACCCAATTTTCTCTGGGTGGATGATGATACGCAAGAAGTACATCTTTTATGTTGAGAGGCAGTTTACAATGGCATTGTGGTTGCGGAGGTGGGGGGTTGTACTGGAATGAGTATATTCACTTTTAATTCCAACCTTAAAATTGGCATCCATTTGACCATCACTTAGAAGTCTTCATTTTTTAGAATGTCAGTCAAAAAATCTTATTATCTTTAGTGGATTTTGGAACCCTTTTTATTTGCAAATATATGTTCAAGACTAACGCATTAGTGTATCTAAATTGACAACATTTATCAGTACTCAAGGAAAATATACCATAAATGAAATAAAGTTATTAATAATCATGGTTTGCGAAAAAAAACCAAAATAAATGCTTTGAGATCAATCTTCCAATATTTTTCAGATAGATGTATTTAAGATATCTTGTAATAACTACCAATTGCCCCACCAATGCTTATTTTATCATCCGCGGATCTTGCACAGTTTGGTCTACAAATTTATGTAGCTCTACCACATCAACTTCTTGTTCAAATTTTCCTTCATCAATTAGAAACATTAACTACATTTATGATTGTACCACATGATTAACCAAAAGTTGCAAGGATGATTTAGTTTCTAGTGCTGTCAATAGATCCACCTCATAATCATGTCCTGCTTCTTCAAGCAGTGGTGGTTTGAAATTGAGTAAAGTTGTCTCAAATTCCTCCTTGGTTTCTTTTTCTTCATCAACAAACTCCCCTTCCTACACATTTTGTCATCCTCCTTCGACTTCCATGTCATGCTTAGATTAAATTTTACTACATGTCTTGTATCATTCTTTTGGATCTAACTGTAACCATTTGGAAGAGGTAAATGGCTTCAATATTAATGTTACCGCATATGGATGGGGACCGCATGAGAGTAAAGGGCAAGACTATTGCTTTTTGATGATGATGTCACCTCATTCTCTTCAAAGCACATCTGGCAGGCTCATGTAGACTGGGTTCCAGTAGTGGTTGGAGGCATCACCCTTGATGCAGAGGATGCTAATGCACTGACTTTTGCTGTTTGATCCATCACTAGCCACATCTCTGCCTTGTAGAATCCGCCCCTCCCTTGGAAGGTTAGCTTTTTTATGTTGAATTATCAATCTGTGCATTACTGTGATGTCAGGCCAATTTTGAAGTCGATATACTTACTCTCTGTCGACATGCAAGGGAGCAAAGTCTCTTGGCGTTAGCATAGTAATCTCAGTGTTGTTCTTTCACCACGATCTAGGATTTGGTTAAAGAAGTGGTGGTAGCAGTGGTTTTCAAATCAAGGGCTTGTTCATTTTCTCATTCATTTTCATAATCCTTTTACATAGCCATTTTGACGTGGGTCTCTATATCTGTACAATCGTAATTGCATTAGAGCCCTTTTTCTGCCACATTATAATTGTAGATTGTTTTTAAGCCGATTTTCAGTGGGTATGCAAACCATATACTGCAATTTTCGTGTACCCTTGTTTGCTACCCGTTAGATTTTGTCAGTTAGGGCATGATATTGCTAGACTTGAAGGAACCCAATGGATCTAGCGAAGTATATGATTACTTCATTTATTGAGGTAAAGCTCACTTGAAATTATGACATGTCTATGTTAACTGAATATAATATTATATAATATGCATAGAAAATTACGCGATTGATGTGATCCTCTCCCCACAAAGGATGGACAAAAGGATCCTTGGAAGTTTCCTTTTTCTGGATCAATCCTGGGGACGTGGGGGGAAACGTTGTCCCCCCACGTTCTCCACTTTTTTTTTTGGCATGGAAAACGCCTGGGGGACGGGGAAACGTGGTGGGGACGTCCAGGCTGTCCCCCACGATTTTTGTCAATAATCTCGCATTATCCTCAACTTAAAAACTTGTCTAAACCTATGCACTTCCAAGGACCTTTGCTGATAATATTTGCAACAGGCTGGCATTGTCAAATACACTATAATAGGAAAAAAAGAGCATTAAAAGTAAAACATTGAAATACTTAACCCTAAAAGGGTCAATTTTAAAGTTATAAAAATTTACATTATGGACTACAAATATTCATATTCACACTTTAAGCAAGGTGCAAGAGTGAGAGCAAGGAGCAAGAGCGAGGCATGCAAGACATGAGAGGCTTTCAGCAAAAAACAAGAGCGAAAAGCGAGAGGTACATTATATTTATAAATTTATTTGGCATTACAATACCCGTAAAAGTTTTTTTTTTTAAATTTAGCATTATGCCATTTATATTTGCAAATTATCAAAGCCATTCAGGAATCAAGGTTGTTTTTTAGCATTTGCCATTGCTAACATTGCACAATGCTAATGCCTCGGCATGTAGTTTGTTCAGGATTTAAAAAAATGCATATTACATAGGGTTATGGTTGTAAATGGTTACGTTTTTTTTATAATAACATTTTTATTTCTATTTTAAAATTGATCTTATGGTATTGCCATAGTTATCCAGGGGATGTTTTTTAGCATTTGCATGTACATTCACAATGTAATGGGGATGGCATATAGTTTGTAGGATTATTAAAAATAACATAGTAAAATATTAATATGGTTACGTTTTTTTTAAATTCTATTCAATGATTTTTAGGGATTTAAATTTTATATTAAGTACTTTCAAGCATTATAATTTAGGGGTTGTTTTTAAAAATAGCAAATTTTACAAAGTACATTAGGCATCATAAGTTTAAAAAAAATAGGGGATTTAGCCTCTAAGTGCCCAAGTCTCCGCATAGGGTTTGGTTGTCACCAAATTCTAGGGGATGTGTTACCGTTTAACACTAGGTATTAGCTAGTTTTTAATATACATTTTATTTGTAGTTTATAAATGGGTTATATTATAAATTTATATTTGCATTTTTTAGGATCTATTGTTTCAGACTGCAAAATTTAGCATTTTACATCTAACCATTCACAACTACTAATCACGCATTTGTCGCATATTTAGTTTGTAGCCATTGCTAGTTAAATTATGCATATTGGTTGATGCTGTGCAAGTTAAATGTTGTTTAAAATGTAATCAATCATATAGTTATGGTTGTTAATAAATCATTGCAGCAATCATCACAATGAGTTCTTCTGAGCATTGAGTATGAATCAGAGCAGGAGAGGGTTGAACATGGAAGTTGAGATAGGTGGTCACCCTGGAATAGTTGGTGATGCCACAATGGGGGAGAGTGGTGAAGGGACAACACAAATGTGAACTTCGCTTGTGCAGCGGCAACTAAGTTTAGTTGCCCCTCTACAACTTGGTTTGAAATGCTACCAATTGCCCCTCTCCAGCATATCGTCCAAATTTGCCAAGAGGACCATTTGATAAGAAGAGAGCCATTGCAAACAATTTGCCCAAATTGTTGATAACCCACCAAAACAAGTATTAGAGGGGGGAGCTAAAGTATGGAAGTGCAACATATGTGCACTGCCTTGGTCGAATGGCAGTATCACTATGGACCAATGCACACTTGTTGCACCTTACAGGAAGGGGGGTTGGCACTTGTAAGGGCCTTTCACTTAGATGCAGAGAGCCTGAGATGATGAGAATCGTTCAATGGAAATATCTACAGACAACTGTGTCAAACAGTTTGTGGTTCTAACAGCCTTTCTCGTTCTGGCAAATGACTAGTAGGATGTTCTTGGCTGGCAAACATAGTAATACTCTGGCTGGTTCTAGTTTTGAGAGTGGTCAAAAATGGAAAGCTAGAGGGAAGAGAAAGGCCATGGGGGCAGCTCCAACCCTCAATTATTGACATGTTTGATTCAAAGGCAAGGGAGAAGAGGCAGAAGATGCTATTGGGAACTTTTTTTATGCTGCTGGGATCTCCATTTAATGTCGCTCGCTCTCCTTATTACAAGGAGGCTATGGCTAAGGTTGCAAAAGCAAGTGTACAAGTTATGTGTCCTCCTGGAGACACAAAACTGAAGGTCGACAATCTTGGATAGAAACTATTCCAAGGTTAATTTGTTGATAGAGGAGAAGAAGGTGACACGTGGATGTCTTTCATGGATGTAGCATTATTATGGATGGGTGGACGGACATTAGGCACCGTCCTCTCATCAATATCATTAGCTCTTGTGCAAAGATTGAACCTGTACCTCATGAGAGCAATTGAT
Organism: Taxus chinensis; assembly: GCA_019776745.2. Classification (NCBI taxonomy): domain Eukaryota; kingdom Viridiplantae; phylum Streptophyta; class Pinopsida; order Cupressales; family Taxaceae; genus Taxus; species Taxus chinensis. The sequence goes on along the minus strand of CM034154.1, from coordinate 764,473,736 downwards.
TGTTCATAGGAAGCGGAAGAGATACATGACTTTCAGTATCAGATTTTATAAGGATGCCATTGAGGAGGTTGGACCTTCAAACGTTGTACAGGTTGTCACAGATGCAGCTTATGTTGTGCAGAACAGCAAGCAAGCTAGTGGAGGCGGGAATATGAGCGCATATTTATTAGACTCCATGTTGTGTGCATGTCATGAACAATTCAACAAAACAACGAAAATGATTGGGTTTCTCTTCCACACCTTTTTGGGGAAGGTATCCCTCATGCCCGTGGACACCTATTTTGCATCCTACTTTATTATTGTTGCATAAGATGCTTGAGTTGCAAGAGCCTCTGCAACTTATTATCATGACATAGGAGTGGACTCAGTGGGTGGAGTCCAAGATAGAGTAGGGGAATGAAGGTAGTGGTGGTGAGATCAATTATTTCTCCACTTTCAGTGTTATCAATTATGAGGATTTTGATAGCGTCAAACTTGGCGAGATATATGAGTGTGTTGGGAACTTGCTTGAATAGATGAAGGGTGTTATTCGGGTGAGGGACCCCACCCTAGAGTTCTACCATTCATTCAACGAAGGTGGGAGAAGCTGAACTCTCATAATTCCAGCAAGGACTAGTGGTTCTTGAGTAGTCATTTAAATGATTACTCCATAATTGAGTTGTGAACTATGATTTTTTGTTTCGGGCATTAGCATGTTGATTTCTTATGTACTCTTCTCAACTCCAATTTTCACTTAGCACTTTAATCATAATGTATCGTGTACTCATACTTCTCATTGACTCGACTCTCAGCTTTGAGTTAGCATGTTGATGCATCTTCATCATTCATGATTTGGGATTATGCTATTAATAATTTTCCCATTATTAGATGGATTATTGGATTAACGGTTAGATTTAGTTATTTATTGAGAGAAATAGACTTAACTTTAAGAGATCAAAGAAGCTTCTTGCTGCATGCAATGCCTTGTATCTCAAAGATCACAAAACACCTCAATGTAAGGAGAACCCAACATTATAGTGGGATGTAGATCTTGAGGAGTTGAGGTAGGTTGACGAGGATGAAGATAAGCAACATGGATTGATTGAGATCCCCTTATACGATGAAGACGAGGCCGATAGTTCTAGCAAGGAGCAGTGGTTCTTGAGTAGTCCTTTAAATGATTACTCGATTATTGAGTTGTGAACAATGATTTTTTGTTTCGGGCTTTAGCATGTTGATTTCATATGTACTCTTCTCAACTCCGAGTTTCACTTAGCATTTTAATCATAACGTATCGTGTACTCACACTTCTCATTGACTCGACTCTCAGCGCCGAGTTAGCATGTTGATGTATCTTCATCATTCATGATTTGGGATTATGATATTAATAATTTTCCCATTATTAGATGGATTATTGGATTAATGGTTTGATTTAGTTATTTAAAATTCAGCTTATATTAGTTTGTTTAAGTTATTTTTCAAATTTATTTGTATATTTTTTAATATTTATATATAATTTTAATAGCCATCTTCAAAATCCTGTTCTTTAAACTTCTTCCCCGAGTCCCTGAGACTTAACTATGATCTATATACCATAATTGAGAATCTCAACATGAAGCTCTAAAGATACGTTGCTTATGTTAATTTGTTTAAGAATTTACGCAAAATGAACACACAACTTATTCATTCTTCATTAAATTAGTTATGGGAGAGGTTACAATTATGTAGGCTTTAGCTCTCCTTGTAATAAGGAGTCGAGCCTTTCATTAAATCTCTCCTACAATCCTAGAATCTCTCTAGTCTATCTGCGTACATTGTTTAAACAATCTAAACAACTTACATGTGACAAATATATTTTTACCAATAAAATTTAACCAATCCATACAAGTATATGATTCACAACTGTGAGCATTAACATGATAATTCCTAACATTGCCCCTCTTGTGAACATGGGAGAAAACAATGCAGTCTAAAAATGTAGCATACCGCCACAAAGCTTGCTCATGATCTTGACTCACACATGCACCGCATAAGGTTTGTGCATAAACTTACAAACGTGCAACACCGGGCTTGTAGACATACTCAATAAAGCTGTATTCTCGCAGATGACTTTCATGGATGGATACAAACACCACTCAGGGCTGAACAAACCACTCATTTGTTTATGCTCCGCATCTGTCATAGATGGATTTACATGGGGCAAACCAACAACCCATTTATGAACAGGGACATACATCTGTTTATCCTACTCATACATATGGCTTTACAAAGGGTGACCAACAACCCTCTTCTCAAGGCTCATGATTGCTACAGTTCTGTGATTGGATTCTCCACTACATTCTTACATCAAGGGTAAATATTGAAACTCTGATTACAAATCTCACAAAACTGAAAAATAAAGGGTCAAGGACAGAATCCTAGTTGTTTTTGTATGCCGTTGCACACGGATTCTGCCACTAGATCACACATAGCGTAGGTAATGACCATTGTCATTGGAGATCATCCTCGGCATTAGTCATTTCTGGCACAGACGTTTTGTCACTACTCCACTGTGCTGCCCTGTCTCTAGTGGCTGATGAGAGGTTGTTGTTTGTTCTCCATCCTCCAATTGATGCATTGCTTGCTTAGTTGAATAGAACTTGAAGCTCAAAATTCAATATCCTCCCAACAATTTGGACGTCAGGTTCTCCCAAAAATGGTTCAGTGATGCAATTTTCAAATTTTTTTTGACACTTTTTTCAATAAAACTTTGACTACTCAAGACAATGATTTTGTGCTTTAAGAAATGACACAATTTTATGTTGATGACTCTCAGTGAACTCACTAATCGAGAGACTACCAAGACTCAAAAATGACTCTACTAACTCAATTAATATTGTACAACTCTATATTTGACTGTAAAAGATGACACGACTTGATGAGCTCCATGTAGAACCTAATAATAGACTAATTACTGCAACAATTTTAATGATTTTCGGCAGTGACAATAACTATTAAGAATAGGTTCTTTTGACGCATACACCACTTTGAGAAGAGCTTTTGACTAAAATTTGAACAATTTAAAAATACAAAATCTAATGTTAGTGACATGACAAGTAATACAAAATCTGAAAAAATAGACTAGGTTTTCTTTCAAAACAAAAAGCGACTAAACAAGATATATAAACCGTGACAGCTGACTATAGATAAAAAAATAGACTAGCTTTTGAATCGAAGCCTAAAAGCAATTCAATGAAGGCAAGTGGTGAGGGGAGCTAGATTGCATGTTGGATTTTCATGAATGGAGGAATATGCTGGATGTGGAAACCTCCAATTAGACATTTAGTAACAGATCAGATTGCTTTGATTGGGACGTGGAAGATGTAAACCATTGAATGAATGAAGATCTTCTAAACCGATGCCAATCATGCCACAGGGAGTGCTTCTCCCAGCAATACGTCAATTCTTGTGCATGTCAATCTGAATCTTCAAATTGTACAGTTGTCCCGTCTCCTGCATATGCACCAAGAGTAGAATACATGCAACAATCAATTGATAGCAATGGAAATAGAGATCCAATTAACTGTGCATGAAGAAGATAAATCCAAAAGATGGCCTACTCACTACCACAGCAAATTATTTGTATTTTGCACTTGTAGATGGCATTGAGAATAAACTTCAAATCTGGGCACTTTTGTTTTATTTTATTTTATTTAATAGTCTTTATCATGTGCTCCAATGCAACTCGAATTGTTTGGTGCTGACAGAATGGCAGATCAATGCATCTGGAGACAATGCAAGTGTGGACAGAATGATGAATTTTCACAAAGAGTGCATTGATGAGATTATGTATACTTGATTTGACTGATCACTTAGAGATATTGAAGGATAATGCAGTGCTGGAAATGTGGAGGACAGATGTATGGGTCTGAATGTTATTTTGCATCCTTGGTTGCTACAGGCTCTTCGTATTCTGAGATCTTGTTTCAAACGTACCTCCTTTTCTTTGCCAACGCTGTTTCAAGCAGTGATCAACTGATTATAAAAACTCTCACTGCCAAGGGTGATGGCAGCCACACTACTTGCTATATCTCAACGCTTCAACACAGGTTTCCACTCCAAATCAAGATAAATACTCATGCCCAATACAACACTAGACAAAATAGAAGCAACTATCTACAGTGATATTATCAACATTTAAATTTCATTAATCGGGACAACACACAGAAATGTAGCCGCCCCTTGATTTTTTTCTACACCATCCCAAACATAGAACATACCTTGCTCTGATACCAAATGTTAATTTGGTTCAAAATTTACACAAAGTAGACACATAAAGCTTCTTCATTCTTCGTTAAATTATTCATGGGAGGGGTTATAAATATATTGGTGTTAGCACTCCTTGTTATAAGGAGTCAAGCCTTCTGTCAAGTAACTCCTACAATCCTAAAATCTCTCTAGACTTCTATCTACGTATGTTGTTTAATCAACCTAAATAACTTACATTATAACAAATATATTTATCAATAATATTTGACAAACCCATACAAATATATGACACAAATTTGAGCACTAACATGATAAATTCCTAACAGTTTCGCTGGTGATCTTTTTTTGGAATAACACTCCTAATATTCCTAGGAAAGAAAAAAAGACATGATGTTGGATGGGGAGGGATAACGAGTAAGCGATTGATAAGGAGTATAATAAAGAGAAAAATAGTATCCCTAGGTTTTGGAGTCAGTTCTTGAAGAGGGAACTATACTTGAGTGTATGCCTAATTTTCTAACATCAACATTTCCTCATATCAATGATCCATGGGATAAGCACAATATCAATGATTCCAAATCTTGTAAATTCTTTGTCAGTAAAGGAGAAAAGGTGATGCAAAAGCATCTTGGTTCACATGCAGTCTGCATCAATAAAAAAATGCTACATATAAAAAAGATGAACATAGGTTTGGGGTATCTTCTAGAGTCCATAACATCTTTCAGAAGTTGGTGCAAACTAGTATTTCAATGGCGCATCGAAGTTGGTGCAAGCTAGTAATTGAATGACACATGACAATCATGTGTCTGTCAACAAGAAAGGTTGTGCATAGGAAATGGAGGGTCGTATGAATGCATCAAGACATCTCTGCTGTATGCATACATCTTCAAATGGATGGCTCAATGCTTTAGATGCTTGGCACAAGGCTTAATCACTTGGTAAAAAGACTTGGAGACTTCAAAAATAAAACTTTTTGTCACCCTTATCCTTGTACAGAGAAATCACTCATTCTATGTGTGGTATCATATATCTCATCTTTAGTGGTTTGTGTTACCACTTGAGGTTCATTTTGATGGTGCACATCCACCATTTAAACTATGAGGCCATTGGAGGTCAGTTAAAGAAATGTGCAAGGATTCCCTTGGAAGGCTTGTGTGTAGTCTTGTATGCAGGAACACAACATATGCTTGATCTTCGAGAGCATGAGTATTTAAAATTCAAATTGTTTGCTGCCTGGAGAAAGGGGTTGCCGAAGATTCACCAAACCTTTAGTTAGAATTGTTGAGCTGACTTGTATTCATCGGATTGTGATATGATGTAGGGACACATTTTGTTGGAATATGCAAAGAGAAGAAAGAATACAGAAGGCAAAAACTGCACTGTCCAAATGATACAGGCAGAGGTTTATTTATTGAGAGAGAGGTGGTTGAACAGTTACCAACCGAACAACTACATAACTGTTTTTACATTCTATATAATGTGTTATATTTTAACAGATGATCTATTACAAACATGTTTCTCTTAATTGCAGATGCAAGATTATGCATTTGTCCGAGTCTACAGCTTTTATCAAATTTCCTATAGGAGCCCATATGTTATGGTCATGGTAGATTTACAGATCTGTGTCCATGGCATGGTACTTTGCAGGGTCACCAGATCCTTGGGTCATGATGAAGCATGGAGGTATATGAAGAGAACCGCCAGAACAAAACATTTGGTGCTACATTAACAAAGCATATTCTCACCTTCGAGCAAAGAATTGGGTTGTACGGTCAGGTTCTGCAGTTATGTGATGCATTGACTTTGTGGCTTATCGAATCACCAATGGCTGCTCTTGTTCACTCTCCAGAGTAAGCTTACTTATGCTTATTTCGTTGGTCGCTTTGATTGTAAAATCTATCTCCAGGCTTGTGTAGCACAATACTGCTGCTAGTGCTCTATACAAATGTTTGAAATTCAATGCTATTCTTCAATTTGCAAAACATGCAAGCCTTTTTATTTATTTCTTGTTTGTCACCATGTATTTCTCATCCAAGAACTTTTTCATGCATCTGAGAATTTCATGTGCACAAACCTTTTAAGAGTTAAGCTATACTCCTCAATAGTAGTTAGAACCATTAATGCATCTCCGTCGGAGCATTGCTGTCCCCGCTCAATTATGAATCCATCTCATATTCAATATCAATTTGCTAAGAAAACATGTTGAATCAGTGGTCTGCTGGAAGAAATATCCTTGCAGTACACTGTTGATTAACTAATTTTAAATTTATAGGTTGTACATTTGAAGAGCTGCAAGATTTGATTGTGCCTCTAATTGTGTTGAATAATATTAAGGGCATGCAAAATCTTACCATGCACGGTTAGTGCAATGGAATAGTGGAGTATCTTCCCACCATGAAATGCAAAATGATGCTATCATAATGATGGTGAGCATGTAGACACGAGGCCTCCTGTACATGCTAGTATAGAGGATACTCCCTCCACAGTTGATTATTGGTTGATTGCTATCCAAGTCCAACATTTCAAGAAATGGCTTCCTGGGAAGCTTTTCCAAGTTCCTGCAGGATGCTGAATGGTGGAGTCTATGACCTCCAGCCTATGCTAGGCACCAATAGGATTGATGCAGCCGGATCAACAAGTCGGATACTGACTAAACATGACTTTTTAATACCTTTTGGCAGATTTGTCCGTCTGTGTTTCATAGTCCATGCCATAGCAATGTCACACTATAATTGCCATACAGAAATCCAAACAATATTGATTATTGGGATGGTGCAATTGATAATGAGTATATAAATTCTATTTCTAAAGATATGTACATGATATATAAATTTGTACAAACAATATAATCCATTATTCAATACAATGAATATTTTTTGGCCTACTCTTTCTATTTTTTTGGGCATATTAGTCAAAATGGTAAGTACCATGAAGCTCAGTCAACGGTAAATGGATATATTTTATAAACATATATGTATGCTTGATGAGAACTGAGAACATAAACACTCCCTATTTTGAAAAGTGTGTAGACTGCCACCAGAGTCAATGATCCAACTTTGTTAGATATTAGTAGATGTCTGAGCAAAAAGTCCTAATACATAAAGAGCATATTAGGATCCGAAGCTCGTTCTTCATGCAAAATATGGCCAAAATCCACACCAAAGTCCCTGACATTCTTCAACATGACTTTTTGACCTAGTTCGAAGGCGCTCCATAGGCAGCATTCCGACAATCCTTCATTCTTGTCCAAGGTGGTGACCAGGAGTCGCATGTCACTTGGATACCAAGTGAAAGACTCACCAAATTGAAGTTTCAACACCATAAGCTTTGACCTATCTGATAAGAGCAGCTTTACTGAATGGTCACAATTAAGCAGTCTACCTGAATGCTTTTTGTCTGGACCGTTCCAGTTTAGCTCAATATGCAGAATGTGAACTCAACTTGTCAAACAACTGAAGTTGTACGAACCTTCACCAGTTGGAGGTGGAATTTTCCACCACACATTATTCATACGGACATTGAAACTTCTCTGGTTGAAGACGCCTTGCACAATATTATCGTCGTGCAATCCTTTTTATTGATGGCAGATAACTGGTCTCGGACACATTACCATCCGATATGGCAAGTCGCCGTGAGAATGTGCGAGTCCACCTTCTTGTACACTCTGACCCTGAAGTAGTATAGTGTTCCAAATAATAAGCTGAAATGGGTCAAACTCTCTGATATTTATCTTCAGATTGATAAACATGGCTGCATGCCAAAATGGCATATCTCATGAATGTTTTCCTGTATCAAATCATCTCGACACCGAAACTTGAACAATATCAATAACGCTTCCTTATGACGTTCTAACATAATCCTATTGTTAAAGTTCATTGCTGGTCGATTTTCATCACCCTTGATTATTTTATCACAATCACGAAGTCTCCCGTTGAAATGTTCATGATCCATAAATTAATAACTAGTGCACAAGTCACAAGTTTCCCTTGATGTGTCCGACAATGTCAAGTATGATATATCTCTACACAAGTCTTCTATTATGGTCCACATAACTTGTACTAATAATATCATGCAGTTTTGCCTATTTGTCAGTAGATATGATTTTCTATGGCTTTGGATGCAAGTCAACACTTAATGGGAGTAAGAAATTAGTTGCCTCTATATGTTTAAATCACAAAATCATTCAGAATAACCATCTGTTGCTGTCATGAATTTGTAATTGTATTTTCTGATGACAATGTTTCAATCACTTGTTTTCATTGGACAGATACGCAGTTGCCCTGTTTCTTCTGCCAGCTGATGACAGACAATTCTAGACCTGACAACGTGGTTCGGACTGGCAATCTATGCTTCGCCTCTGTGGCACGATGTTGCCAAGCCACTTCCTGTCCATGTTGTATTTCTGGTTTATCACTTCCAACGATTTTGCTTTGCTGACCACGATTTTGCCCATTTCTTTCGACACGATAGGAAAATCGCCAAAATAGTGGTTTCTTGTTTTCCAAAATGCGACTTTTACTTATGGCATATATTGTACACAGACATTGTTGCTCTTAAGCATTGTGCCAAAAAGCAATAAGACTGAGGAAACATCGCCCTCATGTTTGTGACAACTACGACGTACTGAAGAATTTGAAATTAAAAGATGGATGGCAGAGACTGCACCGAGAGGATCTGTCATCAGGGAAAGATAGAAGATAACCCGCCTTCCAAACCAGAATTTATAATTTACGGTTGGAGGAAATTCCTAATGGAAATTCGTGCTATTCTGCATCTTCCACCAAGATGTTTACATTATAGTCTAATATTTTTTATGTTTCAACAGAAGACTTTCTTCTCTCTGATACTCAATGTTGGCAAATGGCCGACCTGTTAGAAATAAATTAATTCAGAAGGTAACATAAAGTTGGTTTACAAAACTGCATTTAGGGGTTATCTGTTTAGGAATGAATACAGGCAGAGGTTTGTTTATGTAAGAGGCGGTTACAGATTGTTGAACAGTTACCAACCGAACAAACTACATAACTGTTATTTAGGGGTCTATATAATGTGTTATATTTTAACACATTTGTATTTTGCACACTCGATGTATAGTTATAAAGTTACGTGCAATGATCTTAAATATCTTGTTGTATTTTTTTTAAATTTGCTGAATAATACAATATTGTTCAAGCTTTTACATTTGCTATGAAAGCAATCTCCTGAACATGGGAGAATTAAGGTGAGGAGGAGGAGAAACCAATCTAAGCCTTTTCTTAGATGGGGTTGTAAGAGAGACGAGGAGACCCAAGGCAATCTCACTCTCAGATCTGATCTCTGTTCAGAAAGTTGTTGAACCCTCTTTGAAAAGTTCTGCATTCCAGATCCCTTTTTTGTCCTGATGCAAATCCTTTGAGGAGTTGCAGAAATTTAGAAACAGCTCGGAATCAAGGGATGTCAGGTCCCTCTTGCCCTCTTTAAACCCTTGTCAAACAAATATTTTAAGTCAATTCAATGGGTTGGCTTGAGCAACAAGCTAAATCTGTTGATGTCAACCGGGTTGTGATTGACAACAAAGGAGTTACTTATCAACACCAACCAGCAAAAGCAATTGGCAAATAAGAGTGTGAACCCTACAACACATTAGATTTTTTCTTTTTTTTTCAAAGTTTTTAAGCATTGAATACGAGTTTTTGCTCAAAGTCATACTCAGATCAAAGTTGTTGAAGCGGCTAGCTGTGGAGGAGCCAAATCTCTTTGAGAATGTGGAATGTTCAACCACACCAACACATTTTTTTTTAAAGCTGATTTCTGAACTCTTAAACCCAAATAGGAGTTAAATTTTATACATATTTGAGTCATATAGTGCTTGATCTCCAAAAACGTTGAAGCGGCTATGTAAGTTATGTACTGAAAGGACTTGAGTGGTGGGAAGGTCTTGGGAGTCGGACTTCATATATAAGGTTTGTATAAAAACTGAAAAATTCTTTCTGACTAAAAAAAATGGTAAAAGTGAAAAATAAAAAAAAAGATTAAAAAAACCATTGTGATAGAAAAGGTCTAAATAGCCTGGGTTTTATTTCAGAAAAAAAAATTAAAACAAAAAAGTTCTGAAAATTTGCTGTTCCCTGAGGCCACAAATTTAGTCCAAACTGCTGAAAACAATTAAAACACAAAAGGGAGAAAAATTCCCAAAATAAAAAGGGTGATTTTTGTTAAAGAGGCCAAATATGCCTAAACACTCAAAAATAATTTGGGCAATTCAATTTTCTTGAGGGGTTATTTGAGCTTTTTGTGCAAAACAATCCTTAAAAAATCATTTTTATAGCCATAGTTTGTGTGGGGGATTTTTTTTATATGAATTGGAAGGTTGTATACAGCTAATCTGTTCAAATTCTATAAGAAGTCACCCTTGTAAACTGTTTCAGCAATCAGCTTCAGTTTTCCCTGCTGAATTAAATAGTAGTGTTTGGTATTAACTGGTGCTTTTGGGATTAGAAGTTATTCACTACCGTACTTGCTTGATGGTTGCCTGCTTGTGCAATAAACACACTTTAAATCGTTAGTCTTGTTCAGTCGTCTCCACCAAAGATCGTTGTAGAGACCATGTATACGATTGTAATCGGTCTCATGTCTTATGAAAGATGTTATTACCTCGGCCATGATAAAAAAAGTGTGGTTAATCTAATTGCTTCCATCTGTCAATAGAAGTACACTGCGAGTCCCCCTAAGAGTTGTGTTGTTTCATAATGTTGCATGTGATCTAACAGTGTTCTTAATTAATACTCTCTAACTATGGTTGCAGGACATGCATCACAAGGTTATTCATTTGTGAGTACACAATCATTGTTTGTTGACATCCGCATATTAATAATAGTCGTAGAAAATGGATGAAGACATCTTCTCAGAAAAGAGTACCTACAATTGGGTAGGTGTTGAGGTTGTGAGGATTGCAATGAAGGCTTACAGTCTATGAGGACAAAAAAATGGCACAAAGAGGTTAGAAGTTTCACTATGCCCAAGAGTAGTAATGAGCACCCATAGAGCTCAAAGATTTATGGTGAATTGGCGAGTTGATGAGAGGAATGCAATACCATTTGGAGTCGCTTCCTCGGAAAGTTGCCCAACGCCTAGAGTTATTAGTGGATGAAGACATATCATTGAACGATGATGAATTTTTTTTTTGTAAAGCACTTGAAGATCAAGTGGCAACATAGAACATATTGATGAACAAGAAGATAGATTCTTCTAGTCACTATAAGAATGGGAAGTAAGGTTCAAGTTGGACATGAATCCAAGTTATTTGTAACAGCACATGTCTAAATATTGACAATAAGAGCTCATTGATTGGATCACTTATTAGTATACATGAAAACATACTTACATGATTATGATAGGATGTGGAAGATCCCAAAAAAGTTAAGTTTGCCTGCACTAATTGATGAAAGAGTCATTCGCACATTTTTATGGTGAGGAGCATGTTTAGACTAAGAGAGTGCGTTAGAGGTAAAGAGGAGATAAAGAATTGGCACAGATCTGGTGACAAAGTTGAAGGCCAAGTTCATGCTCGCAGATTAGCTCAGCTATAGAGTGTGAACCTAAAGTTGTAGAATATATGACCCTAAAAAGAGTTGTAGTGTAAAAGATTACAGCCAAGGAATTATATAGATTCACTATACAAAAAGAACGATGTGGAAGATGCCGAGGAGATCTCACATTATGTAAACATGATTGAAGAAAATCTAATGGAAGACAGGAGCTGGTATGATTCAAGTGTTTTTTAGTAGAAGGACAAGATAGGCTTCATCATCTATCACCACGAAAAGGAACACCACAATCACCTAATGAGTCCATGTTGAAAAGTGACATAGGCTCAGAAGCTCTTAGTTGGGTCTATGTCTAACGGATTGCATAGATCTCAAGCACAAGGACAAATTCAACTCCATCATCCAACAATGTTGTGTAGAGTACCAGATACAAGATATAATGAATGTCCACTCGGCATAGTGACCCATGCTAAGAGGTCGTTGTTGGCTGTAGTTCTATGCTTACAAGATCTTGAGCTAGAAGGACAAGTAATCTCCATCATCCAACAATAAGAATATGTTAAGAAACTCATGTATCAGAAGAAGTATGCAACATAATTGTCCACCGGATAGTGACATCACTGACAATCTTTTTACACAAGAGATGGTCGTTAAATTGTGCTTGTAGTCTAAAATTTGGATCAGATCTTACACAAGAATCACTTGAGTAGAATGGACAAGTATTACTCCATACGAATCCAATTTCCACATGAAAGGACTAGGACAATATCTAATGATGTCTGCTGGAAGGTGATCCTAGGGTCTAGGAAGTTTACAGGCTGCTAAATCCCCCTAGAATCTCTCATAGGTTATTAACAAACCTATATTCGAACTATTATTATATTGTTATATAAAACAATATTACAATGAACCTATATGACTTAAATATATGAGTTGTTGAAACAACTCATTTACATTTACCAAATATTTACCACACAAATATTACTGCGCATGTGAACATTAATATTCCTAACATTCCCCCCCTTAATGTTTACATGGTAGCAAAAGAACTTTCACACTTCCTTTGCAGCCTACCGCCCGTGCTTGCTCATGATCTTGGTACAACACTCGAACTGAAGGTAGAAGAAGGAACACATCAACTTCTTATCAACCATACACCGTAGGGAACACATCTGATTGAATTAGTGTGGGAACTTCATACAGGAACCATCTGCTTATCAATCGATCACTGTAGGGAACACATCTGACTTAACTAGTGCAGGAACTTTAGCAGGAACCATCTGTACAACCTTCAATGGTTTTGCAAAGGTTTACCACAAACCTAGGTATGAACAAGAACACATTTGACTATTCAATCTCTTCAAGTCTCATGATGCTGCGTTTCACTGTGCTATCTGTTATTCACTATGTTATTACATCGGAGACTTATGTAGGAATAAACATGTGAACAGGAATGGACATCTGTTCTTATTTTTCACACCACATTGACAAGCTGAAAAAATTGAAAATTGCACAACAAAACATCAAATACTCACACACGTGCCACCAAAATAGTGAAGCGGCCCTGTCGTTGGCGACTGACGAGAAGTCGCTGATTGACCTCCAACCTCCGATGCCTCCGTCCTCCAATCAACATGCTGCTAGCTTAGTTGGATTTGACTTGGACGCTCAATAATTTCCACATTGGGTTTATTTTGTCTCCCCCCCCACAATGTGAAACACATTATTTTCCGGACGTTGGGTAACACCAAAAATGCGTCCGCGAGGCAATTTTTTTTTTTTACAATTTTCAATTCTGACTCGTGACAGCAACTTATAAAATCACCAAGACACATTGATGACAATTTCAACACGTTAAATAACAATGACTCTTTTATCATAAGACTTTGACACTACGGTTTGACTAACCATATAAGCAAAATGACAAGAGGATAAACTCTTTATGACACACATTATATTATCCCAAAACAATTGATAAAATGACCATACTAGACTTTGATTTAGACTCAACAAGATAACTTTATAGTTACACATATAGACTGGAACTCGAGACTCCAACTAAGGGTAGAATAACTATGCAAATGGAAGGCTATTAACTAAAACAATACACATATATATTTAAAAAACTAAATATCAATCCTCACGCAATTTATTGAACCACCGTGGAATCTTGTGGTGGCGGCGGTCACATGGTGAGACTTGCCAATATTTGAATGGCCATGTGGGCTGTTGGAGGCCTGTATTTTTTGATAAAACCTTCTCTTAAGAAAATGTGCTCCCTTTTGATTGAAAACACTTTCCATGAAAACGCTGAGATCTGCAGCAATTTGTAGAAGACGTGGTTGTTGGCGGATCTATCCGTTGATGGCTATGAATTTATAAATCCGTTGCATGTCTATGTATCAGTCTGTATATCAAGCATGTGGACGGCTTTGAAGTAATGGTTGAATGCTCAGTTCACCGTTTGAACCGCCAATCAGGTCAACAAAGGATTAAACATATTTTTCAGAGATACCATACAGACAGGCAGAGATCTGGTAATGTGCTTCACTGGTTATTGGGTAATAAAAATGAGATAACGTTTTGCAAGCGGCGGCCAGGCTTATCTTTGCATGCAAATCTATGAGTGGGCGAATGGCAATTCCATGTCTGTAACAACAGTAACCAGACGGTTCTGTGCAGATCTGATAGGGATAAATAATGACTCTGAAAGGAGAACAAGACGCCTTTAGCTATTAGTTGACGAAATGACCATTAGCTTGTAGTAATGCTTGCGAGAATTTGAACAAAATCACCTTTCCAACACCATGCACCTCCTCTCAATCACAATGGAACATAGATCAGGTAATAATTTCAATAAATACCAGTGTTATGCGGGGACGTGTCCCCTAGATTTTGGTGACGTCCCAGACGTACCGAACGTTTTGGGGACTTGGGGACTTGGAGGGGACGTCCCCTATTTTTTAAAAATCTTCCAAATTTTTTTTGACGTTTTTACTTTTAAAAAGTTGTCATTTTTACAAAGAACATTAAACTATAATCTTGAAAGTACCTGAATAGAGTTTAAATCCCTAAACTTCATCGAATAAAGTTAAATTCAACTTAAAATATTTAAATATTAATATTTTATATATTATTTTAATAGCCGTCCCCTTGCCGTCCCCAAAATTTGGGAATTTTTTCCCGTCCCGGAAACCCCGTCTCCCCGTCCCCCCATCCCCGAGACTTAGGTAACTATGATAAAAATACTAGAACTAACAGACATGGACTAAAAGCACATATATGCCAATCACTTAGTTGTATATAACTTTTCCGACTCCCATCACTCGGGGCAAGGCCAGAATAATAATTGCCCCTCCCAATGATTTATTCTTCCATTAAGCACGTCTCACTCTGATACCAAATCTAAAATTTGGATCAGTTTTACACATGAATCACATAGTAAAATGTTCTATATTATTTCATACGAATTCAATTTCCACATAATACTCCTGCCATATATACAGGCTTACAATATCCTATAATCTAGGAATTCCACAAGTTACAAAATCTCCTAGAATCTCTTATAGGTTATTAACAAACCTATATTTAAACTATTATTATATTGTTGTTATAGACAACAATATTACAATGAACCTATATAACTTAAATATATGAGTTGTTGAAACAACTCATTTACATTTACCAAATATTTACCACACAAATATTACTACGCATGTGAACATTAATATTCCGAACATTGAAGAGGATTAAGCGTCCAAACCCTTACAAGGCATCTTGGTTCCTTAAGGGACATCAAATCTTGGTGAATTGCTAGTATGATCCAATTGTGTTGTGTAGAGGTAAAGATAAAATAAAGAATTAGGATAGTCCGTTGATAAAGTTGAAGGCCAAGTTCATGCTTACGAATTGCTAGTTAGGTTTGTTTAAAAGGTTGCAGAATATTTAACAAAAGGAGTTGAGTGTAAAATATTACACCGAGGAATTCTAGAC
Source organism: Taxus chinensis (assembly GCA_019776745.2). Taxonomy (NCBI): domain Eukaryota; kingdom Viridiplantae; phylum Streptophyta; class Pinopsida; order Cupressales; family Taxaceae; genus Taxus; species Taxus chinensis. The sequence goes on along the minus strand of CM034154.1, from coordinate 764,457,990 downwards.
TTACTATCAAAGGGGTGATGTTGAAGATGACGTTGAGAAGATCTCACGTTATGTGATCTTGCGCATATTCATTCTGGATGAATTCAGTATAATCTGAGTGTGTTCCATTGAAAAAGCCTATCAGTGTGGGCTGAACGTGGAGGAAAATTTGTCCCACATACAAGTAGCACTGCAAGTTTAAGGAAGGTATGGCATGGTTGTGTGCAAGGTGACAACAAAGGAAATTTCGTGCAAGAAGGTGAAGCAAGCATATCTTAGCACAATGATGGTGCCAAGATAAGGAGAGGTAAAACTCTAACCGAGGTAGTGGTTCCTATGGTTGAGGTTTTGGACGTGGATTAATCGACACATGTTTTAGGAGAGGAGAGTTTGGGCATAGATCATTTGACTGCCTGCATGCACATAATGATGGTGGTAGAAAACATTATGCTAATACACATATTGTACAAGTTGATGATGAGAGTGTGGCTTCAGTGCATCACATTGATGAGTCAAAGATTGGAGAAGCTGTTATGATGAAGAGAGTTTTTGTTGAAATTGGCGAAGGAAGAGAATAATCCCACACAACAGAAGAATATGTTAAGAAACTCATGTATCAGAAGAAGTTTGCAAGGTAATTGTGGATAGTGACATCACTGATAATCTTTTTTGCACAAGAGATGGTAGATAAATTGTGTTTGAAGAGGATTAAGCATCCAAACCCTTACAAGGCATCTTGGTTCCTTAAGGGACATAAAATCTTGGTGAATGAGAAATGTTTGGTATATTCCTAGATTGGTGCATATAAAGATGAGGTAATGTGTGATGTAATGCCTATGGGATTTTTGTCATATTTTACTTGGTAGACCTTGGTAGCATGATAGGAAGGCATATCATGATGGTCGTGCAAACACGTACACAGTGTTGGAAGATGGGGAAATCATAATACCTACATAGTGGTGGAGGATGGGGAAATCACAGAGAGGGCTTGTTTTGTTTTCATTGCTACGCCATTGCAAGTTCACACAACAACGAGAGTGGAAGAGGCACTTCCGCGTGAAGTGAAAGATTTGTTGAGTGAGTTCGAGGAGGTGGTTTCAGAAGATTTTTCAGATGGATTACCACCCATGAGGAGTAAAGTCATCACATGGACTTGATCCCAGGTTGGAGTTTACCAAACAAAGCAACATATAGGCTGACATCCACAAAAATGCTATAGTGTTAGAGCAAGTTCAAGAGATGTTGGATAAAGGTTTAATCAAATAATCTTTAAGCCTATGCACGGTACTAGAGGTGCTAGCGCCAAAGAAAAATGCAGTATGTGCATTGATAACAGAGCAATAAACACGATAACAATCAAGTATTGATTTCCATTGCCATGTATGGATGACATGGTGGATTGTCTTAGTGGATTCCAATATTCCACAAAGATAGAATTGAACAGTGGATATGACTAGATCATCATAAGGGAAGGTGATGAATGGAAGATTGTATTCAAAACACAAGAAGGATTCTACGAGTGGTTGTTTATGCTATTCAAGTTGAGTAATGCACCGAGTATTTTCATGTGACTCATGAATAAGTTCTTAAAGCATTTTTGGGTAAGTTTGTCATAGTTTACCTTGTTGAGATTTTGATATTCAGTAGAACAAGGAGGAGCATTTGATGCACTTGTAGAAAGTGTTGCAACGGTTGCGAGAGGAAAAGTTGCTAATAATTTTGAAGAAATGTAGTGTCATGAAAGAAGCTTTTATATTTGTTTTTTTATAATATCCCAAAAAGGTTTGAAGATTGATTTAGAAAAGGTAAAAGTTATATGGGATTGGCCAACATGTAGGAGTACTTTTGAAGCAAGACGTTTTCATGGACTAACAAGTTATAAAAAAATCAGTTGGAATTTCCATGGTACGTGTGCAAAAGAGAGTTTTCAGAAATTGAAGAGGAAAGTGACAAAGCAACTAGTGTTAGCGTTGCCGGATTTTTCTAAAGTGTTTAGGTAGATTGTAATGCAAGTGGTGTAGCAATTGGCGTGGTATTGAGTTAAGAAGGAAGATCGATAGCATACGTCAATGACAAGGTGAATGAAGCAAAGTGCAAATATTCAGTATATGACCAGGAGTTCTATGAAATTCCTAAAGAATTTGTTTTGTACACGGATCATTAGGCACTGCATTTTATACATAAGTTAAATTGTATCAGTGACACATGGAGTGGGTATAATTTTGACAAAGTTACTCATTTGTTTTTAAGCATGGAGGAGACAAGTCAAATAGAGTTGCTGATGCGTTAAGTAGGAGAAATACTTCGTTGACTGAAACATAAATTGAGGTCATAGGATGTGATTCTATGAAGGATTTGTACAACGATTATAATGATTTCAAGAAAGAATGATGCATGTGCATATTCTATAAGTGTGGGCAGAACACCTTGGCTGGATTATTTTATTTAGGAAGGATAATTGTTTTAAGGAACAAATCCTCAAGTTGTCAACAACTTGAGATTGCTACATCATGTCAAAATTTGGTTAAAGAAAAGTACAACGAAGGTCTAGTGATCAAGCACTATGGGTCACCAATTAAGTGAGTTTCATACTAACGGTTGAGCACCACACTTGGCCTAACACCGAGTGCACAATGTTCACAAGTATGTGTCACAAAGTATAATGAAACATTGATAATTTGCTATAGGGAAAAGGTATAGAACACATGTAGGGTTGCATGTACAACCATTGCCGATACAAGAGTAGGCAATTTGAATACAATCGATTTGGACATCAAATTTTAGGTTGCAAAAAAGTACACTAAAGTGCCTTTGATTCATAAAAATGGAGATTATTGTATGATCTATGGGGGTTTCATCTTTCATTTTATACACTTAGAAAAGCTTTATAACAATTTAAGGCAACGAGTGATGAGAGACATGTTTGGTTTCATAATTGTAGATTGTGTAAGGCTACTTGGTTTACCAGACTCGTCATTTGTGATCCGTTGTCATTTTGGTTGAAAATGATGGTCGGAGCAATTGTTTGAGGACTCATTATGTTGCAAGCTATGTTAATGTTGAGTCAATAGAATAAAGTTACTGTTTCAATTTTGTTGCCAAAATTGCATTATTCTTTCATTTGACAAAGATGGACAAACAAAGGTTGTAGATGGGAATGATGCTTGGGTCATCTTCTAAAATGTCATTATGTCATTTGATGGTGAATAGTGAAGATAAATCTAGGTTCATTGGATTCGATACTTGCTCCATGACAAAAGTTTGTCATTGCTCTTCAATTCAGTTTCATTTTTTTATAAGTTTCATATGCACCGTCTTCAGATTGTGTATGTTAAATTAATCCAATATGTCGTTTTACGTTGCACTTGCGTAGGATAAATAAGGAACATTGGAAATGTTTTTTAGAAGTTCAAGATTTGGCAACGTCTCAGTGTGATTCAACTATTCTATTTGCATGATTCATGGTTTTATTGAACAGTTGTTGACAATATAAGCACCTCTACATCTATAGAGATATGACAAATTGTTCATTTCAGGTTGGTAGTACATTATGGTTTTAACCCATTTGAGAAAAGAATGGTTTCCAAAAGGTATCTGTGTGTGAAGTGGAAGAAGATAGGATCATGCAAAGTGTTGAGGAAATTTTCATCGAATGCATATGAGATTGAATTGCGCAAGGGTATAGACATATAATTTTTTTTCAATGTGGCAGCTTTGTATCCTTATTTCGAAGGACAGAGTGGTGAAGTAAGCACAGATTCAGATTCAGCTGATTGGAGAATACGGATCCTAGAGAAAGTCTGTAAAGAAACTCAAAGGATAATTGACACAAGGATCAAGACAATATACAACATGAACTACAAAGAAAATTTAGTTGAGTGGAAAGGCAAAAATATTGAAGCTGTGACATGGATCAGTGCAGCTGAAGCAACAAGACATTGAATACCAATTATAGAGTGCACATGAGTCGGAGCTCATGGAATATTTTCTTACGTGAGGATTATGATGCAAGAGCATTTGGGTTCACAAGCAATCCCCCTCAAGCAAAAACAGTTAAAGTAAATTTTGCGTGTTTTCACAATCGTTGTGATTTATGGCATATCCAAAGGAGTTTAATAGGTTCACGATATCCTCTAGAGCTTCACGATATCCTCTAGAGCCCCAAACATCTTTCAAAAATTGATGCAAGCTAGTATTTAAATGGCACAACATAGTTATGTTTGTTCAGTGGAAAGGCCATGCGTAGAAATGGAGGGTCACAATGCATCACGACATCTCCATGGTAATGCATTTATTCAAATGGATAGTGGCTTGGCGCGAGGTTTGTTCACTTGATGCAAGACTGGGAGGCCCTTGGCAAAAAACTTTATGTCACCCCTTGTCTTTGTACACATGTTTCACTCACTCTGTGTGAGGTGTCACATATTTCATCTTTAGAGGTTCATGTTACCATTAGAGTTTGTAATAACCCTTTTTGAGGGGTTTCAAATAAATATGCAGATCTGAAAATGGAATCGAAGTAGACTGGAAAAATAAAAATCAGCGACTTATACTTGCACCAAAAATTATCAAAATCACCATTGCCAATATTTTATATATGATTTATTGAATTTTTGAAGCCAAATCGACCAAGAAAAGTAAAGAACACACTACTGGAAATTAAATATATTTTGGAAATTGCAGCCACAATAAAAATTACATGTCTAGGGGCGCAAAAGCCCTAAAAATCACCCAACTTTAGATTCTTGCCTTTAAAAATAGCGCAAATTAGATTTATCGAATTCTCCTTCAAATTCCGCAAACCCTATGGTGTCCCTGAGATTTCACCCTGAAATGTAGGACTACCCCTTTTAAATTTTTTTGTTCTTTTCAAAGTAATGGGTCGTTTTGTGTTTGTTTTGCCTCCAGTTGTTTGCATCGCTCTAAGGTAACCCTAGAGAGTCATAAAAGCCAAATTCGCCAAATATCCACATGCTAAAACTCACTCTATCCTTTCGCTAGGTTTTGTTTGAGAGAATTTTATTTATTTATTTATTAAATAAATAAAGTTCTTTTAAAAATAGATTGAGCTAAAATTAGAGGATTTAGGTTATATAAAGCACTTCACCCCATCATTATTACCACAGAACATTCACCCCGGGGGGTAAATTTTTTGCAGATCAGCTAAATGGAGAAATTTTTTGAGCAATTGCCCGCAGTTGTTTTTGTTTTGTTTTATATCTTTTTGTCTGTGTTTTGGTTTGTTTTCTTTGGCAATTCTCGTAGGCTATTCAATCTTCTTGCTATATCTTTCCTTAGGCCTAGGGTTTTGAAAAGCTATCTAGTTTTTTTTAATTACTAATCTATCTACTGGTGATCAGAGCTCAGGATTCCTTTAGAAGATTGCAAGAAGTTGCTTGGTCTAAAAGGGTGCAAAAATGGATTCTATGAAAGTAAGAAAAATATCTCCAACTTGTAGAGCTCGAGAAAATATGCACTTTTATAGAAAATGACACCTAAAACGGAGCCACAGAATGAAAGTTATGGCACATGCAAGTTTTTGCTGCTACATCTTCTCGGACCCTTTTCAAAAATGACATTTTATTCTCTACTTGTGTTTTCTTCACCAAAATCCAAAAAAGGAAATAAATGTAGTCTTCATGCCAATCGTAATTTTCAAAGTTGCCTTCTGTGTCCGATTTCCACGCTGCCTTCAGTGACAAATTTGCACGCAATTTTAAAGGCAGAAGTCACAATGCAAGTCGCACTTTTGGAAAAGAGCTATTTTTCATGCAAGTTGCACTTTTTTGAAGGAAGACTTTAAGCTACCAATGGGAATTTTGGCAGTGGTAGGCAGGCGGGAATTTCTTGCCTGCATAGCAGGTTACTTTTTCCCATCAAGTCAAATCACTTAAGTTGCCAATGGGAATTTCAGAGGTGGTAGGGAGACGAGAATTTCTTACCTGCAATGTAGGATGAAAATTCCCATTATAAAATAAAATCATTTAAAGCACCGACGGGAATTTCTTACCTACAACGCAGGGTGAAAATTCCCATTATGAAAGTCAAATCACTTAAGTGAAAGATGGGATTTTTGGCGCTGGAATGCAGGTTGGAAATTCCCATCACTTTGACTTTCTATTTTTAACAAATACCCCCTGCCAAAAAGTGCGACCCACCTTGGCATTAATGCATGTGATTAATGGTATTTATTAATGGTATTTCTAGCTGAGTTTGGCGCCATAAATAGGAAGAAAGTCAATGCAAGTGGATGAGCTAAATAGAAGTCAAGGATGCATGCTATAAATAAATAAAATAAATTCATTAAAAAGTAGTCAGAAGCATGAAAAATTGGGTGCCCAAATTGGATGAAGAAACATGACTTTTAATTAATTAAATTGCCAAAAATAGGAAAGGGCAATTATTGAAAATAACATGTAGATGGCTATATAAGCATGGGACGCCATAATTGAGAAGTAGTTAATTCTTTTTGATGAAGTTTGCAGCCCGGACAGGTTTTGGCGCCAAGGGAAGGAGACTTTTGCATTAAAGAGTGTTTTCCATTGCTAGGAAGCTTCCAGTTTTGGCGCATTGGGTTGGAATAGCCTGATTTTTGTTATTCTGATTGTCTGCATGTTGGTATAAGATCCTAGGTATTCATCACAAGTGCTCATATTAGTGAAAGGAAGTTCAAATCAATGTCAGATACATTGAATATCTCTTTCGAATAAGAAGAAATTGCTATATTTGCACGAATTGATCCAATTACAAGGGATTTCAGAGCTCAGACAAAGATTGTTCCAGCCATGTTGAAGCATGATGAAAGAGAAGGATTCGCTGAATCATGCATAGCTTTCAGATTTGTTGAAGTCAATGATACAGAGATAGGCCCTGAACCTATCACTGATTTAATTGACAGGTCCAAATCTTATAATTGCAAAGGTTTCTGGCAAAAATTCATCCTCTTGTTTCTAGCGCAGCCCGTATGGAAGTCAGTGCATGGAAAATTCCTTCCAAGATCTTGTGCATGTGTTCCCAATCTTCCACAGTTGAAGCCTTCATTGAATTTACTTGTATTTGCATTCACCTAGAGTGCTTTCCAAAATTTAAAATTGCTCATATGCAATTAAAAATAAAAGATGATGAGTTTTGTTTGAATTGTTTACGACAAACATTGCATTGGTGCTCGTACTGGAGAAGAACTACAAAAGCTTCAAGGATACGAGGGAAGACATGTCAGATGCAACACCCGTAAGCAAAATCACATTCAACTGCTTCCAGATCCAGTTTGGTGAGAATCAAAGGCAAAAAAGTCAATCGCATGCAGAATATGGAAAAAGAACTACATTGGGAGTGTAGCAGCTTTCTTCTAAGTCTTTTTTTTTTCTTATTTTCTCCGACAAAGTAATTGAGTAATCAATTAAATTGTAAAACTTAAGTGATTGGTTTAAAAGCCATTACTTCAAGTTACTGGAAGAAGTCAATTACTTGGAAATATGTGACAAACATTCAAAATAAAAAGTTCTATTTTCAGTTATAAATTATGCATGTCATGCAAAGAGGAATTCTAGGAGGAAGATTGCCAACTGCTTCCCTTTTTCATAACTTAAACATGCGGCAATTCATTAAAAAATCTTCCTAATTGTCCTCTATACACTATAAATAGAGGAAGAACCTACGGGTTAAAGCATCAGAATTTGTAATCAGCATTCTTGTGTTCCAGTCTTTGAGCTGAAACCCTTGATAGCTTCTTGAAAGCTGAGGAATAGAGAGGAGGCAAATTTTCGGAGAACTGTGCCAATGATGCATTTGTTTCTTATTTCTTTTTAGATCTTTGCATAACCTTTGTGTTATCTTAGATCTGGATCTGAAACTTTCCTTTGCTTTAAATTCAACAGTTGCTTGTTGCAAAATTGGCTAGCTATGGTTCATGAGCTACACATTTAAAGTAAAACCAACAGATATATATTAGCAAATATAATTGACAAAATCTTATAGGGAAGCCTCACCGTAAATGAGGGAGATTTATCTCATGACTGCCTAGGTTTTCAGTTGTGCAGAAAATCTAGCCAACACCCTACCCAAGGTAGGTCGCTCCACCCAAAATAATTACAATAATGGCTTGAAATTACATAAAGATCTTCAAATCAAATCTTCTCATCAATACCAAAGGATGATGAAGGGTTTTCGTCCTAAAATGAGGCCTCAAAAGAGGGTTTTCGTTCTCAAGTGGATGACCAAGGAACAACTAGCTCTCTTTTCCTAAGTGTAATAAAAATGCACCAAGACTAGTGGCTAATGATCATCTGAACTCCTTTTATATCTTCCTTTTTGACGCCAAAGCTTATTTAGACAAGGCCGACATGTATAGAACAAAAGAACACTAAAGAAAACATTATAATATTAGATAAAATATATTATAAAATGCTGAAGGGTCTTTTCCTTCATTTTTTGTTCATTGTCATGGAGAAGGAATGGCAAGAAGACCAATTTCCAGCTCTTAAAGGGAAAAGGGGACATTACAGTCCTCCCTTCCCAAAATTGCTTTTCCTCAAACTATTGCCAATCCCTGGATCCCAAACAAGTTTCAACTGCTCATTTTTTTTGGTTCCTGCACAACTCACATCCATACATTGGCTATCCCAAAATACCATCATACTACTCCAAACTCTGCTGAAATCACACATTTTCCACTCAGAAAACAGAATTAGAGTGGCTGGAATCCACTTCGAAACAACCTTGCTTAAAACAACATTAATTATCAACAACGCCCCCATCAACTATATGGTTGGAAACCCAACTATGGAAGTGATAAGGGGGCCGAAAAAATTTATGACAGCGGTAAAAAATCATGGAAGCAGCTGTCATTCTTCAAATTCCTTACAAAATAAAAAAATGGCAGCAATCTAGGGGTTGGAATCTTTCTTAGAACAATTGGAAACACATCATCAATGATAATAGATTGCAAACCTTTCATTCTCATGGCTGGGCACTCCTTCGTCATCAAAAAAATGGGTAGAGAGCAGGAATTAATGCGGGCAACGTATAAAACAAAGATATAATAGCTGTCATGATGATTACCTTGGCCTCTAAAACATGCTACCAAGCTGCCCCAAACCAATTTTTTTAATATTTGACTCGAACCATAACTCATGAGAGCTGGTATGTAAATATAACAGCCATACCATGCCCGGAATCTTGCCCCAAATGACACCAAGTATGAGTGAACCCTCTTACCCATCATTTTGTATAAAAAGGGTGTCTTCAAATCTGCCCCAAGAAGATATCCACAAATGTACAAACAAAATTGGGAGAAACACCTCATCCTGGTTGTAGAATTGCAAGTTTGTAAGTGAAATGGCCACAAAATATCTTATGAAAGTAACCCTGACCTTGCCCATGATGCTAAAAGAAGAACATGACTTCCATGTAATCAAAATCCACTTGGTGGCAAGTGTGAGTAACTTTTGATGTGGAGGGTTTCCTGATTGCAAGTGCTTTACCCGCTGCCCCAAAACATCCATCATGGGTTGTTCCTTCATGCAAACTTCATCTATGATGTTACTAACAAACTGATTTTTGACATCCTCATTTGTAACAATATTTTTCCAATCAACTGTTATGATGGAAAGCAAACCACAATGTGAATACCAAGCATTCCCTAGTGTACTCCCTTCATCCTTAATACCTTGAATTCTGATTTCTTTGTCTTTGTCATAGAATTTCGTTTCTTTATCATGACAATTGAGGGTGAATTCCCTCAAAGCTTGCAGCCATTGAATTCCAAGAACTACTTCATAATCAACTAACATAATCACAAGGAATCCATCACATACCTCATCTTTTCCTAGGAGAAGTGATAGCTGCCCCATTTTCTTTATGCAATGTATGGTAGTGTCACTCTCAACAAGCTTAGTGACCATTTGGTTATAAAGAAAACCTTTCACCCTGAATGAATGAGAAGTTGGTGTGCCATACATTGAAGAAAGGTTGCTGCTCTTACTCTTTTTACAACTCAGAATTTCTGAGTTAGAATCAACCTTCCAAAAATATATTAAATGTACCTTACCTTCATGGACTCTATAGCAAATCTGATTTATCTTGCGGATGGTGGAAGAATAAACATGATAGGATCACAAGAAAGTGTATGTAGTCACCTTTCCATACCAATGTAACTTCAACTGGCTTAGTTTCAAAAAAATCATTACATACCTTTGAAATCATCCTTGCTTGACCCCAACCTTCCTTCCCATTCTCTTTTGTCAATTTGATGCATATGGCTGCCCTATCCTCCCAACTCTTACATATTGATTTTAAACTCAGATATTCCTCCCTTTGAAGGACTCATCGTAGCCTCTATATGCCACTTGTGAGAACACCATAGAAATTGAGCCCAAGTGTCTACATGTCCTCTGCAAAAAAAATACCTCTTTCCTCCTTACCCCATGAGGTATGATGTACACACGCGTTCAATCATTGGTGACAAAAGAGGACACATCATATATGAAACATGAGTATTCCTAACCATCCACTCATGGTAGAAAATCTGAAATGATGCATGGACAAAAACTGAAATACCTTCATGCCCTTTTGCTTTCTGAGTGCTTACCTTCACTATATCTTTGTCTAATACTTGCTTGACAATTCTCCCATGTCCTTGAGCTTTCATTAGGCTGAAATTTTCCTCAAATGACCTTCCTTTCACTGCTGTTATGTACAGACCAGCAGCTCCATCTTTTGTGATCCTCGGACCTGTCATGGAGAAATTCTTCCTCTCTCCTTGACCATATCAATTTGGGTGAGTGATTTCTAATACATTCAACATTATGATCCCAAAATTCTTTTCTAGGCACATGTATAACAGCTGACATATGAATGAAATGAAAGAAGGAATTGATTATCTTTTCAAACATACCATAGCCTTTCGGAGGGGGAAAGTCTCTTCACCAATTCTCCTTTAGGATCACCTAGATCCCATTCTTTCATGTGCATGCTATTAGGATCTTACAATGCTTATCATTTCCTTTAGTATCCTTTTATCATTACTCAAGACATGTCCCAATAAATGCAAAGATGGAAACAATAATCCAGAAGTGTACATACCAAAACGTGGGCTATCCACCCATGCCATGCTACCCAATGTGTTGGTCCCTTTGATGCTACGCCCCTTTTGAAGCCACATATCTTCAACAATTGGAGCTACTTTTGCCATGCAATCATCCGTATTTTGTACACACATGTCATGTACCATTCTCATGGCTTGTGCTCGAGTCCCCAACCTCATCCTTTTCATCCTTACGCAAATCTGAATTTTCTTCAACACATTGCCCCATACAATCATTAGAAACCAAAGGAATATCATTAAATACCAATGAACTATTACCTTGGGACTCATCCTTGAAAGCTTGCATATTGAACCTTCCTATGATCTTTTCACTGAAATCATCCAAGAAGCAAACCACATCTTCTCCTTGGGTCTCTATCATATAGTACCACAAATCCCTTGCTATCCCTTCCAAATGACAAGGGTTGAATTCCAGGGCATCCTCCACACACATAGGATTTGACTGCAAGTATGTCTCCAATTTTGACAACCATTATTTCACTGAAAGTTTGTTAGTGCCATCAAAAATAGAGATCTTACCCTTTCCGTGCCATCAATTCTTCAAACTTGAAACCCTAGAGCCTTTTGAAGATCTGTGCTCTGATACCACTGTAATAACCCTTTTGAGGGTTTCAAATAAATATGCAGATCTGAAAATGGAATTGCAGCAGACTGGAAAAATAAAATCAGCGACTTATACTTGCACTAAAAATTACCAAAATCACTATTAAACAACACCAATCAATTCGCCAATATTTTATATATGATTTATTGAATTTTAGAAGCCAAATCAACCAAGAAAAGTAAAAAACACACTGTTGGAAATTAAATATATTCACTGGAAATTGCAGCCACAATAAAAATTAGATATCTAGGGCACAAAAACCCTAAAAATTCACCAAACTTTAGATTCCGGCCTTTAAAAATAGTGCAAATTAGATTACAAATCAGATTTATCAAATTCTTCTTCAATGTCCTCAAACCCTACCCAAGGTAGGTCGCTCCACCCAAAATAATTACAATAATGGTTGGAAATTACATAAAGATCTTCAAATCAGCTCTTCTTATCAATACCAAAGGATGATGAAGGGTTTTTGTCCTTCATCTAAGCCACATGAAGGGTTTTCTTCCTTCAATGAGGTCTCACAAGAGGGTTTTTGTCCTGAAGTGGATGACCAAGGAGCAACTAGCTCTCTTTGCCCAAGTGTAATAAAAATGCGCCAAGACTAGTGGCTAAATGATGCCTCTAAACTCCTTTTATATCTTTTTGCTTACAAAAAGGCCGACCTCTTGGATGCCAATTAACTTATTAATAGAAATCCAAGCTGACCTGTATAGAACAAAAGAACACTAACGAGAACATTATAAAATATTAGATAAAATATATTATAAAGTGCTCAAGGGTCTTCTCCTTCATTTTTTCTTCTTTGCCATGGAGAAGGAATGGCAAGAAGACCAATTTCCATCTCTTAAAGGGAAAAAGGGGACATTAGAGAGTTTCGTTGTGATGGCACACATCTGTCACTGAAACCGCAAGGCCATTGGAGGTTAGCTGGGAAAACATGCAAGGATTCACTTGGAAGATTTGTGCGCAATCCTGTATGTAGGAATGTAGAACATGCATGATCTTTGGGAGCACGAGTATTCAAAATTCAAATTGTTTGTTGCATGGAGAAAGAAGTTGACGAAGATTCACTCAACCTACAATTCTTATTGTTGAGAAGAGGCAAGACTACTATGCAACTTGTGCTCATGAAGACCATGTCAAAGATCTGTACTTCTACAACTTTATAATTTATTCACTCATTCACGAGCCATTGCTCCATGCCTCAGGGATATTGCTGCTTCTCAAGCTTGATCGATTATAGTCAATAATGTTTCTTCATAATGGGCTTTTCTTGCATGGTGATTCCAAGAATAAATTTGTTGGGGGTTTCCTATAGTTCTATTGCCTGCTGACCACAATTCATCTGTGATCAAATTGGAGTGCAAACACGTCCCGGACCCCACATGAGCTTACCGTGGCTTCTCTTCAACTGCAGCTTCTTTTCTGTTATTTGCTCACTCCTGTTAATGTCTAAAGAGGTCAAGCCTCAAACACTTCGGGCAATTGGTTTTTTATGGATGCTTTCTTTCTTTTTATGTATGAAATTTGAGCCTTCACAATTTTTGAACTTCTTGGCAAGATTACAGAATATGTGAGGCACACCGTATTTCTTTCTTGGTTTACTTGAAGCACCACACTTACAAATACTGACCCAGCTTTAACTTACAAAAGCCTCCTTTTTAATATTAATTTTTTAAATTTGATTGAAAAATTAGTTTGTATTTTTATTAAAGGTATTGCCTCTATTGTGTGTACTCTGGGTATGCAGAGAGTTTATTGATAATGGAGAGGGAAAATTAAAAGTTAATTTTATTTAATTTTTTTTTTTTGCTTGGTTCTCCTATGGTATGTCTAATGAATCTGAGTCTGTAATACTTCTAAGAGAATAATCCTCCAATGTCTTGTTAAGAGAGCCCATGCTTTGTATCACTCCTAAGAAGAGTCCTGGGGTAAGCACATGTACTGGTATGAGAGAGAGCCTGCATTGGCAAAACCCATACCATTAAGCCGTGTTAGTGACGTCTCAAGTCAAACTCTTCATGTCCCAGCAACTACGTTCCTGCTAGATCCATGTACTACTTGTGGGAGGCCAAACAGTTAAAAGGCCACCGAGATGTACATGGATGATCTTTGGTTTGTCATTGATTGTAGGAACAGGTTGAAAGACAGAGTTGGGAGTTCAGAGAAATGTCAAAGAAAAGGCCTCGAGCCGCAGAGAAATGTCAAATTTACATGGGCTTGCCAATGAACACGGGTTCAGACATCATACATTATATGTGTGCATGGCATCTGTAGATAACTGAACAGGTAGTTAGTGCAGCTGGAATGATGTGAAGGACTAAGAGAGAGTAATCTAAAAACTCTCTGTCAGATTGTGTGCCATTTGCAGAGTATCCGGAACCTAGCCTCCAAACAAATCTCAGGTTCAAAAGGCCTCTCTTAGCTGCCTTCTCATAGTTATGTTTATTAGGTTTTATATGAAGTTTGATTGATGATTGTAAATTTATAATAGCTTATTTTGTAGTCTCATGACATTTTAGTTTGAATTGTACATTACATATATATTTTTTTTGTGTGCGCATGTTTAGCTTTATTCCTTATAAAAGCAAATTTATGCAAGGCAAAATGGTATTGTTGTGAGGCTTTATTGTATATCTTAGTAGCTACGCTTTATTGCATGTCTTAGGAGCTTGATCCGTTTTTCTCTTGCAGTATCAGAAATAGAAGACTTGGTTAGGTCTGCAGTTTTTGTAAATTATTTTATATCTTGATTGGATTTCTTTTCATTTTGATATTGAATAAATGTTTATAAGAGTATATTCCATTAATTGCATCCATGCAGGACAATAACCTTGCGAGTCCCAACTTGAAAAAAGAGTTGTCTTCCAAGCTGAACTCTTTAACGGCATGTGGCAAGCTGGTGAAGGTGAGCATTTGCAATTGGTAAGTGATACTTATAGATGATATTATCAAGAGAAGTACTGACCCTTTTTCATCATTCATGCTCGAGTTACTGCAGATGGGACAAAACTATATGCTCAATAGAAGTTTTCTCCATGGTGATAAAGGAATCAAAAGTTCACATTTTCGACAAGAAGAGATTGAGGGAAAACACATTCCAAACCCTTACATGAACCCTCAGAAGAGACTGAGAGAAGAAATACCTCTCCCAACAAAATTTGAAATTGAGGCTGAACTGTCAAAGATGACAACGATGAGTGCAGAAGAGTCTGCTAAATTTGCTGCTGAAGCAGTGGCTGATGCTGAATTAGCTATGGCTGAAGCAGAAGAAGCAACAAGGGAAGCTGATGCTGCAGAAGCCGATGCAGAAGCTGCACAGGCATTCGCAGAAGCGGCAATGATGAATTACAGAAATTCTAAAAATTGTCAGTAATAGTCTCTCCTTATGCATCCTAGCTAGTTCTCTCAGCAATATAATATGTGAAGATTTTCAGTAGCTCGGCTCTATTAAATTTTATACTTTTGGGGAATAAAATATACTAAATTGTCATGGTATTTTTGCATGTCATGTTGTGTACAGCTGTTAGAAGCTGGAGATGATTGTGATGTTTTTTCTTTGAGAAGTGACGTGAAAGTAACCACCGCGCACTACTGAATCAAAACAAGAAGGGAGGTTTTGTTTTACACAGGTAGCATTTTATTGGTTATAGGTGTGTGGTTTTTGACCAAGAAAGCATCAGAAAATCCATAGACAATTTTCTTCTTCTTGGGGCCGGATGAAAGCTTGCCACATACCCTATAGGAGTTGCATCCACTGCACACATTGTTTCCCTGTTACAAGACTTACCAGTTGAGCAGCTTTTCTGAATTGGGATCACCCATTTGTGATATTAGATTGCAAAAATGATTCTGTTACAGAATTATATCTAATATTACTAGTACTTTCAGTCCCATAGGGTGCTATAGTTGTCTGTTTGATTACTGCCCTTAGATATATGGGATTTTGAAACTGAATCATACTGCTGGGAGGTAAATCTATGCCTGTGAGGATTTTGCTAGCTTCTCTGGGTTTACACTGGGAATTGTAAATTAAATTATCCTTGTTAGTTGCGAGCAGAAGACTAGGATTCTATTCTATCCAGCAAGTATTGGAATGTACAGATTTGTTGTTATTGTTTGTTACTAGCATCAGCACAGTGCAGTTTGAGATCAAGAAGCACAGGTTTTCATACAGCAGGTAGTTAATTTTCAAACTGCCTACGTTCCTCTATAATCATGTGGATATATATTTTGTCTGAGAGTCTGATGTTTTGCATTATGTCTCATAATGTGGCTGTATGCTGTAAAGTTGGACATTATTCTGGGTAAACCTACTATGATACTGCATGACAGAGCTCTTCCTTTACTACTGTCATTGTGTGAAGCAAGATCAATAAGATCTACAATCACTTCATTGTTTATATATCTTCTATCAAATGGAATTAAAGGAATTAAATGCATATGGATCTGTTTTGTTGGGTCATCGGCTATTGAAATCCTGTTTTGTTAAAGGTAATTACATCCTTATGATGAGGGAACTTTTACAAGGTCATAAACTTTGTTGGGCGTGATCAAGAGTTATAAACTGCCTTGAAACTTGAAAGTACATATCTGTCTTAATGGAGATGGCCTCATATGCTTAAGTGCAAAAGCCCGATGCTGAATGAAGGCAGTAACATAGTCCCAGTTTGGGAGGGCCACATTGCCCTCGACATTAACTAAGTTCAGTGGAATGTTTCTATATATCCAACCAGAGGTTTTCCCATGCAAAGGTGGTGAAAGGCATTATATTTGAGTAGAATTGTGAGAGAGATAAAATTAAATTACTATGAAATTTACTATGAAATTATATTTGTTGTAGAGTATGTTCTCAACTTAGCAGTAAGCTCCTACCAGTAACATTCAGAACAACTTATATATTGGACAAATTGTAGTGATCTAGTATTGTTTAAACTGCAATTTTCACTTGATAGATATCTGGCATTTGAGATTTTCTTTTATTGTGGTCATATCCTTGCTGGTGAGTTTCATTGGCATCAGGTTTACACTAAAAAAATCAGGCATGCAAATACAATATTTTGCTGGACTGAAAAGCATAAGCAGATAGAGAGTAGTCAACATCATGTTTTTTGCTGGACTGAAAGGTGATTTTGCCGTGCAACTCTTGGAAGCACATTGAGCCCCCGCCCCCCCCCCCCCCACACGCACGCACACGCACACGCATGCGGCTTATCTTTTCTTTTATATCTTATGTTTAAATACTATGGTATGAGTGTTTGCCTTTGTGTAGTTTCTATTGATGCAATTAGAAGTATTCAATGTCTCACTTTGTCTATCTTGCACACAGACATAATAGTTACGGGAACGCAAATGAACATCATTGAGCTAAAGGAAATATTAAATTTAGGGGAACAAAATGCAACATTGATAGTCTATTTAACTTCTTTTAGATATTACAAAACAATTGAAGACTATTTTTATTGCTCAAGGCGTTGTCTCAGTTAGCATGTCAATTATTTTTTGAATGATCTGTAATCCCCACCATTGGCATGTTGGTTCGTATCAACGACCTCAAAATGATTTAAACCGTCCATTTTCGGCAAATACCTACCTCTACCTTTTGTTTTGTGGTGAGGAAGGGCTTTCACAAAACTTGTAGAGCCTACGACACCTTCCCCAAAAATGACATTATTTCTGTGGATATTTTTATCGTGTAATTGTCGCCATCATTTGCAACTGTTGATGGCGGTGGCAAAAAATGAGGGCGAGATTGGGATGAGGACGGTTGTGTTTGCGGGTGCAACATTGACAGTGGCGGCAGGCAGGGTTCTATCTATACCTTCTGCTAAATGTTTTCCATTTGTATTCATAAGCACTTTATCTGTTATGAAATGATCAATGATGATGTATGTATTTGGTTTCACAAAATGGGTTTGAAATGTAAACGTCCTCCCTTTCGTGATTAGTCTAAGGGAGAACCCTAGCTTTTGTTGACACGATAATGTCTGAATGTTTATTTGTTTATGGGCAAACCATAGGTTTAATTTTTGGAGAGCATTTTCATGCAAGATTTCTAGTTTTGTGGAGATCAAGTGTTTCATTTGCACTTTTTGCTATAACTTTGGCTTCTTTGTTTCCAATCAATTATCACGGCAAAAGACAATGTCAAAAAAAGATAGTGTTCAACCGAGAAAAAAGGCAATAAAAAATCATTGGCAAAACTATACACTTTGTAGATGGCATAGGTTGAACCCCAGAAACTTTGGATCTTTTGCTCGGATTGAGGAAGAGGAGGGACAATCATTTTGGCTTTTTGGCGAGTATTTCTACAAAGACATGTGTGCGTTGAAAGTAATGGTAGATTCATGGGCTATTGTATATTTGGGGCAATATCTTCCAGCTCCTTTCATCGCTGTAATTGTTAATACCAGGATACATTAGTTGGCTAAATGTCTCATTATTTAGTAAAATACAATAGCGGATGTGACTGTCATTTCACGTCACATATTAGGAGATCATTCTTTGTGATGGTTTTGGAGAAAACTTTTGCTTGCATGGGCTTTGCATGCTGCTCTTTTTTTCCTATTTAACCAAACTCAAGAAGGTTTCTGTTTTGATTCTTAAAATATAGTGCAAGGTTGCCAAAAGAAGAGTCGGAGAATTTACAGAATCTGTAACATCCTGGCCATAAGAAACGCCTCTACATACATCTCCAAATGTGCCTTGGGCTATTTTTCCCTTTAGAACCAATTTTTTAAGGTCAATTTCCCATTACTCTCTTGTTCTTTTAGCTTCCTTTTCCATTGTCGACACCTTGCTCAAGTGTCTCTTTGGCTTCGTATCAAGATTTTTCAAACCAATTTGGCCTCCCTTAAAAAGTCTTCCTTGTGCTTGGAGCACTCACCACCCTTATAATCCCCTTTCACCCCATTAGATATATTTTTCCCCTCTGATTTCCCATTTGTAAACACACCACACCCTCATCCCCCACCCTTATCTATACTTAAGAATCTTTCTCTGGTTTTTACTAGAACCAATAGGTTTCTTGTACTACTGTGCATAACTACTTGTTAGAGATTGTGTGGCAGAGGTAGAATTTTGATAGCCAGACTTTGAATTTGGGCAAGTTAACATGCTTATGGCATTGAGCCCCGAGCCTCACTAGCTCAAAATCAACAAAAAAATAAAAGCAAATGAGGGGAATAGCTAATGTTTGGACATCAAAAGGTGAACTCTAGGACAAAGGTATCTAAGATCTCATGGAAAGGTGTCACTGATAGAACCCATAACCTAGGGTCCCAATCCAACACACATTGTTAAGATCCCCACCAAGTTCTAGAATTGCAATCAGTTGGGTGAGAGAAATTCACTATTGGGTAGATTAAAAAACATTGGGTAGCTCAAAGGCACAATTGGGCGGCGAAAAATCATTTGGGTGAGGAAAATGCTGGTGATAAGGGCAACACATATAAGACCTTAACATCTATTGGAATGTCAAGACAAAATGTGGTATGAATTCATAGTAATTTCTTTAGCAAGATATGTACAACCATATGTAGATGGATCGTTGGGGGTTTGTCTCTTGACCACACTTAGGGGGTCAAAGTCCAATAGACATGAAAATTTAATATCATTAGTAATAATGTTGGTAGTATTGGTTGAAACTTGAAATGTTGTCTTATATGGTATATGTAGCCTTATTCCCTTTTGCTATTTTGGTTGAGCTGAAATCTCAATATGAAATCAAATTATCTTGATGGTGGACTGCGAAGGCCCCAAAATTTCGTCAATGATCCCAAATTACTAAATTACTAAATTTGGGAGCTGGCAATGATCCCAAATTAGTAAATTCTTACACAACATTTCGTCAAGAGGGATCAAGAGTTTTGGTTCTTATCAAAGAAAATGTTTAGCACTGCTAAGCTCCATTACTAGTTGAAAGGAATAATGTAGTGGCCGCTAGGCTTAACAGTTTCTAATTTGTGAATAGTTTTATAATAACAAACAATGGTCTAGCTTAGCAATCATTAGGCTCCTATCATTATCACTTGTCATTGTAATCACTATTTGTTCTTTGGATTGATAGGGTTTTTCATTGATTGTAATTGTATCGTTTTGGGCAAACTTTACATGGAAGCCCCAATTACTACACTACATATATATCTTGTGTAAGATATATCTTTGTAAATAGGAATTCATATATACTCCTGAGAGTAAGTGATATTTTTTGTAACTTTGATAAGATAAATCATTACAACATATAATTCACATCGGTTCTTATCATAGAAAATTAGTAGTGACCACTAAGCTGATTTATTTATTGACTGAAAAGACATAGGGTCTGCTGGGCACAACATTTACTTAATTTGTAAATAGCCATATAATAAAAAATACGATATATCCTAGCGGCCTCTAGCTACATTCCAATACCTCTTGTCATTGCAAACACTATCTTTACAACTTTGAGGTGTTACTTTTTTTGTTGTTTTAATGCAAAAAACACCATATGGGATTTTAGAATTTTTCATACCACATGTCATATTTTTTACCGGTAGCTATCTATATTATAATATTGTGGTTTCATATAGTTTCAAAATATTTATATTTGTTTCTTTACATTTAAATTTCGTAATAAATGTGTCAATTATAATGTTTTCTAACTATTAGTTTCAAAACATGCCACATGGCACATCATAATTGGATAATTATTTTTCATTTGTGCACTACATCTAACATTGTATAGGTTGATTTTGATAAAAATAAAAATAAATGTGCCTATACATTCTTACACTTTATTTCATTTGTTTTATTATAATGTTATTTTCTTTTATTGCGTTTCAACTATTTTAAGCTATAGCCATGTGTTGTCATTTTACTGGTTGCTATTTATATTATAATATTGAGGTTTCATATTATACGCATTTCTTTAAATTTTAATTTCATAATAAATGTGTCAATCATAATGTTTCTAACTATCAGGTTCAAACTTATCACGTGCCATAGAGTAATTGGAGCATTATATTTCATTTGTGCACAACATCTAACATTATCTAAGAAGATTCTTGATAAAAATAAATATGCCTATAAATTGATATAATTTATTTCTACTATTTTATTATAATATTATAAGTTTTATTATGTTTCAACTATTTTAAGCTATAACTAATAACAAAGGTGTTTTTTTCAATATTGTTTATTTCTTCGATATCCCGCACCTTTTCTTAATGAGTGGTAAATTCAAAATTCGAATTGCAAATTCCCTCGCTTTTTTGAGAATTTGATATTTCAATATTAACACAAATTTCCCGGCTCTAATTTTCAAGTTTCCATATCTTGCACTTTTTTATTTTCAAAATTTCTAATGTGGATTGTGCTGGAAAATAATATTAAATACCCTGGAGAACTAGTTTTCAGAGTTTTCATTTTTCTAGTTTTACAGAACAACTCGTGAAATCATAGAAAAATACAAGCAACTTGACGATTTCAGGGCCAAATGCAAGAATCCTGATTGTTTTGGCTAGGGAAAAATTAGGTAGTAATTATAATCTCATTCGTGGATTAACAAAAGAGAACAATTAGGTAGTAACAAAAAGGGTGTATACACAGTGGGGAATATAAAGGGGTTGTCGAAAAATAGTGCAGATAGTTACCTTGATGCAGCAGACAGCGGTTGGAAGGACATCACCAAACACGAAATAATGTCATCTCTAAATCAGGTATTTATAAAAACTACATACTATACTAAATGTGCACCTTTTTGATTGCGGGGTTGTTTAGTCATTCTATCTTCGACCAAATCTTGTCTTTTTCACATCAGTTCAACCATGTTTTTCCCTACAAAAATGCTCATTTTTTCAAACTACCATGTGCTTACTAGTTCTTGCATTTTTTCACGTCATTCCAGGCCTACTATGCCCAATGAAAATGCACTCTGTGGACCAAATCTACTTACAGGTTCCTTCTGATCATTTTGTCACACTGCCTTGTCCTTCAAGAAAACAAGGAATTTGTTGTACCCCAACCGAAGAAAATTTAATCCCTTTTCAGCTCTAGTTTTTATTTCATTTGAAGGCTTTCAAGTTTTCACCAATTTATGTTCCCCTCTGGATTGTTTTTTTCCAATAATGATGGCCAGTCGCATAATCACTAGTTTTTAAAATTATATTGTTTAGTGAGACTCAAAATATTGTTTTTGTATTCATTACATCCCCCCATTCCCCTTTTATTCTGACGATAGAAACAACCCGAGATAATTATTTCATTGTACATTGTTTATATGGTTGTTGCGTTGAATTTGTGAGAAAATATTTGAGGTTAACAAAATGGTTTAAAACTGTAAAATCATATTAAGTTTTTAATTGTGAGATACATTTTTGTGTAATGGACGGTAAACATACTATATAAATGCCTAAATTTAATATATTAAATATTGTAATCACTATGTATTTAAATTTATAGTTTAAAACATATGCACCAAAAGATATATAAAGACATTTATTTGTAGGCACGACCATATAATTCTTTTAAAATAATATTATCAGTAGGTCACATATCATTGGCAGAAGATAGAGTGTTATCATATATATTAATTCATTAGGTTTGCTATGGAAGGTGACAATATTATTAGGGTTTCTAGAAATTAACACATTAATGAATTATATTCTTAGTGTAGCATCTGCTAGGTTATGTTGCAACATATTACTTGGATATTAGTTGTCACTACAATTTAACAAAAACAAGAAAGCTAGTGCAAGCTTAATGGCCACTAGGGTACAACACAATACCATATTTGTAGCTTAGCGATTGGTACTCAATAACATATATTTTGAAGTCTATCAGTCGCTAGGGTTTCTTAAACTAAAGTAAGGTAGTTTGAAATTATCTCCCGCTACGTACTGCCACAACATAATATTTAAAACAACGCTTTCGACCAGATTTAACATTATAAATGAAATTAATTTGAGTTTTGTGGCCGCTAGCTTATGGTGCAATGTTTTATTTGAAGATATCTTGTTGCTAAGATTCAATGAAAAAAAAGTAAGATATTGTGAGCTTAGTGGCCGTTAGGTTATGCCTCGAAAATGTTTTCCAAGCTTAGCGATTGGTTCTCAATAACAGATATCATGAAGTTATAGGCCGATATGACACTGCAACATCATAATATTTGGAACATAGCGAACGCTAGGATTTAACAAAATAAAGAAATATATTTTGAATCTAGCGTTCGGTAGGTATTGTCGAAACATATTATTTGGAGCTTAGTGGTCTCTAGGATTTCAAAAAATAAATTTAGGTAGTATGAAATTAGCAGCAACTACGTAATGTAACAACATAATATTTAAAAAAAATCGTCAGGATTTAACATTTTAAATGAAATTGATTTGAGCATAGCGTTCACTATCATTTACAATGATGTAATAATTTAAGCTTAGCGTTCGTTAGGATTTAACCCATAATATTTTAGGCATAGCCTTCATAAGGATTTAACACATTAAATTATGATTCTAGGAGGGTAGCATCCGCTAGGTATTTCCGTAACATATTTTTTGTAGCTTAGTGGTAGGTATGATTTCACTAATTAAGTTAAGGTGGTATGAAATTAGTGTCTATTACGAACAAAAAAAGAATAATATTTAATTTTTTTTTTGAAAGGATTTAACATTTGAAATGAAATTGATTTGAGCTTAGTGGCCATTAGCCTTTACAAAAATGAAATAATTTAAGCTTATCCTTTACAATGATGCAATAATTTAAGCATAGTAGTCACTTGGATTTAACAGATTAACAGAAGATTCTAGGAGGCTAGTGTACACTAGAATAAGCATATTCATAATGTTTGCAAGTTTTCAGCATTATGCTTTAAAAAATCAAATTAATAGATTTTGAGCTACACTACATCTAGGTGATTCCACAATAGAATATTTCTAGCTTAGATGTCTCGAGAAATTAACAAGACAAAGAATTAATTTTTTATCTTAGTGTCTACTAGCTTGGGTTACAACATATTATTTGAAGATATCTTGTCGCTAGGATTCAATGAAAAACAAGTAAGATATTACGAGATTAGTGATTGCTAGGTTGTGCCTCAAAAACATTTACTAAGTTTAGTGATCAGTTCTCAATAATGGATATCATGAAGTTATACGTCGCTAAGACACTGCCACATCATAATATTTGAAACATAACCGCTGATAGGATTTAAAAAAATAAAGAATGAAATTTCGAGTCTAGCTTCTGCTAGCTATTGCAGAAACTTATTATTTGTAGCTTAGCAGTCACTATGATTTCACAAATTAAATTAAGGTGTTATGATATTAGCGTCCCCTATGTTCGGAAACAACATAATAATTTTTTTAAAAATTCCATAAGATTTACCATTTTAAATGAAATTGATTGGAGCTTAGCAGCTGCTAGCCTTTACAACAATGAAATAATTTAAGCTTAGCGTTCATTAGGATTTAACCCATAATATTTTGGGTGTGTTATCCCGTAAAATTGGCAAGGGCAATTTTACAGATAACCCTACCAAAAGTTTGTTCCGATCCCTCGTCAGGGACTCCTTGCGTTCGGAACGTTGCAAAATCCCTTCCCGAGAAATCTAGTTTTCTAAACTTAGCCATTTTTGGTCTTTTTTGGTCGGGTGCACATAATGTCTATTCAACATCGAGTTTTGGTGCGCCCTCTTTAAATCCTTTGGCACATGGTTTGAAGTGTCAACAGGCGTTTTGGTGCGCCTCACTATGTTGTGCCTTTCTTGCATGCGCCTTCATGTCAACAATACTTTTGTTGTGCCACTTTTTGGTGTGCCAAGGGCGCACATATTCTTGTGTCAACAAAACTTTATGTGCGCCAAAGGCGCACATAACTTCGTGTTGACAGGTATTTTGGTGCACCAAAGGGTGCATGCTTTCTTGTGTCGACAGTGCGTTTCATGCGCCATTTGAAAAAGTTGGTGGCGCATTTATTACCACCTCGGCTATATATGGCGCATCTACACTGTCATTTTCATCCGTCAGAATCACGTGATTTTCTCTGTACTTGTCAGCGCACCTGCCCTGTCATTTTCAAATCACGTCGTGGACCCGGTTTCATATTTCTCTATTATATTATCCTGGTAAGAGGTCCTCTGTGCTTTTGTGTGTTTTGGTGTTTTGTGTTTTGGCTGCTTGTTTGTGTGATTAGAAAGATCTGTCAAAGCATGAACTCAACTACCTGGCTGTGAAATCATGAACTCCCCCCCTCCTTGCTATTTTTCTCTATTCTTCCCCATGCATTTCCCCCTCTTTCCAGATCTGTTGGTAGGGGAAACTCTGTCCTGAAATGATTGCTTTGGGAAGCTCTTTTTTTAAGCCTCTTCATCACCCAAGGTACCCTTAAAAGGAAGCTTATCAACATGTGAACACCTTAGAGAAAGAATCAAAGCTTCAAAGAAAGACTGTAATTTTTCCTCTTTTGGCGCATCTGTCACCCCTGCAACATAATATACAGTCGCACTAATGGCGCATATCCCCTGCTTGTTACATAAAGAATAGCTGCGCCTTCAAGGCGCACTTCTTTCGCTTGTTGCAACCACTTTCCCTGCGCCCTCTTGGCACACTAAACTTGCGTGCAACATTACAAAACCATGCGCCCTTTGGTGCACCCTGCATGTATGCAACATTAAATTTATATGTGCCAAGTACAACTGTTAAATCGGTGCAGGCGGATCCATTGTTACAACAACATCATGTTGTGTAGACCTTCCATGCGCTGTGCCAAGTTCCCCTATGGTGCATGAAAAAATGATGTTACATGCATTAAACTCGCGCCCTTTGGCGCATCCTGCACCCATGTAAAATGAAAAATATCCGCGCCCTTTATAAAATGTATACATATGGCGCAGGCGCACTTTTGCTTACAACAACAAAAAATGCAATCTGTAGTGTCCATGCGCCATGCGCCCTTTGGCACTGATTTATCCCTTGCAGCAGCCCTTTCCTCTGTGCCTTATTATTTAGCCCTGTAACCTGCAGTATTCATGCGCCCTGCGCACTGAGGCCTTAAAATCACTTACTCTTTCTTCTGTTGGCGCTTTAATGGAAGATCAAACAGCTGATATGACTTTCTTGCATTGGGTTTCACTTCTTGTTCTTACAGATCAGCAACTGAGTTCAGAGTTACATATGTCAACATCAAGCAAGAAACCTACCAAATCTAAGGGTAAAGCCAAGCTCACAGAAGAAGAAATGAAGTACAAGTATTAGAGGGTCAGGATGCCCGAGTCCCAAGCAGAGTGTGACCTAGACATCAGAGACTCAGAACTGGGTCATATTGATATGGAGGATTTCTGGGCCAGAACCCAGAGGGTCACAAGAAGTCCATGGATGGACAAACTGATGGGCAGTGTGCTACATTTTGTTGGCGGGATCCCTGTAAGTGCCGTGAATAATGAGTTTATGATGGTAGTAGCCTGATGCTACAACAAAGACACAAGATGTGTCCGTAACGAGAAGGGCGAGGTCATAATCAACCTCACTGCCCGCCACTTCGAAATAATGCTCGGCATTCCTCACCACCGGAACTTTGTGGCCGTTAGCCAGGAAGATTGCATCAAGGCTTGTGATGACAATGAGGATCAGTGCATGCAACTGATGAACGAAGTATACCTAAAGAACAAAAAGGTGGTGACTCGGTGGCCACAAGTCATTCATCGCAGTGACTTTTCAGAGGAACTCAGTGACACAATCATGTTCCTCAGCAGAGTCTTTGGGCTTCCTGATGCCCATTTTTTTCACAAGTGGATGCTGCAATACCTAGAAACGATGAACAAAAATGTGCTCGATCAATGCTTTGAGAGGGCAGAGATCATAAGCAGCACAATATTGGAGCAGCTCCAACAACTCACCACAACGGGGAGGTTCTATATGAACTCCTATGTAGTCTATGCTGCAACTTCAGAAAGAGACTATCTAGCTCTAATGCGGTGCGAGGTTTGGCCCCAGGTTAAGATATATGAATACTATCCGGAACTAAAGCTGGAAAATAGCATCCCCCAGTTCACAAAGATCAACGATGCCTTCTTCTATTTCATCATCTGCCTATTGAGGCCGAATATGACTCACGATCATATGACCAAGAGCATCGTAGTAGCTACAGAGAAATGGGGGGCCCTGTTCACTCAATTCCCCACCTTTACCTATCTGAGGGCAGTTAACTTCTTGGGGGAACCAACTAAATTACCGAGGTATGCCGGTCCCAAGCTAATCCTGTTGGAGCTGTCGAGACAACTTATCACCTACCATGAGAAGTGTCTCAAGAGAAAGAAGGGTGGAACTCCTTTCCCCCTCACAGTGGGCAGGTATATGTGTCTCTCTCACCACAAGGTGAATGATATGTTTGCAGAACTGGAGTTGCTGAATCTAAAGCATAACTTCCCAGCAAGGCCCACCTTCGACCCAAGAAATTGTGTTCCCAGGGCCAAGTTCGATCCGATCCACATCCCTCAGATCGAAGACATTTACATCGACATATATCATGAGGTCGAGCTCAAGAGGAAGGATCATTCCCGCTTAGCCTTGGCCGAAATCATCCAGTACGGTGTGGCCATCGTCCTAAAAGGCTATCAAACTACTGAGCAAGAAGTTGATCAAGTGTATCTTGACACAGGTGGAGATGACTGGCTGTTTGCTGCGATTGATAGGACCAAAGCACCTCAGACCATAGAAGAAAGGGTTAAAGAGACTATGCAAAGAACAGAGCATTGGTGCAGAATGAACGGTCTCATCTACCTCGGAGTTGATTTCACCACATCTCTGTTAGGCAACGCACCTCCTCGGGTAAAACAGCAGCCAAAGGGCAAAGAGAAAGGCAAAGAGGGTGAATCCAACTCCACCCAAGAGGAAGCCCCTGAAAGCCCTCCTTCCGCTTCACAAAAATGGGTTGTAATCCCGGAAAGCTTAGAAGAAGAAGCAACAGAAGATGTTCTGATAGGCACATCCACTCAGGATGTGGCCACGACTATAACTATTGAGGTCCCTTCTGTCCCTTCTCCCTCTCCTCCTTCCCCTCCTCGAGTGACCCAAGCGACCATTCCTTTGGTCGTGTCCTCTCCCCCATCTTCCACTATTCCCCCTTCTTCCTCATCCATCTTCTCTTCTCTCGCGGAGCTGTCCCCCTCCATTTCTTCCCTCATCTCTGAGCTCCCTTCCATTCCTATGTCCTCCTCCCCTGCAGTATCTCTTCCTGCCGCGAGCACTTCCTCGGCTTCCCTCTCAATGCCGCCTCCAAGTGTCTCCACGTTTTTCCCTTCTACTACTGTAGCTCCCCCCTTCTCTATTTCTGGTCCTTCTCCCACAAGTCTAGCATGGATCTCCCAGCACCTAAGTCAACAGAAGAGGAAAGTTCCCATCGCCTCGATGGACTTCTCCATAATCCCATCGAAAGGGACCAAGAAGTAAAAACTGATAACCCGCTTCTCTCAGAGTGCATCAGGGGAGAGAGTGATGGAGATTGCATACCCCAATCCTTTGAAGGATAAGAAGGATCTGTCTTCGACAGATTACACAGTGACTCAAGTCACAATGGGAACATCTTCAGAAAGTCTGCAAGGAGAGGCCCTATCTGCAGTTGACGCCCTTTGCAAGAAACTCCAGGAAGCAAAGGAAGAGAAAAGGCTGCTAAAGGAGCAAAATAAACATCTTCTCTGCGCCTTGCAGAAAATGGGTAGTGCACCTCCTATAACTGCCGCCGAAACTCCTGAGCGTTTGAGCCAGGATAAGATCAATGAATATGCTAAAATCGGTGAGCAGGGCATGGCAGTTTCTGCCTGGAGGATCCAAATCCTCAAGGAAAGTGAGGGAGTTATTGCTAAGTTCACCGATTTGTACCAGAATATCAATTGAACGAACAGAGAACTCCAGGTGATAGCAGGACCCATCTCCGAAGAGCTGGATCATGCCAAGATGCAACACGAGACCTTTCAGAAAATGCTCGACTGTTCAGTCAAAGATCTGGTCAAGTTCGGCGCCTTTGGACACCCCAGAGCCCTCAACAAAATCCTGTATACTCTAGATTATCGGGTGGATCAGCTGGAGTTCGTCCTAGAGAAGATCGACAAAGTAAAGGAGGTAGCCCTGGATGCAATGCATCAAATGGAACAGATTGTTCTCAGAATGTCTCCAGGGTTGCTCACTTCTTCTTTCGCCTTAAGGAAGGCTGAGGAAACTATTCAGATCTTCAAGGAGATCATTTCACAGGGACTAGGGCCAGAGGTCACGTTCGACGCCGAATCCATCAATAACCTGTTGGCGTGTTGTGACTTCATCGGGTACCTGATAGAGGCAGAGAATGATTATTCCAAACTCCCGAAAAATCTCATAGACGAGCGGGAGACCTGCGAAGCTATCAGCAATAGATACAAGGATCCTTCCGAGGATCAACTTCAACCCATGATCAGCAAGTTCATGGAATACCATGCCCAGTTCCACATCTCGTCACCCGAGCAGCAAAAGTAGGATACCCCCTTCCAGCCACGGGACGAAGACGAATAGTTTCCTTCTTCCCAACTTTCTCCTTGTAAAATTATCCAAAATTTGTTGGCACAAATGATGACATCATCCATGTTGCACCATGGGATGATGTCATCCACCAAAGTTGTCAAAAGTCAACAAATGACTTTGTAATCTATTGTAAGATATTTTTGTAGTTAAGTGGTTTGTTTGCTTTTGTCTTCTTTTCTTCTCTTCTTCTATATATACTTGAATACTTGTTATATTCGGGGGTGGATATCTTTTAGATGAAAAATAGGAGTGAGAAGAAGAGGCTTTTTACTTTTTAACAGAAGAAAATATTAATACAAATATTGAGACTTTGTGCTGAATATGTGTGTTATGGGCATCTGATCTTTCTTATGTCAGATCTATGCGTTTATTCTGTTGGATCTATCTCTACTTTTTTGTCATTTATTCATCAGTATTGCTTTGTTCGTCTATGCAAGTAGGTTCGGCTCTGTTTACTACTAGCCCAAAACATAGACCCTCTGACATTTCTATTTTGGAATTCATTTCTTTTCTCCCTTCAGATCCATCTTCTTTCCCTTCCTTCCTTCATTCCTTTCTGTTCTTCATCGGAACTACTCTACTGGGATGAGATCCCAACCCCTGAAGGTAGAATATTGTGAGACTTGCACAAGATTCCTGCTGGTAGAATAGCAATAAACCAGTTTCGTTTTGCTGACTCAAAGAGGGGCTATGCCCTGCACACTGTTGGCTCGTTTATCTATAGATCTGCCCAAGCGACAGATTTTCAAACCAACAGGGTGCAATGGTCGCAAGAATTTAACACATTAAATTAAGATTCTAGGAGGCGACCGTCCGCTAGAATCTTTCGAGCTTAGATGTCTCAAGTATTTAACAATACGAAAATGAATTTTTTAGCTTAGCATATGATATCTTATGTTGTAACATATTATTTGAAGATATGTTGCCACTAGGATTCAATGAAAAACTAGTAAGATATTGTAAGCTTAGCGGCCGCTAGGTTATGCCTCAAAATGTTTTTTTGACCTTAGCGACCAGTTCTTAATACCCGATATTTTGAACTCTTAGGGCACTAGAACACTGCCACATCAGAATAGTTGGAACATAGTGGTCACTAGGATTTAACAAAATAAAGAAATATATTTCGAGTCTAGCATCTGCTAGGTATTTCCGCAACATATTATTTGTAACTTAGCGGTTGTTAGGATTTCACAAACTAAATTAAGGTAGTATGAAATTACAAGATTAGTGGCCGTTAGGTTATGCCATGAAAATATTTTTGATCTTAGTGATCAGTAATTCACTACCACTATTGTAATTTTCCATCTTTGATGTTGCTAGCATTTAACAAGTCAGAAAATGAACTTTTTGGATTAGTGTTCGCTAGCTTATGTTGTAACATATTTTTTTAAGATTTGGTGTCGTCGTGATTTAGCAAAAAAACATGTAACATATTGTGATCTTAGCAATCGGTACTCATTTATGAATATTTGAGCATAGTGTGCACTATTTTATGCCACAGTGATATATTTGGTGCTTAGTGTATCAAAACAACAAATGCATGTTTAACAGAGGATAACATTTGGAATATATACATGAACATTCAATCAATTATAAATATTCATCTATTAACATGTCATACATATTATAGTGCTTACCCACCTATCTTAGATACTACAATTTATGATCCACTATGGTTCTTCCTTAGCTATGGGTTGTTGTGGAACCGAGACTGTGGGCACAATTGCTTCCTGGGTTTGTTGCTCTCATTCAGGACATGTTTTATCATCTCATTGTCATGCCTCCTCAATAACTATTTTTTAAATATGAGAATCTCTAGATATATTTTTCATGTCAACAATCGGGCTTATATATAGCACAATAGACTTGTCAAGCAAACCTTTTTGACTACCAATTACTTTTTTGGAAATTTCCTTTAGAGTCTCTATTTTATGTATTTTTCCAATGTTTTAGAAACAATATCAATGCCATGTGAAGTTTCCCCTTTGTTCACCTCATTTGTTCTCATTTGAAAATTAACCAAGAATTGCTTAAGCGATGTGGTGAAATCTTCTTCGGAAACCAAATCATGGTTTTCCTTAAATACTTCCATGACCGAAGCTTCTATGAAAACATGATTTCCTCTAGAAATAATGTCATCAAAATACAAAGAAACTCTTCTTACCTATTCATTCCATTCCCTTGTTATTTCCTTTGTATAATTATCATATGTTTGGTATAAACCAATATTGTCCATGGTCATAATTGAAGGATATTTACAAATGCCTTTTTCAATGGCATGCCCCATATGTGTTAATGTTTTCTGCAACTATGTCATCCGTGTCATGATTTTTTTGTTCTTCGTCAATGACAGTTCTGTCCGCACCTTTGCACCGATGCATTCCTTTATATTATTGTACAAGCTACACAATGCCTCTTGTACATCACAAACTATGGAAAGAGGAACTGTGGACTTTAATTAAGTTTTAAGCTCTTTATTTATAGCACATACTCCCCTCACTACTTCTATGGCTACCTCAGTGTATCCTTTATCAAGGATTTTGGATCTTCCTCATATTGCACCACTTGGGAGCCTTTGGATTTCCTTTTCTTTGTAAGAGTGAAGATTTATTCTGAAATTTCATGCCAAAAAATGACTTCTTGTGTTGATATCTTCTTTTTGGTTATTCATAGTTCCTATCCTTTTATTGAATTCAATGTTCACTAAGGGATCTTCTTGTGCCTCCCAATCTGGATGTTATTTGTGGGAAATTACCAATTGCTCTACCCAATCGTGTATCACTTCATGTGAAGTGGAGGAAGAATATTGAGAGGTTTGCATTGGGGATTCACTGGTTGGAATTTTAGTTTGGTTAGTTTCCTCTTCTTCACTTGATAAAGTTATGGCATATGCGACCAAATTTGACGCTTTATTTGGCTTGGACAAGACTTCTCAAAACTTAGATCAAGATTCATTTAGTGGAGATAAGGGAGCACATGGCTGTTGTGAATGTTTTGGATACAAATATTACTTTCTCTTCATATCCTCCTTTTTAAAAATTGCTCTCGGAGGTGGAATTGCCCCTGCCTCCTTCATATTTTGTTTAACAAGGCTATCTTGTGTTTGGATAATCCATACCTAGTCATTATCATCATGCACACAAGAATATGATATATTTAGCTGTCCTTTATGTGAATTAAGGTGTTGGGATAGGGAAACCCTTTTCATTTTGTGATATTGCCTTAAAGGGTGTTTGGGGAGATGAAATGAATTTATATGGGCCAAGGCTGTTAGGTTAATTTATGCATTATATTACCTTAAATATTTAATTATGTAATAAGGTAATTAGTTTATATATTGTTATAAAACTTTATAACAATATTTATCATATTATTGCATAGGTTATATTGTTACGTAGTTGTAACAATTATTATTTCTTTGTATTTAATTATTGTTGTTTCCTGGATGTATTTTGGAAGCTGTTGTGATTTTGGTTGTACCTGTACAACCCATTTATTTGTTTGTATATTATTGTCCAATATGTATAAATATTGCAACACTCCATTGTAATGGTTGATTAATTTCACATTAATAAAATATACAGGATTTCATCCCTGTTTGTGAAATTACATTTGGTATCAGAGCAAGTTGAAGGATATTGGAGGATTGTAGCAGAGTTTGAGGAGCATTAGAGAAGCTTGTACAAGAAAAGGAGAGCCAGAGTTACCTCTGCAACTTCCCAGCCCCATCCCATGCAATACCATCATCAAATTCCTCAAAACCACCATCAAATTCATGAAAACCGCCTTTATTCATTGTAATTAAGGTTGAGGAGGATTGAATACACCAAGGAAGAGATTACAAGCTCAAAGGAAGGAATAAAATTGATCTAAGGCTCTATACACACTCAAAACCACCTTCATTCTCGCCAAAACCAACTGTCTTTACTATAATTTTTGCTCAAAACCACCTTTCCCAAACCGTGGTTTTTTAAAGAGGTATGGTTTTATAGTTTGGAAGTGTTTAATTACAGTTTGCTCTTTATACATACTTGTATAGCTTAGCCGCCCAAGTGGCTAGCATAACTTTTGTAAGACACTTCCCATCAAGAAAGGTCAAGGGGTCAAATCCCCCTCCCTCACCCACTACCAAATTTGGCGGGAAATTTAGTGGAACCACTAAATTTGGCAGGAAATTTAGTGAAACTGCTAAATTTAGCTATAAATTCCAATTTAGTTATAACTAACTAAATTTAGCGAGAAAAACCCTATTTTAGGGAAAAACGTTTTTTCCTCCACTCTACATATTTTTGCATTTTGAGCACATTGTGCCAAAGGAGGGCTACCTAAAAAATTCATTTTGAGCTATTTTTTATAGTTTTTTGCTCAGCAAGCCGTATGGGGCTCCACAGGCCACCAGTGCCTGCAAAACAAAAACATTTTCCTACCATTCAATTTTTTATAAATTTTTTGAATGTAATTACATACTTGAGTATATTGTACTAATTTTTAGGTTGCCATAGTCAACTGCAAACTTTGTAACTGCTTAGAAACTGGTAGAATATTGCACTCAAAATCAATTAAAAATTAGTTCTGTAACACTCACGAGATCCTAGATCTCATTCGCAGTGTTCGGTAGATAGGGTGCCTCTAGGAAGAGCTTATGGGTAAAACCGTCATGACTACTACTGTAATTAATGCCTAATATAGCTGCAACAACATCGTTTGGGCATCGACCCTTTAAATCAACAGGGAGTAATAAGGTCATAGTGCACACACTATGAGCCATCCCATCCATCTGTGAATGATTGCACGACATAAATCCAGACTGAGAAATTATCCAAGTATATAAAAAATTACACGTGCGAGGATATTTATTTGAGTTGGTGTCAATAATCTCACAGACCCCTTTCAGTACTGTCTTGGTACCACATATTGAATTCTTTCACGTACGTTAATGCCTCTTTCACATATTGTCAGGTATATAGAAAGG
Source organism: Taxus chinensis (assembly GCA_019776745.2). Lineage (NCBI taxonomy): Eukaryota > Viridiplantae > Streptophyta > Pinopsida > Cupressales > Taxaceae > Taxus > Taxus chinensis. The sequence continues at coordinate 764,423,812 of CM034154.1, read as the reverse complement.
GCGAGCTTCTTCCATGTACCTCCAGGTATATCGGAAGGGCGTGTATATAGAAAGGTTTGGTATATCGAACTGATGGTATATAGATTCAAAGACCTTATACTTGGAGTGATAAGAGCCAAACCATGTCAGTGTTTTTTGTAAAATGGACACCAATGCCCCCAAATTTTTTCTTCCAGATTCACAACTACTCAGAGGAAACAACCATGTTACATGGATGACAAAAATCAAGACGCAGCTTGAGTTTGAAGAGATCTGGCCTAATGTGAATGGTACTCTTACGAGATTAACTAATGATACAACACAAAAATGATAATTTGATAAAGCAGATCAGAAGGCCAAAATCATCTTGTTTGGAGTGTCTGATGATGTGCAACCCCACATTCGAGATGCCAAAACAGCCAAAGAAGTGTGGGATAAATTGTGCACAGTGTATGAAGCCAAAAACAAGAATGTTATACTCAATTTACAAAGTTAGTTACATAAACTGAAGTTCAAACAGAATGAGAAAATTAAAGCTTTCTTAAGAAGATTTGCAGATTTGAGGGCTTCACCTCTAGCCTTGGGAGAAGTGGTCACATATGAATCTCTCATTGCCATTGTTCTGAGAGGTCTCCCTTCTTCTTACCACATTTTTGTCACAACACTAAACTTGTTAGATACAACAGTTAGTTTTGACAAGCTGGTAAACTTGTTGCAACATAAGGAAGCCATGCATAATAAGGATGATGAAGGGGAGAAGGAACTTTATTCACATCAAAAATAGAAAGGAAAAGGTAATGGAAAACCTAATTCCTATCAAAATTCCCAACATCAGAATCAGTATCACGAGGAAAGACAACAGAAGAAGAAATGTCCAATTTGTAAAAGAGGACATGACTTAAAAGATTGTTGGTATAATACTTACAAGAAAGGTTCATCAAGCAACTCTAGACCTCCACAAAAATTTCACAAGGAACATTCTAACTACAATCAAGGGCAGAAAAAAGGGGAACTAGAAAAGAGGACCCCATCAGGAAGGAAATATTGCTGAGTAAGAAGAACATTCAGATAATGAAGGCTTCTTATACAATGCTCGATCAAGTGAACCATCCATGTCATCTAGTGATGTCTAGTATGTTGATTCAAGAGCCACTTGACATATGAACAGCCACATAGACTGGTTTACTTCAATGAGGGACACGCAATTGAAAAATCATGTTTCATTGGGAGATGATTCTTTATATATAGTTTAGGGGATTGGGAACATTTATTTACCCCTTGGTTCATGCAACTGTAGACTATTAGATGTCTTATATGTCCCTGGGTTGAAAAAGAATCTACTTTTAGTTAGTCAACTCCTAGATCACAACTTAAAAATTGACTTTGATAGTCATTCTGGCAAGAAAATATGTTTAATTCAAGACAAATCACGAGGCTCGAAAATAGTTACAAAAGCCTCCAATGTGGGACGCATGTTCCAACTTGATTTTGTTCACAGAGATGATCAAGCACTTGTGGCTAAGAAATCTACCTCAGCACAATTGTGGCATTGGATACTTGGTCATGTTAGTTTCAAGTATCTCGAGACACTTCACCAATGTAATATGGTACATGGGCTACCATCTCTTTAGAAGGATACATACAAGTGTCCTCACTGCCTAACATGGAAACAACACAGAGCTTCATTCCATAAGAGTACATATCAAGCTCATGGTCAGATTGATCTTGTTAATACTGGTCTTTATGGTCCAATGTAAATAAGTCATTCTAGATTCAAGTACTTCATGGTCAGAGGATCTTGTTAATACGACTATTCAAGGAAAATGTGGATTTTTTGTCTTTGCAAGAAAAGTGAATCTTTTGAAACTTTCAAGAATTTTAAAGTAGCAATTGAGAATGAAATTGGTCATCACATCAGAACTCTCCACTTAGATCAAGGGGGGAATTCACCAGTAACGAGTTTAAATAATACCTACAAACTCACGGGATTTGTAAAAAAATGCCTCCTCCACACACACTGCAACAGAATGGTGTTGTTGAGAGAAGAAATCATACTATTGTTATCTCATTTTAGTGATTCCAGTTAAAAATGAGATAACCATAGAAAATTTTTAGACATATCTCTTAAAATTCCCCTTTGAATTAGATTTTTGGGTTTTCTTGTTCTCATTACATGAAAGCATGTTTCTTGCATGTTACATGTCTGATGTTCCTCGAAACCTGAAACCCAATTGTCTCAGTAGTATGTCAGGTTTTTGGAACCCCCAAGCATCGGAACATGCTTTATCCAATGCATGTTTCATGTTGTATGATCCCCAAAACCTGAATGAAGCCTTTGTGTTAGGATTTCGGGACTTAGAAGCATCTCAACATCTCATACGTCATGCTTCATGTTTTCCAAAACCCGAAACCCAAATTAAACCAAACCCTTTGTGTCAAGTTTTCAGACGCTCAATGCATGATGACATGTCATTAATGTCCACTTGTCTGGTAGTTAGTACACACATCAAATGAGGTGTAATTAATGTTAGGGTTTTATAAATAGGTGGTTTTCCACATCATTTGTTACCTAGTATGTTTTTGATGCATTGGATTTCCATGCATGCTTCTTCCACCTCCAGACCCGATTGAGCTTCCCAGTCGATTTCACCATCCATTCTTGATCATTTTTTGATCTTATTGAAGGTTTTCTTTTCTTCTTTATATTTAGAAGATTTTTGGGTTATTTATGAAGGGATTGATTGGGGTTTTCTTTTCTTTTTCTTCTTCTTTACTGCTTTAGGTTTTAGGTTGTTTTTTCTTGTTTCTTGTCTTTTTCATGAGGGTTCTCATTTGGAATTTACCCCTTAGGTTATTTACTTATTTTAAGTTGTGGATTTCAAAAGAATCTAAAAAAACCATGAGTGAACAAAGTGGGAGATTTTTCATGTTCTGATAAGATAGAGACCCGATATCCTTATTTCAGGTTTTGCAGGGTGCTTGACATCATCCAATTTCTACCTTGTTTCGGGTTTCGCTAGTTGCTCAACATCTTGCTTTATCCACCTTGTGTCGAGTCTTGATAGGTGTTCAACATCCTCTGAGTTCCGCAGTGTGTCAGGTATTTCTACCTGCTCGACATCATCTTTCTTCCACCTTGTGTTGGGTTTTTGTCGATGCACCGCATGCCCTAATTTCCGACATACACCCCTCCAGTGTTTCAAGTTTCTCAAAGTGTCCAACATCCTCCAAACTTTGCTAGTATTTTGGGATTCCATTGGTGTTTGACATGGCCTAATTTCTAACATATTATCTAGTCTGTTGGGTTTCTGAAGGTGTTTTGAAAGTTTCAAAACCTGAAAGGTATGTCAGGTCTGCGCACTTGTCTAACAAGCTTTCACACCCGACTGCTCTTCTAAAAGTCATCAAGGAATTTACAAGACTCCTCATGTCAGACCCTGGCCCATCTAAGGATAAGTTAGATAAGTCAGGAAAGATGAAGTATAAGTACCGAAAGATGGAGTTTTCTTCTTATGTAAGCTGCAATAATGACAACCAAGACACAACTCAGAAATATAGATATGGAAGACTTCTGGAAAATAATTATGGATTCTTCTTAGAATTCATGGGTGAAGTCAATAGCTAGTAGTGGTCTCCCTCTCGTAGCAGGATTCTCAATATCAGCTGAATTCCTTGAATTCATCTTGGTCTACGCTTCCCACTATGATTTAGCCTCCCGCTTAGTAAGAAATCAAGCAGGGGAGTCTATAGTGAAATTGGACGGAGATTACTTTGATCAACTCCTAAAGTTTCCCAACTTTACGGAATATGTTGATTTAGACCTTAAGTCAACACAAAAGGCTTGGGACAAAGATCAGGAAGATTGCATCAAGCATGTAAACAAGAAGTTCTTGATCAAGGCTAAGCCAGTTGTTTGTAGGTTTCCTAAGTCAGTCCCTAGAAGTGATTTTATTCTTGAAGTCAGTGATATCATCACCCTGCTGAGCTAGTTGTTTGGACTCCCAGATTCAAAAATAATTCCAAGGGTGGATGTACTAGTTCATGGTCATCATAAAGAAAAATGACCAAGGGATTGATTGGGGTAGACTAATAAGTAATGAGATAGACTCCCAAATGAAAATGATCTTGTCTACTGGAAAGTTCTATATGATGTCATATGTCACCTATGCAGCAGCAGGCATGAGAAACTATCTGGGGTTGGAGGCAAAGGGAAACCAAGCAATGGAACAAATATATCGGTACTTCCCACAACTGACAATAAAAGGGTCTGAAGACCAATTTAGAAGAGTGAATGATGCATTCTTCTATGAAAACATTTATAGATTAGATCTTGATCTGAGGAAGAGAAGGGTTTCCGATGAAGCATGGAAAGAAGTGTAAAAATGGGGTTGCATCTTTTTGCAATTCAATAAGTTCACTTATCTTCGAGTGGTAAGGTTCAACGGTAATCCTTTCCATTTTCCCAGGTTCCCAGGTGACAAACTGATCCTTATGTAGTTGGTCAGGTAATTGTTGGATTTTCACAAATTCCAACAAAGCAGGCATAAAGCCGCTATCTCCTTCCCCATTTCCATTGGAAGGTATACATGTTCTGTGATGGTTAAGGCCAAGAACATGGTACATAAAATTCAGGAGAAATTGAAGAAGCACATGAAGATGAGGGAGGGATTCGACATCCAAGGAGTCCTTAAGTCATATGGAACATTGTACCTACATGTGCCCACTGTGGAAGATATCTGGGTTGATCTTCGTAATGAAGTTTCCATATGAAGAAAAGACAACATCAAACTGACACTTGAAGAAGTTCAAATGTTAGATCTGGCTGATATCCTTAAAGGCACTATAGACAATGAAAGTGTTCTGGAACCTAGGTACGAACAGTCAGATGGAGATCAACTTGGATTCCCAACCATTGATTGGTCTGTTGCTGAAAAGGCTTCTATTGTTGAGAGATCTGCTTAGACTCTTGTCCACACTAAGGCATGGCTCATTTCTTGGGGAATGAGTTATAAAGAAAAGAGATTTTCAAAAATAGCTACTTTAGAAGCGAGACCCTCCAAGGAAGAGAAGGAAAAGGATAAAAGCCCTACCAAGAGGCAAATAAAGTTTAAGTTTGTCAGAAAATAAGAGAAGAAAGGGGCTGAATCATCTACTACTCCTACATAAAAAGTTGAGATCTTGGATTCACCTCCTCTGCCAAAATAAGGAGAAATTATTTTAGAAATCAAGGTTAGTCAACCTCTTGTTTCTCCTTTTGTTGATTGCTCGATGGAAGTAAGTATTTCTCTTGCTTGTCAAGCTTTGAATTTAGAGTCTTTACCTCCTCTCCCCCAATCTTCCTCATCTCATATTTAGATGCCACTCTCATCAGCCATGGCTAGCATTTTCTCTAATCTCTCACCTCTCTCTGATGGACCTACGATGGCCATAAAAATTCCTCCTCCTTCTGCACCTTCATTCCCTGAATACATTCCCACAGTCACCACACTTGCAGTCATCACGACTCCACAAGTAAATCTTCCTCCACCTGCAGATACAACCATAACACCTCTAATAGGAGTAACTTCTTCCATTGTACCTCAATGGTTGGTTGATCAGACTCTGAGAAAGAGGAAGGTGGTAGTTCCCCTACCAACCTTCGACTTCAGTTCACTCAAGGCTTCTCTTGCCAAATCTGCCAAGAAACCCAAAATGGTTTCAAGAGTTTTAGTGGATGCCTTAGGGAATAAGTTTACAGAAATTTCCACTCCCATGGCTGAAAAAACCAAGAAGGATATAATGGTGATTGATTATCATATTGCAAGGGTTGATCTGGGAAAAGTAACAAGAGAAGGAGCACAATAGGATGCGCAAGATGCCATGAACATGCTTTGCCAAAAGCTGAAAGAAACAAAGGTAAGTAGGGATGAGCTAAAGGAAAAAGTTGAACAATTGACAGAGGTATTGCTCAAGCTTTCAAATCCTTCCCAGTCAACACCGTCATCTTCTACCCCTACTCCTATTAGGTTTGATTTCTCATCGGTGCCTATGATTGAGAAGATCAACGAGAAGGGGATAATGGTTGAAGAATGGATAAAGAGGCTACTCCTCCAAGGAAGAGAGGTCATAGATGACACAATGGAAGTTTATAAATCCTTGGAGGAAATAAAGAAAGATGGTGACAAAATGGATGATGAATTCTCACATAAAGTGGGGAACCTTGAATTAACTTTGGAAGCTCTCAATGCACTGAAACAGGTTCCATCCTGGATCTTAATGGAAGAAGAAATCATTCCACATGGGGATAAGAATTTCGAGGTAGCCAAATCGCTATCAGATTCAAGATAACGATTCTCAGTGAAGCTTGCAACAAGTTGAGGGAATCTAGAGATCAGTTGGTTGATGCCACCAATGACATAGAAGAGGAGTTGTCCAGGATCTTTGCCGAGGTGTTGGGTGAAATCTCAGAGATTCTACCTACTGATGATCTCTATAAGAAAATTTAAGAATTAATTCAGCATGAACCAACTTCTATCTTTGATCTGTTGAATCATCGATAAGTTCATAAGGATCGAGAATGGAAATTTTGGAATCACTAAGGAAAATCAACAAGAAATTGAAGAAACTTGTTGGTAATGCAAGTGACACTCATGAAACTTGCGAGGTCCTAAGTGATTATTCTAGTGAGCCAGATGAAGGTGAGATGTAGAGCATAATCTAAAAGTTCCAAGAATTTTGAGACAAGCAAGCTTCGCTGGAAGAAGACAAGGATGACGAAGCATAATAAACATAATGTTTCATGTCATTTCCATCAAGGAATTGTCATGTCTTTTTCATTTTCATTTCGTCACATAGGAAGCAAATTTTTACTTGTTCTCCTACGTGAGAGTCAAGAAAAATAAGACTCTCATTAAAAGACTAATTTATAGGATTTATCCTATTTTCTCTCTGCTCTGTCTCTTATAAAGATGGGATTCTTGTGTATTCCAATGAGAGAATTTTGTTTTTAAATATTAGGAGCTATTGTGAAGAAGAAGAAAAACTTTGTATTTTCTTTTTAATCATTGAAGAATAGAAATATGTGTTATTCTACAAACTTTATGTTGTGGGATTCATCTATCTTCAGAGATTGTTCTTACGTCTAGAATCTTGAGCTATTCTTTGTTTAATATTCTTAATCATTTTAATTGTTTCAAAATATTACACTCATTATCTAAAACTCGTATAAGTATTTCTTGATCTGTGTTTGCTTGAAAGAAAATACATTCCTCTCATTCCCTTTTCGCTCTATTTCATCTATAATAAGTTTCCTTTCTAATCCATTACATTTCTAAAGTTGTAATATCTCCATTTCATGTTAATATGGATTTTGGGATTGTATCCCAACCCCAATGGTTAGAATAGTGTGGATATTGTATATATTATTTCTGCTGTGTTTTAGATTAGTAATAAATAGGTAGTCTCACCTATCCTTGAGGAGGGATTTAATCCCATGCAATATGGTTGAACCTCATAATTTGGCCTGAAAAAATATCCAACCAACAACTATCATGTAAATGGTGCGATGCATGATCGATGACTCATGACTTGCAAAGACATTCTGGGTAGAAGCAACAAAGACTGTAGTGTATTTTTTGAATAGAGTGCCCACAATTTCTCTTGATAGAGTAATGCCACAAGAAGCATGGTCAAATCAGAAACCATCTATTGCACACCTTAGAGCATTTAAGTGCAAAGCAAGTATGCACATACCCAAGCATAACATAAATAAATTTGACATGAAGTCACAAAAAATCATCTTCATTGGGTACGATGAAGAGACTCTTGGGTACATATTGATGGATCCAAAGACCAAAAAAGTCTACACCAGTAGAGATGTTGAGTTTTTTTATAAGAAGGAAGCAAATACTTATCCTCCAGACTCACCAGATGTAGATTTTTCACCAATTGTAAAAATTGAAGATGATGTTCCCTTAGATGATGGAAGTGAGGATGGGGATGATGGTGTTGATCAGATAGAACCACGACCCATGGGAACAGTTCAGCGTATGCCCAAGCTGTGTACTAGTACATTACAAGATGCAAGAATGGATGCTTCACTGGATACATCCACCCCTTGACCACAGACTCGCAGTAAACCAAGAGAAGAAGTTAACTTTTCTTTGATGAGTAGAGTTATTGAGTCTGATGAGCCCTCTATAGTCCAAAAAGCCCTACAATCAAAATCTTGGAAATATTCCATGGAATTTAAATAATAGTCAGTGATGAAAAATAACACTTGGCAGCTTGTCGATCTTCCACTAGGGAAGAAACCCATTGGATGTAGATGGATATTCAAAACAAAGTACAAAGCAGATGGGACAGTGGACAAGTACAAAGCAATACTTGTAGCAAAGTGGTATGTAAAAAAAGAAGGCATTGACTATGAGGAGACATTTTCTCCCACATCTAAGATCAAAATGATCAGGGTGATCTTTGCTCTAGCTGCACAGTTTGGATGGAAAGTCCATCAGATGGATGTTAAAAGTGCCTTCTTGAATGGAGATTTATAAGAAGAATTCTATATGACTCAACTTGAGGGATATGTTGTACCTGGTCAAGAAGCAAAGGTATGTAGACTCAGGAAATCTATGTATGGCCTTGAACAGGCACCCCGGGCATGGTACATCAAAATTGATGAACATCTCGTACAACATGGATTTGTGAGAAATCCATACGACCCTAATCTTTACCTAAAAAATCAAGGGGGGGGGAGATTGTGATTGTCGTTGTCTATGTCGATGATCTAGTTATAAATGGAAGTTTAGTGAGGATGATCGATGCAATGAAGAAAGATCTTAATCGATCATTTGACATGATAGATCTCGTGCTGATGCATTATTGTCTTGGATTAGAAGTATAGCAGAAAGAGGATCAAATCTTTGTTTCTCAAATGAAATATACCAAGACAACACTCGAGAAATTTAGGATGATGGATTACACACCAATTACTACACCTATGGAGAAAAAATTATAGTTATCTCGTTCAGATCCATCTCCTGAGGTAAATGCCACTCTCTATCGGCAGTTGATTGGGAGTCTCATTTACCTAACCTACACTAGACCAGATATCAACTTTGTAGTAAGCTATCTATCCAGGTTCATGCAGGAACCCAAATTTTTTCATTGAAAAGCAACAAGATGCATCTTGAGGTATCTCAAAGGATCAATGGATCTTGTTCTATAATAGAAGAAGAATGAAAACTTCTTCTTGTCAGGATATTTGGATTCAAATCATGCAGGTAACATTGATGACAGAAAATCAACTTCAGGATTTGTGTTCTTTATGGGATCTGGACCAATATAATGGGGAAGCAAGAAACAACACTTTATTTCTCATTCTTCCATAGAATCCGAGTATCATTCTACAGGAGAAGCTGTCTGTGAAGCGGTTTAGCTACGTCGCATACTAGAAGGACTTGGAATACCATAGGAAAAACTGAAAACCATGTATGTTGACAATGAAGGTGTTCTCAAACTTGTTCGCAATCCAGTGTTTCATGAAAGAACAAAACATATTGAAGTACAGGTTCATTTCATACATGAACATGTGTTGAAGCACAATATACAGCTTCAATTTTGTCCAAGAGCTGAACAAAAAGTAGATATTTTCACGAAGTCACTTGCACGTGAAAAGTTTGAGTTGTTTAGAGAGTTCCTCTCCTCATCCCTTGGGTTAATTTATGCATTATATCACCTTAAATATTTAATTATTTAATAAGGTAATTAGTTTATATATTGTTATAAAACATTATAACAATAATTTTCATATTATTGCATAGGTTATATTGTTATGTAGTTGTAACAATTATTATTTGTTTGTATTTAATTATTGTGCTTCCTAAATGTATTTTGGAAGCTTTTGTGATTTTGGTTGTACCTTTGCAATCCATTTACTTGTTTGTATATTGTTGTGCAATATGTATAAATATTGTAGCATTCCATTGTAATGGTTGATTAATTTTACATTAATAAAATATACAGGCTTCCGTCCCTGTTTGTGAAATTACAAAGACAACCTTCAAATTGGGCCACCTATTAAATATTATGTGTCCCACATAGACTAGGAAGGGGGGATGTTTTTTAAGCTTCTTCTCCTTACACTTTCCAGCAATTGGAAGATGTTGTATAAACATGAATCGTAGAATTTTGAGTCTAGTTTCTAAGCTACTAAATTTTATTGAAAACAAATAAGTTTAAGTGGATCAAATAACTAAAATACCAACATGTTCTTTTGATTTTGTTAAAAAAACATAACAGAGTGACTTTCGTGCCCCCCACCATTTTTTAGCACAATTTAGTATTTTTGAAAACCCTTTGGTGGAAAGATATCTAGGAGCATCTAGTTTGGGCTACATTTTTTTAATGATTTTTTTAGTATATAAATTTTAAATTTAAAAACATAATGAAGATCCGATTGTGTCCTCCCTAACTACCTCAAAAAAAATCAAAAATTAGATTTTTTTTAATGTGTATATAATTACACCTAGTTTGAGCTATTATAATTTTTTTTTCAATTTCGATGAGCCAAAAAAAGATATATGACAAAATATAGACATGTTTAAACTTCAAAAACTAGTTATAAAAAGGCATTGTTAGAAAATAAATAATATAAAAACCTTATATTAGTCAGAAAATTTGAAAATTATATTTTTAGAAAGTAGAAACTTTTCTCTACTTCATGGTATAATTTTTTAAAAATGAATCGATCATTTTATGTCAATTTATGATGACAGAAGAGAGATTTTTGCCTTTTCCTACAAAAAACGCATTGTTTGCTATGTTTTTGTAGGTCCATGCCTTAGATTTCGGGATCCAAACTGGATCCCAAATCCTTGAGGAATGGCTTAGAAAAGTAAACAAGCATAATGCGTACATGATAAAATGTGTATGTGTTCCTAATAATATAAGCATGATATGTGGTTTTTGCATGCTTCTATTTACAAAAATAAATGTTCAAGTTTTTCATTTATTATTATTTATATTTTATTATTTCTTATGCTTTAAATTTATTTTAGTAAATAGAACATGTTATAGTAACTCTGCATGTTATGGAACTAGTCTCATAGCTCCATATGTCACAGTTTAGAAGATAGTTTTGTATGGTATAATCCAGTTAGTACATAGGAAATTTTTAGGATTCCAGCATTTAGCCTAAAGATTTATGAGCCCTAAACCCTGAAACCTAAAACCTAGGCCCTAAACTCTAAACCTTGAGCCCTTAACCCTAGACCCCAAACCCTGAACTATGACCCCTAAACCCTAAACCCTAAACCATAAGCCTTAAATCCTAAACCTTAAACATCCAATCCTTACTCATAAGCCCTAACCCCTAAATCCTAATCCTTAAGCCCTAAAATTTGATCCCTAAGCCCTAAACTACAAACCATGATCCCTAAATGCTAAACCCTAGACCATAAACCCTAAAAACTAAATCCTAAACCATAAACCCTAAAAAATAAATCTTAAACCCTAAACCCTGACCCCAAACCCCAAACCCCAAACCCTAAACCCTAAAACCTAAATCCTAAACCGTAAACCCTAACCCCTAAACCCTAAACACTGAATCCTAAACCCTAAACCCTAAGTCCTAAACCCTAAACAAGAAACCTTAAACCCTAAACCCTAAGCACTAAACCCCAAAACCTGAACTTCATAACCTAAACCTTAAAACCTTAGCCCTTAAGCCTGAGCCCTAATTCTTAAATTATAAAACCTAAAACTAAAATAATAAACCCTGATTACTAAATCATGAACCCTAAAACCTTAATCCTTAACCGTAAATGATAAACCCTAAATCCTAAACCTGGAACCTTGATTCCTGAGCCCTAAACCCTAAATCTAGAGCCCTTACTCATGAGCCATAAACCCTAAATCCAAAGCCTTAAGCCAAAATCCCTAAATCCTAAACCCTAAACCATGAACCATGTGTCCTAAATGCTAAACCCTAAAAACTAAATCCTAAACCATGACCTTAAACCCTAAACCCTAAAAACTAAAACATAAACCCTAAAACCTAAACCCTAAATACTTAATCCTAAACCCTAAACCCTAAACCTTACAAACTTAACTATGAGCCCTAAACACTAAATCTTAAACCCTAAACTCTATGACCTAAACCTTAAACCCTCAACCCTTAACCTTGAGCCCTAAACCCTAAACTATGAACCCTAAATCCTAAGCCTTAAACCGTAAACCCTAAACCCAAAGCCTTAAACCCCAAATCCTGATTCCTGAGCCCTAAACGCTAAACCATGTACCCTAAGCCCTAAACCCTAAACCGTGATCCCTAAACCTTTATCCCTAAATGCTAAATCTTAAATCCTAAACCCCAAACAATAAATCTTTAACCCTAAACCCTAAATCCTAAACCATGAGCCCTAAACCCTAACCATAAACCTTAAACCCTTAAGCCTTAACCCTAGACCCAAAACCCAAAACCCTAAACCTAAACCTTAAATCCTAAACCATTAACCTTGAACCTTGAACACTGAACTCTATACCCTAAACCTTAAACCCTAAACTATGAGCCCTAAACCCTAAACCCTAAACACTAAATCCTAAATCCTAAACCCTTAGCCCAAAACCCTAAACCCTAAACCCTAAAACCAAAAACCTAAACACTGAGACCTAAAATCTAAACCCTAAACCCTAAACATTGAATCCATAAACCATAAACCCTAAACCTTAAACCTTAAACCCTAAATCCTAAACCCTAAACTATGAAACCTAAACCCTAAACCCTGAGCCCTAAACCGTAAACCTTAAATCCTAAACCCTCAACCCTTAACCCTAAGCCATAAATACTAAACTCTAAACCCTAAACCGTAAAACCTAAACTGTGAACCCTAAACCTTAAGCCCTAAACCGTAAACCCTTGAAACCCTGAACCTGAACCATGAGCCCTAAATCACTAAACCCTAAACCTTGAACTTTGAGACCTAAACCCTAAACCATAAATCATAAAACCTGACCCAAAGGAAATTCCTAATAATATCATTCAGTGTGTTTCAATGTGTAGGGAATAGTGTTTGAGGTGATAGATCAACTCTTTTATTTTTATGAGAGACTAATTCTTTTCGAATGCCATTTTTGGCCATTCTATAGCTAACTGAACACCCTTCAAAAGTTTTTAGAGAAAATATAAAGCATCTGAGGGTGATTTCAGAGAGAATTGAATATTTCTATGTAAATTTAGGAAATAAAATCTCATTCAAGAGTAATCTGTTTAAGACCGGGTTTTCAGGTGCTGGGAATGAAAGCTAAAATGGTTAAAGTTGACTTCTCTGGATGATTCTAGGAGTTATGGCAAGAATTAAGATGAAATAAAATAGGAATTGGAAGGATATTAGAATAATATATAAGGTGGAATAATCAAAATTTATTCAAGGATTAAATATTTTTCTTTAGGTACTGCAAAACTCTTCAGTTGCCCCTCTAAGTTCAAAATGAAATAGGACCTAAATTTTGAGTTGCAGGCATAATTAGATTTTTAGAATAGTTTCATTAATCATAAAATGTGATTTTTAGTGTTTTAGTGAAGTATGGAGGTCAAGAATATATAACTCATACTCAAATTTAAATCAAGGATTCATCCCCTATCCGTAGGTGGAAACCCATTTCCATGAGGAACAACTTGAGAAAAAAAAGTGTCCATGTACCATAAGCATGCCTACACCCAGGTTTAATTTTGGTAAATAAATTGAATTGCAAAGGATTCATCGTATTCAAAGGTGAAATGTGGATCTCAAGGAGTGACTTGATGATCATCATATCTTGACCATGTCATTGTACCCAAATCTCTCCAAAGAACAAACTAAAATGAGCTAGTCATGCCATCGAGGTATCCAAGACCATCATGTGTGAAGTATTAAGGAATCAGCTATCTCCATGAGATACATATGAGTAAAGAAACATATGAGAATCTTAAATTTGATTCCATGAAAGGATGATTTTAGATGTAGGAAAGGCGAAGGGATTATCTTTATATGGATCACCATGTTTCTAAGAATGAGAAATCATCTGAGTTCACTTGATGCAATTAACTTGGTACTATTCGTAAAAACTCATTCAACACCTAGTAGTGTGATCACACCTTAAGGAGGAGGCACATTACAATCAAGTATTTTTTTCCATAGGACAATAACCCCATTTAGAGATCAATCCTCTATCTAGAAAGTGAGGATCTCATTTTAGTAAGAAGTAGACAAGCATCATAGAGTTGATTCGTGGTCACTAAAGTGAATTATGGACGGAATTTTAAAATTGGTATAAATTCAAGTAGTGGTAGTGCCAAAATCTAATCCGAAAGGTAAAAAAACCTACAAAATGACTATATGTTTTCCCAAAACAAAGACTGACTAGAATATATATGGCTTGAAAGTTTTAGGTCATTGCTGAAATCCTAAAAATGAATAAGTAATGACCAGATTAGATTTTGAAAAATTATCTTCTAGATTATAACTACCAGAGCTATAGGACCACTTCCATTAGGTGTAGAGTGACCCTAACATCTTATAGTTACTAAAATAAATTTAAAGTATAATAAAATATAGTATAAAGAAATAATAAAAGAAATCTTAACATTTATTTTAGTAAATATGGCTCCTTCAAGCCCTTACAAAATTCATATAGAGAAAAATGCGTACACATTTTGTGATCATAGAAATGCATACATGTTGTAGGTTCGTGAATTTCCAAGCCTAGGAAAACATAACGTGATTGTGTTTCGTTCATTTTTGGGGTTTTGTCCACTTTTTGGCCCACCAACTTGGTGCACTTACCCAAGGATCCCCTTGATCATGATAACTATATATTATTGATAGAAGAATACAACTCCCATTTTCCTTATGGAAGTGAGGATGGCATAAGATATTATTGATGTTGATGTTTCATGTAATTGTTGGTAGAGAGAGCAGGATACAAATAAGTGCATATATCTTGAATATGTAATCTAAAACGATGGGCATACACGTATTAATATTTATCATTTACCCTCAAAGGGATAGAAGGATACTAGATTTGACAGAAAACTAAACATTTGAGAACACTAAAGACAACATCGAGAAGATAGGAAGCCATGTAAAATTATTTCCCGTTGTCAACGGTATTATTTATTTGTCTCAGTAAATTGACACATAGCACTTGACCTAAGGAGGGAATCTTACCCTCATAAATAATAAAAGAAATTAAGGGAATCCAGGAAACATCTACCTTAGAGATTGAAGAATTTCCATATTGCCTATTCATGAGGGTCATCCTAATACAGACTCTTGGTCTATACCTTTTAATAAGAATATCGGGCAAATGGAATAATCCATATTATAGAATGGGTCAATGGCCCAACTCTACAAAATATCTTTAAATCTCATTTAGACCATCCATGACTCCATTGTTGAGTTGTACAAGGAGTCTGGCTCTGGAAGTTTATAATAAATTTTGTATGCTTTCCCAACAAATAAACCTATTATTTTTTTCCCTAATTTAGAAAATAAGGACAAATCCTTGGACTTGGCATGAATTAGATAAGAAGAAATCAATTCCAGAAATGGAAGTAGCTCTGGTTTTACAGAAATTAAATGGAGACCATCTATTTTTATCGCACTTATGTCTCGAAACTGTAGCGCTTGATCTTTCGGTATACCCTTTTTGTCTACGGAATCAACATCAACACTTTCATCTTGAACTGTAGAAAATAGAGCTGAGTAATATTGAAATTTGTTATGTAAGGCAACTAATTCAAATACGGTATCTCTTATTACTCTGTCTCCCTCATTAGAATATAAATAAGCATCTACCATTGACATTTCCTGGCCTCCCGTCATGTTGAAAAATTAAAGGGTCACAAACGCTGCATACATCATAAAAAAAAACAATTACTGAGACAAATGAGGCAATTGATTTTATGACAACATTCATATGTATCTTATTATGAATATTAGTTAAGATTAGAAAAAAAATTGAATAAATGAAAGAAGTGTTGATCGTAGTGGTCACTAGGGTAAGCCATAACTAAATATTGAGAGTTTAGTGGTCGCTAGTTATCATTCACAGACTTACTATTAATGGAATGAGGAAAGAGCGGCTAAACATGCACCATTGAGGGGTTAAGATATACATAGTTTTAACCATTGATTTTCTCCAGGTGTCAATCCAAAAAAAATATTAATGCAATGAGAAAATTCTATCAATACAAGCACACTTGAGGCTTCAAGGCTTACATAGTTTAGATCCTAGTAGTCACTAAGTTGATCAACAGTGAAATATTTAGAGATTGGTCGTATTTAGGCATTATTCATAGGACAACTATTAATAGAATGAGAAAATTTCTAAAATTGTTGAATTGGTGGGGGATCTTGACATACGTAGTGTTGATCTTAGTTGTCGCTAAGTTCATCCACAACGAACTATTTAGACCTTCTCCATATCTAGGCTTATTTCAAAACACAACTGTTATTGCAATGATAAAAAGAACACCAATCCTTGCACTACTGGGGGGTATGAACATAATTATTTCTTATCCTAGTAGTCACTAGGGTTAGCCACAACATATTTTTTAGAGCTTAACAGTTTATAAGAATCATTAACAAATAAATACGTAATTCTTATCCTAGTTATTACTACAACCATCTAGAATGATATACATGTAGCTTAGTGGTCGTTAGGAATCATTAACAAGAATAATAATAATGCATTAACAAGGAAATTTAGAAATCTTAGTGGTTAATAACATCTGCCTCGAAAAAATATTTTGAACTTTGTGTTAGCTAAACACCATTCAATGGACATATATTATTGACTTGAGAAAATTGTTGTAATACATGTATTCGTAAGGGATCAACCTTTACTTAGGTCTGATTAGCTCATTATAAGAATATGAATACATCTTTTTGTTAGGAATCATTCATAGAATTTCTATTAATGGAATAAGAAAAAAACTGTTGTACATGTACCTATGATGGGTCAAAATATATGTAGTTTTTATCATTGGCTTCAAGTCTTACGCAGTTCAGATCCTAGTGGTTGCTAAGTTCATAAACAATGAAATATTTAGAGATTGGTCATATCTATACATTATTAATAGGAAAAATATTATTAGAATGAGAAACATTTCTATAATCTTTGAACTGGTGGGGGATCTCGACATACGTAGTGTTGATCTTAGCGGTCACTAAGTTCAACCACAATGAATTATTTAGAGCTTCCACATATCTAGGCTCATTTCAAATCACAAATTTTATTGCAATGAGAAAAAGAACTCCAATCCTTGCACTACTGGGGGTACAAACATTAACAGGAAAAACACTAATGTATTAACATCTACCTTGACAAAATATTTTTAACTTAGTGTTAGCTAAACACAATTCAATGGTCATTAAATATCACAATTTCCATATGCTTCCACCCGCAAAAGTAATTTCAACAATCAATTTATAACTTTATCTCAATTAGCAGTCCTAACATTACCTTAGGTTTGATTGTCTATGAAATCCATGGATGAATAATAGCCCTTTATGAACAGAAATCTATTTTCCTCAACCTTTTCAAGAACAACAATTTTGTTATCTTTGAAAAATTATTGTTTTCCATGTCAAGAATTTTAGAAAATAGTTCTCGATCCACTTGCGAAAAAATGCATTTCTTGTAAACACGGTATATAAATATTTCACAATTATTTATGGATCATTAGATGCCAAAATTTTTGCATTCAAAATTCTTTTTTAAAACACGTGAAAGAATAATGTATCGTGAATAGAATTGACAGCCGAAAGGGAAAAAAATGGGTTTTGTTGAAAAGAAAATGGAAAATTATACTTTTGTAGAATATCAGTGATTGTGAAGTGATAAAAATGGATTTTGTTTTGCACAATTTTTCCCAAAGAAATATTTAGAGCTTGGCTATCACTAATCAACATTAATATGAAAACTATTAATTGAATGATCTTTGTGTGGCAATAGATGCACTATCAATGGGTCACAATATACATAATTTTGTTCCTAGTTGTCACTAATATGTGTGACATAGAAATATTTAAATCTAATTTGTCTCTAG
This sequence comes from Taxus chinensis, assembly GCA_019776745.2. Lineage (NCBI taxonomy): Eukaryota > Viridiplantae > Streptophyta > Pinopsida > Cupressales > Taxaceae > Taxus > Taxus chinensis. The sequence continues at coordinate 764,405,763 of CM034154.1, read as the reverse complement.
GATTCATTAACAATAAAACTATTAATGCAATGAACAAAATCTGGAAATATTTTGAGCTTAGTGGGCGCTAGGCATCATTACATATATTTTTACTACGAGGAGTCAACACATACAAAATTATGTTCCTAGTAGTCTCTAAGGTCAGCCACAACAAAAAATTTACAAGCTTAGTGGTCATTATGATCAACATCGACAAAATATTTTGAACTTAGTGTTCGCAAGGAAATCATTCACTGGACATCTATTATTGAACCAAGAAAAGAGTTGCCTTACATGTTTTTTTTTCAGGGGTCACAATTTACTTAGCTCTGATTAGTTTGTTCAATGAATTTTTATACCTCTCTTTACTCATTTTTAATTGTACTATATTGCCTGGACTATCCTTGATAGAGCCAAGTGCTGCACTACATACCCTCGAGAGGGATCAAGCCTTATGTAGTTCTCATACTATTTACTATAAATTATTGAAAGGAATACAAAAATTCCACATTTTATTTATAAATGAAATCTCAAAAGCAATGGTGATTTATAATTAGTTAGTCAATGAAGTCTCAAAGGCCATGGTATAATTTTAATAAATATAACGAGAACACTCTTTGTAATGTTAGTATGAACATACAGACTCCGAAACCTTTGTATAATATCCCTTGTCATTAAAAGTCATAATTTCCCAAGATATCACATCTCCCTATTTCCAGATGTTTATTGTCACATTAAGAAAGAAAATCCATGACATCTTATAATTTTTAGTGTTGATATATCATTAGCTTATTTAACTAAAACAATCAAGCCTATAATTTTAATCTCCGAATGTTGTATATGTCTTTCTACAACTATCAATTAAGTGAAACATTATTTGAAATATTTTTTAGCCTAACTTCTCAAATAGGAGGTTTTATAATTCTCCGATTCACTATTTTTCAAAGAGGAACCTACGAAGATAGAACTCTTTGCATTTCTTCTTTAGTAGTCACATATATGTTTTTTATAAAAAATTATTTCCAACAATTTCCTTATGTAATCAAACAATTACTGTAAACAAGAAAACAATTATTTGTGTTACTATTACTATTTCATCTACTGGAAGTTACTATCGCTATTTCATTAGTAAAATTTAATTTATAAAAAAATGTCTATAGAAACCAAAATCTAGCGGTCTAAAATCCCTAATTGAATAACAACCCTAAGTGAAAAAAGTGTATTTTTCCTTAGCATTTTCAGCAACACCCATTTTGTTCACTTCTAGTAATCATTGATGTCCATGTCAAGTATTTTTCGAATCATTTCTCAATCCTCTTGTGAAAAAAATACCCATAACATGTTTTAAATTACTCGCAAGCGGGGTGCACAAATATTTAGAAAATCATTTATGGATTGGCAAATAGAATGAAAAAACGATGTCAAACCCTATCAGTTGAGAAGTTTTTATCAAAGAGCATAAAAGAATAGAAATTTGACTATTGAAACATAGAAAGAAGAGTAGGAACCTTTAGGCCGTGAAAAGACTACATTCTACATTCATAATTTCAAAAAATTGGAAGGAGAAAAGGTGCAAATGCATACCTATTTTTGACATCTTCACGAAAACAAACCGTGCTCAAAATTTTGGAAATTAAACCATGATCAAATTTTCCAATGAATAATTACGCTTATAGAGTTTTTCCCTTATGCCAATGTTCTTACCAAAAGCTTCATAAATATAACTGTCCTTGAAATATACTAATAAATGACAATCTATAATTACATAGAACCGACACTTCCAATTGCCACTTTCTTCGGTGCACATGAATTAAAAAAGACACGTGACTACCAATAATTTGCTTTATATTTGATGGCTAATAAATGGCTATCAAATGATGCACATACTTCAAATATCACACAAACTTTACATTGTTCGGTTTAATTTTGGGGGAACCACAATATTAACCATACATGTCACACGTAAAAATTTATTAATATTAACAACATTATTATCAAAAGAACACCATGCTCATTGTCTGATATTATCATCTTTAAATTACATAGTGAGTATATAGGTATTCCATACTTTGACTATACTTCTATATTGATATTATCATATTTCGAATATCTCACGAAGTTTATCATTGTTCGGTTTAATGTCACACACAAATATTAACCATATATACCACACACAAATATTAAACATATATGACCACACACAAATATTATCACTACTATCAAGATTTTCTAACAAAAGAACACCATGCTCATTAGAAATATTATCATCTATAAATTGCATAGAGAGTATATAAGTATTCCATACTTTGACTATACTGCCAATGATATGTGGTTCAAATGATGTCTCACATATGGAATTATAATATTTTCCTAAAAAAATGTACTTGTTTATCGACGTCATTTTTAAATTGTTTTGTTACACAAATATTATCTTCAGAAGTGTGTGTCAATGACCTTGGTGACGCCCATGATGCCGATCCTTGGAATTGTTCTGAAATAAAAAGGAAGAATGAAAAATAGAGAAGTATTAACAGTACTCATGATGTTTTTTCTTACACTATGTATACCATCTTTTATAATGGAATTGAATGATGCAATAATATATTATTATGGTTTAAAACACTAAAATTTATTTGGGTAAAAATACTTATGAACTTGAAGTTGTACATCCAATATTTTCTCCATTAGCTTTCTCTCTTGTTCCATTCTTTCATGCTCAAGTTGAATCCTTCCCTGATCAATTTCTTTCATTGTCTAAATGATTAGATGCATGCTATTCTTGATTAACTCTTTCAAATATCCATCAAGAGTTTCTTTTTCTATTCACACCTTTTCTCTAAATTCCATTTTTATTCAAAGGGGTTTCTAACTTTGCTCCTTCCAAATTTTTAATGTTGATAGAAGGGATTTCTAATTTCCCTCTCATGAATTTTTCATAAGTAGAAGTGGTTATATTATCCCTCTCTTTTCCATTAAAACCAATAACCTTATGTGTTTTCTATGTAATGTGATCCATATCTTCATATAAAGTCCATGTTGAATATGTTGCCAATATTGTGTTTTCCAATAATCCCTCCTTGAGGGTTTTCTTCAACCTGTTCATCTTGTATTTGTATTGCATCGCAGTGAATGTTTTTCCACAAAATTGATTCAAATGTTTATTTGTTATATTATCCCAATGTTTGTTTCCGAGATTTCCATGGTTTAAATGATCATACACCTTATTTATATTTTGAAATAAATGTTTTCACATCATATTTTGACCATAGACTCTTCTTTATATTCTTTCATCAGCTCCTCGCCATTTTTATCTCTTTCATATGCATGGGTTATTGAATTTTTTTTTTCTAATTTTGAATCATCAACAATCATATGGATAATTGAGATTGATTTGTGAATATGGAATGCAAGGACCCAATTTTTGTATGCACCACTTGGTATTCTCTTACAAATTTTCAGACACTATTTCCATATAATTTTTGTACGCATAAGTCCTTTACATGATAGTTTCTTAGCTATGTTGAAAAAACCATATTGTCTTGGGGCATAGTTTCTTGGAGTTGATTTGAGAACTTGGGATTGGAAACATGAAAACAAGGAAAATGGTGATATTTCCACATCCTACAAATTTATGAGTTACTATAAACATTCACACATGAAACAATTTGCGTACTCATTTTATCTAAACTTAATTTCATTTTTCATTTTCTAATAATAACTATACAAGGGGTCATGCACTCTGTAAATTCACAGAATTAAAACATGTGAAAAAAACATTTAAAATTGGTTAATTACTTATTGACAAATGTGTTATTTACAATCATTATGAAATGAGTGTATAAAATGAAAATTTTCAAAATAAAATAACAATGTTCTGCCTCATTTAATTTTCTGTAACTCTGTTCTTCCCCCATTTGTATGTGTTCCTTATTTTAATGATGTCACCTTTGAAATGAGTATACATTTTTCCATTTTATTGCATTAAAATACAAACGTTAGTCAGAGTTTGTGTGGATTAAAATTTAATATTGTACCACTCAACATTAAATGCAGTATGAAAAAAAATATCCTCAAGTGGGGGATTTTACATTATACGCTTTAATGGCCATTTAATGTTTAGGGAAGCGCAATATTAATTAGGAAACATTTTTATAAAATGTAATTTTTAATGTATGAAAACTAAACTTTGACATTGAGTTTTCAAATTTAAGTTTCAAACAATGTTGAAGATAATTTTTTCCGAAAAGGTGATTTTTGATTCTTAAGTTGTAAGGGCCAATATTAATTTTCTTTGTACTGATAAAGTTACCTATTTTAAATTACCTTAGAAATAATTTTTCAAAAAAAATTAAATGCACAAAAGAAAATGTGTACATTTATAAAAATAAAAGGGTGTAATACAATTGCATTGTTTCCCCTAAGACTATTTGTTTTATGGATAAAATTATACACACAACAGTGAGATCTAGGGGTTTAATACAATTTGTTATACAAATTATGGAGCACAACAGCCTACCAAGTGACATACAACTTTTTGAAAGCCATAAGGGAAAGAAGCATGCAATTTGACTGTGAGTGGATAATTTGAAGTGTAATAACACTAACGTTGTAAAAATCAAAGTCAACATTTATAACTTTATACTAGCAAAATTTAGACAAAAAGGTAGCCAATAACACAAGTAAAATCAAGTCACATGTACAAATCAATCAATAAAAAGGTGACACATCAGTTTTGGCCTAAATTTCCAAATTGATTTTATTCACAAGCAAGGGCCAATATTACATTTTCTATTGAAAGCTAAAAAGTACCTAGTTTAAATCCCTTAGAAATAATTTTTCAACTAAAATTTAAATGCAAGAAAATAAAATGTGTGCCATTATAAATCAATCTTAATCTTTTAAAGGGTATTTTTTATGAAAAAAAGTATGATAGTTAAGTAACTCTAACTACCTCCTACAAAATTAAGATTCATGAAAATTGGCTCCTTTCCCCTACACTATGTGTTTTATGGATAAAATTATACACACAACAACGAGATCTAAGGGTGTAATACAATTTTTTATATGTTTAAAGATTTGGAGTAAATGAGGTTTTAAAGATGTTCATATAAGATGTATATTTTTATTTTCTCATTGTGATTTCAATTCTCCATACTAATGTTAAAGGCATTTAAGTGTCCATTGTACTAATTTTCTATTTTTATTTGTGGTTATAGTTGAAAATGAACTCTGTTTTGAAGATGGAGCACATGTGAATTTACTATCTAAAGGTGTGAAAGTTGAGAAGGGACTAGTTTATCCATCCATAGATATACTCCATTGTAGAGATGTGGGGTCTAGCTTATTCATTGTCACAATAAGTATGGTATTCAATGGAAGATCGAGACTGTTATACACAATTGATGATTATGAATCTATGACAGAAATTGAAAATAATGGATAATTTATCCTATGGGAAAGGAACAAATTATTAAGCATATGATTTCAAATGTTTCAGATGTGGGGGGTGATGGCATTCAATACATCATGAGTAGTGACTCAAAGGATACATTTAATGAGGATGAGGATCCTTGAATTCTAACAATGATAGCCATTGTTTCACAACTCCTAAAGAAAGGGATGAATTTTCTACAACCTTCATGGTGCTAAAACATAAGTCATCCTCAGAAAGAAGGTGACATAGTTTAAGGTTTTATATTCTTGTTACAAGAACAACATGTGATTTCAGGAGTATTTTTGGGACTTGTTGTCGCCAAATCACTGCACCCTTTGAATGGCCAGGATGTGAATAGGACGTTCCATGTGATTGGGACACATGGGATCACCTCTCAAGCTATGGGACTTGGGCTCGAGGTGAACCTCCGGAGAAGGCCGGCTTCCTCTTCCTAAACTAAGTGCTGTACTACTCCTAGTGTAACAAAAATGATTATCTAGTCCTATGCTAACATTTTCATGGGGTTTTAGGGAAAGAGATTTACAGAAATGAAACTATACTAGGGATGGTGATGTACCAAATAAAGAGGTGTCTTCAGACTCAGGAAGGGTTAATTTGAAGAGGGTGTGTGCACCACAGATCAACTTCACCTACTGCAACTTAGAGAGGGTACAGGATACCAAAAACTAAGAGACACGCGTTCCCTTTGTTAAACTTTATCAGACCGAGAAATATACCAGTTTCCCAGTGAAGAAGGATGAACTCAAGAAGGGTGAACAGACACCACAACTCAACTGCATGCAATACTTCACCACTCGATAAGCACAGAACTCCAAGAACCTGCAATAGAACTTAAACTTGCACAGTGTACCTGCAAGTATGAGAAAGGCACAAAGAAGCACAGAAGGATGAAAGGACCGAGATTAGTCACAAAACACATACTTTTATTGCTTCAATAACATGCACAATGCATCATACATTCAGAAGAGGCAATAGTTTCCATTACAGTCTTGAAGAGGAGGCTTGAAAGTTCTCTCAACACACAAGAACAACTTTGACAGAAGAGAGAGGATTCTTGAAAAGTATACACTTGCCTGAGATACCTAACTGTCCAACTTGTCTGAACTGTTGGAACCCTTTGAAATGAGCTTCCAACTTACATTTATAGAAGAATATGTGAGAAAGAAGAGGAAAGGTCATAATTACATTCCTAAATGAAGGCCCATGATGTATTTATTACGAGTTAGTTGAACCACTTGAGAAGGTTCCATCATGGGTCATTAATTTTCTGATGACCTAGTCTTCTCAATTAATTAAAATAATATTTAAATAATAATAATAAATATTATTATGGTAAAATATTTAAATAAAAATATTAATTTAAGGTAACATAATGTCGGGACCCCCCCGTTGACCCGTTTGACTTGAAGAGGAGGGGGGTCCATGTGGATAGAGTCTTGCACATAGCCAAACTCGATGAGCTTCGTAATCCTCTAACTCGGTGTTGCACTTGATTTTTGACCCCGCACTAACTCTTTCCTTGCCACGTTGGTAATCGGGCTCTTTTGCATTGAGTCCTTCGAATGGTGAGCTATCAAACTCGATTCTTATCATTTTCCTTTGGTTAACTCGAGGCCATTTATGCAGTCCACGTTCAAACTTCATGAAACATCACCACGAGCTCCTTGCGAAGTCACCGAGCTCTTCATCCAACAAACGATCTTACCTTTCCTGGGCTCAAACTCACTTGAATACCGAGGCGGTTAACCCAATATTTCTAAAAAGAATGGTTTTACCACAATGCTCAGGATTCTTCCTCATCATATAACACTTGTAGTAAGAATGTTTTGGCTTTGCCATAATAAGCACAATTTGTACCTTCCAAACCGATGAGAAAATGCCATTACAATAAAGACCTAGATGCTGCCATGATGATGACCCAGGCTCATGCCCGTAACATGTCGATAGACACCCTTAAGACTGATTTTTGGTCAAAGAACCCTTCGAGCCCGGCAATCTCGGCTCCAAAAAATTATGCCATTGAATCTTAGTATGGCATAGGTAGCTGTGAGGCACCATATACTCATTTTTTCATAAACAAAAAGATCCTTTATGTTAGCAACACATAAAAGGCCCTTCAAAAAATACATTGAACAAAACCATAGAGGACCTTGGATGTATAGGTAACAACCATATGAATTCCCTTCCTTAGTCGTGGATCAAAGGTAATAGAAATAAAGCTAGATAAAATTAGCTTGAAACTTGCAGTATAATCGTCCATTTGTAAAAAACAAGTTTCTCTGAACTTGGTAAAGGAATAATTTTATTGTCTGATTGGAAGCACATAATGGAAGGGTATAAATATTGCCTACTGCCCACAGAGATTTCTCAAAGAGACCATTTACAAGTAACAAGGATGTAGCATGCAAAATTTGTATGCCAACCAGGTATTTCAGAGTTGACCTTCACATTCAATTCATTTCAAGGAGAAGAAATGCTGAGCAATATGAATCGTTTCATTCTGCACCATAATAAACCAACATCTCTTGATTCAGGTAAATTTTATGAAGCCTCGAATAGCGTGACTCCAATCCATCGTACACGGCAGTGAATATTTGTTTCCTGCAGCTGCCACTCGCTGACTGATGCCTGTTGATTGGAGTTTGTCTGGAGACACCGAACCATCAAGGTTCGATTACGTCTGCAGATTTCATTCGCTTCACGGCTCCTAGGATGTAGCTCGGTCGAGAAGGTAATCTAAAGCTCTGAAAATAGCATAGGCTCAGAAGTATGCTGGCACAAGGATGAACTGATCAGGTCAGACATCTGTTTGTTGCATTCGGTGAAACAGTATCAACGCTTCGTGAGGAGAGCCCTTGGAGCTCAGTTCCTAGGAGGTAATCATGGAGAACTCGTGGGACTATTATGGTGATTCCATTGGGATGGCTTAGTCAGGAGAGTCATTTTTGATGATGAAAGATCACATTGCTGATGGATTCATGCACGTCTGGAGATACATGCAAGATCATGTTAAACGGGTTTACAGGGATGTTATGCGTATTAAGAAGAGCTCGATGTGGAGCCTCCTGAAAAACTATCTTCGTGTCATACTGGATTAGATAGCCCGAGTGCAATGGACCACTAGGTCCGATGAGTATTAAACACTTCAACTGTCTCATGGACAACACGATGCCCGAGGTATGGCTCATGTCCGAGTGACTCGCACAACGACTCGGATCAAGTTTCTCAAGAAGGATGAATGCGAGTTTGTTCTATCATTTTTGTTTGGATAGCTCAGCATAATTTATATATAGCTTGGCAATGCGGATGGCAATTTTTGGGACAAGCTAGATGGAAGATCTGATCAAGGAAGACCTGACAAAGATATTTCGCAGAGTGAGCAAGTTAGCTATAGCTTGGATCTCCCCCGCGTGAAGAGATTTCATCTTTGGCTTACCATCGGTGGTAGGAGCTCAGCTTGGCAGTTGCTCGCCTAAGATTCCCTCGCGTGGAGCTTCTTCTTTGGCATATGCGGCCAACTAAGTACCCAGTGGTGGCAGGAGCTCGTCTGAGGTGAGCCCATCTAGGAAACCGAGTAACTTGATTTCAATGAAACTCTAGAGTAGCACGTGAGTAACTCGATGAGTTAGCTTGGACAAGCTAACCACCGAGTTCCAGTTCTTTTCCACTCAGCGTCACATGGAGACCCTCCCTTTCTCAGTGCAAACCAGTTCAGCTGTAGAGGGTCCCACAGGTAGTTTTTAATTAATTGATAGATATCCTTTATGCTCGCCATATTTTAGCGACTAATTGAATATGCTCATTATTATTGCAAAGCATTTATTTAAATATTCTTTTAATTAATTGAGAAGATTAGGTCAATCAGGAATTAATGGCACATGATGGAAGCTCTCAAAGTGGTTCAACCAACTGTAATAAATGAACCATAATGTACCTTCAATTTAGGGAGGTAATTTATGATTCTTTCTCTCCTCTCTCTCAATTTCTTTAATAAATGTAAGTTGGAAGCTCATTCCAAGGGGTTACAATAGGTCAGATCAGTTGGAAAGTTAGACATCTTAGGCAAGTGTGTATTTTTCAGAGTCCTCTCTCTTCTGCAAGTTGTCCTTGAACTTCTGCCATACTGCAACATGTCAACTGCCTGTGCACCAAATGCTCGGCCGAGGAAGGTCTGAACAACATCAGCGAAAATATATATACCGTATTCACTAATACCCTGGCCCGGCATTCTTGCTGCCTCTGCGAGCTTATCATTGTAAAATTATTTCAAGTAGGCCTCCCAGTTTTGCATTAATCAATGAGCCCTGGAATTGTATCCTACAAACCATCTTTAATGCATCCACATGAAATGAGTTGCCTTGAATTATCCATCATGCTTGATGAGTCCCATTGATAGGGCTCCATCACGTATCTCTATTTACGCAACAATCTCCATTCATTTTATGGCACTCTTGATGCCTTGGCTTGCATTTGAATCACCCTAGCTCTGCAGAATGTGTCCTAAAAGAAGCTCACCACATGATCTCCAAAATGAATGAGTCATGAAGATGATTTGAACTCCTTATCTCTACCTTCACTTCTGCTTGTGGCTTGAACCTTTCCAATTCGTTGATTTTCAATGAGCTATATTTTACATTAACAAGACCATCGTCTAGCTCTTACAACTGAGAGTCTCTACTGAGATGATTTCTGAGATGATTATCAATTTGACACTGGGTTCTTTATCAACTTGACCCTGAACTCTTCACTGAGTTGAGATCAACTGGGTGCCTTTCGATGCTAGGTGATCTCTTCATATGCAATTTAGGAATTATTTTTAATTATTGCATCTCATTAATAACCGAAGGTGGGTTCCTGGGACTATTATTTCATTTTGAACGTGATAGGACCCCGTTGTCCAATCTTGCCATGTGTGCAAAATTGGATAACAGGACCCACACAGTTTGGTGTTTTTGTGGAGAATATTATAACTAAATGAAATGATTATTATCCAAGTCTACAACACAACAACAGAGTTTCTTGGCCAATCAAAAACCTAGTTTATCCAGAAATAAGAACTACACTTCATGTGAATGGAAATTATTATCTCCAAGAAATAGTCACCACATCAAACAATGACTTTAAATTGAATTTCAAGGGGATTACTGCTAAGTTGATGCATTTTTGTTCAAAAGAACACAAATTTTTTACAGAAGAAATAATTACAAATGTCTGTGAAGGAGACATGGTGCACTTCAAAAAATTAGATGGCAATATATTTGGGGTGTATGTTGATGAATTAATTAGGAATTTTTGCAAGGGTTTCTTCATATTAGAAGGATCTCTCATCCAATGGCCAGCCAACTAGTTGGCCCATTAAGATGGTTCTGTTAAGGAAGTAAGGCTAAAGGAAATTCTAAAAGAGTTACCGGTAAAAATTTGGAGTGCATTTTAAGATCCATTGCCTCAACTGGTATACCCAAATTCATATGAATCCTCTATATGTAGTAGTAATGAAAACTTGATAAAAATACCTTACAATACTAGAAAATGCAAAAAGGTAAATTCTACTCCATCTAGTACACCAAAGGAAAGGGAAAATGATGAAAAAACAATAGAACAATTTATTTTTTCTGAAGTTGAGAAAAAACCTTTCTACAAGGAAGGATGTCTCTCCAATATATCTCTAAGTGCTTTCAATCATAGTTGGAATTTAACTCTAGGTATGAATGAACCTACCATAAGGCAGTCTTAAGCTGTGTATGCCAAGTCCTCTTGTTAGTCTCCATTGTGCGCTTAATAATCCTTATGAGGTTTTTGTTGCTAGACTCAGCCAATCTGTTTCCTTGAGGATAGTAATTGGAAGAAGTTTTGAGGTATACCCCATTTTTAACAGCCCATTCACTCAATTTCATACCAAGAAAAGCCAGCGCATTGCCTGAAATGACTGTAAACGGAACACCGAACCTCGTTATTATATCCTCCAAAAAATTTAGAATTGCCTTTTCATTGCTCTCTTTTAATGCTACCACCTCTGTCCATCGAGTAAAATAGTCTGTTGTGGTAAGGACCCACTTATGTCCGTCATTGGATGGAGGATTAATCATTCCGATGAAGTCCAACCCCCATTGAATAAAGGGTTGATCCACTTGAATTGGATGCAATGGAAGAGCTGCTAGCTTCTGCTTACCTGTGAAAAAGGCACATTCCTTACATTTCCTTACCCAGAGATGGGCATCCTTGAATAAATCTGGCCAATAGTAGCCAGCTCGCATGATCTTGGTAGCTATTGTTCATGCAGAATAATGTCCTCCAGATAGGCCATTATGAAACTCTTCTAGTATCTTACTGACCTATTCTTGTCCTATGCACTGAAGGAGGACGCCGTTCAAATATTTTCGAAAGAGAATGCTATCTACCAAAACATATGGGATAGATTGAAGACGGAAAGTTCGTCTTTGGTTTTTATCCATGTTTGCTGGTGTGTGCATGTATACTTTGCTTAATGCTAAATCAAATGAAGCAAGAACTACCACCTAAAATAGTTCTACAATTTAGCTAAAACAAAGCATAAACACCATCATGATAAGAATTAAACAAGGGTTAGATGCTAGCATTCATCAATACAAACTTTGAAACTAACAATGCTAAATATCTAAAATCCTCTATTCTCTAACAACAAATAAATGAATGGACCTAAGTAAGCTCCATGGCTATCAAAATAGTTGTCCTTAATGCTCCAAGAACCTAGGAATGGGGGCTAATCAAAGTTGGGCTACAAGACCCTTTTGACACCTCCCATATGACCCAAGCACTTTAAGAAAGAGGCTTAACTCTTCAAGATGATGAACTCTCAAAAGGGCAAGGTGCAAGCTCTTAGTCTCTTTGCTATATGCTTTGCATTTACTCTCTTAGAAAGTTTAGGTGTAAGTAAAAAGGTAGGTGGAGGGCTCTTTATATAGCCCAAAGGATAAAGGATTCAACACATTCTCATGAATGTGGGATAAAGGTAAAACATGATTAGGAATGGATAAGGTTGCTTTATTAAAGGTAACCTTACTTTAGAAGAGTTTAATACATGTTTAGCAAGTCATGGGAGTTGGGGGTATTTTAATTAATCAAAGGTGATTAATTAATAGGTAGGTGTAAGCTTATAGAAGCCAATTAGAGGAATATTAGTGTGATTTAGGCTATTAGAAGGGGATTAAATCAATTAAATATTGATTTATTGGTTAAATGGAAGGGAAAGCTAATTAATTAATAATAATTAATTAGTCTAGGTAGAAGGGGTGATTTATTAACGGAAGGTCGTTAATTAGGGTATTTGTTGGATAGGCAACTTAATTAATTAGCTTAGTGTAATTAATTAATGATGATATGAGGGAAAATGAGTGCCTTTGACGATATGTGGTTGATTTGCGAGAAATGGGATAATTAGCACAATTTAAGTATTTAAAGTGCTTAGGCGTAATTATAGGTGTCTACATTTGCCCCTCTTTGGGGTGGCGTAAGTGATGCCACTTCAAAGATAGTAGACAGAAAATATTTTGAAGAGATAGAAGAAAAATTAGTAGGAGGGAGAGATGCCCCCTCGAGTGTCGATGGGCTGATGAAGGAAGCCGATCGACGATCGAAAAATATGAGAAGTAGGCAGAAGAATGGGGATGAGGCAGGATGCCCCGAGGAGAGGGAGAATTAGGGGTGAAAGGGAAGTCGTGTAGAAGAAATATGGATGAGGGGAGAGAAGAGCTTAGCCTCTAGCTGCTTATTTGTTTGGAACAAATTTGATGTCATCATATTGCCATAGGAACTACATCATCGGTCCTTATGAAAAATATAAGCATACGACAAAGGTAGAATGACATGAAAAGCCATACTACGAACAATTGTCCATTGCTGAAAGTACCAACTCCACGTAACATACAATAATGCAATGCAATACGAGAAGGAAACAAGCTCATATAACAGGGAAAACAAGTACGAACGCACATATCTAACCCAACAACGGTCAAGACAGTTGTACAAATGGTTTGTTATCAGTGCTGAAGAGATCCACAAGTTCGTGATTGACGACAAGGGTTAAAAATGATGCCCCAAGCAAGGATACATGCAAGGGGAAATGAAAATGGACACGGGGTCCATGAAAAGTATTTGTGCGCAACAAAATAGCACTAGGCAACCAAAAGTGCCCCCGAGTACAGACGAAGCAAGCAGCTAGCTTTTGTGAATGGTTGTGAATCCAGTGATCCGCGAGTCGTATTAATCGGGGAAGATGTGAGACAAACCAACAGGATATGGAGAAAATACCATGCGCAAGACACAAGTTTCAGCCGTAAGAAGCAAGTTACCATTGTGTAGGGTGTTTTACTTTTTAGGAATTTTTTGAAAAATTTTTGCCTTGTTTTTTTAGATTTTTTTGATATATATATATATATATTGTTTTTGTTGTTTTCTCGAAACAATGTTCTATTGTTTTTGTGTTTTTCTCGAAACAATGTTCTATTATTTTTATGTTGTTGGAAACAATTTTCTATTGTTTTTGTGTTTGGTGAAACAATTTTCTATTGTTTTTATGTTTTCTCAAACAATTTTCTATTGTTTTTGTGTTTGGTGAAACAATTTTCTATTGTTTTTGTGTTTTCTCAAAACAATGTTCTATTGTTTTTGTGTTTTGTGAAACAATTTTCTATTGTTTTTGTGTTTTGTCAAACAATTTTCTATTGTTTTTGTGTTTTCTCAAAACAATGTTCTATTGTTTTTGTGTTTTGTGAAACAATTTTCTATTGTTTTTGTGTTTTGTGAAACAATTTTCTATTGTTTTTGTGTTTGGTGAAACAATTTTCTATTGTTTTTGTGTTTTCTCAAAACAATGTTCTATTGTTTTTGTGTTTGGTGAAACAATTTTCTATTGTTTTTGTGTTTTGTGAAACAATTTTCTATTGTTTTTGTGTTTGGTGAAACAATTTTCTATTGTTTTTGTGTTTTCTCAAAACAATGTTCTATTGTTTTTGTGTTTGGTGAAACAATTTTCTATTGTTTTTATGTTTTCAACTGTTTTCCAAAGCTATGTGCAGGTAACCAAGAAAGCATGGATGCCCCCAGCGTTAGGTGGGGAATATACAAGGGCAGAAGCCATGCACTTATGAACAAGAAGGTGAATTCGTTGAGTTTCCCCCAGCGTAAGATGGGAAATAATGAAAGACCACGTCCCTTACAGATGAATAGAAGAAGGGAAAGCCGGATCAAGGCTGGACTAGATGGTGTGCACAAGGAAACTCGAAGGTAGAACCAGGTCTAGGACAAAGACAACTACCCTTCTAATACAGAATGCTTGTGAACAACGAATCTTCCCGAGGCACCGGAAACCGGTTTTCACCCAAGGACTTGTCCAAAGTGCCACAATTGCGTGGTTTTCACTAGTGGACGACCTGTTTTCTCTCTCTCTCTCTCTTTTTTATAATATATATTTTATTTTATTTTTATGACTTTCTTGTGCCATGTTTAGGCATAAAACCTCTTAAGATGCATGGAATTCATGGGCTCCCGGAGCTCATCACCATTGGGGTGAGCCAACTTGTATGCCCCTGTGCCATACTTGGCAACTATGACATAGGGTCCTAACCAGTGTGGTTCGAACTTCCCTTTCTTTTCTCGCTCTGCTCTGGTGTTGAACTGGTTCTCCTTCATAACTAAATCACCCACCTCAAACTGGCGAGGGATGATTCTCTTGTTGTAGTTGCGGGAGATTCTGTGTTGATATACTTTCAGGTGATTAAGAGCGCGAATGCGCCTCTCATCCAGGAGCTCTAACTCAGCCAATCTTGCCACTCGGTAATCTTCATCCTTATTCAAATAGTCCCGAAGAGAAATTCGCAGGGATGGGATTTCAATCTCTAAAGGGATGATAGATTCTGTCCCGAACACGAGGGAATATGGCGTCGCACCCGTAGGAGTGCGAATTGATGTTCGGTAGGCCCAGAGGGCTGGGTGGATTTGTAGGTGCCAGTTTCGACCAGTTTTGCTAACCATCTTCTCCATTATCCTTACCAAAGTCTTGTTTGTTGCCTCAGCTTGTCCATTACCCTGAGGGTAATATGGCGTGGACCATTTCAATCTGATTTGGAACCGTTGGCAAAGACCTTTCACAGTTTTGTTCTTAAATGACTTCCCATTATCTGTGACAATGGCTGCAGGGATACCATATCGGCAAATAATGTGATTCATGATGAATTTAGAAATCTGTGCTCCTGTGACATAGGTTAAAGGGACAGCCTCCACCCATTTTGTGAAGTATTCTGTAGCTGTGATGATATGTGTATGACCATCAGATGAGGTAGGAGTAAGCTTCCCTATTAGATCAAGTCCCCACTTGGAGAATGGCCACGGGGTAGTGATTGGTTGCAATGGTTGCGATGGAGCATGGATGAAATTTCCATACTTTTGGCATAGCACACATTTTCTAACATAATTACAACAATCAGTTTCCATGGTGGGCCAATAGTAACCTACTCTTAACAGTTTCTTAGCCAAGACCATTCCGTTTGTATGTGCTCCGCATACTCCTTCGTGTACTTCTTTAATTGCCTGGATTGACTCCGGCACATCCAGACAACGTAATAGATTCCCATCGTAGCCACGACGATAAAGTGTACCTCCTAACAGGGTGTAACGGGCTATCTGGCGAATTAGGCTCTGCTTTTCAGAGCGGGAGATTTCGGGAGGGAATGTACTGTCCTTAAGATAGGTGAAAATGGGTTCATACCATGGTGAATGGGGACCAACAACCTCACAAGCCAAGCAAGATTCTGGCATGTCATACGCGGGCTGGCGTAGATTTTCTACGAAGAATGGCATATCATTGTTCCCTGGCGGAATACGAAGCATAGATCCCACCGTTGCCATAGCATCTGCCGATCTATTCTGCGCTCTTGGGATTTGCTCAAAGGTAATGCGCACAAAATACTCCTTCAGAGTTTCCACCAACTTCTTATAAGGTATGAGCTTGTCATCCTTAACTTTATACTCATCATTAACCTGTTTGATGATTAGCTGTGAATCACCTACAACCTTCACATGTTGAATATTCCACTTGATGGCTAGCTTCATCCCTGCAATGAGTGCTTCATATTCCGCAATGTTGTTTGTGCAAGGGAAGGCCAGGCGGAAAGCCTGTGGTATAGGATCACCTGAAGGAGTAATAAGGACCACTCCTGCACCTGAACCATGAAACGTAAAAGATCCATCAAAATGTATCTGCCATACGATAGATTCTTCAATGTAGAGCAAAGATGCATCTGGCAGATCCAGACTCAAAGGTTCTATGCTTTGCAAAGGTGCTTCCGCTAGCTGGTCAGCAAGTACTTGTCCTTTAATTGATTTTTGATGCACAAATTCTATATCAAACTCACTGAGTAGAATGATCCAATTAGCCATTCTACCTGTGAGGGCAGGTTTGGACAACAAATACTTGAGTGGGTCGACCTTGGATATGAGCTTGGTCTTAGTATTTAGCAGGTAATGGCGAAGTTTCTGAAAGGTAAAAACAACAGCCAAGCAAGCCTTCTCAATCTGAGGATAATTACATTCATAGGCGATGAGGGTGCGACTCAGATAGTACACTGCTTTCTCTTTATGGCTAAGGTCATATTGGGCGAGCAGTGCACCAATAGCATATTGCGTAGCGGAAATATAGAGCAAAAGTGGTTCTCCCGGAGTGGGAGGCATGAGGACAGGTGGATTAGCCAGGTACTGTTTAAGCAAAGCAAAGGCTTGTTGTTGCTCAGGTCCCCAAATGAAAGTGATGTCCTTCTTAAGCAAATGAGTGAATGAGTGACATTTATCTGCAAGCTGGGAGATAAAGCGGCGAATGGCTTGAATTTTCCCTTGCAAGCTACGCAGTTGCTTGATATTCTCAGGTGGAGGCATTTCTGTGATGGCAGATACTTTAGCAGGGTCTACCTCAATACCTCGTCTTGACACAATGAAGCCTAATAGTTTCCCAGATAGCACACCAAAGACACACTTCTTTGGATTTAGCCTGACTTTGTATTCACGTAGGCGTTCAAAGATACGCCGCAAAATGATAGGATGTTCCTCTCTTGTTTTGGACTTTCCCAGGATGTCGTCTACATAGTCTTCCATGATGTCATGAATCATATCGTGAAATATTACTGTCATGGCCCGCTGATAAGTTGCTCCTGCATTCTTAAGGCCGAATGGCATCACCTGATAACAGAAGGTGCCCCAAGGAGTTGTGAAAGCTGTTTTGTGTTGGTCTTCCTCAGCGATCTTAATTTGATTATAACCCGAAAAGCCATCCATAAGTGATAGCATTTCATACCCTGCGGTTGAGTCAACAATCATGTCAATGTTGGGCAACGGAAAGTCATCTTTAGGGCAAGCTTTATTGATGTCCCTAAAATCTGTGCAAATTCGGATACCAATAGGTTTCTTCTGGACAGGAACAATGTTCGATATCCATTCAGAATAATCAATTGGCCTGATGAATCCTGCTGCAAGCAACCTTTCCAACTCTTCTTTAACTAACAAGGCCACTCTTGGGTGCATCTTTCGAAGCTTCTGTTTGATAGGCTTAGCGTCTGCGTGCACAACCAAGTTATGCACGACCAAAGTTGGATCTAAGCCGGGCATGTCTTTGTAAGACCATGCGAACACATCAATAAACTCTCGCAGTAGCATAGTGAACGTCTTTTGTTCTCTGGCTGAGAGTGATGCTCCCAATTTTACTATCTTGGGATCTTCTTCAGTACCAATATTGACATCAATGGTTTCTTCAACTAACAATTTTGATAAATCCTCCATACGCGTGGGATCGGGAGGTAGGTTGAGATCTTCATCCAAGGATGTCTCTACGAGATTTTCATCCCTGGTGTGGTCACTTTGTTTGTCCTTTGATTTTCTTATTTGTTTGTCAGCCAATGCCTCAAAGAGGTTTTCACTGTGTGACTTGGACTTTGATTTTTTCCGAGGCTTTTCTTTAGAACTCTTGCCCTCGCTTTTCTTTAAATTTTGCTGACCACGAAGTTCAGCCTCCTCGCCGAAGTAGGCGCAGGTGTCTAAGTCGATAAAGAAACCCTTCTTGTGATCTCCAATGGGAATTGTATCCCTTATGCCCATGAACTCTGCAATAGCCTCGTCATTCTCGAATAAATCTAGTGGCACGTGACGTTGTTGGTCCCATTCAACAAGGGAGGGGTATACAAGGTCAAGGGTTGGTTCATTGGGGGTGATGGTTAGGACAGCATTATTCATGAAAAGGTTCGTGGAGGCCAGATCCTCATATTGGCTACAACAGGAATCCGTATCGCTGTCTAGATAATCGGAGCTATCCTCATGCTCAGAACAAGTCGCATCTTGATCGTTGGGGTGTGCTCCATAAGGGTGAATCCCAATGCCATATCTTTCTGTTTTGAAATGTGGAAGAGGGACTGGTTCTCTTTGTCCTTGTTCATTCCTCCCACATCCTAGGCCTTTGTAGCCCATGGAGTACATCATTCTGCTAGATTTTTCATATTCTGGGGTTTGATAACAAGATGGCTGAGTGTCCTCAGGGACCCAAGTAGTAGGTGGATCAAGTAATTTTTCCTCAGCTAACAAGCCTCCAGGTAGGAACGACCCAATAGTATGTTCCTCTCTAGGTCTCTTGAAGCAGTAGTTGGGTCGACCTCTAGTCTTGGGCGACAAGGAGAGGTCTGAAACCAAGAGCGCTTGTTGTACATTATACTCCCCACAGCCATATTCCAGAATTTTCATCTCCCATGAATTAAATGGAGATGTTGAAGTAGATGCCCCATGAGTGCAAGAACGAAGAGAATTTGAATCTACTCGAGATTCCATGGCCTCAGAATGAAGAGGGACAGCTATATCTGTGGAGGGACATGCATATGTACCCTTTCGTGCAAAGCTATTAAGAGCTCTACAATGAGCAAAGGGCTCTGAGTCTCCTGGTATTGTTATTGTATGTCCCTCATGCTTCAGCTTGATGCATTGATGAAATGTTGATGGCACTGCTTGCATGGCATGGATCCATGGTCGGCCTAGAAGCATATTATATGGAAGTTCCAAGTCTAAGACGTGAAACTTTGTCTGATGGCAAGTGGGGCCCACCTCCATTGGCAGCGTAATGGTGCCTGCTGACTCTCTTTCCGCGTTGTCGTATGCGGTGATAGTGATGATATGGGACTCAAGATCTACCTCTGTATGTCCCAATTGTTTGACCAACTTAAGCGTGCAAATATTCAATCCTGATCCATTGTCCACAAGCACCCGTTTGATTTTCCTGCGGGTGACAACTACCTCAATGTATAAGGGAAGATTATGTGTAGGATTCTCAGTAGGGACCTCCCTATGGTTGAAAGTGAGATGCTCACTGGGTGCAATATTTGCCACCGCGGCTTGAAGGTATGCAGGATCAACTTCTAAAGGCACTCCCGACCCCTGAAGAGTTTGATACAAAATTTCCTTATGCACATTGGATATCTTGAGAAGATCTAAGATCGAGATCTTAGCAGGTGTCTTCTCAAGTTGTTCTAAAAGGTTATATTTACCAGTTTGCGGGGTCAACAGAGAGGGTTCTGGAATCACGAGGCGGGCACGCCTTGTTACCGCAGCGCAGTCCTTTCCCTTGATCCGGATGGTATTGACACGGTCAGTAGGGGAGCGAATACATCCGATAAGTGAATCGTAATGATTGTTATCTCTCTTGGTATACAAGTAATTCGTGGCTTTATAGGTTTGGGATGACTCTCCCCGATCCGGTTTTTCCTTTTCCGACTTATCATGCTTGGGGAATGGTTCCTTATAAATCCCCATTTTCTTGTTAGGTGTTTGCATGTGGCTAGGGTTATCCACCTCTATCTCCCCGTTGTCAATGAGGTCTTGAATATAGTGGCGAAGTCGCAAACATTTGTCTGTTTTATGACCTTTAACGCGATGCATTTCGCAGTATTCATGCTCCTTATACCATGAAGGTTTAGGAGTGTTGTCATCGAACGGTTGTGTTGTAGGATAGGTCATCATGTGGGCCGCATCCAACTGTTTTAGTATGACAGACAACGGCTCATTGAGGGAGGTGAATGTTCTTCGCTTTGGTGGTGGTTGAATTGGGCCCTTGGTCAGTTTAAAAGGTTGACTGGTTTGGACCGTTTGAACACGTTTGGAATCAGTGATTCCGTCTCCCACCACGTTTTTGTTTTTGTTAAAGATCTTTGGCTTTTCAGCGGGTTTGACACTTTGGTTGTCTTTAGATTGGGTTTTGAGGGTGCCTTTGGCAATGAGAGCCTTTTCTATTTGAATCCCTTTCTCGATAACCTCCTCAAAGGTGCGGACACAATGCATTTGGAGGTGGAAAGCTATATCTGGGTTGAGATTAGGGACGAAAATACTGACTAGCTGCTTCTCAGGGAAAGCGCAAGGGAAGCGACTAGCTATCCCTCTCCATCGTTGGAGGAAGCTGGCGAAGGTCTCATTTGGGCGTTGTTTTGTGCTGCACAAGTCTGCCATGGTGACGTCACTCTCTATGTTATATGAGAAATGACGCACGAATCTTTCCGCCAATTCTGGCCAGGTGAAAATTGATCCTCGTGGCAAGCGCGTAAACCATTCTAATGCTTGACCTCCGAGACTCTTAGGAAAAAGTCTGATGAGGTAATTATCACTATAAGACACCTCTTGACATGCCATGTAGAAATCTTTAACATGATCCCTTGGGTCTCCCTTTCCTTTGTATTTGTCGAACTTTGGCATATCAAATTTCTTTGGAAAGGGTTGAAGGGTCATTGTCTTGTCAAAAGGATAGGGGCATAGTTCTTCGTATTGGTATTTCCTAATACTCCCTATATTGCTTTCTTGTATGCTCGCAAGCGTTGCTTTCATAGATTGTACTTCTTGTGCGAGCAATTGTTCTTTAGTGGGAGAAACGGGGATGTGTACATGATGATACCCTGTGTCTTCTTCTCCTTGGTTTTCTCGATGGAGTTCGTGGATCCTAAACTTAGGCTTTGACTTTTGAACATTCTTGTTTGTGTCTTTCTGTACTTGGAAAGTAAGCAAAGCTAGTTGTCGGCTTAAGTTACTGAGTTGTTGTTGGATTGTGACTTGGTTTGTGTCTTCTTCTTCTAAAGGTTCCTCCTCTTCGTATTGTGGAGGTTCTTCCCCTGTCTCATGTTCTATCTTGTTTCTTCGTGGCACTTTGATGAGGGGTATTCTATGCCCTACCACTTTATCATTTTCTACATAAGAAGTGGAAGCATGTCCGCCTGTTAAAATATCTTCCATATTGATAAGGGGGTGTTCCTCCTTAGTAGTGTCATTTGTTTGTAGTATTGGTTCCTTCTCAATGGGCAATTTGGCCCCTAATTCCATGACCCGTGCCAAAACTCTATCTTTGTTTCTAAGGAGAAACTCATCTAGTAGAGTGGGGTCAAAATCAAAGTTTGCGTGTGGTGATTCTAATTCATTTCCACTATGATCGACCATCTCTTCTGTTTCCTTTTCTGCAGAAAATAGTGGTCCTAGATCGTGTCCGATAAATGGGTTTGACCCTTGTCTGTTAGAGGTTTCCCAAGCTTGCGCCTGTTGTTCCTCATATGTTTGTTTCTTTAACCCTAGACGCGTCTTAGGAGCCATGTTTTCGTGATAAGTTTCACTAAGGTAAGTTGTAGATTTGTTCAAAATTCAATGACTACCCCTAAGTGAAACACAAGATGTACGTGTTAAGAGTAAATTAACAGTGTGAGAATACCAATGTGATAGAATGATAAAGTCACCAATGAAACAATCGTTTGGTATCAAAACTTAATCAAATGAAGTACCTCCTAGATTACGTTTTAAAGTAATTTACGACGCCAGATGATTAACAAGATGTCTCCACTTATGCCAAGTTCAAAGGAATGAACAAAACGTAAGTAAATACATGAAGTTAAATGCGATCTCCCAATCAAGATATACGATGAGCAAGCTCAAGTCTGATTAAGACCTATATCTCAAAAAGTGTCAATTACGATTTGCGAATGACACAACAATATCACCAAGATATGTTAACCCACTTTGCAAGAAAGTGGAGTATTGATATCGAGGTGTTATTGATATAACACGCACAAATGGTAGTTCCTAACACCTTTTGAAATCGAGGTAATAATAAAACTGAACAAAAAAAGCTCAAAGTATAGCTAGGAATAGTTAAGAATGTGTGCAGCGTAACCGTACAATATAGGTATTTATGTCGAGTTTACAAGAAACAAGACGTAAATATCGAAATTGTAATGATACGAGACAAACAAACTAACTCCTCTATGGAAGTCCGCAGTGATGAACCACGCCTAACTACAATGACGATCTTGACGTGGGTATCAAGATCACAATGGCTACCAAATGACGTGAAAACGCCTCCACTCACTTTAGACGTTTAACTAACCCAGCCGCAAACATGGATGGGTGTAAACGGACATAAAAGTGAGAGAAACAGTCGAATGGCAACACAAAGGTAATCACACCTCTTTTGATCAACAAAGTGTCAAAAGAATATGAAGGAAATAAATCAAGAAAAAATGACAAAAAATGCTAGTCTTACTTCGGCAGAGTTTCGCCTCGCCCTAAGGCAAGTAAAAACTAGGCGAAAGTAATACGTCACACGTTTCTCAAAAAGAAGGTTCACAACTCAACACTGTTTTAAAGTGGTCAAAGTGGGCTCCTGGCCAAAGTATATTCTCCTAGGTGGTTCTCTCGCCCTAGGTGTTACAAAGTTGCCACGAGCGAGCGCGATTTACCCAAAAAGTCGCACTGACTAGTTTGGGAGTATCTCGGCTTTACTTTACCCCCTTCAAGAACAGTAGGCAACTAGTGCGTCTACGTGTACTATCACTGGGGTCGCCACAACGGACAACCTGTAACTCTATCTCACAAAGGAATCACTAGTCAAGTAGGTAGTGCGGAGCACTTCCCGTTTCGTCCACAAGGTTCCCTCTTGCGTGGACTACTTTGGGGTTCCTGGAACCACCCCCATTGTTGTAGCTTAAGGCGTTATGCCAAAGGGGTTATGTTCCAGTTGAGCGGAGAGGGACGTACCCTTTTCCGAAACCTGCAATACAGTGTTTTGAATATGTTGTTCTTTTTATCTTGTTTAATTAGGTGTGGTTTGCTTGAACACCTTTTGGCAACCTGTATAACAACTGTATTAGTAGTTTTTGATTTCGTTTTGATTCCTCCTTTCTTTGACAAGCGTTTTTAGGTCCTGCACTCAAGCGTTAGTAGTTCTCCAAGAAAATCACATTATTTAAAAGAGGATTAAGAGTTGCTTTTGATTCTCAAGATCATCCAAGGATGCAAGAGAAGAGCATACACAACAAATAATCCAACTAAAAAGTAAATAAAATCTTTTCAATCAATGAACCATACAAATTTTTTGATAAATGTTCATTCCCTTAAACCAAAAGTGAAAGATGAAGTTTCCAATTTACCAAATGTTATAAAATGAAGACTAAAGTTGCTTTTGATTCTCAAGATCACCCTAAGGTGCAAGAGAAGAGCATACACAAACTTTAGCCCAACTATATAGAAATGGAAAACTTCAAATCAAAGGACCGTTGAAAAATGCTTTGTAAAAGGTTCATTCCCTTAAGCAAAATGAATAATTAAATTTCCAAGTTTAATCCCAATGTTAAAAAGATATAGATCAAAGTTGTTTTTGATTCTCAAGATCACCAAAAGGTGCAAGAGAAGAGCATACACACGCTTTGATCTAAATCGAGTAAGCATGGAAATACAACATTCATCAAAACATTAGACATGTTAGAAAATGACCAGTTTTAAAATAACAGAAAAACCTGCAACTTCTGTAAGTGTAAATCCCGAATTTATGTTTTCATTGCTTAGTTAACTTCAATACCTTTCCAACGCAAAAAAAATGGAGTCATTTCGAGGTCGGGAGCAAAAGTTATGGCCTTCGGAAGATGGGTTACGCATATGCTCTTATGCTCATGGGTATGCACTTGACATGCACTTAAAAAATGTCAAAAAAAACGTCCCTTAATATGCAAAATGGGCAAATTTTTCCAACCAAGATTCAATTTTGACAACAACCCATCACATTAATATATGAATAGAAGACTCAACGCTATCAAACATTAACATACATGCTCAAGAATTTAAGATTTTCAAGAAATTGACAAAACTAGCATGTAGAATGATGAAAAAGTAAGCTCTAAAAATGAAAACATGATGAAATCTTGAAATTTTCTCACCAACATTAAATTTTGACAGCAACCCACCACATTAATATGTAAATATAAGACTCAGCACTATCAAACACTAACCTACATGCTCAAGAATTGAAAATTTTCAAGAAATTGACAAAACTAGCATGTAAAATGTTGAAAAAGTAAGCTTAAAAAATGAAAACATGATGAAATCTTGAAATTTTCTCACCAAGATTAAATTTTGACAGCAACCCACCACATTAATATGTAAATAGAAGACTCAGCACTATCAAACACTAACCTACATGCTCAAGAATTTAAAATCTTCAAGAAATTGACAAAACTAGCATGTAGAATGTTGAAAAAGTAAGCTCTAAAAATGAAAACATGGAGAAATCTTGAAATTTTCCCCTCAATTCCAAATTTGACAGCACTTCACCTCCTTCATACCTACAAGGAAGACCCAACACATGCAAACTCAACAAAACATGTTAAAAAAAACAAGTTAGATCAACATGTGTAAAAGAGGGTTAGTAACCAAAAATAAAACTTAACTACAAAAACTTGAAATTAAGTGCAAAGGACAATGGAGTAAGTCCCACCGGGCGTGCCAAATGTGTGCATGTATACTTTGCTTAATGCTAAATCAAATGAAGCAAGAACTACCACCTAAAATAGTTCTACAATTTAGCTAAAACAAAGCATAAACACCATCATGATAAGAATTAAACAAGGGTTAGATGCTAGCATTCATCAATACAAACTTTGAAACTAACAATGCTAAATATCTAAACTCCTCTATTCTCTAACAACAAATAAATGAATGGACCTAAGTAAGCTCCATGGCTATCAAAATAGTTGTCCTTAATGCTCCAAGAACCTAGGAATGGGGGCTAATCAAAGTTGGGCTACAAGACCCTTTTGACACCTCCCATATGACCCAAGCACTTTAAGAAAGAGGCTTAACTCTTCAAGATGATGAACTCTCAAAAGGGCAAGGTGCAAGCTCTTAGTCTCTTTGCTATATGCTTTGCATTTACTCTCTTAGAAAGTTTAGGTGTAAGTAAAAAGGTAGGTGGAGGGCTCTTTATATAGCCCAAAGGATAAAGGATTCAACACATTCTCATGAATGTGGGATAAAGGTAAAACATGATTAGGAATGGATAAGGTTGCTTTATTAAAGGTAACCTTACTTTAGAAGGGTTTAATACATGTTTAGCAAGTCATGGGAGTTGGGGGTATTTTAATTAATCAAAGGTGATTAATTAATAGGTAGGTGTAAGCTTATAGAAGCCAATTAGAGGAATATTAGTGTGATTTAGGCTATTAGAAGGGGATTAAATCAATTAAATATTGATTTATTGGTTAAATGGAAGGGAAAGCTAATTAATTAATAATAATTAATTAGTCTAGGTAGAAGGGGTGATTTATTAACGGAAGGTCGTTAATTAGGGTATTTGTTGGATAGGCAACTTAATTAATTAGCTTAGTGTAATTAATTAATGATGATATGAGGGAAAATGAGTGCCTTTGACGATATGTGGTTGATTTGCGAGAAATGGGATAATTAGCACAATTTAAGTATTTAAAGTGCTTAGGCGTAATTATAGCTTTTCATTCATTTCTTTGTTCAGCAAAAACTCCTTGACACCTGGATGAGACACCATCAGATGAATCTTGTTGTTGGACAACATGTGCTTGAATTTCTTCAAAGCTCGAATAACTACAAAGAATTTATTTTCAATGAATGAGTATTTGAACTCGTAGTCTTTGAGGGATTGACTGAAGAAAGTGATTGGTTGCTCCATCAGGTTGTTGTTTTGTTGGGTGAGGATCCCTGAAATGTTCTCTTGACCTGCAAAAGCATAAAGGATAAAATCTTTGTCAAACTTTGGGTTCACAAGCGTGGGAGCTTGGGAAATGGCTGTTTTGATGGCTTCGAAGCTTTCTTGTCCTTCCTTTGTCCATGAGAATGGCATGTTTTTCTTTAGCATGGCTATCAGTGGTTTAGCCAATGTTGCAAATTGAGGGATGAATCTCCGCACGAAATTTATGGTTCCCAGAAAACTCTGGAGGCCCTTCTTGTGACTTGGGAGAGATAAGGACATAATTGAATGAATCCTAGCTAGATCGATTGATAATCCTTCTACTAAAACCACATGCCCCAACAATTTTCCCTCGTGCACTACGAAATACATTTCTTGGGGTTAAGTGAAACCCAAAATTCCCTACACCTTTGGAAAACTTTCCTTAGATGCGTGATGTGATCTTTTACATGCTTAGAGTATACAGTTATATCATCAAGGTAAACTAAAATAATATCATTGATTAGTCCCTTAAATGCCATGTCCATGGCTCTTTGGAAAGTAGCACTGGCATTGGACAATCCGAATGGCATTTTATTGTAGGCATACGTGCCCCACTTGGTAGTGAAAGCCGTTTTGAATTGGTCAAATTCTTGGACTAGGATTTGATTGTAACTTGAATATCCATTGAGAAAAGAAAATCTTTGAGCTCCTGCCACCATTTGAAAGATCTGCTCCATCGATGGAAGAGGATAATGGTCTTTTAATGATGCACGATTCAAATCCCTGAAATCTACGCATAACCGGATCTCTCCGTTCTTCTTCCTCACGGGCACCAAATTGGCTACCCATGAGGAATGCTTGATGGGAAAAATTATACAGGCCTCGATGAGCTTGGTTAGCTCCTTTCTCATTAGTGGCTCAATTTTGGGATTAATTGGTCTCTGTTTCTGACGAACTGGCTTAGCATTAGGATCCAGTTCTATGGTATATTGTGCTAGACCTAGATCAAAACCACGCAGATCTTTATAGCTCCATGCAAAGATGTCATGATACTCTTGACAAAGTTTGATGAAAGCTTCTTTCTCTTCAGAAGTACACACTTTTCTGATCTTAAGAAATTTTTCATTTGATACTTCAACTTCCTCAAAATATTCTTCTCTGACCACCATGTTAGGGCTTTGTCTTGTGGCTTGGTCATCTGAATTGAAAATGGATTCCAAAGTGACTAAACCTTTTGGTAACTTGTTGCTTTTCAATTGAATAATTTTCTCACCATATGACTCCTGCAACTTATCTTGATTCTTTATAGCAAACTCTGCCTCTTCTTGTAGGAAGAGGACAATTTGTTTGTCACTATCAAACACTTTCCA
This sequence comes from Taxus chinensis, assembly GCA_019776745.2. Lineage (NCBI taxonomy): Eukaryota > Viridiplantae > Streptophyta > Pinopsida > Cupressales > Taxaceae > Taxus > Taxus chinensis. The sequence goes on along the minus strand of CM034154.1, from coordinate 764,377,958 downwards.
ACTACTCACATTATCAGGGACTACTGGTCGAACCACCATTTTAACAAATTTTTACCCTTCTTTCATGATATCAACTGGTATGTTGTATTGTGAACCAATTGTAGCAAGCCTATTTGCATCTTGATTTTGATCTCTAGGGATTGCATGGATTCCAAAAGCTTCGAAATCTTCAATCAGGTCCCAGACTCGATTCTTATATGATTTTAAAAGATCATTTTTGGATGCACTACGTGCCGAAACTTGATGAACAACTAACTCACTATCTCCAAAAACAGTCAGGGCCTTGATTCCCTTCCTTTGGGCTAGCTGAATTCCTTGCACAAGAGCCTCGTATTCAGCAACATTGTTAGTGCAATTGAACTGCAACCGGAAAGATGAAAAGTACTTATCTCCCTCTGGAGAAATTAACATAACACCAACACCCGATCCATTCTTACTTCTTGAGCCATCTAAGAACAATTGCCACAGTCCTTTAGAATCACTTGGTGTTTTGACAAGTTGTGGTATGATCGTATCTTCTTCATGGATACAATAAGTACCTAATCCTGTTTCTTCCAAGACCAGTAAACCAACTTCTTCTTTTGCCAATACATCAGCGTAGGTATTGTACTGATGATCTCTACTTCCTTCATCTAGCAAAGTATCAGGAACTTCTTCAACAAGGGTGGTTGGTTCATGATCGGCATCTTCCTCTTGTGGATCACCGATGGTGTAATTTCCATTTATGGGACTAGCAGTGTAGGGTTCTACATGATTATGGCAGATTGGTTCTGCCCTTATAGTTACTTTGGTTTCGTATCGAGTCCTGAGAATCATATGTGACCAATCAGCTGATAGGTAACCACCCATCTTGGCAGTGAAATCCCGTGATAGGCAGATGGAAAGAGAGGAGGAAGATCGATGACCGATATGTCTTGGGTGAATGAAAAACTTGGGCATGCATGAATGGTAAGTTGAAGTCCTTTGCTAACCCCAACAGTCTTAATAGCTATGCCATCCAGCTGAATAACCCCTCTTGTAACTGGCGCATATTGTATGCCTAGTACATCTGTAATTTGTTTCGGCATGACAGAGCTACTGGCACCAGAATTGATCATGCAATTATGTACCAGGTGGTCACCAATGATCAGGGAAATGTAGAATGGTGGTGGTTTGTTTTCCGTAGGAATGATTTTCCCTTCCGGTTGACACAAATTTCTAGCATTTGTCACTCCATGGCTTGGTGATCCACTGGTTGTACTAAAACTGTTCAAAGCTTCTCACAACAGGTTTCTTTGGGAAGGGATTGAGAGTGTGTCCCACATGGTAACGCTCAGGTTGGTTTTCTTCATTTGTTCTACTATGCTGAAGGGAATTGCTCCAAATTTGATAACACTTTTTTGGGCATTGGGGTCCTCCTTTGGAAAATGTTTGTTGGGTACCGTGATGCCTGGAGAACCATCTTTCCCTGCGGCGTGGCTAGCCGGTGTTTCTAGTGATTTCTTTCTTGCATTTTTATCAACTTCCATTTTAAACCCAAGTTGAGAAGTGGACGCTAGATCAGCTTCGAGAGGTTGAGGCTCCATTGCTCTTTTCTTGGAATGAGTGTTTGCTGCCACTGATGAAGAATCTATATTCAATCCGCAAAAATCTTCTACTTGCCAGTTTAGCAAAGCGGATTCTTCAGGTGCCTGAGGTTGATCTGCTACTTCTTGTGTAGATGAATTGTTTGTTAAATCTGAAGGGGCGGATACACTTTGAACCATAAGGGCCTGGCTAAGAACCCCATTGGGACAAATATTTTGATTGTGAGGTTGAGAGAAAGGATAACACCATTCGTAGTCTTGAACTAGATTATTTTGAACAGGTACTATAGCTCTAGATGAGCTAGCTGCAAGAGGGTTCTGAAAGTTCAAGGGCCTGACATTTGCAACTTGACTTGTAGTTTGATTTTGAGGCTGATTGTTTCCTTGAAAAAGAGGATGGTTAGCCTGATACTGCTGATTTTGTGGTTGATACAGACGATTGTATTGAAACTGTTGCCTTTTGAGTGCAACGAGCTCATTTCCAAAATTTTGTAGTAGCGACTTGAATTCACATAGGTCATTTGAAGAGGTAGGGGAAGATTGATATGGTTGCTTGGAGTCTACTGGAATAGGAGCAATGATAGGATGATGATTCGTAAGATCTGGAGAAAAGGGCATTGGTGGTCGTGGAGCCATCTTTCCAGCCTGAATCAAAGAATTCTCTGCACTTATGGCAACTTCGTAAGCATCAGGCAGTGTAGTCCCTCCCATGGACTAGATCATAACTGCTACATCGCTATCCAAGGCTCACAAATAGTACAAGAATGCATTATGTGCAGAAGGCTTTATGAGCGCTGGAATCCTATTCCAAGTCCTGTGGAATCGGAAGTTGAAATCACTCATGTATTCTTGGGAAGCTCTCTTTATGGTAGTAAGTTGTTCCAAAAGTGATAGGTGATCACTTTTGTCTTCAAATTGTTTACATGTCTTTTCACCCAACTCGTCCCAAGTGTTATAGTGCCAACACCTAACCCACGAAACCATTGAAGTGCTTTTCCCTTGAAAGAGGTAGCAAGAAGTCTAATTGCAACATTGTCTTCGGTGATATTATGTATTGCACAGATGTTGGCTACATCAAATATATGCTCCACTGGAGTAACGTGAGTTTCCCCCTTGTAGAAGGGTAAAATTTTGAGTGCTGCAATAGGTATTGGGTCACGTTGAGCCAACATAAGAGGAATGCTTGCATTGAAAGGGGAAAAAACTTGGTTCCTTGCCATAGCAACGAAAGGTTGATTGTTCCTGGGTGGAGGAAATATTTCATAAGGAGGAGTTGAATGACCACTACTAGGTAAATCTGTAACTGGGGATGTGGAAATGCCTCTTCTACTTCTCTTTGGAGGAGACAAGGAAAGTTTGATATGCTGATACTTTCCTTTCTTTGAAGAAGCTCTTGTCTGAATTCTTCACATAAGTTACTGCACTGAGATTTGGAATCCAGAGATATAGAGTCGCCAGGTACTTTGACTTGTGTAAGTGAGAAGAGAAGTACCAACTCTGTCCCACCAGGCGTGCCAAAAACTTGGGGTAAACTTTTGAGTGCTGCAATAGGTATCGGATCACGTTGAGCCAACATAAGAGGACTGCTTGCATTGAAAGGGGGAAAAAAAATGGTTCATCGCCATAGCAACGAAAGGTTGATTGTTCCTGTGTGGAGGAAATATTCCGTAAGGAGGAGTTGAATGACCCCTACTAGGTAAATCTGCAACTGAGGATGTGGAAATGCCTCTTCTGCTTCTCTTTGGAGGAGACAAGGAAAGTTCGATATGCTGATACTTTCCTTTCTTTAAAGAAGCTCTTGTCTGAATTCTTCGCATAAGTTACTGCACTGAGATTTGGAATCCAGAGATATAGAGTCGCCAGGTACTTTGACTTGTGTAAGTGAGAAGAGAAGTACCAACTCTGTCCCACCGGGCCTGAGATATCGAACTGTTCCAACAGTTTAGAAAAGTTGGATAGTTAGATATCTCAGGCAAGTGTATACTTTTCAAGAATCCTCTCTCTTCTGCAAGTTGTTCTTGTGTGTTGAGAGAACTTTCAAGCCTCCTCTTCAAGACTGTAATGGCAACTATTGCCTCTTCTGAATGTATGATGCATTGTGCATGTTATTGAAGCAATAAAAGTGTGTGTTTTGTGACTAATCTCGGTCCTTTCATCCTTCTGTGCTTCTTTGTGCCTTTCTCATACTTGCAGGTACACCGTGCAAGTTTAAGTTCTATTGCAGGTTCTTGGAGTTCTGTGCTTATCGAGTGGTGAAGTATTGCATGCAGTTGAGTTGTGGTGTCTGTTCACCCTTCTTGAGTTCATCCTTCTTCACCTGGAAACCGGTATATATCTCGGTCTGATAAAGTTTAAAAAAGGGAACGCGTGTCTCTTAGTTTTTGGTATCCTGTACCCTCTCTAAGTTGCAGTAGGTGAAGTTGACCTGTGGTGCACACACCCTCTTCAAATTAACCCTTCCTAAATATGAAGACACCCTTTATTTGGTGCATCACCATCCATAGTATAGTTTTATTTCTGTAAATCTCTTTCCCTAAAACCCCATGAAATGTTAGCATAGGACTAGATAATCATTTTTGTTACACTAGGAGTAGTACAACACTTAGTTTAGGAAGAGGAAGCCGGCCTTCTCCGGAGGTTCACCTCGAGCCCAAGTCCCATAGCTTGAGAGGTGATCCCATGTGTCCCAATCACACCGAACGTCCTATTCACATCCTGGCCATTCATAGGGTACAGTGATTTGGCGACTCTACTGGGGATTCAGAAATCGTTAACCAGTGCTTGGTTAAATCTTTATGACTATCCCCTCTACACAAGCTCCAGTTCTTCAACCAAATCTTGTGCCCGATGAAGATTTCCAAGGAGACATTGCTGCCAACCTTCGAATAGTAGTTTGGGAAAACCGTGAAAGTTTGCAGCAATTTGTGGCTGTTGATAGAGCCATTGACAGAGAAATCTACATCGAAGACCTTAGAAGAAGAGAACCCGCACTTGTGGCCAGAAGACCTCTTGGGCACATGTTGATAGTTGTTCACCGACGCGGTCCTCTTCCACCCAGGTAATAAGTTGTATGACAATTACAGGTAACCCACCTATCTTGAAACCAAATCTTGATTTTGTAGATACTCAAGAAGACATATCATCAGATTTGAGGCAAGCTATTTGGGAAAAGTGCACAAGTAACCATCATTTTCATCTCACCGCATCAGTACTAGATAACGAAGAAGAGAAATCCACGAGAGTTGTTAGAGTTTTTCAGGCGCAAATAGCTCAAGAAAGAGAGCAAAGAGAAAAGGCTAGAGCTGGTCAGAACACGCCAGTGATCTCTTCACCATAAATATTCCAAGCTGGAAGGAAAGAGGTTTACGCGAGGAGAAAAAGCTAAAGGTCGATTTGACCCCACTTTTGACTTTCAAGGAAAATTTGGTTTCAAGTTATCTCCTCCCAAGAAGAACACACCTCGTAGATCTGCAAGCCTTGCATCAAGTCTTGAAAGAGCAAGCAAGGAAGGAATCACTACCAGTCAAGCACTTTTCCTTGCTCACATTGTTTTACCTTCACATACCACCTTTTCTCCAATGGCAGCCAATGTACCATGGGGAAATGCCATAGGCCCATTGGCCTTACCTGCTCGACATGAACTCCCATGAGGATCAAGAAAGATTCTTCCCAAGTTCGACGGAGATGGGAAGACGTCACCAGATGATCATATTTATGCCTTCTTCGCTGCATGCACTGTTTTGTCAGTAGAATACAAAGATGTTGCTATTCGTCTCTTCGTCGAGACATTGCATGATATTGCTGCAGATTGGTTTCATCATCTACCTAATGGATGTATTATAAGTTGGGATGATATGAAAACTAAGTTTGAAAATCGATTCAAAATAGCGGAAGATGAACATGCTCTTCTTGCCCAACTATCTCAGGCAAAGAAAGAGCCTACAGAACCCATGAGGAATTTCGTGGCCAAATTCAACAAGATGGTAAACAAAGTTCCCACCAGGATTCGTCCCAACCTTGATGGACAAAAATGTTTCTTTATTAACACACAACACCAGAAGTGTGCTATCAGCTAAGAAGGTCCAGGGTGGCTACTTTGGAACTTGCTCAATCTTTGGCCATAGAAATTGAAGATGATTTAATCATGGCAGGAAAATTCAAGAAAAATTCCCTCAAAGGAAAGAGTCAAGAAACTCCCAATGTTTCAGAAACTATACTCACTAAGTTGGCTAATGATATGCTAGCTTTGAAGAAGCAAGTTGCTCAAAGTAGTAAACCTGCTCCTTACAAAGATATCCCACGAAAAGGATATGTTCCCAACAAATCCAGGATTGCAGGTGATCTAACGAGGCTTGCTATTGAAGCAGCTCCCGCAACTAATTCCAAATGTGACGTCATTGAAGAAAGTGATGATGAGATTAAAGTCGTCGAAGTTGATGAGGAAGAGCCTAATTCTGAGACATCTGAACCTACAGTTGAAGATCCTGAGGAAGAAAGTAATAATCATTTCTTTGAGTACTATTCCGATGAGGAAGACGGATATGAAGAAATTATAGAAGATATGAATAGTCAATCCTTCACTGTCTTCACACGCTCTTAGAAAAAGGACCAAGGTACCACCAAGGTGGGAGATAGAGAGGTTTCCAAGGAAACTCTCAAAGGATCCAAGGTAAAGGAGGCTTCTAAAGAGTCTAGAGAAACTGAGGTTTCAAAGGTCAAGACTATCTTAAAGAAAGGAGAGCCTTTGTTAGATCAATCAGTTAGTAAACCAATTACGAAGAAAACTTCTTCTTCCACATCCGTATCAATCAAGCCCGAGACCAAGGTCAAAAGTGTGCCATCATCAAGTTCGAAAGAATTCGTATATGAGACTTCAAGTGTAATTACCTTGCCTAAATTCGATATCATTGATCATATCAATAAAACAAAAATTTCCATGTCACAGGCAGAGTACTTGAAGTCCAACAAGGATCAGCTCGAGAAGTTGGTCCAGTTTATCAAAGGTGACTCTACTGTTCATTCCTCTAAAGGAATTCTAAAAACTCCCAAAGATGGGAAAACTCAAAATATTGTGGCGGCCACTACACCTTCAAATGAAAAGATCGAACCTTTCTTTGTGTCTTTTCTGATCAACGGATGCAAGTTAAGTAATTGACTCTACTGTTCATTCCTCTAAAGGAATTCTAAAAACTCCCAAAGATGGGAAAACTCAAAATATTGTGGCGGCCACTACACCTTCAAATGAAAAGATCGAACCTTTCTTTGTGTCTTTTCTGATCAACGGATGCAAGTTAAGTAATTGCATTATAGACTCTGGAGCCTCGGATAATGTGATGCCGGAAAAAGTAGCACATGCTCTTGGTTTGACTTGTATGAGAACATTCGGATCATGTTACTCTATGGAAACCAAGCAAGTTCCACTGATCGGGCAGATTAAGGACGCCCAAATGGTTTTAGCCCAATTCCCTCAAAAGAGAGTTAAGGTAACTATTTTAGTTGCTGATATTCCTGCCTCGTATGGAATGTTGTTGAGCAAGAAATTTTGTAGGGATTTGGGTGGTGAGATTCAAATGGACTGGTCTCATGCCATGATTCCTATCAATGGAGAAATGAAGAAACTTATGCCGGAAGCTCAGGCAAAGTTCACGGTAACTAAAACTGAAGATTCTCGCGCACAGATCCTTTTCCAAGGCTCAAGTATGGGTAATTATATGATGACTACAGAAGTTCATACCCCTGAGATCATTTTCCAAGGTTCCAATGAGATCTAGACTCTTGAGTTCGATGGAAGTTGTTGCTCAACGGGCTCTGGTGCAGGAGTGGTGCTCATATCTCCAAATGGTAATTTTTTTCCTTTTTCCTATAAACTCGAATTTTCAAATACTAATAACACTACAGAGTACGAGGCATTAATCCTTGGCCTCCAAGTTGCAGAAGAGAAAGGGATAAAAAATCTGAAATTCTTCGGAGATGCGGAATTGATCGTGAAACAAGTAAGAAATCAGTTCCAGGTAAAGAACGATCGTCTGAGACACTACACAAATAAAGTTTGGGACGCAATAGAAAATTTCAATGCTTTTTCCATTAAATCTATCCCTCGTGAAAAGAATGACAAAGCGGATTCTCTAGCAGTCTCAGCGTCATTAATGGTTCCTCATTCAGAATTTGATCAAGACAAATACACCATTGAAATGGTTTTTAGGCCAAGTGTTCCTGACAATGCAGAAAATTGGCAAGTATTTAATGATGATCAACAAATTATTGCCTTCTTGGAAAAGATAGAAAATTTTGAACAATTGTACTTTGAAGGAAGTGATTCGGTATTTCGGGAATCAACTACCTCACCCATTCAGGAAGGAGTTGAGAACAAAGATCCTGGTGATGGCATCATTCAACTCAAAGGAAATAAAATTCCCAAAGGATTGGTTTCACTTGAAGAACTTTTTGACAAACATGACAGGTTTATTAAAGAGAAAGAGCAGACATGACTTGCAAATTTTGCTGACTATGAGAAAATTAATATCGGCACCAAGGATAAACCTTGCCTGATCAATGTTGGTAAATGTTGCTCACCTGAGGAGCGCCAGAAATTCATAAATCTCCTTACCAAATACTCTGACGTCTTGGCATATTCATACGAAGACTTGAAGTCTTTCCAACCCAGGGAAATGGAGCATGCCATACCCTTGAAGCCTGGCACAGTTCCATTCAGGCAGAAGCAAAGAAAATATAATCCCAAGATTACAGGGACAATATTTCATGAAGTTCAAAAGATGCTAGATGCACGAATAGTTTTTCCTATTCGACATTCGACTTGGATAGCTAATATTGTACCGGTACGCAAGAAAAATGGAGAAATTAGGATTTGCATGGATTTCCGCAATCTTAATCAGGCGTCCTTGAAGGATAACTACCCACTACCAGTCATGGACCATATTTTGCAGGTAGTAACTGGATCAAAAATGCTATCTATGCTAGATGGTTTCTCTGGCTATAATTAGATTGAAGTGGCTAGAGAAGATCAACATAAAACTACATTCACTACCCCCTGGGGTACGTTCGCATATAGAAGAATGCCTTTCGGTTTAATCAATGCCGGCGCAACTTTTCAAAGGGCCATGGATATGGCATTTGTAGACTATAAAGATAAGATCATTGTGATATACCTAGATGACTTAACAGTGTTCTTAAAGAAGCGAGAAGATCACTTAAGAGATTTAGAGAAAATTTTGCAAAGGTGTAAACTTCATAAGATTTCTCTGAATCCAAAAAAATCTATGTTTGGAGTTATGGAAGGTAAACTCCTAGGTCATATTGTTTCTAAGGAAGGAACTAAGATTAATCCTGAACGTGTTCAAGCTATAAAGAATCTTTCCTTGCCTATAAGTAAACCTGGAGTCCACTCCTTCTTTGGAAAGGTGAACTTTTTGAGAAGGTTCATGCTAGATTTCGCCGAGCTGACTAAAGAAATCGCTGATATGATGAAAGGAAAAGAATATTTCACATGGTCAAAAGAAGGTAGAGAGGCATTTGAGTAAATCAAGGGTGCTATTGCAAAAGCTCCTACATTGGTGTGTCCCGATTTTAAGAAGGATTTTATAATTTATTGCTATGCTTCACCACACACAATCTCTCCCATTTTGACCCAGCACAATCAAGAGGGGATTGAATCTCCTATCACATTCATGAGTTTGGGATTCAATAAACATGAACTTAATTACACTCCTCTTGAGAGACATGTGTACGCGGTGGTAAGATCCCTGAAACACTTCAGGTATTATGTGTTGAATTCTCACACCAAATTTTTAGTTCCAGACACTGCGGTGAAATCAATGTTGACACAACAGGAACCAAGATCTAAAAGAGGTAATTGGGTCTCCAAGATCCAAGAATATGATCTGGACATCAAGCCTACCAAGTTGGTTTGAGGGAGAGGACTCTGCCAACTCATTGCAGAGAATGAACCACGAGATAACTCTGAAGAAGAATTAGTTGAAGAAAATTTACCAATGGTAGTGTTTGTCAGTACCACGGATGAATGGTATTTTGATATTGCCTACTTCCTCACATACGGCGAGTGTCTGGAGAATCTTACAGCTAAAGAGAAACGAGCTATCAAACTAAGATCTGCTAGATACGTCATTTGGGATAACACGTTGTTCAAGAAAGGAATTGACGACATGTTTCTCAGATGTGTTGATAAAGAACAAAAGCCTAGGTTGTTGGAAGCCTTCCACAATCATTGCTTGCGGCGGTCATTTTTCTGGCCCGGTAACAGCCCATAAAATTCTAAGAGCACATTATTACTTGGCCTACTATGTTTTCTGATGCTCAGAAATGGGTGACCAAATGTGAAGCCTGTCAACAATTTTTTGGAAGACCAAAGTTGGCAGCACTGCCTTTGAAGCCAATTGTCATTGAAGAACCCTTTCAACAATGGGGTTTAGATTTCATCGGGGTCTTGAACCCTAATTCTAGTGCTGGTCATACTCACGTGCTCACTGCCACTGATTACTTTACAAAGTGGGTAGAAGCTATACCGGTGAAACAAACATCTACTACAATAATCTGTGATTTCATCAAAGAAAACATATTGGTTCGTTATGGAATTCCTCACAAAATCGTGACTGACAATGCCTCAAATTTTTCTTCCGCAGAGATGATATGTTTTTGTTATGGATATGGGATATCCTTGTCTCATTCATCAGATTAATACCCGTAGGGAAACGGTCAGGCTGAATCCAGCAACAAAAACCTCATTACCGTTGTGCACAAGTTAGTCGAAGAAAATCAAAGAACTTGGCACAAAAAGTTATACGATGCATTGTGGGCTGACCGCATAACTCCCAAAAGGGCAATTGGGATGTCTCCATTTCAACTTTTGTATGGAAATGATGCTCAAATTCCCATCACATTGGAGCTACCAGTGTTAAAATTAGCTCAGGCAGTTGATGATGAATGCTTCGCCAATACATTAGATAAAAGGGTCATGTTCCTAAGCAAGCTCGAGGAACAAAGAAGTCAAGTGGCCAACAGGATCGAGGAACATCAATCCAAGCTGTGGGAGAAGGGTTTCCATGTTTTAAAGGAAGGAGAAACAATATTTAAAAGAAAAGAGGACATCAATCATATCACATAGGAAGAGGAAAGAAGCCAGTTTTTCAACAAAACACAGTAAACCAGAATTCTTTCCCACGCGCCTAAAGCTGCGCATTGGGAGCCAACGCACCAACATCTCCACCACGCCCAGTCAAAGGGGTAACTCCAAAACTTTTCAAACAGTCCATACACATTTTGAATAGATTAAAGGAAATAAACCTACACCCAGCCAAGAAGATTCATTCTCCATGCATGCAGAAAGGAGCAGCTCAGGACACGCACCAACTAGAGGAAAGAACTTTTCACGCGTAGGAAGAGAAGGTGCTAGGATAGACAAGACAACATCCCATGCATCTAAAGGAGAAGAACACCAGAAGCTTTCCATGCATGCAAAGGATGAGAATGCAGAAAGAAATTTTAAATCCTAGGCCAGAGCACATTCCAAATAATGAGGAGCAGCCTCCAGCAATGCCTGAATGTTTCACACCAAATTTTATCAACCATCTTCATAGGAGTTTCAATGATCCACAGCTAGCCGCAATTTAGTGGGATGCTATGCATACAACACCTGGTACAAATGGAGGTGGGTCTGCTAGACGGCAGGAACCCTGGCCTTTCACTTTGGTGCAAGGTCCACTAGGGATAGAACACACACAGTATGAGGAATGTTGAATGTTATTCATCTTGTTCAATATCAACACTATTATGGTGCATTGCTTAAGAAACTTGCTCCTGAAAGCTATAGGCAATCCTATAATAATGCAAACAATATTGACAGTATTGGCATAGGATCAATCGATGATGTTCTTCAGAGTATGGATCACACACTGTTCCGTATGCTTCCTAAACTTTGCCCTAAACCATGAATGCTTGTTTTCGCTCCATCAAATGCAGCAACAGATGAATTGATACAGTGTGTTCTGGATCGTGGATTCATTGATGGTGAAATGAAGGTCTATCACCTTGATGTTGCGAGGGTAGGTGTGGATTCTCAAAATCGTGCTACACAGGCAGTATCAGTGAAGCGTAGAACTGAAATTCTCCTAGGAAGGTGCCGTGAGGAAGTAGTTGACTATATGCAGCAGCTATAGGGAAGAAGGAGTTGGTTTCAATGAATCTGCAGAGTCTTCCTTTTTCTGTTAGGAGGGTTTCGATGGGCCCCCCCTGATTAAAATGCGGTATTTGGGCGAGTACCACTTGTTTACTCCCACTCAGATTCTTATGATGATTTTGTCGAATATTAAGCAAATTGCCAAGAATAATTTAAAAATGGAGATTATGGATTGCTGTATTGGAATACCCGTATATTTCACGGATCTTGAGCGTAGGGCAGTTCTAGATGCGGCTGCTATTGTCAACCTGAACCCACTTTGTTTGTTACATGAGACCACAGCCACGGCCCTGGCTTATGGTATTTATAAAATAGATTTGTTTGAAATGGATCCATTAAATGTCATTTTTGTTTATATTGGACATGCCAAGCTTGCATCATTTCGTCAATCCAAGGTTTGAGATGATAAGGCATGATGTTGTCGAGCCGCTGTTGTTGGAGGTCGATCTGATCTACTATTTGGCCTGTCCTGCTTCGCCTGTTCCTTACAAGTTTAATCCTGGCAAGACTATCAAAACCAATTTGGTGGGAACCTTGAACATACTTGGCCTTGCTCAAACGAGTTGGGGCAAAGTTTTTTCTCACAAGCACTAGTGAGGTATATGGAGATCCTCTTCAACATCCTCAGGTTGAAACATACTGGGGCAATGTTAATCTGATTGGAGTCCGCACTTGCTATAATGAGGCATGCGTACCACGGAGACTATGGCAATGGATTACCAAAGGGGAGAAAATGTTGAGGTTTGAGTCGCTAGAATCTTCAATACATACGGTCCACGGATGTGTATTGATGATGGACGGGTTGTAAGCAACTTTGTTGCTCAGGGTTTGCGTAGGGAACCTTTAATTGTCTATGGAGATGGTTGTCCAAGATGATGAAGTCTCACGGATGCTTCTCGGGAAATCAAAACTATAAATTAACATGAAACATGCTCGAGAGTCACTTGATGTCATACTTGAACAAATGGAAAGGTATAAGGCGCAGTCATCTCAACTCAAAGTGAAGAATCGGTAGCTCATGGCATACATACTACATTTGATCAACTTGATCACCTCTGATGTCCAACTTCTAGTCCCGGTGGCTATTCTTAATTAGGAGGTGCTTGCTGCATCAAAAGAAAATGACATCATTGGCCATACGATAAGGGGTTGGATAGATCAAATTTTGTGCCAAGGTCTGAGGGTCATTGATGAGGCAGCATGAATCTATGATCGGGTGCAAACTCATCTGGATTTGATTTTCTATTTTGGAGAGGCTCTTGATGTCGAATTGGTTACTCTTGACAAACAAACTCCCAGACATTCATGAACTTGCCAAGATCGTCTTCGTGTCACTTGTTCATGAGGGAATACTTGAGTTCACACATCACAGGGTCCATATAGATTGGCTCAATTCGGCCAAGTTCAGGAAGATGACGCTGGAGGAGATAGATCGCACTAACAATTACCCACAAGATGAAGGTGAACTGCAATTTTGGCTCTTGGAGATCTTCTCAATGGTGAAAGACCAGAAGCTAGATTCTGATAAACCAAGGTGGCGTAACGACTATGGTCTTGCGACAAATGAATAATTCACCATGGAAAGGTACTCGGAGCATGTGGATGAATTGCTCAAGTTTCAAGCTCAGCGCTCTTGTCATTTGGAGGATTGTAGAGCACAGTCAATGAGTTCATTCCCGTACGATCGGGATAGGCAGACGCTTGGCCCAATGGATAAGGCACTGATCCTAGGTGTCTTGATCTGGGTGGCACATTGCTGACTGGGATGTCTACGTGTGCATACAAATCATTTAAGTGGGGTCCACATGTACCCATTTTCTTTTATTTATGTATTTTTCCTTAAATGACCTTTTAACTTAAGTGGTTTCTATTTTTAGTCACTTTTTAAAAGTTGGTTGAAAAAGTCAAAGTCACTTAAGTGCCCTATTTAATGTGCATTAAAAACCCTAACTACTTCTTAACCAACTTTTGGGTTATAAAAGGATGTGAGGGGCTCATTTGTAAGGGTGAATTTGAGAGAGGAGAAGAAAATACTTTTGTGCAAGCTTTGTTTCAAGAAGAAACTTTGTGTTCTTTGTGAAAAACATTTTGGAGTTAATAGAATAAGAACTTTGTGTCTCATTCATTGTCTCTTGTAACATTTGGTGTTCTTATGTTCATTAGATGTTAGGTGTTTGAATCTTGCATGCAAATATTATCTTTGATCTTATTGTCAACATTAGTAATCAGTTGTTCTAGTTCACAGTGATCAAGCTCTGACTATCTACTTGCTCATGTGTGTTCCCTTTTGCATGTTCTTGTTTGGCTAACTCAAACTCCGGTTTATTTGTGTTGGTTATTCATCTTTCCTCTTCATGCAATATTAGGCTCTGTTTTTACCTAACTCTTGCATGTTCTTTTAGTTCATTCCATTCCACTCCTTTCCTTCATTTCATTCTATCTCCTTCATTCACTTTTCTTCCATTGATGTTCCAAAACACCCATACAATTTTGAATGTACAGATGTAAATACAGTTTTGGTTTTCAATAAAGGCAGCATCACCTTCATTGAGGAGGGACTTCGTTCCCACATTGTTGCATGTCATTTGCATGCGTACAAATCCATATGCTAAAATTGTTGTCGCCAAATCACTGTACCCTCCGAATGGCTAGGATCTGAATAGGACGTTCAGTGTGATTGGGACACATGGGATCGCCTCTCAAGCTGTGGGACTTGGGCTCGAGGTGAACCTCCGGAGAAGGCTGGCTTCCTCTTCCTAAACTAAGTGTTGTACTACTCCTAGTGTAACAAAAAATGATTATCTAATCCTACGCTAACATTTTCATGGGGTTTTAGGGAAAGAGATTTACAGAAATGAAACTATACTAGGGATGGTGATGCACCAAATAAAGGGTGTCTTCAGACTCAGGAAGGGTTAATTTGAAGAGGGTGTGTGCACCACAGGTCAACTTCACCTACTGTAACTTAGAGAGGGTACATGATACCACAAACTAAGAGACACGCGTTGCCTTTGTTAAACTTTATCAGACTGAGAAATATACCAGTTTCCCAGTGAAGAAGGATGAACTCAATAAGGGTGAACAAGACACCACAACTTAACTACATGCAATACTTCACCACTCGATAAGCACAAAACTCCAAGAACCTGCAATAGAACTTAAACTTGCACAGTGTACCTGCAAGTATGAGAAAGGCACAAAGAAGCACAGAAGGATGAAAGGACCGAGATTAGTCACAAAACACACACTCTTATTGCTTCAATAACATGCACAATGCATCATACATTCATAAGAGGCAATAGTTGCCATTACAGTCTTGAAGAGGAGGCTTGAAAGTTCTCTCAACACACAAGAACAACTTACAGAAGAGAGAGGATTCTTGAAAAGTATACACTTGCCTGAGATATCTAACTGTCCAACTTGTCTGAACTATTAGAACCCTTTGAAATGAGCTTCCAACTTACATTTATAGAAGAATATGTGAGAAAGAAGAGGAAATGTCATAATTACATTCCTAAAATGAAGGCCCATGATGTATTTATTGCAGTTAGTTGAACCACCTGAGAAGGTTCCATCATGGGTCATTAATTGCCTGATGACCAAGTCTTCTCAGTTAATTAAAAGAATATTTAAATAAAATATTTAAATAATAATAATAAATATTATTATTAAAATATTTAAATAAAAATATTAATTTAATTAACATAATGTCAGGACCCCCCGTTGACCCATTTGACTTGAAGAGGAGGGGGTCCATGTGGATAGAGTCTGCACAAATCTCAACTCGGTGAGTTTCGAATCCTCTAACTCGGTGTTGCAATTGATTTTGAACCCCACACTAACTCTTTCCTTGCTTTGGTAATCGGGCTCTTTTGCATTGAGTCCTTCGAATGGTGAGCTATCAAACTCGATTCTTATCATTTTCCTCTGTTAACTCGAGGCCATTTATGCATTCCACGTTCAAACTTCATGAAACATCACCATGAGCTCCTTGCGAAGTCATCGAGCTCTTCATCCAGAAAACGATCTTACCTTTCCTGGGCTCAAACTCACTTGAATACCGAGCTTAACCCAATATTTCTAAAAAGAATGGTTTTACCACAATGCTCATGGTTCTTCCGTATCATATAACACTTGTAGTAAGAATGTTTTGGCTTTTCCATAATAAGCACAATTTGTACCCTCCAAACGATGAGAAAATGCCATTACCAATAAAGACCTAATGCTGCCATGATGATGACCCAGGCTCATGCCCATAACATGTCGATAGACACCCTTGAGACTTATTTTTGGTCAAAGAACCCTTCGGTATTTTGGCAGTGCATTCGGCAATCTCGGCTCCAATCAAATGAATTATGCCACTATTGGGATCTTAGTATGGCATAGGTAGCTGTGAGCTACACCATATACTCATTTTTCCAGAAACTAAAAAGATCCTTTATGTTACAATCTGCAACACATAACATGTCGATAGACACCCTTAAGACTGATTTTTGGTCAAAGAGCCCTTCAAAAAATACATTGAACAACTGGGGCAACCAAGAGGACCTTGTAAAAATGTGCAGGTAACAACTGTATGAATTCTTCCTTAGTCGTGGATCAAAGCTAATAGAAATAAAGCTAGATAAAATTAGCTTGAAACTACAGTATAGTCGTCCATTGTAAAAAACAAGCTTCTCTGAACCTGGTAAAAGAATACTTTTATTGTTTGATTGGACGTACATAATGGAAGGGTATAAACATTGCCTACTGCCCACATAGTTTCTCAAAGAGACCATTTACAAGTAACAAGGATGTAGCATACAAAACGGCCAACTAGGTATTTCAAAGTTGACCTTCACATTCAATTCATTTCTCGGAGAAAAAATGTTGAGCAATATGAATCGTTTCATTCTGCACCGTAATAAACCTTCATCTCCTGATTCAGGGAAATTTTATGAAGCCTTGAATAGCGTGACTCCAATCCATCATACACGGTAGTGAATATTTGTTTCCTGCAGCTACCATTCGATACTGAACAGATAACAACATAGTTGGTCAACCTGCTTGCTGGAAGCGCTAAAAAGGAAAAAACTTCTACTGTACTGCAAATAACTGTTGTCGCCAAATCACTGCACCCTCCGAATGGCCAGGATGTGAATATGACGTTTTATGTGATTGGGACACATGGGATCACCTCTCAAGCTGTGGGACTTGGGCTTGAGGTGAACCTCTGGAGAAGGCCGGCTTCCTCTTCCTAAACTAAGTGCTGTACTACTCCTAGTGTAACAAAAATGATTATCTAGTCCTATGATAACATTTTCATGGGGTTTTAGGGAAAGAGATTTACAGAAATGAAACTATACTAGGGATGGTGATGCACCAAATAAAGGGTGTCTTCAGACTCAGGAAGGGTTAATTTGAAGAGGGTGTGTGCACCACAGGTCAACTTCAACCTACTGCAACTTAGAGAGGGTACAGGATACCACAAACTAAGAGACACGAGTTCCCTTTGTTAAAATTTATCAGACCGAGAAATATACCAGTTTCCCAGTGAAGAAGGATGAACTCAAGAAGGGTGAACAGACACCACAACTCAACTGCATGCTATACTTCACCACTCGATAAGCACAGAACTCAAAGAACCTGCAATAGAACTTAAACTTGCACAATGTACCTGCAAGTATGAGAAAGGCACAAAGAAGCACAAAAGGATGAAAGGACCGAGATTAGTCACAAAACACACACTCTTATTTCTTCAATAACATGCACAATGCATCATACATTCAGAAGAGGCAATAGTTGCCATTACAGTCTTGAAGAGGAGGCTTGAAATTTCTCTCAACACATAAGAACAACTTGCAGAAGAGAGAGGATTCTTGAAAAGTATACACTTGCCTGAGATACCTAACTGTCCAACTTTTCCTGAACTGTTGGAACCCTTTGAAATGAGCTTCCAACTTACATTTATAGAAGAATATGTGAGAAAGAAGAGGAAAGGTCATAATTACATTCCTAAATTGAAGGCCCATGATGTATTTATTGCAGTTAGTTGAACCACCTGAGAAGGTTCCATCATGGGTCATTAATTTCCTGATGACCTAGTCTTCTCAATTAATTAAAAGAATATTTAAATAAAATATCATTGAATCACCCTAGCTCTACAGAATGTGTCCTAAAAGATGCTCACCACATGATCTCCAAAATGAACGAGTCATGAAGATGAGTCAAACTCCTTATCTCTGCCTTCACTTCTGCTTGTGGCTTGAACCTTTCTAATTCGTTGATTTTCAATGAGCTATATTTTGCATTAACAAGACCATCGTCTAGCTCTTACAACTGAGAGTCTCTACTGAGATGATTTCTGAGACTGATTATCAATTTGACACCAGGTTCTTTATCAACTCGACCCTGAACTCTTCACTGAGTTGAGATCAACTGGGTGCCTTTCGATGCTAGGTGATCTCTTCATATGTAATTTAGGAATTATTTTTAATTATTGCATCTCGTTAATAACCGAAGGTGGGTTCCTAGGACTATTATTTCATTTTGAACGTGATAGGACCCCGTTGTCCAATCTTACCATGTGTGTAAAATTGGATAACAGAACCCACACAGTTTGGTGTTTTTGTGGAGAATATTATAACTAAATGAAATGATTATTATCCAAGTCTACAACACAACAACAGAGTTTCTTGGCCAATCAAAAACCTAGTTTATCCAGAAATAAGAACTACACTTCATGTGAATGGAAATTCTTATCTCTAAGAAATAGTCACCACATCAAACAATGACTTTAAATTGAATTTCAAGGGGATTACTGCTAAGTTGATGCATTTTTGTTCAAAAGAACACAAATTTTTTACAGAAGAAATAATTACAAATGTTTGTGAAGGAGACATGGTGCACTTCAAAAAATTAGATGGCAATATATTTGGGGTATATGTTGATGAATTAATTAGGAATTTTTGTAAGGGTTTCTCCATATCAGAAGGATCTCTCATCCAATGGCCAGCCAACTAGTTGGCCCATTAAGATGGTTCTGTTAAGGAAGTAAGGCTAAAGGAAATTCCAAAAGAGTTATCGGTAAAAATTTGGAGTGCATTTTAAGATCCATTACCTCAACTGGTATAACCAAATGCATATGAATCCTCTGTATGTAGTATTAATGAAAACTTGATAAAAATACCTTACAATGCTAGAAAATGCAAAAAGGTAAATTCTACTCCATCTAGTACACCAAAGGAAAGGGAAAATGATGAAAAAACAAGAGAACAATTTATTTTTTCTGAAGTTGAGAAAAAACCTTTCTACAAGGAAGGATGTCTCTCCAATATATCTTTAAGTGCTTTCAATCATAGTTTGAATTTAACTCTAGGTATGAATGAACCTACCATAAAAAACTTTGTATGTAATACATTCACCACAAACGCTATCAATTGTGATCAAGGTCAAACTTCAAATCATAGTATAGATAAATTGAATTTATGTGGAAGGGATGCATGTCAGAATGCATAATACAAATTTCATGGAATCCCGAAAAGCAACCTATTATGGACACAGATAATCTTGGATTAATGTAAAAAGGAGGGTAGTAAATGGAAATACAGGAAAACAAAAACAAATGCCAAACAATGTTTGCAAATATTGCATTGATATTCAAAATGGTGTAGAAGAATTATGATATATCACCATACAGTGTTGTCCCCTCAATTTTCCCCCCTTTTTTTGAAATCCAATTTTGTGAAAATTAAAGTCTTGTCATGGAGGAATTCATGTTTGAGCCCCTCAAGTGCTCATTTTGATCCCCCACGATGTTTTATGCATTTCCTCAGTCTACGGTCCATTATAACATTCTATCTATTTCTCATGGATGGGAGGGGGTTTATGATCTTATTTTATGCATTTGAAGGACGGAAACTTGCATTCTTCACATATTAACTTTGTTGCAGAAAGAAAATCTTCATCGGGTGCAAAAATGGTGTTTTCCCATTCTCTGTAATTTTCTACGTTCTTTTCCCCATCAAATTCTTTCTCAGAAGGTGAAGCTATGTGTTTTCTTCTCATTGGATGCGGCCAGATGGGTTCCTTTTTGAACTTATCACTTTTGGTGATTTTGGAAAAAATGTCAGATTTTCCCCACATCCCTGTGGGTCCCTGATTGGCTGGAGCAGTTTTGGCAGAAGTTCGGGGTGATGGATCCATTTTATTCTCTAAGGCATTATGGTGAAAGGGTGAAAATTTCTAAAATGACCCATGGCCCCACTCACGCAAGGGACACATGGCCATTTTTTAGTTCATATGCACTTTGGCGGACCGACAGAGGACTTTAGGAATTTTAGCTTTGTTTCCACAAAGGGTGAAAAGTTCTAAAATGACCCGTGGCCCCTACTCATGCAAGGGATAAATTCTGAGTTGAAGCCCACAGCAATTAGAAAGGGACACATGGCCTACGTTGAAAATTCAATGGCAGAGGCATGGACTTTTGGGGGAAAAGTTGGAATTTTTCCCCTTTTCAAAATAGATAAAGTATAAAAGTGAAGCACATCCCCACAACCAATCAGGTGATGCCATGTGTTGAAGAATGAAATTAGAGGACAATGAGGAGCCATGGGTGTGCCACGGGAAAATGAGAATTTGAGCCATGACCCCATTTCCAATCAGGGTGTGCCACATGTCTGACCTTTGGCGGGGATGCGGAGGGGCAGAGAAAAATGAGAAATTGCATTTTTTCTCCCAAATGTCTTAAAACGAGGATTTTTTCCCCAGGTCCGTCGTTTCTTGGAGCTTGCCATGCGTAGGGTCTAATTTCAAAGCTGACAAAGGGAAAGAGTGGCCAAAATGCACACTCATCTGGTTTTTGATGCCATTAATGAACCAGAGCTCCAAAGAATACAAATGTGAACCATTCTTCATTCTTCTCTCTCTGTTTCCTTGTCGTTTATTCATGAGATGCATTTTTGGTTTGTTGTGGAGCCAAATCGATAAGTTTAAAGAGATGTAAAGTTTGATTATCAGAAAATAGATTTTATCGGCATACACAATAAAAAAGGGGGAAAACTTACCAGTAAGCACTTGAGTGCTATGAAAGTGGTTAAAAGGTGGAAATGGCAGGACCACATGAAGAAGAAAATCATGAGATGCCCCCTGCTAAAGTAATCATGCTCGAACTGATGAAATATTCACCTTTTTGAACCTCTGGTTTTCATGAGTGCGTTTGTTTCATGTCACTTTCCAAAAAATGGATCTACAACAAACATTATTCCTTTTGGATATTCTTTTCTTGGGGACAAAGTATGGATGTACACGAATTGTTATAAGAACATGTTTTGGCCATGGAAAAAGGGGATTTTGGTTTTCTGGGAACATTGTAAATTTGGAAGTAATTCAATACAAAAGATTTCTTTCTCATTTCCTTTGTTATATCTCTCTCTCTCTCCTTGCTCAATTCAATGGATCATTTGTCTTTGCATTCAAAAGAAACTTTGTGTTCTTGTCTGTGTAATCTTTAGAACTTTGTGTCTACAGATTCACATTGGTGATGAAGTGATTGATCTTTTTCCTATATTTTCTTGGTTCAATGTGAGTAAGGATATATTCTGCTACCTATATCTCCTAAAAACATTGTTGTTTTCTTCCTTCTTCATCTCTCTACTCTTCCAATCCTTCATATTGATAATCTTTTAAGTATGAAAACATTCCAGAATATCAGGGTCCAAACATTGAGAGTTGTATATTTGTACATTTTTTTTCCTTCTTTCAATAAGGGAACCTCTCCCATTAAAGAGGAGGGACACGTTTGTCCCCTGACTGTGGTTTCTAGCCATGTTCCATTCTGAAACCCAATAGTTTTTGGTGACTCCACTGGGGAATTCATTGCAAATGGATTCCAGTTTTTGAATAACAACTTCTTGATCATCTTTGATCTGGTGACTCCAAGATACACTCAGGGTAGAAGAACCCTTGGGGAAGAAGACCCTCATTTCCAACTTCTGGATCATCAAGGTTTCTCTCTCCCTTCATCAAGAAAAAGAAGAGGAACAAGATCTATGCAAGCACTCCTCCTGCTAGAGACAAAACTTCTGGGAGTGACATCCCTCAAGATCAAATCAGTCCTAATTTACATGCTTTGATTCTCGCTTGGTGTTTCAGTTCCTCTCCAAACAATCTTTCCAAGGATGGCAACTCCTCTACCTTGGGGCCAAAGGGTTGGGCCTCTTGCTCTTCCCCAGCCATTGCATGAATTTCCTAGAGGCAATAGAAATAATTTCCCTAAATTCAGAGGTGATGGGAAGGTTCATCCAGATGAGCATATTGCGGCCTTCATTGTTGCTTGTGGTGTTCTCGGAGTTGAACATGAGGATATCTCTGTTAGAATTTTTGTAGAGACATTGCAAGATAATGTTGCTGATTGGTTTTATCATCTCCCTGCTAGATCCATCACCAATTGGAACACCATGATGACCCAGTTTGAGTAGTGTTTCAAACCTGCTGAGGATGTACATGCCCTCTTGGCCCAGATTTCTCAAATCAAGAAAGAGTCACATGAGCCCATGAGGGAATTTGTGGCCAAATTCAACAGGTTGGTTAACAAGATCCCACAAAACACACGCCCTGTGGATCAGATTCAGAAATGTTTCTTCCTTAATGCCCAACTTCCTGAAGTGAGCTATGCACTTAGAAGAGATAATCTTGCCACTTTAGATGTGATCAAAGATTTTTTGTCAGTGTTGAAGATGATCTGATCATGTCTGGCAAGCTAAGGAGAGAATCATCCAAATCCAAAGCATCTCCTTCTTCCACATCTTCTCCTAGAGCTAATGCAGATCAGTTGGTACAAAAACTTGCTAATGATCTCATTGCTCTCAAGAAGTAGTTAGCCCAACATGCTCCTTATCAGGATGTTCCTAGGAAGAACTTTCAGCCCAGGAATCAGTTTCCCTCTCCTCAGACCAGATTGGCAATTGAAGGCCCACCTGTTAAAGTTCCAGTCAATGCAACATGTGAAGTGTTGGAGCCTAATGACGAGGAGGAGAATGAAATCTGTGAAGAACATGAAGAGGAAGCTGATGAAGAATTAGAAGAGTTGAGTGGATCTCATGTCCATTTTCTCACCACTAAAGGTATAGATGAAGAGGATGATTATGAAGAAAGAGTTGCAGAGATGAACAATGAATCATATGTTGTCATGACTCGTGAGCAAGCCAACAAGAAGGAGAAAGTGGTGCAGCTACTAAAAGATCTAAGGAACCTCCTACAGCCATTCCAGTGATTGCAAGGAGAGGAGCTCCTATTCCAACTTCTTCCACACCCAAGGTAGGTTCTGTTGTTCCTTCCTCCTCTGTTTCTGCTCCTAAAACTTCTTTCCCTTCAAATGATAGAGTTGATAAGTCAAAATTTTCATCTACTCCTATCAATGATGCTCCATCTACCTCTGGTTCTTTTGACATTATTGACCATCTCAAGAAAACTAAGATCCAGATCTCAGAAGCTGAATTCTACCAAACCCATCCCAAGGCCTTTGCTAAGATGGTAGACTTTGTAAATTCCAAATCCAAGCCTTCATCCCCTAGTTCTAAAGGTCTCTTTCCCACTCCTTCTCCTTCATCTCAACCAAGCCTTGTGGTAGCAGTCACTTCATCTGATGAGAAGATCAAACCATTTTATGTCACTCTCCTCATAGCTGGCCACAAACTCAGCAATTGTGTTATTGATTCTGGTGCTTCAGATAATGTGATGCCTGCTAAGGTAGCTCATGCCCTAGGCTTAACCCTAACCCACACTTTTGGTTCATGTTACTCAATGGAAAGTAGAGAAGTGCCATTGGTTAGAAGGATCAAGGATGCACAAGTAGCCTTTGTTGCTTTGCCAGAGAAGAGAGTTTTAGCCACCATTTTGGTAGCTGATATTCCCCCTTCCTATGACATGTTGCTGCTGAGTAGAAATTTTTGCAAAGATGTTGGAGGAGAAATCATGATGGATTGGTCACATGCTCTTATTCCAGTGAATGGGAAAATGAAGAAGCTACTGCCTGAGAAACAAACTGAATATATCATGCAAAAAATAGATGACCCAAAGGCACAAATACTTTATGAGGACATTGGTCATGGTAACTACATGATCATGTCACAAGATGAGGCTAACCATCCTAAGGAAGTGCTTCTTGATCCTAATGGCATTTGGATTTTGGAATTTGATGGGAGCTGCTCCTCAGCTGGTTCTAGAGTTGGTGTGGTGCTTATTTCTCTTGAAGGGAAAATTCATCCTTTCTCCTTCAAGCTCCAATTCAAAAACACAAATAATACAGCTGAGTATGAGGCTCTCATCCTCAGTTTAAGCATGGAAAAAGAGATGGGGATCAAGAATCTCCTTGCTCATGGAGATGCAGAGCTGATTGTAAAACAGGTCAGAGATCTCTTTCAAGTGAAGAATAGAAGGTTGAAACATTACAGGAATCTGGTTTGGGATTCCATTGAGTTCCTTGATGCCTTTTCCATTGAAGCCATGCCAAGGGAAAGAAACACTAGGGCTGATTCCTTGGTTTTCTCGGGGTCTCTACTGATCCCTCATCTAGATTTCTCCCAAGATAAATTCACCATTGAGATGATTCATAGGCCTAGTGTTCCTGACAATGCAAACAATTGGTAGGTCTTTAATGATGATCAACACTTGCTTTCCTTCCTTGAACTTAGAGATAATTTTGACCAGTTGTACTTTGAAGGAAGTGGAAATCTTCCTAGAGAGTGTGTGCCCCCAAATGAAGAAGATAACAAAGAAGAAATGGATCATGATGGCTGCATAAAACTGAAAGGTAATAAGATACCTAAAGGGCTGGTAAGTTTGGAAGAGTTATTTGATAAACATGATAGGTACATCAAGTCCAAAAATTCCAAAGGAGCTCAGCATAGTCTACTGAATGTGAAAAGATAAACATTGGGAGTCTTAATGAACCCATGCTGGTAAACATTGGAAAGTGTTGCACACAAGAGGAGAGGGAGAAAGTAGTGAATCTGTTGAAAAGGTATGTTGATGTTCTTGCATATTCTTATGATGATCTCAAGGCTTTTCAGCCAAAAGAGATGCAACATTTCATTCCTCTAAAACCTGGGATCAAGCCCTTCTAGAAAAAGTAGAGGCAGTATAACCCTAAAATTGCTGATACATCTTTCAAGAGATCCAAAAGTTATTGAAGGCTAAGATCATTTTCCCCATTCACCATTCAACGTGGATTGCTAATATTGTGCCTGTCAGGAAGAAGAATGGTGAGATCCATATTTGTGTTGATTTTAGGAATTTGAATCAAGCCTCTTTGAAGGATAATTATCCTCTCCCCATAATGGATCAAGTGTTGCAGGCTGTTACAGGTTCAGAAATGTTGTCCATGCTTGATGGATTCTCAGGATATAATCAAGTAGAAGTAAGTGCTACAGATCAGCATAAGACTACCTTTACCACTCCTTGGGGCACCTTTTCTTACAGGAGAATTCCTTTTGGCCTCATCAATGTTGGTGCCACCTTTCAGAGGGAAATGGACCTAGCCTTTGGTAGTCTCAAGGGAAAATGCATAGTTGTATACCTTGATGATCTGACTGTGTTTTCAAAAACTAGAGCTGATCATTTCCAACACCTTGAAACTGTCCTCCAAAAGTGTAGAGAGCATGGCATCTCCTTGAATCCCAAGAAATATGTCTTTTGTGTCACCGAGGGAAAATTATTGGGACACATTGTCTCCAAGGAGGGAATCAAGATTGATCCAGAAAGAGTCCAGGTAATTCAGCAGATCCCTCTCCCCACAAGCAAGAAGGGTGTGCACTCTTTCTTTGGCAAGATCAACTTCTTAAGAAGATTCATACCTGATTTTTCTGAACTTACTTTGAACATAGCCCACATGATGAAAGGGAAGTAGAATTTTGGTTGGTCCTCTGAAGGAAAGGTTGCATTTGAAGACATCAAGAGAGCTATAGCAAAGACTCCAATCTTGGCATGCCCTGATTATAGCAAAGACTTCATTATCTATTGCTATGCTACTGAAAGTACTCTAGCTGTTGTGTTAACCCAGGAGAATGTTGAAGGTCATGAACTCCCCATAGCATTCATGAGTTATATTTTGAAATCCCATGAGCTGAAGTACACCATGATGGAGAAACATGCTTTTGTAGTGGTCAAAGTTGTGAAGCAGTTTCATTTTTACATCCTCAACTCTCATTCTATTGTGCTTGTGCCTGATACAACTATTAAATCCATTCTTACACAACAAGAATTTGGAACCAAGAGAGGTAATTGGGTAGCCAAAGTTTAGGAGTATGATCTTGACATCAAACCCACCAAGCTAGTTTGAGGAAAGGGCTTATGTGAACTCATTGCTGAAGGAGCTGATGCCAAATTGTCCAAGGAGGAAGTTGATATCCCTGTTGTTCTTTTCCTCAGCTCAACTGATGAATGGTATGCTGGCATTGCACACTTTCTTACTTATGGAGAATTTCCATCCCATTTGAGTGCCAAGGATAAGAGAGCCATCAAATTAAGGTCTGTGCAATATGTGTTGTGGGAAAATGCATTGTTCAAACGAGGCATAGATGGAAGGTTTTTGAAATGTGTTGACAAAGAGTAGCAAAAGAAATTGTTCTCAGCCTTTCATGACCAGGCCTGTGGAGGTCATTTCTCTTCTACTGTCACAACCCACAAAATCCTCTGTGCTGGATATTATTGGCCTACCTTGTTCAAAGATGCATCAAAGTGGGTAGGAAAGTGTGAAGCATGTCAAACCTTTGTTGGAAGACCCAAATTGGTTGCTTTACCTCTCAAACTAGTGGTGATTGAGGAACCTTTTCAACAATGGGGTTTGGACTTCATTGGGACACTCAATCCACCTTCAAGTGTAGGGCATACTCATGTTTTGACTGCCACTGATTATTTCACCAAGTGGGTGGAAGCCATTCCAGTTAAAAGTACTACTTCTGAAGTAGTATGTAACTTCATCAAGGAGCACATCTTAATAAGGTTTGGGATACCAAACAAGATTGTCACTGACAATGCTTCCAATTTTTCTTCTACTGAGATGATGGATTTCTACTATGGCTATGGCATTTCCCTTGCCCACTCTTCAGATTACTATCCCCAAGGGAATGGGCAAGCAGAATCAACTAACAAGAACTTGGTCACCATTGTTCGGAAGCTTGTTAATGACTCTCAGAGGAATTGGCATAAGAAACTATATGATGCTTTATGGGCAAATAGGATTACACCTAAGAGAGCCATTGGAATGTCTCCTTTTCAAGTGGTATATGGAGTTGAAGCTTAGCTACCAGTGACATTGGAACTGCCAGCCTTACATTTGATGAAGGCCATTGAGGATGCCAGCTTTACCAATTCATTGGACAAAAGAATTATGTACCTCCAGAAGTTGAATGAAGACAAATTGCAAGTGGTTGACAGAATATCAACTCATCAACTCAAGGTAAAAGCTTTGTTTGACAAAAAGGCTAAACCCAGAACTTTTCAAGTGGGAGACAGTGTTCTTCTTTGGGACAAAAGGCATGAACCTCGAGGCAGCCATGGTAAATTTGATTCCCTTTGGCTTGGTCCTTTTAAAATTAGACATTTTTCTAGTGAGAACTCTTTTTACCTAGATTACATGGATGGTTCTCCTCTCCCACTTCCTTATAGTGGGAAATTTTTGAAGTTGTTCAAAACCTAGGAGTTTTGGCAGTCCCTCTGTACATTTTGTATAGCATTTTGTTTCTAGTTTTTCTTGTTTTTCTTGTTTCCTTATGTGCGTTGTCTTTTGTGTTGATATTGACTTTTTGACTCCATTGCCCAATGGATAAGGCACTGATCTGTTCATCCCCATAATTCTCTATGGTTCTTGATTTTACATCTTTCCTCTGCCAAATCATCCCCAGAAGGAGCCAGTCTGTTGTCCCCTCAATTTCCCCCTTTTTTGAAATCCAATTTCATGAAAATTGAAGTCTTTCCATGGAGGAATTCGTGTTTCGAGCCCCTCAAGTGCTCGTTTTGATCCCCCACAACATTTTATGCATTTCCTCAGTCTGCGGCCATTATAACATTCTATCTATTTCTCATGGATGGGAGGGGGTTTATGATCTTCTTTTATGCATTTGAAGGACAAAAACTTGCATTCTTCCCATATTAACTTTGTGCAGAAAGAAAATCTTCATCGGGTGCAAAAATGGTGTTTTCCCGTTCTCTGCAATTTTCTATGTCCTTTTCCCCATCAAATTATTTCTCAGAAGGTGAAGCTACATGTTTGATTCTCATTAGATGCAGTCAGATGGGTTCCTTTTTGAACTTATCACTTTTGGTGATTTTGGAAAAAATGTCAGATTTTCCCCGCATCCCCGCGGGTCCCTGATTGGCTGGAGCAGTTTTGGCAGAAGTTCAGGGTGATGGATCCATTTTATTCTCTAAGGCATTATGGCGAAAGGGAAAAAATTTCTAAAATGACTGGAAACCCCACTCACACAAGGACACGTGGCCATTTTTCATATATGCACTTTGGCGGACCGGCGGAGGACTTTAGGAATTTTAGCTTTGTTTCCAGGGTGAAAAGTTATAAAATGACCCATGACCCCACTCATGCGAAGGGATAAATTCTGAGTTAAAGCCCAAGTGAATCAGAAAGGGACACGTGGCCTACATTGAAAAGTCAATGGCAGAGGCATGGAATTTCAGGGGAAAGGTTGGAATTTTCCCCTTTTCAAAATAGATAAAGTATAAAAGTGAAGCACATCCCCGCAACCAATCAGGTGATGCCATGTGTTGAAGAATGAAATCAGGATAGCAGGCCGGTTGAGGAAAATGAGAATTTGAGCCGTGACCCCATTTCCAATCAGAGTATGCCACATGTTCATGTTAAAAAAATGACAATGGGCCGGTGGAAAAAAATGAGAAGTTGAGCCATAACCCCATTTCCAATCAGGGTGTGCCATGTGTCTGACCTTTGGTGGGGATGCAGAGGGGCAGAGAAAAATGAGAAATTGCATTTTTTCTCCCAAATGTCTTAAAACAAGGATTTTCCCCCAGGTCTATTGTTGCTTGGAGCTTGCCACGTGTAGGGTCCAATTTCAAAGCTATGACAAAGGGAAAGAGTGGCCAAAACACTCATCTGGTTTTTGACGCCATTAACGAACCAGAGCTCCAAAGAATACAAATGTGAACCATTCTTCATTCTTCTCTCTCTGTTTCCTTGTCGTTTATTCATGAGATGCATTTTTGGTTTGTTGTGGAGCCAAATCGATAAGTTTAAAGAGATGTAAAGTTTGATTATCAGAAAACAGAGTTTATTGGGCATACACAATAAAAAAGGGGGAAAACTTACCAGTAAGCACTTGAGTGCTATGAAAGTGGTTAAAAGGTGGAAATGGTAGGACCACATGAAGAAGAAAATCATGAGATGCCCCCTGCTAAAGTAATCATGCTCGAACTGATGAAATATTCACCTTTTTGAACCTCTGGTTTTCATGAGTGTGTTTGTTTCATGTCACTTTCCAAAAAATGGATCTACAACAAACATTATTCCTTTTGGATATTATTTTCTTGGGGACAAAGTATGGATGTACACAAATTGTTATAAGAACATGTTTTGGCCATGGAAAAAGGGGATTCTGGTTTTCTGGGAACATTGTAAATTTGGAAGTAATTCAATACAAAAGATTTCTTTCTCATTTCCTCTGTTATATATATCTCTCTATCCTTGCTCGATTCAATGGATCATTTGTCTTTGCATTCAAAATAAACTTTGTGTTCTTGTCTGTGTAATCTTTAGAACTTTGTGTCTGTAGATTCACATTGGTGATGAAGTGATTGATATTTTTCCTATATTTTCTTGGTTCAATGTGAGTAAGGATATATTCTGCTACCTATATCTCCTGAAAAAATTTGTTTTTTTCTTCCTTCTTCATCTCTCTACTCTTCCAATCCTTCATATTGATAATATTTTAAGTATGAAAACATTCCAGAATATCAGGGTCCAAACATTGAGAGTTGTATATTTGTACATTTGTTTTTCCTACTTTCAATAAGGGAACCTCTCCCATTAAAGAGGAGGGACACGTTTGTCCCCTGACTATGGTTTCTAGCCATGTTCCATTCTGAAACCCAACAGTAGTGTATATTGATGTTGGGAAGATGATACTATTGTAGACACCAAATTTGGGTCACACTCCACTTGGTCCCCTTCACATAATTAACGTAACACATTTAACTAATCATGACTCCTTTACCCCATATTAATATTCATCCTCATATTATAAATTAATTTAATTAAGTTAATTTCATTCTCAAACCTCTACCTCATCATGACACATCATCCTGGACCAATTCTAGGGGCATTTAACTCATAGTAACCAAGTCATCACTCTTAGCATCAAGTCATCACTCTTAGCATCAAGTCATCACTCCTAGTGCTAAGTCACTACTTGACCTAACTAGCTAAGAATTATTCCTAAACCTAACTAGAATTCTTCTAGGATCTTCTTGCCTTCTCTCACTTGAAATCTACTTCCCTAAGCGAACCTAACAATTAGAATCATGCCAAAAATAGTAAAGATCAAGATATTTTTGGTAACTTATACTATTTCACCCTAACTGACGCTAGTTTATCCTCGATTAACGTCGGTCACCTAAACCACCATCGGTTCCTTTATATATAATTTTACAACCCTTTACCCAAGTTGGTCATTCATTTATTGGAGCCTTATTTCATTCAAGAACGAAACTTCAATCCCTCCTACATCCAGACAATGAACACACACAACCACAGTGCAAGAAAAAAAACCAGTTCTCCTTCCAAAGCATTAGAATACTCACGGGAGCACATAGGTTGTACTGCCATGGCACTGGACTCAAACACCTCTTCTTCGATCAACCATCAACCATCTCAACTCATAGGATCTACAAAAATACCAAGTAAGTACTGTGATTTTAATCATTCATTCTTATCCCATTGTATATCTCTTGCTTCATTTAGTATTTTATTTTTTCTGGTACCCGTACATCATCTTCTTCCCACTAACCCACTATTCAACCACCCCAAGAATTTTCACCCTTATAAACCTCCTTCTTAGTGTTCTTGAGTCTTCTCATCCATATTACGACCCAAACCACACTACCCTCACTCTTTGTGCAATCACAAAGAGCCTAAAACCCATTTTTAATAATTCATTACCTATTTCCCCTACTAACGTTGCTTCCCTAAATGTCGTTGGTTTAGTCCCCATACCAGCATTAGTCACCAAACCGATATTCGTCATTGTGTGATTTTATATTCTCAGACCAACAAGTTTCCCACTCACCCAAAACCAACCCAGACCTCAACCAATCAGCCCCAGACCCTTACCAGACCTTTGACAAACCTGTCTAACCTGAAATAACCCCTGTTCTAATTAGATGCAATGTTATTTTGATCTCTATCATAAAATCTAGTGTATTATGTGTATGAGAAAACTAAATCGTTACATTGCAATAGGAAATATTTATTTCAGTTGCTTATTCACATTAAATTGTTATTAAACAATGGATTGACAACCTCTCTAGGAAGCACCATGCTTCCTAGATCCAACATATGCTAGGGAGTCCACTGTCATATGCTATTTAATACTCTTTTATGGTCTTGGCTTTCATCTACAAGTAGTCTTTCCCATACAATTAGCTTGGATAACGTCAATAATGCGCACATTCTACCTTCCACCTTTGCCTCACAGGTATTCCTCCTTAACCGTTTACCTTCTATTTGATTCGTCCTAGAAAGTGTAAAACTTACTGGTGAAACAACTATTAAGACCAACTGATGATAATTTACTTATATGGATGGGAAAGGAATAACTAAAAATAATATAGGATGTTCACACAAACACTCAAAAGATAATGGTACACTGGTGGGAACTCACATGAAAAGGAAATACATAAAAATAAAGGTACCGGGAATGATTAAAGAAAATCAATGGTGGCAAAAATCAAAGGACACATCAGATATTGATATAGACAACATCATCTAGGCATGGAGTCCAAATAAAATATGGAAAGGAGATTAAATTAAAATACAAAATTGGGGTCATGAAGCTATCTAGCAATACCTTACACAAATTCGAGAACTATATGTAATACCCTTGTGAGGGATCAATGCTTATGTAATTTTTAATGTAATTTTCCTAAAGGAATTGATTGCCCATAGAAATACATTTTAAAATGCATTTCTTCAAAATAACTTGTTTAACGTAATTCTTAATTCTTTATTGTTCTTTATGAGTTACAGAATGAAAAGCATAAAATTAGTTGACTTTATCACATGTAACTTGCATATCTGTAATATCACTGTCAGTTTTTATATAGATTTACATAAAAAATATATCAATATATAATATACATAAAATACTAAATAAATATAAATTTGAAGTATTTAAATAACTACTATTTTGTACTTTTAAAAGGGAAATATCGTAAAATTACCATCATCTAAAAATTGTTTGACAAGCATAGTTGGCTGTCACATTTAACCCCTGGGTTGTTGTAACTTTATGGTGCCAAGGCTTATGAAACTTAGTGGTTGTTAGACTTGTGTAGCTTAGTGGTGGGTAGGCTTATGAAACTTGCTACCGGTAGGCTAGTGTAACTTTCCAGATGCTAAGAATATTTCACCTAGATGAATATACTCTTGTGTAAATTAGCAGGCACTAGGCTTATGTAAGTTAACAACCTATACACTTATGTAATATAACGACGAATAGGATTATATAAGTTGACAACCTATACACTTATGTAAGATAAAGATTGTCAGGGTTATTTTCCTTTTATGTAAATTAGAGGCTGCAAGACTTATATAGCTTAGTGTCCGCAAGGATAATGTAACTTAATGTCTGCAAGGTAGATGTAACTTTGATGCCGCTAGGCTTATGTACGATAGCGACCATGAGGCTTATGTGGGGGGATAAAAAAATTAAAAAATAGATATCCTAAAATAGCGATACTAAAATCCAAAATTAGGGATTTAGAAATTGGATTACAATAGTGGAGAAATTGGAATCCAATAATAACATTATTGGAATCTAGTAATAGTGAAGTTGGAGTCCAATAATAGGAAAATTGGAATCCAATAATAATGAGATTGGAATCCAATAATACTAAAATTGGAACTATAATAATTCCAATAATGAAAATATTGGAATTCAATATTTCTACTAATGGAATCCAATAATAGTAATAATGAAATCTAGTATAGAAAAAAATGGAATCCAATATATGCAAAAACGGAGATGGATTTCCAATACTTGAAATACTCGAGTCTAGATTTAGTAGAATATGTCAAGATGTAATGAAATAAGAATTCTTAGCTAAAAGAATGTGATCATCTACAAAATCTAGACAAGCCACATGGAATGCTCAGAGATGCTCTTGTGGGTCACCATGCCCATTAAAAATGGGAAGCATGGGGGTGATAAAATTAGGAGGAATAAAGTATATGGAAACAGAGGGTACGAATGGAGTGTGAATTAATAAAGTGGAATCCAAATATGGAGACGAAAAAGAAGTAGCATGTTGTAGTTGTTGGATTTTTGCTTAGTAGTCTTGATCAAGAGGATAAATATTGAGTGCCAACAGAGGAAACTTGTCATGTGTGAGAAACAAGAGGTGAAATACATTGATTGGTGGGAGTAGAAACAACAGATGTAGATGGGAGAGTGGGAAAAGGTGGTTGAGTGGTAATGTAAGTGTGGATGGAAGATGTTGGAGCTCAAACTTGTACCCATATCAGATTACAAGAATCTGAGGTTTGAGATAACATGGGACTGTCTCTAAGTTGTGGGACTCAAACTAAGATAGACCTCCAGAGAATTTTGGCTTCCTCTACCTATTCCTAATGCTAAAATACTCCTAGGAATTGAAATACAACTATCTAACCCTAATCTAACTTTCCAAGGGGCCGGGATGAGAAGGAGATGAGATGCATAAAACATGAATTCTAATCTATAGAGGCTATAACACCAAAAAATAAGGGAATGTATACATTCTGATAAAAGGAAAGGAAAGGAAGTGATAATGAAGAGGATCGAATATTAAATATAGATCAAAATCATTCCCAGAATCTACTTTCACAATGCACAATAGATAGAGACTTAGAAAATGATAGATACAACACATATGCAAATGCAAGAAAGGAAATGAATGCAATAAAAGGAACAAGGGCGGAATAAGCCACAAGATCAGATTTTATTTCCTGAGATCTTGCACAAACTATTAAAATTGTGAGAGGAAGATGTAAGTATTTTATAAATCCAAATTCAAGGCATGCAACCCTTAAGAAATACACATATCGCAAGAGAAAAGCCTTTTGTTACAAGATTCCCAAAATTCTAAAAGTATCCAAACTTAACAATGTGCATTGCACTAGAAAATATATAAAATCGTGAAATGGGGACAAAATAAATTAGGGGGAGATTCAAATTTCTCAACCAATCCCAACCATATTCATTAATTTCTCTTAGGGAATAGGGTACCACTTAGTTTATCCACTGATACACACCTTCTTCAAATGAGTGCCCATACCATATTTAATGTTAGTGGTTGTGCCGCATGAAGCTATAGTTTTATGTTCTGGAGAAGTTTCCTTCACTTCCACCACCTACCAACATTTATTTCATGAAATATGATTTCCTTCACATGGAGAAGGGAAAAATATTCAAATAAAATCAGATTTGATATCCTTTGCTCAATATAGAAATTTGAAAAAATTATTGTTTTCTTTTGTATGTAGATTTTGATATCCATGGATCATTTCTTTGTATCTCGGCATCTAGGTCTAGTGTAGCCTTTGAAAACCTTTCGTGACTTGCCTAAATGACAAAATTAGTTGTCTTGTTACCTGTGGCCCACCTTGTACTGCTACCTCAGTCCACAACACTGTCTATAGTAGCGTAGTTTTGAAAATCTAACCGCGGAGCCATTTATTCGTTTTGCAGAAATTTCCATTTGCCGCGATTTTGCTTTTCAATCCGCTAGATGCTAAAAGCTTTCGTGTTTTTTCAAATTTGTCTCTAGATATCCACCAAGTCTAACATTTGTACAAGTTGCTCGATATTTTAAGGGATGTAAAATTGGGAAATATTTTTGGCAACTCACAGGGTTCATATACCTGCTAGACAGATTATTAGTAGCCTTAAACATCCATTATGCACAGAGTCAGCTGATTGATTTAGTTGCTCTATGTTTGAATCCTTCACGTGATGAAAAATGATCATTGAAACCTTTAAATTCATTAAAATTAGCATCCTCTGAAAACATGGAACCTATGCAATGAGCTCTCAAGAAACAAAACATGTGAAAAGTACTTAGGGAAAAGAAACCTAAACTACTAACAGGACAATGTGTTGAAGGCACTTGGAGGAATTAGAAACCCTATCTACTATATACAAGATGCATGAAACCTCAATGAGAAGGTTTGAGATAAATCCCATTAACAAGGATTTGCAATGCTTTCCCTTCAAGATCAGATAACTCAAAAGAATTAGCCACCTTGCAAGCAGTAATGATGTATAGTCTACTCCAAATAATATCAAATTTGGAGTGTATTCCTGGTTTACCTTGATCCACATCCCATTTTAAGACTAAATCTCTAAATTTGAATGTCTGAGGCCTATATTTTTATCAAACCATTGTTTGGTTGAATTGTGATGTTTCTCCATCCTTAATAGGACGACATTTCTATTTTCTTCAAGTTCCACGAGTTCCTTCATTCTGATTTCTCTTTGATCCGTGCCTTCAAATTCTAGCTGGTGAGCTAATTTAAGTGAAGGCAATTAAAGTGACAAAGGAAGTATAGCTTCTTTTCCATATACCAATTTATAGGGAGAGGTTCCAATGGCCTTTTTTGTTGTTATCCTATCCACACAAAGAGCATTTTTCAATTTTGTATGCCACTGATTTTGATTTATGTCCATGGTTCTCTTCATGATTCTAATCATATTTTTGTTAGTATATTCCACCTATCCATTTCCTTGGGGGTAATAATTGGAGAAATTATTAAGATAAATCCAAAGTTAAAGAGCCCAATCATATATTTTTGCACCCAAGAAATTCTTCGCATTTTCATAAATAATGGTTTGGGTTACACCAAACCTTGTAATAATTTCTTCAAGAAATTCCAAGATGGCTGATTTAGTGGCTTCCTTCAATGGTGTGGCTTCAGTTCATCTGGTGAAGTAATCTATTGTTGTGAGAACCCATTTGTGACTAGTGTTGGATGGAGCATTGATCATACCAATGAACTCAAGACCCCATTGTGTAAATGGCTGATCTTCCTGGATTGGATGAAGTGGTAGGGATGCCAATCTTTTCTTTCTAGTGAAGAGTGCACACTCTTTATATTTCTTCACCCACTTGTGAGAATCCATGAACAATGTAGGCCATAAACATCCTACTTTTATGATCTTCATGGTTGTGGCTCTAGCAGAGAAATGTCTCTCAGAAAAACCATCATGAAATTTGGTTAAAACCCTGTCACATTACTCGTGTTCAATGCATCTGAGTAGCATGCCATCAATGTTTCTTTTAAATTGTATGCCATCAATTGACACATATGGAAAAGACTGAAACCTTAGATGTCTCCTTTTTTATTTACTAAGACCATGTAGATATATACCAGAAGAGATAAATGTTATCATCATCCTCATTTAGCTATCCGCAACTATGTCTTCATTCTTTTCATGTTCCATGCAGATTTCCTCTTCTAGGAATAAAATAGTTTTTGGATCATTCTGCGCATCCTCAGCTAGTTTTTTGTAGAAAGCATAGCCTCTTACCAATTGTGGCCTTAATGGTCACATAATATTCCATTATTTTAGTCACCCATCTAACTCATTTCTCACTAATCTCTGCTCCCATAATGAAATCTCTAACACTGTGTTGTGATACCAAAACCTTGATGTAACTAGCTATAATCATACCTTTAAATTTATTCAAGGCGTGCATGATGGAAAACACTTACTTCTCAATATGTTTGTACCTAAGCTCAAAATAATTCAAAGTTTTGCTGAAAAAGGCTACTGGTTGCTCCAAGCCTTGATCATTTGGTTGGGTTAAAACTGTGACAATGCAAGAATCAACTCCATTAGTATATAAGATAAAAGCTTTAGAATAATCTAGATTAACCAACATAGGATCCTAGGCTATTTCTTGCTTGATTTTATCAAAGTTTTCCTTCCCCTCTATGGTCCACATAAAAGTTGAATCCTTTTTTAGCATAAGTTTGAGTGGCTTTACCAAACTCGCAAAGCCAGGTATGAAGCACCTGAAAAAGTTAACCTTTCCAAGAAAATATTGTAAAGATTTCTTGTGAGATGGCAAGGAAAGAGCAAGGATGGAAGAGACTCTTTCTGGATCAATGAAAATGCCTTATTTAGAAACAACATGCCCCAAAAGCTTACCTTTAGGGACTGCAAAATTATATTTCTTGGGGTTAAGAGATACCCCAAATTCCCTGCATCTTTCAAATACCTTCTTGAGATGACTAGTATGATCTTGGTTATGCTTTGAGAAGATAGTGATATCATCAAGATACAAAAGGATAAATTGATTAATATATCTTTTGAAGAAAATATTCATTGCTATTCGGAAGGTAACACTTACATTTGATAAGCCAAAAAGCATATTCTGATATACATATGTTCCCCATTTAGTAGCGAATGCGGTCTTGTACTGATCCTATTTTTCACTTTGATTTGGTTGAAGCCCAAATATCCATCAAGCATTGAAAATCTCTCAGACCCAGTCACTATCTTTAGAATTTTCTCCATTGAAGGAAAAGGATAATGATCATTGAGTGAGGTCTTATTTAGGTCCCTAAAGTCAATGTAGAGCTTGATTTCACCATTATTCTTCCTGATTGGAACTAAATTTAGCACCCAAGTAGAATATTTAATGGGAAAAATAATTTTAGCCTAAATGAGTTTAGACAGCTCTTTTCTCATGAGGGGCTCTATCTTGGGGCTTACCGACCTTTGCTTTTTCCTAACTGGTTTGATATCAGGATCAAGGTCAATAGAATGTTGGTCTATATTTGGGTTAAAATCTTTTAAATATTCATATCTCCATGAGAATACATCATTGAAATTTTGACACAAAGCAAAAAAATTGTTCTTTTCATGTTCATCACATACCTTTCTAAGAATTTTTTTTTCTTGGGTCAACTTCAATAGAGTGACAGTCTCCTTGTTTTTCCACCATGCTCTTTTATATACCTTTGAATTCATCATCTGGACTGAAAATATTTTCTAGAGTAACCAATCCTTTTGGAAATTTATTTGTTTTGAGCTAAATAATCTAGTCACCATAGATATCCTACAAATCAGACTACATTTTTGAAGAGAATTCAGTCTCATTCTGTATGAATTAGACAATTTTCTCATATCTATCAAATATTTTCTAGCTGGTTACATTATCAGGTATGGATGGCCTAACAACCATCTCGATATGTTACGTTTTTATTTTAAATAAGTCTTATGTAGGTGAAAATTGAGAACCAAGATTTGTCATTTGATCTTCTTCCTTATTCAGCTTCTGTGGTATAGCCTATAAGTTGAGAGCATCAAAACTATCTAGTAGGTCCCAAACTCTATGTCTCTAGGCCTTCAATAGTTTTTTCTTTGTAGCGCATCTTCCTTGGACTTGGTTAATTATCATCTCGGTATCTCTAAATAGCTGTAACTCCTTGATATTTATTTTTTCTGTGATCAACAAACCATGCACTAATGCCTCATATTCTGCCACATTGTTAGAACAAGAAAATTATAGTCTATGGGAGAAGAAAAACTTATCTTCCTCTAGAGAAACCAACACAATACCCACCCTAGCTCCATTTCTTCTTCTATAACTATCAAAATACATCCTCCATAAGCCATAAACTATCTCCTTATCTTCTTTGAATACCGTGGGCATAAAAGATTCCTCTTATAGGACACAATAGGTGCCAAGACCAGTTTCATAAGCTTTAAGCTCTTCATAATATGGATCAATTTTTTTATCTCTCTCAGCCCATTCATCAAATAATAAATCAGGCATGAGAGGGGGAGTAGGTTGTTCTTTTGGACTTGAAATTTGATCCTAATGTTCTTATATAAAATAGTTTGATTGGATAGGGGAAGGTTTATATGAATCTATGTGATAGGGAAATAGGATCATCTTGAATTGTAAATTGTGTGCTATATATGGTCCTTACAAGCATGTGTGTCCAATCTGAAGACAAATAACTACCTATTTTAGTAGTAAAATCTCTAGATAGGCAAATTGAAAACACGGGAAACAAGCCTACAATTGATATATCATGGGTTATCGTGAGAATCAGGAAAGCATGGAGGGTTAACTCAAGGTATTTAAATACCCCTAGGACATTCACAATTGACCCATCAAGCTGTAAAACTCCCCTAGACAAAGGATTGTACTTAAGACCTAAGATATCAGCAATTTTCTTTGGCATGATGTTAGTACTAGCCCCTGGATCAATCATAAAGTTATGAACTAGGTGTTTACCCATAATCATAGACATGTAAAAGGGTGGGTTTTGACATTTTTACTAACTTGATCACCCTTTTCTTGACAGACATATATAGCAGCATGCGTCTTCTGCATTACTGGATCCACCAAAGGAAAATTCTTAAGAGCTTCACATAGGAGAATGCAACCCACATAGAGACATTAACATTGGTCTTATTTATTTACTCCACGATGTTGAATGATATATCTGTAGCCTTTTACATCTACGACATGCTACGTTCCTTCCTTTTTTAAGAACATTGTTTGATCATGTAGTTTAGGTGCAACAAAAACCTCTTTTCCCGCGACATGTTTTTCAAGAACTGTAGATTGTTTGATAATGTTTCCTACTTCACTCTGTGGTTTCTCATGGCTTATCTCTTCTGATTTATTCTGTTGATTTTCTTTCATCCCTCCACTGTCTTTTCCTCTTTTTGTGACACTACTGTGATCCGTGGTAGTTTCCACTTATTTTTCTAGCATTCTTTTCTTGTTCTACATGTTGTCAGCAATATTCATCTGATGTCTACCAGAGCCACTAGACATTGAGTTGAGTGCACATAAATCCTCATCTCTAAAAAACATGAGGTTTGCATCAAGTTCGGCTTGTTGGACTTCGTCTACACTGTGGTTTGGTGCTTCAATAAATGGTTTTTGCTGACTAGAAGCACCTTGAATCATATAGGCTTGGAGATGCATTTATCTTTCACAACCAATTTGGTTATAAGGTAGATTACATGGAAAGCACCACTTTTTCTCCTACCCCATATTATTTTTCACTGGAACTAAGGCTTGGCTTGTACTGGGGTCAAGAAGTACCTACAGAGGAGGAATTGTTGCCAACAGAAAAGGACCAATTTGATTTTTCCATATGTTATTTTGTTGGTTTTGTGCATATCTTTGATTAGGTTGTTAGTTTTTATAAGTCTGATATCCCTTATTTGAATGTTTCCATTGATTTTGATAATTTCAATATGATTGGGCTTGCTATTTTTCTAGGGATATAACTTTGTTTGTTAAGCTTCTAATCAGAGTACTCATTTCTTCATCCTCTTTTTGTTTTGTAGGGTTTTGTGATGTGGAAGCTATAGGTTTCAGATTTGGAATGGGAATAGAAGCAATGGAGGTTTGTGCAGCTTGTGTAAATTTAGGGGATAATGGCATATGTTTCCTAGGAGCTAATTTTCTATCTTGAATTAAAAAATTCTCAACCCTAATGGCCAATGCATAAGTTGCTAGTAAAGTTACACCTCCCATAGATTGCACCGTAAAAGATATATCATAGTTAAGAGCTTCCAAAAATCAAAGAAATGCACCTTCAGCTATAGGGCTGACAAGGACTGGAATTCTATCCCAAGTTCTCTGAAATCTAAAGTTGAAATCTTTCATTTGTTCATTAGAATCTCTCTTGATTGTGGTTAACTATTCCAAAAGAGACAAGTTATTAGCTCTTTCCCTAAATTGATTATAAAAGGCTATGCACGACTCATTCCAATTCTTGATTGATCCAGCAATTAAGCTTCTAAACCATTACAGAGCTTTTCCTTTAAGTGATGAAGCCAGAAGCTTTATTGCCTGTTGTCCTCTCAAAATTTCCCCTCTTTCAAAAGTCAAAAATTGAAATTTTTTGAGTTAACACCTTTCTATGATGTTCTAGTGAAGAGAAAAGTTGAGGAGTTAGAAAAATTTCACATGTTTTTGAGTCATTTGAGTGATTTGCGGGTCTATCAGACATTTTTGTCCCATGTGTCCCAAGTTCTTCTGGGCTCTATGTTCCCTGATCAGCCGTTTTCTCTGAAATCTATTAACTTTTGGGTCTGTCGGAACTTTTTGTTTTAAATGTTCTAAGTTCACTAGGACTCTCTGTTCCCTGATCACCCGCATCGGCCACATCGGGCCCTTCGTGTACTTTGGTCTTACTTGTCCCAAAAGCGTTTGTGCATTTTGTCCCCGCATCGGCTGAATCGTGCTTTCACGTCCCTCATGTCCCAAATGTACCAAAGGCCATCCGGGCTAATTTTTTCTACTCTTCCCGATGCTTTCCTTTTGAGTCATGCATATGAATTTAATGCGCATTTATAACCTTCTCTCTCCTAAAATGACTATTTAATGGGACTACCCTCTACGCATTTTACACACTACTTACTTGCTACCATTCGCTCATATCCTTGCAATTAAAACCATCTGCTCGTGCCCCCATTTCCCTTGCATTTTTATTGCAGATTCAAGCTGTAAGGGTTGTTTCTCTGTACAGTGTCAGTATGAAGATCAAGTTTCAAGGTTAGGAGCATGTTTCACCGCTCGAGTCTTTTGTTCCTGATATCGGGGATAGTGAGGTTCACCACCTAGATTTTGGTGATTTCTGGAGTAGGTTGACTAACCCAAATCCCTCTCCCATGGCGCAAATGATCAATGACAGTGGCCTTGCATTTGCTGTGGGTTTCCCGATCTCTGTATAGTGTGCTGACACTATACTCACTTGCAGAGCTCACTTCAACCCTGACACGAGTGAATTGACCAATGTGCACAGGGAGCTAATTGCCAAACTAGACGTTGCTGCCATTGCCGCTGCCCTATGGATCCCCAAAATGGACAACTTCATGGTTATCTCTCAAACTCAAGCACAAACTCTCTTCAAGCAAGACATTGATAAATACAAAGCAAGGGTAGCAA
Organism: Taxus chinensis; assembly: GCA_019776745.2. NCBI lineage: Eukaryota > Viridiplantae > Streptophyta > Pinopsida > Cupressales > Taxaceae > Taxus > Taxus chinensis. The sequence continues at coordinate 764,335,991 of CM034154.1, read as the reverse complement.
ATTCGTGGTTGAAAAACCCTAAAAAAGGGGCATCTCGACTTTCTAAATCTCTGTTTAGGGTTGATTTCAATGAAGATATATCTGATTTCATCATCTTGTTGGCTCATGTCATGGGCTTACCCTCTACCAATGAGTTTCACTTTTGGATGTGCTCGCTCATCAACATCATTTGTGAAGGTACCTAGAACATCAATTGGGAAGAGATCATTTGCATGAATTTGATAGAGCAGTTGTCCAATGTGCAACAAACCAAGAAGTTCTACATGACTTCTTATCTTATGTATACCCTAGCAGCATCCCGATAATGGTTTGGTTTCACATACATTGAGGGTCAAAAGGGTGATCCCATCTATGCTTACTGCCCTTAGTTCACCCTTGAGACCAACAATCATAACTTTAGGAGGGTGAATGATGCTTTTACCATGTACATTGTGAGGCTTCTGAAAAGTGATACTGCTAGAAGATTTTTGATGAAGCCATGAACCTGATAGCAAAGTATGGAGCTTTCTTCATTCAATTCAAAAGGTTTTCATATATCAGGTTAGCTGGTTACGAGAACACTCCTCTCAAACTTCCTATATTTTGTAATGATAAGATGGCTTTGATTGAGGTATGTAGACAATTGGACAAGTTGCATAGGACCTACAGGGACAAGAAAATCTCTGGGCTGCATTTCCCCATATCCTTGGGTAACTATACATGTAAAATAGCTTTGGATGCTCAGAACATAGAAAGGGCCCTTGCTCCCATCACTGTCCACTTCTTCAGGCCCAAAACCTATTTTGATTTGAAGAAATTCATTGAGCTAAATCTCATAATCAACTATTATCATAGAGTAGATACCAAGGACTACTGGGCTGATTGCACAGATGACTTTGAAGCAAGATGAAGGCATTATGGCAGATTCTCCCTCCAGCTGATAAAGGAGCTCAACCTATATCAGATTCCTGAAGGGCTTCAAGATGACAATGCAGACCTATTGTCATATGAATATGATACTGTGATCAAGCATACTCCCTTAGAGGATCTAGACTGGTTCAAAAGGGAGAAAGATGATTTAGCTGAGATCCTAGCCCCTGTCCTGGTAAGAACCAAGGTCTGGTTTGATAGAAGGGTTTGAGAGCTGAGGAAGAATTCAGGAGAGTCTTCCTCCAAAGACACTTCAACACCGAGGAAGGAGTCACATACACCTAGCTCAGAGGTACCTGCATGAACTCCTCCCCCTTCATCAAGTAAAGAACCTTAATCCTCCACCCCTTCCTCATCTAATCAGGTATATCAGAAGAAGGTGAAGGAGGTCAAAAAGGATCCTATTGAGGAAGATCCCTTGTTAAAACATTTAGAATTACCTTCGGGGCTAGAGAACATCATTATTCTTAGTGAAAGTGAGGATAGTGAAGTGTCAGTCCCTGTAGGAGCTTCAGAAGCCATAATGGATAAAGAGAAGGAAATTCATAACACTGAGCCTCCAAGTACCATTGATTCCTCTGTCCAAGAAGCCTCATCTACTCCACTCACATCTCTACTAGAGGCAACAGTGGTAAATACTTTAAGTGCTATGAGTTCTCTTACTCTTGGTTCACTTGCTCCTCCTTCTTCTTCCTCCACTTTTGCATGGGTGCAACCTTTTGTTGACAGTAGGAAGAGGAAGTCTTCTTCTCAATTGACAGGGCCAAATTTTGATGATGTGGCAGCCTTGTTGGGCACTACTCCTTCTGCTCTTGTAAAGAGAGCTAAAAAAACTTCAAGGATAGTGACAGATGACCAAGGCCAGCAATTTCTTGAGGTAGCAAAGCCTAAAGTTGATAAGGCAGAACATGATTTACTAGCCTCTGATCTGGAACTTTCAAGGATCTCAATGGGAGAATCTACCCCTGAAAGTGAAATACATAACCTTCAGGAAACAGTAACCAGGGTTATTGGGAGAGTAGAAAAAGGCAAGCAGACTATAGAGTAGCTGGAAGAGCAAGCTCAAGTGCTTTCTAGTTTCATCAAGTCATTGCTGTCTAAGGACAAGGTTCTGGATCCTACCCCACTGGACTGCCCTTCCACCACCTGTGATTCTTAGTCAAGATGAAGTCCAGAGCATTAAATACATACACATGTATTCCATCTATGGGAGAGCTATGGAAGCCATGGTGGATGACATGATCATTGCAGGTTTGAATTTCATTGGAGAAGCCTTCAAACTCAATGAGAAGGTAACTAATCTGTAACAAAAGCTCTCCTCCGCAATTGGAACTATGGATAAAGAACTTAAACTTTGGAGCAGCTGCATAGTAGACCTTTGCCTGATGGGACAGACTGATGAAAATATATTGATGGCAAGTAAAGTTTTTGATGATGCTAAAGATAATTTGTCAAGGTCATGGGTTTTCAGCATGGAATGGAAAATAAAAGTGCTGGAGGAGGCTTTAGGAGAATTGAGGAGTAGTTGGCAGAAAGGAGAAGCCTTCAAAACTTGTGTGGTATCTACTTTTAAGGATATTCACTGTCACCTCCATGACGAGACTTCAGGTGTGCCTTTCTCCCTCCAAGAAATTAAAACTCAATTCAGGGCTTTTGTTAAGGAAAACCTGTTCAAGGAGGACTCAATTACCAAAGAGAAGATAAAGGAGATTTTCTCTCTTCAGTCTGCTATTGAGGAAGCTAATAAAGAATATCATGCACACACCGAGTTTGATAAGGAGATGGAGAAATGTCTGGGATCTTGGACCCAAGCTACTGCCAACACATCAGTCCCATGAGGCCGAGACATAGCAGAAGCATTGAAAAAGTTTAGACAATGGATCCTCAAGTCAGTGGGCCCTCCCCAACCATAAGCATTTGTTTTCCCTCCTAGCTTCTCCTTTCCTTCTTTTTCTCAATTCAGGCTTATTGTAATTAGTTGAGGGTTTTGTGTCAAGCATCCCCTTAACTAAACATTTTAGTTAAAAGAAGTAGTTACCAATTGTAACTAATTTGTAAAGTTATATAATGGGCTCTCTACGCCATTTTCAAGGGGGCTGGAACTTGGTTTATTTTTGAAAGTGTAAGGAGTAACAAAGCAATCAATACAAAAGATCTTTCTTTCCATGTCTATCTGGTCTTGTTCTTTCATTACTATCCATTGAATACTTTTGAATCATTTGTCTGTATTACTTCAAGAAGCTTTGTATTCTTGTAGATGTTATTTCTGGAACTTTGTGTCTTTGCAATAACATCTTATTGACTCAAATGCAAATGGTTTTGTTCCAAATAATTTCATTCTGGCATGCATAAGGAATTATTTTGTTATCTATAATTCTTGAGAATGCCTTTCTGCTCATTTCTGCTACTTCATTCCTCTATACTTTTGTATTGATGATCCATTCTATTTTAAAACACTTTCATGATATCCAAGTTCCCCATTAAAACTATGCACTGTACATATGTAAATAAGCTTTGTCTTTAAATAAGGGAACCTCTCCCATTAAAGAGGAGGGACTTTCTGTCCCCTGACTGTTGTTCTCTTTAAAGTCCTTTTTGATGACCAATATTTTTTGGTGACTCCGTTGGGGAATTCATTTTTCTTAACATATTCCAGTTCTATAAATGATTTCTTGATCATCCTTTGATCTGGAGACTCTACATTTTACTCATGGAAGGAGGGCCCTTAGTATTGAAGATTCTCAGTTTCAGCTTTTGGAACAGCAAGGTTTTCCTTTTCCTTCAACAGGAAGGAATAGAAGAGCTCATTCAACAAGCACTCCTCCTGTTGAAGATAGAACCCCTATAGGTGGTATCCCTCCAGAGCAACTCAGCCCTAATCTCCGTGCTTTGATTCTTGCTGGTGTTTTGGTTCCCCTTCAAGCTATCTTTCCAAGGATGGAAGCACCATTACCTTGGGGCCATCGTGTTGGGCCTCTTGCCCTTCCTCAGCCTTTGCATGAGTTACCCAGAGGTAATAGGAAGAACTTCCCCAAGTTCAGAGGTGATGGCAAGGTACATCCTGATGAACATATCGCAACCTTCATAGTTACATGTGGAGTTCTTGGAGTTGAACATGAAGATGTCTCTGTGAGGCTTTTTGTAGAGACTTTACAAGATAATGCAGTAGATTGGTTATATCACCTTCCAGCTGGGGCCATTACCAGTTGGACCATGATGAGAACAAGATTTGAGAACTGTTTCAAACCTGTAGAGGATGTACATGCTTTGTTGGCCCATATTTCTCAAATAAAAAAGGAATCACAAGAACCCATGAGGGAATTTGTGGCTAGATTCAACAAGTTGATTAACAAAATCCCACCAGACACTCAACCTGTAGATCAAATTCAAAAATGTTTCTTCCTGAATGCTCAATTACCTTGAAGTTAGCTACGCATTGAGAAGAGCCAATCTCACAACATTGGCCAAGGATCAAACTCTTACTGTTAGTGTCGAAGATGATTTGATTATGTCTGGGAAGTTGAAAAGAGACCCTTCTAAATCTAGGTCTTCTTCTTCCTCCTCTTCCACTCCTGGGCCTAATACTGATCCATTAGTACAAAATCTTGCAAATGACCTCATTGCCATCAAGAAACAATTGGCTCAACACGCCCCCTATGCAGATGTTCCAAGGAGGAACTTTTAGCCTAGAAATCATTTGCCTGCTTCTCAGACAAGGCTAGCACTTGAGGGGCCACCCATCAAGGTTCCTGTTAATGCAACCTGTGAGGTTGAGGAACCTGAGGATGAAGAGGTTAATGAAGATTGTGAAGAACTTGAAGAAGAAGTTGATGGAGAGATGGAGGAACTTGAGGGATCTCGAGTTAATTTCTTCACTACTGAAGGTGTTGATGAAGAAGATGATTATGATGAAGTGGTAGCAGATATGAATAGTGAATCATACACTGTCATGACTCAAGAGTAGACAAATAAAAGGGAGAAAGTGATGTAGCCCACTAAAAGATCCAAGGAGCATCCCACGACTATCCCTGTTATTGTAAAAAGAGGATCTCCTATCCCCACTACGTCCACACAAAAGGTGAGTTCTGCCAATTCTACTTTTCCTAATTCTACTACTAAAATTTCTTCTTCTACAACTCCTAAATCTGACAAACCTAAGATTCCTAGTGATGATAGCCCGTCCACCTCTGGATCTTTCGATATCATTGATCACCTCAAAAAAGACAAAGGTTCAAATTTCAGAGGCTGAGTATTATCAAACCCATCCTAAAGATTTTGCCAAAATGGTTCACTTTGTCAACTCTCAATCCAAAGCTTCCTCTAAAGGCCTTTTACCTACTCCATCCTCCGCACCCCAACCCAATCTGGTAGCTGCCGTCACCTCACCTAATGAGAAGATCAAACCATTTTATGTGACCCTTCTTATAGCAAGCCATAAACTCAGCAACTATGTCATAGATTTAGGAGCATCAGATAACGTAATTCTTGCTAAAGTAGCCCATGCTTTGGGTCTAACTCTCACATGCACTTATGGGTCTTGTTATTCCATGGAGAGTAAGGAAGTGCCCCTAGTTGGAAGAATTAAATATGCACAAGTAGCTTTCACTACTTTACCTGAGAAAAAGGTCTTGGCTACTATCCTAGTAGCGTATATTCATCCTTCATATGGTATGTTATTAAGCAGGAACTTCTGTAAGGATGTAGGAGGAGAAATTCAAATGGATTGTTCACATGCCCTTATACCAGTTAATGGAAAAATGAAGAAGCTATTGCCTGAAAAGAAATCTGAGTATATTGTACAAAAGACAGATGATCCCAAAGCACAAAATAATTTATGAGGATATTGGGCATGGTAATTATATGATTATGTCTCCAGAGGAAACTCATCTTCCCAAAGGAGTACTTCATGATGCTAAAGGGGTTTGGAATTTAGAATTTAATGGAAGTTGTTCCTTGGCTGGTTCTGGAGCTAGCGTAGTGTTGATGTCTCCTGAGGGAAAAGTTCATCCTTTTTCATTCAAACTACAATTTGAAAATACTAATAATATAGAAAAGTATGAAGCTCTCATTCTTGGGCTTAATATGGCAAAAGAAAAAGGTGTGAAGAATCTTCTAGCTCACGGAGATGTAGAACTAGTTGTTAAACAAGTTAGAAACCTTTTTTAGGTAAAGAATAAAAGGTTGAAGCATTACAGGAATCATGTTTGGGATTCTATTGAATTTCTTGACACTTTTTCCATTGAAGCAGTGCCTAGGGAAAAGAACACCAGGGCTGATTCACTAGCTGTCTTAGGATCGTTGCTAATACCTCATCCTTACTTTTCTCAAGATAGGTTTACCATTGAGATGATCCATAGGCCTAGTGTACCTGATAACGCAAGTAACTGGCAAGTTTTCAATGATGATCAACATTTTATTTCTTTCTTAGATCTCAGGGATAACTTTGAACAATTGTACTTCGAAGGAAGTGACAATTTTCCTTGTGAGAGTGTGTCTTCCAATGAAGAGGATGTCAAAGAGGAAATAGATAAAGATGGGTGCATCAAACTCAAAGGTAACAAGATTTCTAAAGGGCTAGTGATTTTAGAAGAATTTTTTGATAAACATGATAGGTATGTTAAGTTGAAAGCTTCTACTGTAGCACAACAATATGCTGAGTATGAAAAAACTAATATTGGGAGTTTTGTTGACCCCAAGTTTGTGAACATTGGAAAATGTTGTACACCAGAAGAAAAGAAGAGGGTGATAAACCTTTTAAAGAAGTATAAGGATGTTCTGGCATATTCATATGAGGATCTAAAATCCTTCTAACTAAAGGAGATGCAATATTTCATCCCTCTCAAACATGGGATTAAACCTTTCAAACAAAAGCAAAGGCAATACAATCCTAAGATATCTGACACTATTTTTCAGGAAATACAATTTTTTTTTGAAAGCCCAAATTAGTTTTCCCATTCACCATTCAACATGGATTGCCAACATTGTACCTGTCAGGAAGAAAAATGGTGAGATTCGTATCTAAGTTGACTTCATAAATTTGAATCAGGATTATTTGAAGGATAACTATCCTCTGCCCATGATGGATCAAGTCTTGCAAGCTGTTACAGGGTCTGAAATGTTGTCCATGCTTGATGGCTTCTCAGGGTATAATCAAGTAGAAGTCAATACCCCAGATTAGCACAAGACGGCCTTCACCACCCCTTGGGGTACTTTTGCTTACAAGAGGATGGCTTTTGGACTCATTAATGTCAGTGCCACTTTTCAGAGGGATATGGACTTGGATTTTGGATTCCTGAAAGGAAATGTATTATTGTATATTTAGATGATCTAACCGTATTTTCCAAAACTAGGGTAGATCATTTTCAACATTTGGAAATAGTTCTCTTGAAATGTAGAGAACATGGGATATCTTTGAATCCTAAAAAATCTATCTTTTGTGTCATAGAGGGAAAATTGTTAGGGCATGTTGTCTCTAAAGATGGCATCAAAATTGATTCGAAATGAGTTCAAGCTATTCAGCAAATTTCTCTTCCAACCAGTAAGAAGGGAGTGCATTCTTTCTTCAGTAAGATCAACTTTCTGAGAAGATTCATACCTGATTTTGCTGAGCTAACCTTGAATATCCCCCAAATGATGAAAGGGAAACAAACATTTGGCTAGTCTTCTGAAGGAAAAGAAGCCTTTAAAGGTATTAAAAAGGCTATTGCTAGAACTCCTATCCTAGCTTGTCCAGATTTTATAAGCTATTACTATGCCATAGATAAAGCCCTAGTTATTGTTTTGACTCAGAAAGATTCTAATGATCATGAACTATTAATTGCATTCACTTAACAATCATGAGTTGAAATACACAATGATGGAGAAACATGCTTTTCCAGTAGTTAAAGCTATCAAGTAGTTTCATTTTTATATTCTTAACTCTCAATCCATAGTACTTGTGCCTGACATAACTATCAAGTCTATTCTCACACAGCAAGAGTTTGGATCCAAGAGAGGGAATTGGGTGGCAAAGGTTCAAGAATATGATATTGACATCAGACCAACCAAATTAGTCTGTGGAAAAGGCTTGTGTGAACTCATCATTGAAGGAGCTGACCATGAGTTACCTAAGGATGAAGTTGATATTCCTACTGTTCTGTTTCTCATCTAAATTGATGAATGGTATGCTGATATCACACATTTTCTCACCTATGGATAATGTTCCTCTCATTTGAATTCCAAGGAGAAAAGAGCTATTAAGTTAAGATCAGCCTAGTATGTATTATGGGAGAATGCGTTGTTCAAGCGTGGGATGGATGGAAGATTTCTGAAATGCGTGGATAAGGAACAATAGAAGAAACTTCTTTTGGCTTTACATGATCTACTATCACTGCTCACAATATTCTTGGTGTAGGATACTATTGGCCTACCTTGTTCAAAGATGCATCAAAGTGGATTGAGAAATGTGAAGCTTGTTAGAACTTTGTAGGCAGACCCAAGTTGGCTGCCTTACCGCTTAATCCAGTCATGATTGAAGAGCCTTTTCAACAATGGGGTTTAGATTTTATTGGAACACTTAATCCCTCTTCAAGTGCCGGACATACCCATGTGTTGACTGCCATAGATTATTTTACTAAGTGGGTAGTAGCCATCCCAGTAAAGAGTACTACTTCTGAAGTAGTATGAAATTTTATCAAAGAGAACATCTTGGTAAGATTTAGTGTGCCAAAAAAGATTTTGACTGATAATACTTAAAAAATTTCTTCTAATGAAATCATGGATTTTTGTTATGGATATGGCATTTCCCTGGCTCACTCTTCTGATTATTATCCCCAAGGGAATGGGTAGGTAGAATTAACAAATAAAAATTTGGTGGCCATAATAAGGAAATTGGTTAATGTATCTCAGAGGAATTGACACAAGAAACTTTATGATGCTCTTTGGGAAGACATGATTACACCTAAAAGAACTATTGGGATGTCCACTTTTCAAGTGGTGTATGGCATGGAGGCTCAATTACTAGTAACAGTGGAGCTACTAGCCTTGTATTTAATGAAAGCTATTGAAGACACCAGCTTTAATGATTTTTTAGATAAAAGGATCATGTATCTTCATAAGTTGAATGAAGACAGATTGCAGGTTGCTGATAGAATATCTACTCACCAATAGAAAGTAAAATCTTTGTTTGATAAGAAGGCAAGGTCCAGGGATTTCATAGTCAGAGACATCATTTTGCTATGGGATAAAAGACATGAACCTCATGGCAGCCATGGCAAGTTTTCTTCTCTTTGGCTCGGACCTTTCAAGACTAGACACTTTGCTAGTGAGAATTCTTTCTACCTTGATTACATGGATGGTTCTTCTCTCCCACTTCCTTATAGTGGGCAGTACCTGAAATTGTTTAATTCCTAGGTAGATGGGAAGTCTTTTGTATATTCTATATAGTGTGTGTTTTCCTTCCCTTGATTTTTGGTGTGTCTTCTTTTTTTGTCTGGGGTGTTGTTTTATGTATTGGTTTTCTTTTGACTACGTGGCCCAACGAATAAGGCACTGGTATTCTTCCCCTAGTTTTCAAGGAGTTCTTGCCTTGTCTCATTCTTTGAATCCAGCCAAGTCATCCCTAGAAAGAGCCAGCTATTGTCCTCTTAAAATTTTCCCTCTTTCAAAAGTCAAACATTGAAAATTTTTCAGTTAACACCTTTCTATGATGTTCTAGTGAAGAGAAAAGTTGAGGAGTTAGAAAAATTTCATGTTTTTTGAGTTATTTGAGTGATTTACGGGTCTATCAGACATTTTTGTCCCATGTGTCCCAAGTTCTTTTGGGATTTCCATTCCCCGATCGGCAGTTTTCTCTAAAATTTGTTAACTTTCAGGTCTGTCAAAACTTTTTGTTCCAAATGTTCTAAGTTCACTAGGATTTTCTGTTCTCCGATCACCCGCATCGGGCCCTTTGTGTACTTTGGTCTTACTTGTCCCAAAAGCATTTGTGAATTTTGTCCCTGCATCGACTGAATCACGCTTTTTCATCCCTCATGTACCAAATGTACCAAAGACCATATGAATTTCACACACATTTGCAATGTCTTGGATATGGTCAACTCGAGTAGTGTGATTTTCTACAGTGACGTATGGAATATTATTTAAATCAGCTATTGGGATGGGATTCTAGGCATTTAAAGTAAGCGGAGTACTACATGTGAGGTTTACAAATGGATTCTGATGTGGCGAGTGTTGTAAATGAGCCATTGTAATGGGTCTAAGAACTCTAGTGGACTGTAAGAAAGGCCTACCAGGTGGAGGTGTAGAGAGAGTTCGATTTGGAGGAGGTAGAGATCTCTGAATTTGTCTTCCTCTTCTTTGTCTACTTGGAGATAACTGTAAATATTCAAATACACATTCTTGTCTTGTTCTAGACTGGGTTTGTATCCTTCTCATGAACTAGGAATGATTGAGCCACTGACACTACTGGAACTAGTTGATATGTCGAATGGAGTTACCAGATGTGTTTCTACAGAGACTCCAAAGGATTATAATTTTATCAAGATACACACCAAAAATTGATAAAAGTAAAAATATTGATTTCAAAGGTCCCACCAGGCCTGTCAAAACTATTAGAGCTCAAACATGCACCCATATCAAATTACAAGAATCTAAGGTTTGAGACAACATGGGATTGTCTCCAAGTTGTTAGACTCAAACTAAGACAGACCTCCGGAGAAGGCTAGCTTCCTCTACCTATTCCTAATGATAAACTACTCCTAGGAATTGAAATGCAACTATCCAACTCTACTCTAACTTTCTAAGGGACTAGGGAGAGAAGGAGATGCATAAAACTAGAATTATAATCTACAGAGGTGATAATAACATAAAATAAGGGGATTAATACATTCTGATAAGAGGAAATGGAAGGCAGTGATAATTAAAACATAGATCAAAATCATTCCCAGAATCCATTTTCACAATGCACAATAGACATAGACTCATAAAATGATACATACAACACACATGTGAATGCAAGAAAGGAAACAAATGCAATAAAAGGAACAAGGGTAGAATAAACCACAAGATTAGATTTTATTACCCGAGATCATGCATAGACTATTAGAATCACGATAGGAAGATGTAAGTATTTGTTGAATCCAAATCCAAGGCATGCAACCCTTAGGACATACATGCAACACAAAAGAAAATCCTTCTATTAAAAGATTCCCAAAATTCTAAAAGTACCCAACCTTAACAATGTGCATTGCACTACAAAATATATAAAATCGTGGAAGGGGGAGAAAATAAATTAGAGGAAAATTTAAATTTCTCAACCAATCCCAACCATCTTCATTAATTTACCTTAGGGAATAGGGCACCGCTCTGTTTATCCCTTGTTACATGCCTTCTTCAAATGAGCACCCATACCACATTTAATGGTGGTGGTTGTGCCACATGAAGCTACACTTTTGTGTGATGGAGAAGTTTCCTTCACTTCCGCCACCTATCAAAATTTATTTCATGAAATTTAATTTCCTTTGCATGGAGAAGGCCAAAATATTCAAATAAAATCATATTTACAAAATCAAATCAGATTTTATATCTTTAGCTCAACATACAAATCCATGGAAATTATTGTTTTCTTTGTTACACGGCTTTTCCGTTTAGTGTTAGGCAGATTTTGATATCCACGGATAATTTCTTTGTATCGCGGCATCTAGGTCTAGTGTGGCCTTTAAAAACCTTCTGCGGCTTTCCTAAATGACAAAACTAGCTGCCCTATTCCCCGTAACCCACCTTTTACTTCTGCCTTATTCCGCAACATTGTCTATAGTATCACAGTTTTGAAAATCTAACTGCGGAGCTATTTATTCATTCCATGACAATTTCCCTTTTCCGCAGTTTTTCTCTTTAATCCATGGGATGCTAAAAGCTTCCATGGTTCTTCAAATTTGTCTTTGGATATCCACCAAGTCTAACATTTGTACAAGTTTCTTGAATTTTGCAATGGATGCAAAATTGGGCAACAAAAACATAAGCAGTAAGTTCTACAAGATTGGTGGCCTCCTCACGAGTATCATATAAAAGCAAGTGTAGATATTGGGGATGCTCAATGATATGATCATTAAGGGATTTAAGATGGTCTTCATTAAATTTTCCATAATATTAAGCCATGGTGATGAGAGGCTAAGATCTCTAAATAATAGTGGGATTCGAAGATCAGGTTCACCAAATTGATTAATCTAAAATGTAAATAAGATCCTAATTTGATTACTATTGCAGAAGTAAATAATTGAAAAATTAAACACATCAATGATACACAAGAAAACTAAGCAATACATTATGAAACTCTAGTTACAAAGAGAGGGTAAGACGCCTTAGCTGATTCGTAGAGATTTGGAAGATTCACAAAGCTAGAAAACTAGAAAATACGAAGCATTGACCATCTCATTAGAACTCAGAATAATGTAGATTTGGAGGAGCAGGCTAGAATGGGGCACCTGGAAAGGGATAGGGGTGCCCGTAGGTGCCCTAGACATATTTCTAGGCATCTAAGTCTGCTGAAAATCTGAACAAACTTCCTATGAGGTTTCGCAATTGTTCACATTTTTTTGCCTTTAGTCACTCTGAGGTCGTACCAAGATCATTGAGGTCACTGGAAACCTACAATGAAATATGAACCTGTAAAACCCTTAAATAAACATCAAATCCTAACAAAGAAAGATGCAAAATAAGGGGTCGGAATGTCCTCAACTGTCATAATGGTGAAATTATGACTGAGTGTTGCACTATATCCCAAACCCAATATATTTATGTGTGTATGTATATAAATTGTGCCCTAGGTGGCTCTTTTACGTGTCACACTTGATATTGATAAAAGTATCTAGATGTAAAGAAATTTAATAGATGTGTGCATGGAAAAGAATGAAATTCCCTCCTATGAAGTGTATCTAGAATAACCAACCCTTAATGTCCCTTGGATAGTGCTAGATGGATGCAACCTTAGGTGTTGATAGATAATTCTTAGTGCTTGGTCCTTTAATATGATCACATAACTTTATATTTATATGATTCCCTTGCTTTTATTTTGAAATTAACCCCAAAAGGGTAACTACCAAAAAGATAAGATGCTTAAATGACTAGAAAGGACCCAAAAAGTGTGAACAAAGTACAAAGGGAACATGAGCACCCAGAGGGGATGACGGTGCCTGGCATTGGCATCTTGGTTTGGTGCTAGTTTCCTGGATGATGAATGATGAAGAGTAAAAAGGAAGAATGAGAAAGTAAGGGTGCAAGAATGAAAATGGAAATAGAAAGAAAAGAAAGGTGGCTAAAGATATGGGTTACTTAGTAATTTTCTTACTTAGGAATCATATGAATAGTAGTATGCAATAAAGACTAAATAATTACCCAAAGTGTGTGATTTTTTGTCTACACACGCCAAGAGCAATTTTTTTGGGTGATCTCTTTCCAAGAAAAAGTTTTTTGGGTGATCTCACACCAAGTGAAGAGTGTTGGGGAGAGAGGTCTAGTTTTTCTCTCCTTCCATAATGCTTCCCAATAAGCACCACTATAGATGGCACATCCTTGATTTGTAGCATGTTGTTCCTATTGTTCTTGATGTTCCTGTTATAACTCATTTTAATTGATTGAATGCATTATGTAATTAGAGGAAAGTGCATGTTACTGGAGAATTGTACTATAAACTGCTGGATATTATGTTGAGCTGAGAAATTGACTATTTTCCACTAGTACACAAGCACCTAGGGGTGGATATAAGCACCTAATGGTATTGCTTACTATTGAGCACTAGTGTCTACTATGTCTGTGATCCAAGTCTAATTTCTAACCACTCTATAACTATGTTCTTGTGATGATTTTGTACTGTGTTGTGCTATTCTTGAGCACAAAGCTACTGTAAGGGTGATTTTTTCATCCAATAGATGTCCCCCTCATTTTGGGTTTATGTGATGACTATAGGAGAATGCGGCCCAAAGGAGAGGACTTGAAATTGATATGCATATCTAAGAGTGGATACCTACAAGGGGTAGGGGATGTGAATGGTAGAAACAAAGGTACATGCAAACAAGATAGTATAGAAACAAGTGTTAGTGTATAAATTAAACTAACATATAATATAATACAATGTAAGAAACAAGTATGAAGAAAAAATGGACCATGAAAGGTGGGTTGCATATATGGGACATCACTCACAATGTCACAAGACAATTAGTGTCGAAGCGACTAGAAGTAAGCAATGGGAAGGGATGACATATGGCATATCCTGTAAATAGTAGAAAACAATAGTAAGAAAAAAGATACGGATAACCATGGTTGTATAGATCCTGCAAGGAAAATGCTATACATGAATCACCTATTAGTATGTTAGTAAGATAAGTAGTATGTCAAAGCATATATAAATCAGCAAAAAGTAAGTGATAGTAACAAGAAGTAATGAATAATGTAACAATAGAACCTATAATATGGAATTTGTGAGTAGCAAATATAGATACCCCCAGGACCCTTAATAGGACTAGTAAGGAGCAATGCCAAGCATCATGCATCATTTGATAATCTGTAAAGAACCAACATTTACCTTAAGATACCAAGTAAATGTTCATGTGTATATAGAAAAAGATAATGACATACTAAGTATCCAACTATCATAGGAAACAAATTCTAACATGTAAGTAGTATAAGCTGACAAGAGTAAATGCAACCAAGATATGAAAATGTTGTGTGAAATTTTTGGTGTACCATGATATAAAATATGTGAAGATGATAGGATCAATGTTACCCCCTAGCAGATGTGCATGAGATGAGGTTCATTTAGAAATGATCCCTCAACATTCAACTATGAACCATAGAACAAGAGTGTGTCATTGGGTAATGAAGATAAAGTATGTGAACCAGAGATGTGGTATCACTCCAAAAGATAGTCATGAAACATGGAGTGAGATAGTATCTAGGATGTGACAAGTGAGGTTGATGAATTAATTATACCCTCAATAGTCAAGCATGAACCATAAAATAAGGTGCCTCATCAGATAATGAATGTATTACATGAGAGTAGATGCTAGGAAAGATGTATCGTGAAGCATTAAGTGTAAAAAGTAATAGAAGTAGATGATGTGAGGTTCATGGAAGAAGTTTTCCCTCAACAATCAAGTGTGAACCATAGCACTAGAGTGTGTCATCATGTAATAATGGTACAATGTGTGATATATTCTAGGAAAGATTTATCGTAAAGCACATAACGTGAAGTGTAGTAGATAAGCTATGAGCAAATGATAGAGAAAACCAATGTTGATGGAGGGCTGGTATAAGGTACAATTCCTACCAAGTGTACAAGTGATGGGGATCTATACGATGATGTGAGAGAGACCATGCCATGGTGGTGAAGTTTGAAATGGTTCATAAGAAAATATATGGTCATCACAATGGTAGGAAGAAGAAAGAATATGATCAATGTCATATTTTTGGTCTAACAAAGGAAATGTAAGTAGGTGATGGATCCAATCTTTTGTCAAGTTAATTGGTTGTGATTTTTTTATGGTTGTTGCATATTTTTGTGGTAACACTACAAATGACACAATAGGTGTAGGTAATGGGGTGGGTACTTCTAAAGGTGGTATGATGCTTGGCTGAATAGGTGGCTCTTGAATTACCAGAGAATGAACATTAGTGAGTATGGCATGATGCTCACTAGGCATAGAGGGATCAGATTTAGGAACCCATTGGGATTTGATATCTAGAGATGAGCGTGGAGAAGAATGATGTCTAGAAAATGAAATGAAACCCTTACACTCCAGACATCAAATTTTTTGTTTGAAATCATAACAATTTTCGTCACAATGTACATTAATCCCATGGTAATTACAATATGGTTTAATTTTGTATCAGATAACTCAATGAGAAGGTGGTAATGATTAGGTAAGTAATTAATTAAGTGATTATTGAGTAATGAAAATAATATATCATGTTGTTTAGCATTCTGATCAAAGTGGAGAGGTGCTTTTTTTGGTAAGACCTTGACCTCACTTGTATGAGAACATGTAGTGGACATGTGATCAAGATGAGGTGTAGAAGAACTAGCATGTGCCTCAGGAGCATCCTTGACATGTTGGATTTCAATTGTGAGGGATGTAATCATGGTTTTCATAGCTCAAAATTTATCTTGAAATAAATAGTGTACAACTTGAATTGACTCAAATATGGATTGAATACTTGTGGTATAAGGACTGATAGGGGAGTCAGAGAGATGATTGAAAATGAAACTTACTTGTGAAAGGCGTATTGTGAGGGAGGTACATAATGTTTAGGGATTTTTGGAGAACTTCTTTGCAAGGTGAGTGCATTTGAAGTAATTGATATAGGGAGACTTGAGGAACCTTAGGAGCCATGATACAACTAGGGTTTGGGTTTGTAGAAGAACAAAAATGATAGAGAATGAAAAATAAGGATCTGAGCATTTGATCAAGAGCGGGGGTTCACCAAATGATTTTATCTAAACTAGAATAAACCTTTATTTATAGTAACTATTGTAACTAATGATATTATGATGATAAATTATAGTAAAGTAGAAGCAATAAACATGTAATAATATGAAACCCTAAGAAAATGAGAGAGCAAAGGTGAATTATCTGGTTTTGTGTAACCTAGAGATGATTTGGGTTGAGAAAATGCTGGAACAGACTGGAAAGAGTTTCGTGAAGGCTCAACGAGGGTTCTGAAACTCATAAATGCAGAGGAAAGAAGTGCCCAGTGGAGGACAGGAGCATCTGGGTGCTAATGTCCACTCAGATGCTCATGTTTTGATATTTTATGGGTTGAGAGAGCTTTGTTATTGTTCTTCTTTTGTTGTTATGGTTTTTCTCCAATGTCATTTTTCGTACCTAAAACCTACAAAATAGATAGATGGTTATACATGCCCACAAACCATATCAAACAGGTAATAAAGAAGGTACAAAATAGGGTGTCAAACTGACCCTAGTGGTCACTTGAAGAGTGATATGATGACCGATCACTGCACTACATCTCTGAATCCATGTAATTTTGTGTGTATGTGCGTGTAATGATGCCCTAGGATGCCCTTGCACCATTTGCACTATGATAGAAGGATAGAACTAGATTTCTCCAAGTATTCAAATGTGTTTAATGGAATAGAATGAACTTCCCCTCCTATGTTGTGTATGCAAAGTGATGTAGCCCTTTTCCATTATATGAGTGTGTTAGATGTATGCCTTATCATTATCTTGTGCCTTTGATGCAATCTTATGTGATAGTAGATAATGCTTAGTGTTTGGCCCTTTATTTGAGATAAATAACTAAGTATATATGATTCCCTTGTTTGAATTTCATAATTGAAAATTGAAAGGCCGACCCAAAGTACTAAATGGTGACCAAACATTAAAAGATACCCAAAAGGGTGAGAAAATGATAAAGAAGGTAAGGAACGCCCAGGAGGGACAGGAGCACCTGGGCGCTTCTGTCCTAACTAGGCACTAGTGTCTAAGCCCATAAAATATAAATCAATCAAATGTCAAAAATGTTATAGGATATGTAAGGCGAATAAAATTGCAAGAGATACAGAAAAAGGCCTGAAAGAAGTTGTCAATTATTACTTTTTTTACTTAGGAATCATGTATAAATTAATATGGTTGAGGATCTAGAAATGTACCCAAGTGCATAGATTTTTTGTCTACAAAAGTATACAAGTGGTCTACTCCTACTATAAATGAAACATCAAATGCCAAACTCAAGCTGATCTAAAAAACCATATGACATGCCTTAAGGCATGAAAATGGGTCTTAGATTGTCTTCACGAACACTCTGTGATTAGTGGTAAATATATATCATTGGATGAAACCCTAATTTGGCCTCTAAAATTAGTTATAAATTTAAAATGGAATGAAATATGTAGTGTTAATGGCCTAGGTTACCTAGACACTATTATATTGTGATTGATTTAAGTCAGTCATTAAACCACCTTTAAGGCATGTTTAAGTCACATTAGTGTCATATTGTAAAATAATGAATTTACAAATCACAAATTTTAAATTGAACAACTAAATTCTATTAAACTTAAAATCAAACTTAACATTTCATTCCTTATAAGACATTAAAGTGTGGACTTCAAGTCATTTTTAAGGAAGTAATGGTAAAACTTAATATAGTTATAAATGTAAATTTATGCCAGTTAGTGAAACATAATATAATTAGCTACCACGGTTTTTATGCTATTTTCAAACCGATTGGATAAATTAAATTAACTTATTACGTTCTACCTATAAAAAAATAAAGTGTAAGTGGTCCTCAAAAATTTTACCGTGGAATTTTTATCGGTTTCCAACACCAACTTTCTCATCAAATTAACAATTGTCAAAGCCTAAACACATAGGTACATGTTATAATAATTCATATCAATGTGCTTGATTAAATGCCAATTTAAATACTTCTATTGTAAAGTAAGAATGAAATAAAAATTAATTACAAATAGGTTTTAATTTTCAAACTTTAGAGAAGAAGAGTAGTGAACATAAGGTGTCAAAATACCAGCAATAAGTGGTCCAACTATTAGTGTTGTGGTACTCTACACCCAAGCCTAAACAAATGATGTACTCACTTGGGAATTTCTCTGATCAAAATAACCTAACACCCATGACAATATAATATTGTGGTCCTTTGTAACCACCTCATATAACTACAATCAATCATTAGGCATGTAGTCTTTTATTTTACCAAGAATAGCCCAAGGCATGCTGACACATCACTTAGACAAATCTAAGTGCTCACCCAAAGTGTGCAATGGTACCAGGTCCCTCTTTTATGGCAACTTTGTCAAGGAGTTATCATGAAAGAATATACAATCCATATCCATAATAACTATTCAAGGTAAAGCATTAACATATATAGTTCTCAACCATAGTGTATAAATATTCAAACAAGAACTAATACCAAATTTACCATACAAGATCCATCACCAGCAATATCAATAACAAGAATCCATCCACAAAGATCCACGGTATTAATCCTTCACAAACTAGAGTTGAATACATACATATAATGTCTCCATAAGCTATGCGTGCTCATAATCCAACAACATGACACTAACAAAACATGATCTCTCCTTTCTCACACATGATACTCTAAACCATGCAAATCAATACACAGAGAGAGAGAGAGAGAGAGAGAGAGAGAGAGAGAGAGAGAGAGAGAGAGAGAGAGAGAGAGAGAGAGAGAGAGGGAAATTTCTGTTCACCACTCATACACTCTCAAAATTGGTTGCATGCTAATAATAGCCATGCGCTGCTACAAAAGAAACTCGGAAGCATGCAAGCTTTGCCTTATAATAGATTACCTATTAATACCTCTAATTATAATCCTATTTTAGCTTAACTCAGCATGACACTTGATATTTCACCTGTTCTAAAAATAGATTGGTGTAACCTCCAAGTCTTCTTATCAAAACGTGCTTAGTACTCAACCCCATCTTAGCCCCTGTATGCAAAATGAATAAGTATTGATCTTTGAATTTCCTGGGTGTGAAACTAAAGGGTGAAAATATGTCCATCTTCTATGCCTACTCACGTGCCCCCTTCTTCCATGCCTTTAATACTTAGGCAATATTTTATCAACCCAACATTACCCCACACTAATTCCATTGCCGCCCTGGCAATGGGTAATCATGCCTTATCTCCTTAAGAAAAAATAATCAAATAAAAAGAATGTCTACACATAATGAATGAAAATATATGAAAAATAATTTGGGTTCCCTACTTCTTAGAAGGAAGAAATAACTCAAGATACTCAATTTTGATCTCTTCCTCTAACTTGTACCAATCATTGAGTGCCTTATTTGTCTTCTCAAGGATGTATGTGAGTAATCCATCCATCTCATCCATAGTCATGTTCTCACCCTCATTATGCAACACTCTCAAGATGTTGTATAGACTCAATATCATCCCATCCATCACCTCCATACATTGTGTTATGAGATTCCCAATATCCTTTATTTCTCTTTATGAGGGTCCTGGGCGGCTATAAGCACATAACACTTTTCTGTAAGTAACGTCAGCCTCTCGTTGCACCCAAGATTTTCATTCTTCATTGCCACAAGGACTTCATTTTCCTCCACTAGAGTCCTTATCTTCATTATTTTCTCAGGATATGTGCACATATTCAACACCAAATCTCCATTTTCATCTCATGTTTCAAGGTCTAGAGAAAAGAATCATACCCTGTGATTTGGCACACTATTTTTACCTTAGTTCTTTCTTCCTATGCTGCAACATATTTCTCTTTTGGAAACTATACTATACTCTCATCCAACACCATGTGAACCAATGTACACAAATAATGCATAGCAGATGGGAATCTTTGAGCCACATTTTCCTCATATTGCTTCCTTTCCTCCAAAAACTCATCACTGATCTGCTCCACCATATCAAGTAGTGCACGTGCCTTCACCTCAACTCTCTCTTTTTCCTCTTTCAGGAACTTAATATCCACTTATTTATCTTTCTTATCCTCTAACAGAGTTTGAATAATTGTTACTTTGTCTATATTTCAGTGCTCAACCTTTGCAGATACCTTCATTAAAGAATTACTTACTTGTTCATCATAGAATTGAGTTGGCTTGATGGTTACATGTCAGGAATGTGGTTCTTTATTCATCCTTTGAGAGACACATGAATCTTCACACACATCAAAATAAAGGTCATCCATATGAGTCTACATATTCCATGATAAATACTTATGAGTGTGTGTGGTTTCCATCTTGGGATCCATCATCTCCCACCCACATAATCATTCCTTTGCAAAAGTAATATGAAACCTTTCTCGAATTATCTTCATTGCATCATCAACATAGCCAAGGTTTTAAGTATGCACCATCTCCTCTTCCTTGGGATCACTTGCACAGTCATCTACTTGTTCATGTGTTCTAGCGACCACATCGTGTTGTACTTCCTCTTCTCCCTCAGATTCCTGGTTTGTGCGCACAACATTCTCTACTATCTTTATGTCTCCACTAGCAAAAATTTCCCCTTCAGGTCCTTGAATGCCTATACTATGGGACATCCTCACCGAACAAAATTTTCTCACCACTTATCTCCTCATCCTCTTACACCTCCATACTAGGTATGGAAACATATTCACGTGTGATTCTATATGAGGACTTCTCTTCATGACTATCTTTAACTAGAATGTACTTTTTCCTTTTATTCCTTCCTTCCTCCACCTTCTGTACTGGGGTTACATGCGGTGACCTCTATAGTGGCTCTTAGGGGCTAGTGCCAGCATCTACACCTATATGCCTTCTGTGTAATTGTCTTATCCTTGATTAAATGCACTTTTGTCTTCTTGTTCCTCTTCATTCTCTAGGACATTTTGAAAGACTTCATGTCCTTTTCCCTCCTACCTAGGGGGCATATGTTCCATTGGCATCCTTGTTCCCACAATATTTTATTCCCTTTGGAGGATGTGGAAAAGACAAATACTCTCCTGTGACCACATTTCCATCCTTAAACCACGTCCTCAGGTATACATACACATGCGTAGGCTCAATATTTCCTACAACCATAGTCTTTGGAGTTATATAAATATTTTCCGACTCCATAGTCTTCACATATGCCTCCTTAGTGGGGTAGACATATGAATTATGTAGAATATGAATGTCTATGTCTACTTTGTAAGCATCAAACTGTAATTTCCATGCATTGTGTAACCTGCTCACCAAATATTTGAAATACCAAGTAGTAAATGTGAAGGGTAACTTACACCATAGGTGCTTATCGCCCATCTTCATGAAGAACCTTCCTAGATACAATTGCTGGTACAAAACAAACTTTTCTTTTCCATCCAATACACTAGGCAGTTCACGTGGTGATGGGAGTCGTTATTCCCTTCATTTTATCAACTCATGGTTGATGTCATATTAAAACTAGGGGTATGTCCAAATTTATATGTAATAAGTGAAGTCTCAAGTGAACTAGTAATTGATTGTAGTCACTATTATTTTTTTATTTTTTTCTCAAGGGGTTTTATAGTGTTTTAAGATATTTTGGCCAAAGACTTATTAAATCTAAACTATAAGAAAATTACTAAAGGAAAAACACATTACTGAAATGAACATGCCTTGCAGAATTGACCACACTATTGAAATAAACACACTTTATAGAATTGAACACACTGCTAAAATAAACACACCTTGTAAATATTGTTTAAAATGCCTTCTAAGGAGATAAGAATGTAAACTACAACACCTTTAGGGACAATAGATAAATCACATAAACAAACTTGTTGAATCAGAAGTGATATGGAATTTCCAAATAATAGAATTATACAAATTACTTGAAAGGAAAAATACCAACGAAAGAAAAGATCATTTTTCCTTGGAGGAGTGGGACAATGCTCCACCTTGAATAAGGAGTTAACACAATATGTTTCTCTCAAAATTAGATGGCTATTCTTATTATTGAAAATATTAAGTCTTACAAAACTAACTGAGATCCTTTATATCTACCTTCAGTTCTTTATAGATCCTTTTCCCATCCAAATATGCATTCACAATAATGAGTGATCAACAACTATCCTTATGCCTATAAATCCTAGTAAATCAAATAATTCCCAAAGTATCTATGAAATTGAGAAAACTAGTTGGATATATAGTTGTTTGTCTTATACATGTATATTTGGAGTGTGAAGAACTGGAAAATTGTTGGTCTATGTTCACTTTGAAGGCCCATTCTTTTCTCCATAATCAAATTTTGACCGATTAGGAGAATCCCACTAATTCTGGGACTTTGGAGAAGTTCTGGAACCAAAGGGGAATCTTGAACTAATTTCTAGAGTTCTGAAGCTAAGCTATATTTAGCCAACTTTGTCAAAAAGATGTTGGTCACTCCACAATTCACTTGTCCTGACCAAGTATGACCTGCTTATTCCAAAACTAAATTTCCACACCATTTGTTAGGAATTATAGAGTTTTTAGACATTTGAACTAAATCAAACAAAATATGGACAATTACATCCTAAACTTATATTAGATCAAACAAAATTTATGAAATGCAGCGAAACTTGACTAAAAAGGCAACAAGATGAGAGTATTCATTACACATTGATGAGGCATATTTTAGCCTCATCATCTCCCCCACACTTACTAGTTTGTAAGTCCTCTTACAAAATTCACTCTCCAAAAATGGGATCATGAACTCTAGACTCCAAGTCACTGCTAAGATCAAATGGTTGAAATTGAATGTGTCAGGTCCTCTTATAAGAACTGTTGTATCCCAATCCTTCCTCCATCTTTTGCTACCAATTATAAAAAAAAGAGTGGAATCTCGAGGTTCCCAATTCTACCATGGAGACATGGGTGTAATAAGGAGAGTAGGCCTTGTTCTCATAGCTATCCACCTACCTTTGTGTTCCTAACAAATTTGAGGAATGACTATACATAAAGTTTTGGCCCTTTCCAGGATCCATATCAGATTTGTGGGAGAGATAACTTCCCTTATTTTCAATGCCACAGTAAGGAGTTCCCATCTTATTTTTCATGCATCATAAACTTCCTAAAAATATTCCTCTTCATATGAGGTGAATGCAGCAATATCCCTTTGTAGGATGACAATGTAATGTTCCTTAATTCATGGGTTAAAGGCATTAGCTCTGAAATCTATAACAAATGCAGTTGGTTTTTCGTACTAAGCTCTCATACATAGACCAAATGAACCATCCTTTGTCAAGTGTTCAGTATTCCTTTACTTCTAGGCTATTTGATTCTGTAGCATAGAAATAAATGCCTTAAGTTGGCTTTCCCCCACATATAAATTAATCATAAAGCATGTGTTCTTTCCTAACATGAAATTGCAGAGATAAAATTCACAAAGAATATTTTTCTACTCTACAATTGCTAAAGAATATGCAGCCATGAATTTTTCTTCATCCTTCAATTCATGTGAAAGTCCACATGAAATCCTTAGTAGCTGCTAATGGATGAATTTTTCTTCTAAGAAGACACTCTATGTAGGAAAAAGCCTTCTACATGCAAGTGATTTTTCACTCATTATACAAACCATTTGTATTCTTGCCAAACATTTAAATGTTTCTTGCTCACTCTTATAGAACTTTTCTTCCCATTCTTACCTTTATTTTTTCTCTTCTTCCATTTTTTTGTTTAGCTCTTGATTTGATACTTTTAAATCATTCAACTTCCTGTAGGTATCATCCCATAATTGTTTGAGTGATAGGTAGGATAACTTTTTTTGTACCATTTGATTCACTGAATCTTATTTTGTCACAGTCTCTTTGCTAGTGCTTTGTTTAGTAGCCAATTGTAATTCTTTTTATTTTTTTAGAAATTTGTTGTTTTACCAATACCAATTCTTGATTCTTGCCTACTAGCTGAGTTCACAATTGTTCTATAAGCATTTCTCTGTGCTCCACTTTATGTTTGAGGAAGTTTAATTCCTCATATTTTTCCCTTATAATTTCTACTCTAGAAAAGAATAAATCCTTTCTCAACTGTTGTTTTTCTTCTTTTTCTCGAGGTTCCTCACGGGATGAGCATTGTTCTTCCATCAAGGGAAATTTTCCTTTCAATCTCCAAGATGCCAATTTTTCATCTTTATTTGATGGTACTACCAAGTCATGTGTTTCCTAACAAATCTTTCCTTTCAAATATTTCACCCTCTTTCTCCAACTCCTCAGTTTGAACTTGTAGAGGAGGAAGACTTGACATGCTGCCAAGAATATCAGCAACTTCCTTCTCTAAATTCTCCAAAACTTCAATCTTTTTTGGCTTAGTTTCCCTAGGTTTTTTATGAATTATTTTCCTCCTAGGAGTTTCAACATCTTTTGAAGTAGGCTTTTTTCTTGAACTTCTTCTAATTTTTATTCCAAATTCCATCCTAGGTTAACTATCACTATTAGCAATAGGTTTTTTGTTCTTCTGAAATTATTCTCTCAGACTTCCTCCTTTTTGGTATTTTAACCCCACTTGTTTCTTCCCTCTTCTGATCAGAAGAATTAATTCCTAAGTCACTTTTAGGAGTAAAAGGGGTTGGTGTTCCCCTTCTAATAATATCAGGAGTTTTTTTGAATTTGTGGAGGAATTTCTCCCGTGCTTCTTCCCCATTTTTCTTAGAGAGAAAATGATGTTGAAAGACCAAATAAATAAACCCATGGTGCCTAATTGTTCCTACTCCCCAAGAATATCTCCGAGCCATGGTATGGATGGAATCAAATAGGAATCTAGGAAGGTTTACCATATAATCCTGCTTTGCTTCCCCATACCTAAGATATATTAATATTTTAAGGACTTCCCTTCCAACAGTCCCATATTGGCCATCACATGTCAGGTATTTAACTAACCAGAATACTACTCTATCAAAGGGTTTGGGTAGGATAGCTCTTTTGACCCCTTTTATGAACTTCCTAGTGGTATAAATGTACTGGGGTTTCACCTTCTTTCCTTAAGGTATATACCAATTCTTTCAGAGTTCCCCTTACAGGGTTTGGTACATTCACAATTGATACACTAGATACATTGCTTATTATTTTAATAGTAAAGGGAACTATGATTCCCTTAATATTAGTTTTAATCTATTCTAAGTTCACAAAAAATTATCTTACCAGATCATCATTTTATTTGGAGAATTCCTTCAAAAACTCCAACCAACCTACCCACTCAGAAATGGTCATAAATTCTCTATCTGCAAGGAGTTGTGTGCCATCCTTTGGTTCTGATTTCTTCTTGGTACCCTTGGCTAAGTGGACAATTCAAATTATTTTCCCCTTTTTCAAACCCTTACTATGTTAGGAGATAACTGCGGAATTACCAAACTTAGCTGTGGAACTCCAAGTATACCTTTACTTTCACCTTCTTGAGTTTCTCTACAACTATTTCAATTTTTTTCTCTTTTGATTCCACCCGAATGAAAATTTATTATTAATACACCTCCTCCTTCATTTATTTTAACTAGAATAACCAACATGATTATTTTCCCTTTCTTTATAATCATTATGTGCAATTAATAACTCATTATGCCGCCGATTTAAACCAAATATAATCAATCATGCAAACTTTTAATTTAACCTTTAATAAGATCAATAAATAATTATGATTCTTGCTGATATAATCCATCACCTTGCTGACTCGTCATCCCTAAAAAGTGAAAAAATAGTTAGAAAATATAGCTAGAATTTCAAAGAAGTTTCTTTTATTTGAATTAGCCAATTATTGATGATAATAACCGCCATTTCTTGTTTTCAACTGGCCTTTTGAGATATTTTTTTTTGTTCATTTCATTTTTATTTTTTATTTTTTGGGGGGAAGAGAACGCCATTTAATGGTTTTCATTCCCTTCCCTTTATTTAGATCCTTGTATCTACTTATTTGATCATTTTGGAAGAACTAGGTTCTTCCATGTGATCAAATTCCTTGTCTGCTTAAATTTGCTTAAGGAATTCATCCATGGTAGGAGGATTCCTATACAGTTTTAGCCTGTATCCATTGACCAAAAATGACCTTCTTCTGCCATCAATGGGAAGTAGCTGAACAGAGCCATTATCATATATCTGCTTAATTTGATAAGGCCCTAACCACTTTTTCCTCAACTTGCCTTTGATTACTGGTACTTGGAATAAAATAGTAATGCCCAATCTCCTATCTTGAATTTCCTTTCCTTGATATGTGTATCATGCCACTACTTCCTTTGATCTTGGATTATCTCTATTTGTTGAAGTGCTTCCAGTCTCAGCTCATCTAATTCATGAAGTTGTAGAATTCTTTCCTTTTGTGTTGTATCCAATTCAATACCCAATTTAGTTATTGTCCTCAATGTTTACAATTTAAATTCAATGGGGTAACAAGGGATTATTTGCATAGACTAACTCATATGGTGATAACCATATTGTAGTCTTCTAAGTTGTGTTATAATCATAGAAAACCTCAAGTAGCCTTTTCACCTAATATCTTCTACTTGCTTCAACTATTTTGGTGAGAATGTTTTCCAATTCCTTGTTTGTCACTTCTACTTGTCCATTAGATTGTGGGTGATAAGGATATGAATTTTTATGATTGATCTGATAGTACATTGTAAATGCCTAGATCATGTTAGAAATGAAATGTGGGCCTTGATATGAAACTATACTTCTTGGTGCACCAAACTTCATCATGATTTTATGCTAAAGGAAATCAGAAACTACATCTTCATTAGCATTTGTTAAAGCCTGCACCTCCGCCCACTTTATTACATATTCAGTACATAGAAGAATGTGATCCTTTCCTTCTAAAGGAGGACTGAAAGGAACAATGAAATCTAGGCCCCACCTTTCAAATAGTTCAATTACCACTTGAGGTTATAGATGCATTTCACTAGTAAAATGTGGTTGTCCC
Source organism: Taxus chinensis (assembly GCA_019776745.2). NCBI lineage: Eukaryota > Viridiplantae > Streptophyta > Pinopsida > Cupressales > Taxaceae > Taxus > Taxus chinensis. The sequence continues at coordinate 764,308,723 of CM034154.1, read as the reverse complement.
ATCCTTTGAAGGATCACACTGCTTGATGTATTTCTTCACATATTTGTACATAGATAACTAATAACAACCACTACCAGGTATTTTGTTGGTTGTCCTTTTCACTGAAACGTTTCCTCCACTTGGTTCATCATGACATGCTCTAAGTATGTCAAAAATTTCATCCTCTCTAACACACCTACATAAAACCAAATCAAGGCCACATTTAAATAGCATTTCATTTAACCATTTAAATTGTGCACTAGTTTTGACTACTATTTTCATTTTTTTCTTAGTAAAATCAGGATGAAACTTTCCTATTGCAGGATAAATTTCCATGTTAGAAAACCATGGCATATCAATTCAAATAGAAAATAATTGTTCATCTGGAAAGTCATCCTTAACTGGATCTTGTTCCCATGTAGTGGTTAACCTTGAAAACAAATTGGATACCACATTAGATTTTCTTGGATTATCCACAATAGCAATTAATCAAATTCTTGTAAAAGTAATAACCATCTGATTATCCTACCTCCAACCACTAGTTTATTCATTAAGTCTATAATTACTGCATGATCTATATGTACAAATATTGTGTACATTGTAATATAATGTCTGAACTTGTTAATTGAATAGATGACAACAAGAAATTTTTTATCAGTGGTGGTGTAATTTCTTTTAGTAGGAGTAATAGTTTTACTAAGGTAATAGATAGCATACATTTTCCCCTCTTCATTGTTTTGTCCCAAAACTGCACCAATTGAGTTATTTCAAATGTTTATTTGGATTTGAAAAGGTTCCTCCCAATTAAGTCCTCTTAATATTGGGGTAATGATTAGTTTTTTCTTAATCTCTTCAAAAGCATGTTGACATTTTTCATCCTAGAGAAATTCACTATCCTTGGTAAGCAAAAAAAAACATGGGGGCAAAAATTTTACTAAAATATTTGATAAAATGCCTATAATACCCAGCATGTCCTAAGAATGAATTGATATCCATGGGGGTTTGAGGAACATGTAAGTATAAAACAATCTTTATTGTGTCTTGGTCAACTTGAATTCCTCTTTTTGAAATGTGTTGTCCTAGTACAATCCCCTCATAAACCATCATCAAACATTTCTCATGGCCAAGAGACAAATTATGTTTCTCACACCTTGTTAACACTCTAATCCAAAATTTTCAAGGCATCATCAAACGTGTCTCCATGCACAATAAAATTGTCCATGTATACCTCTACATAATCATTAGTTATATCTGTAAAAATTTCTAGTACAACCCTTTAGAAGGTTGCTGGAGCATTACATAGTCCAAATGGCAGTACCCTATAGGAAAGGTACCCCACAGACAAGTAAAGGTAGTTTTATCCTGGTACTCAATAGCCACCCTAATTTGGTTATATCCACTAAAGCCATCAAGGAAGGAAAAATATTGTTTTCCTGAGAGGTTGTCTAGAACTTGATCTATGAATGGTAAGGTAAAATAATCTCTAAGTGTAGCTTTGTTTAATTCCCTATAATAAAAAAATATTCTCCATTTTCCATTCTTTTTAGGCACAATTACAAGAGGAGACACCCAATGACTATCCAAGATGGGGTAGATAAAGCCTACTTGTAATAGCTTTTCAATTTCCTACTTTACTATGTCCCTTAAGGTTGGATTGATCCTTATCTGAGGTTGTTTAATTGGTTTAACATTTTTAGTATAAATGTGATGGGTGAAAATACTTGGATGGATTCCTTTCATGTCTTTATAGTCCCAAGAAAAGGCTCTAGTATGACACTTCAAAACATCAAATAATTTAACTTCTTGATCATTTTACAACATGATGTTAATGTTCAAAATCCTTCCTGGTTGAATCTCAATTTGTTTGGTTTCAGAGTGTACTGAACCAATTTGTTGAAAAGGATCCATTAGAGTGTATAGTGGAAAAGAATGAGGTAACAAAATATAATATGTAGTAATGTCTCTAAAGTTCCCTTGAGGAAGAATACTAGATAAAGGACAGTAAGAAGAGCTATGATACTTATCTTGATGTTGGTCAAGCTCCTCATCATTGACATTTTCATAAGATTCCTTAATTTTTCCTGATATCTCTGAGAATAATGCTACTGATTCCTTAGCTATTTCCTCCCCTTATGAAGAGAATTCACGTTCCTCTAGAGAAAACTTATTTACATCTTACATCTGATTACAATGGTTCCGAAGATGAATATGAATTTTCTAGAGATAAATCTGAAGGTTCTGAAACTATCTTTAATTATTCCAAAGACAATTGGTGACCATTCAATGGGTGATTAATACTATTCTCCACCTCCCTTACATGATCCTACAATGTTATCATAGCCAAAGAAGACAAGTTTTGTTTATTAGTATCAAGATCATCAATCCATAATTGTTCTTGATTGTCAATGAAAGGTCTTGCAGAAAGATATAGGGAAATTTGTTTAAAACTATTACCATTAGAGATGGTCATATCAGTTGATCTATAATCAATTAAGGAAACAATTGTAGTTAGCCATGGTCTACCAAAATGATGGGATAAGCAAGTGTTTTACCTTTTGGCCGTAATATAAGGAAGTCCACTAGATACTCCCATGACTCCACCATAACTACCACATCTTCAATGATCCCTTCTAGTTTAGCTACTGACCAATCTTCCATCTATAATATGGTGCTAGTAGGTTGTATGCTTGTCAATGGTAATGTTTTCAAAGTTTCTAATGTCATAACATTTATAATTGTTCCCAAATCAACCAAAACATTATGTATATGTTTGTTTCCTATGGTAATAGAAATATCAGGACTTCCAGGATCCCCATATTTGGGAAGTAAGAGTTTACCTGCTAATAAATATATAAGTTTCCCATCTATCTTAATAGTCCTAGGGTATTGCTTCTTCCTTCCAAGTCTTTTCAAGCATAACATTTTGATTAATTTGTTTAATTCAGGAATGTCCTTGATTACTTGTAATAATGGTATTTCAATATTTAATTTCCTTAACTCCTACACTAGTTTAGATTCCTTGGTCTCAACAAATTCTTTAAGTCTTTCTAAAAAAGGGGTTTATGAAGAATTTTTATCTAGTTGTTTCTCTTTTTCTTTTTCATCAACCCTAGGGATGACTGAACTAGGGGTTTTAGTTTCATCTAACATCTCGGTAATTATAATAGGTGGACTATTAATTATTTTGTGAGATCCAGTTTGAATATCGTTACATTCCATGGCATTAAGATCAACCAATTTTCCTTGCTCTGCTCCATAGATAGGGGTTGTTTGTTTTTGGGATTAGCCTCTGGTTGTGCTGGTATTTGTGTTTGAACCACATTTTCAGTTTGTGAACCTTGTGATGAGGAACCCATTATGACTTGTTGTTTTTGGTTGGGATATGTCTTCCCTTGGGCATAGTTACTGGGGTTCCACCTAGGTTGTGACCAAGCATAAGGGTTACCTTGACCAAACTAGGGTTGTTGGTGTCCTTGAGCATACCAAACTTGTCCTACCTAATCCTAGGGATTCCATGTTGGTTGAGGAGCCCAAGGGGGTTGTACCCAATTTTTTGGTACTATCTGACCTACCCATGGCATCATCCAAGGATTAGGAGCAGATCTTGATATGAACTACCCCTGGCTCTGTGCAGCTTGTCTTTAGACAAAGTTTACTTCTTCTGTAGTTGATGAAATGTTGGTTTGTTTAAGCTGATTTTTTATGAATGGAAGAAGAGAAAAAACATTAACTTCATGTTCCCTATATTCACAAATGATACATATTTCTTTTTTATCCAGAGGACAATCTCTTATTACATGCTTATTTCTACATCTATTATAATACATACCTAATAGTTTAGTATTAACATTTGCTTTGGCTTGCAATCCATCCATGGTGGAAGTTAATTAAACTAGGATATCTATTTTGAAGTTTTCTAGTTCATCCATAAGTTTGTTCATGTCTGGGTTCCTATCTTTCACAATTTTTCCTTTCCTAGGTCCACCCCTCATTCTTGAATAATTTCTACAGAGGTCTTTAATATCATCCATTCCTAATTGATTAATGTCTCCACCTCCCATTAAATTAAGGGCTTGCCTAGATTCGTCATCCATACCTTTAATAAAAATGGTTTTACATAGATCTTCTTGAAGTAAAAATCCACACCTTTTACCTATGAAGAGGAATCTATATAAATAATCTTCCAAATTTTTATCCTCTTCTTGTTTGATCCTAAAAACATTTTCCTTCATGTTTCTCCCTCTATAGTAGTCCTAATACTTATCTAAGAAGGTACTTTCCATTTGTTGCTAAGAGGTAATAGAATTGGATTCTAATCCCATGAACCATCTCATTGATGCATCTTTCAGAGTAGATGGGAATAACTTGATTTTGTTATTATCTATTTTGTAGTCATAGTTTTGACACAATACTTAAAATTCAAACAAGAATTGGTCAAGGTCCTCAAATGACATCCCTCTAAATGTGGGAAAGTGTGTAGGTGAAATATTATTCATATTTTTTTCATCATCCTCCAACTTGATTGGATAAGTGAAACTCCTATCATGTTCTCTATCTGGTTGCCTAGCCATATCTGTAATATATCTTGAATATTTTTCCCAATCAACCTGATAAGTTATCCGATTTGGCAGAGTTGAGAATTCAGGGGTGAGAGGTTGATTGTTATACTGAGAATCGAAAATTTCTCTTAACAGATCTTTTGATATAACCCTTCTTCTAAAATTTCCACCCCCTTTTGGTGATTAATCCAAAAATTCCAAAGGCGAGAGTTCTGCTTCCTATCTAATAGGGGAAAATGGTGTTTCTAATTCTTTCTCAGCTTCCTTGGTTGGAATAGAGGATGCTGATAATTCCTGTTGAGATACTTTTGGGAGAAATCTACCCTTTGAGTTTCTTGGTCTACTCATAAATTTTATGATAACTTGGGGGAGATTTTTCAATTACTAGACGTGTGATTATTTTTATTGTTGACACCTTATTGGACAATTCTAACTAGTTATCCCCAGAAATGGCACCAAAAATGATGGGGTTCATTATTCCCTTCATTTGATCAACTCATGGTTGATGTCATATTAAAACTAGAGGGGTGTGTCTAAAGCTATATGTAACAAGTGAAGTCCCAGGTGAACTGGTAATTGATTTTAGTTACTATTATTTTTTTTCGTGGGGGGTTTTATAGTGTTTTAAGATCTTTTGGCCAAATCCTTATTGAAGCTAAACTATAAGAAACTTACTGAAGGAAACAAACATTGTTGAAATGAACACACCTTATAGAAATGAACACACTATTGAAATAAATAAACTTTACAGAATTGAAAACACTGCTGAAATAAACACACCTTGTAAATATTGTTTCAAATGCTTTCTAAAGAGATAAGAATGTAAACTACAACATCTGCAGGGAAAATAGATATATCACATAATAAAACTTACTTGTTGAATCAGAAGTACCATAAAATTTCCAAATAACAAAATTATACAAATTAATTGAAAGGAAAAATACCAATGAAATAAAATATACTTTTCCTTGGAGGAGTGGACCTTTTCTCCACCTTGAATAAGGAGTTAACAAAATATGTTTCTCTCAAAATTAGATTTCTATTCTTATTATTGAAAATATTAAGTCTTACAGAACTAACTGAGATCCTTTATATCTACCTTCAGTTCTCTATATATCCTTTTCCCATCCAAAGACGCATTCACAATAATGAGTGATCAACAGTTGTCCTTATGCCTACAAATCCTAGTAAATCGAATAATGCCCAAAGTATCTATGAAATTGAGAAAAGTAGTTGGATATATAGCTGTTGGTCTTATACATATATATTTGGAGTGTGAAGAACCAGAAAATTGTTGGTCTATATTTGCTTGAATGGCCTATTTTTTCCTCCATAATCAAATTTTGACATATTAGCTAGATCCCATTGATTCCGAAACTTTGGAAAAGTTCTGAAACCAAAGGTGAATCTTCTAGAACTAATTTCTATAATTCCAGAGCTAATCCATATTTATCCAACTTTCTCAAAAAGATGTTGGCACTCCATAATTCACGTATCCTGACCAAACATGACCTGCTTATTCTAAAACTGAATTTCCACACCATTTTTTAGGAATTATAGAGTTTTTAGACATTTTAAATAAATCAAACAAAAGAGGGAGAATTACATCCTAAACTTATATTAGATCAAACAAAATTTATGAAATTTATTCAAACTTGATTAAAAAGGTAGCAAGAGGAGAGTATTCATTGCACATTGATGAGGCATATTTTAGCCTCATCATCCCCCCCACACTTACTTGTTTATAAGTCCTCTTACAAAATTCACTCTCCAAAAATACGATCATCAACTTTGGACTCCAACTCATTTCTAAGATCAAATGGTTGAAATTGAATGTGTCGGGTCTTCTTATCAGAATTGTTGTATCCAGATTCTTACTCCATATTTTGTTGCCAATTATAAAAAAGAGTGGAATCTTGAGGTTCCCTATTTTTCCATGGAGACATGGATTTAAGAAGGAGAGGAGGCCTTGTTCTCATGCCTATCCACATACCTCTATGTTCCTAAAAAATATAAGTAGTTATTGTACATAAAGTTGTGGCCCTTTCCAAGCTCCATATCAGATTTGTGCGAGAGATAACTTCCCTTCTTTTCAATGGCACAATAAGGAGTTCCCATCTTATTTTTCATGCATCATAAACTTCCTCAAAATATTCATCTTCATTTGAGGTAAATGCAACAATATCCCTCTGTAGGCTAGAAATGTAATGTTCCTTAATTTGGGGGTTAAAGGTATGAGCCCTAAAATCTATAACAAATGCAGGTGGTTTTCCGTACTAATATCTCATACGTAGACCAAATGAACCATCCTTTGTCAAATGTTCATTATTCCTTTCCTTCCAGGATATATGATTCTAGAGCATAGAAAAAAATTCCTTAAGTTGGCTTTCCCCCACATATAAATTAATCATAAAGCCTATGCTCTTTTGCAACATGAAATTGAAGAGATAAAATTCACAAAGAAGATTTTTCTTCTCTGGAGTGGCTAAAGAATATGCAGCCATGAATCCTACTTTGTCCTTCAATTCATGTGCAAGGCCACATGAAATCCTCAGTAGCTACCAATGGATGAACTATTCTTCTAAGAAGACACTATATGCAGGTGAAGACCTTCTACATTCTAGTTATTTTTCACTCATCATACAGACCATCTGTATTCTTGCCAAACATTTAAATGTTTCTCCCTCACTCTTATAGAAATTTTCTTCCCATTCTTACCTTTCCTTTTATCTTCTTCCATTTGGGTCTTTAGTTGTTGATTTGATAATTTTAAATCATTCAACTTCCTACAGGTATCATCCCATAATTGTTTGAGTGGTAGGTAATACAACTCTATTTGTAGCATTTGATTTAGTGAATCTACTTTTGTCAGAGTCTCTTTGCTAGTGCTTTTTTCAGTAGCCAGTTGTAATTTTTTTTCTTTTTTAGCAATTTGTTGTTTTACCAATACCAATTCCTCATTCTTGCCTACTAGCTGGGTTTTCAATTATTCTATAAGCATTTCTCTATGCTCCACTTTATGTTTGAGGAAGTTATATTTCTCATATTTTTCCCTAATTATAATTTCTTCTCTAGACAAGAAAAAATCCTGCCTCAACTACTGTTTTTATTGTTTTGCTCAAGGTGTAGACACCAAATTTGTGTCTTACGACACCCTATACCTCGTATCTCATCCCACAACCTAACCCTACCTCACCACCTAAACCTTACACACTTTATTATTTATTAATTACCTTATAATTAATAAATCTACATCTCCAACCCTGCCACCTCACCTTGCCACCTCATCATGACCTAGCCCTAACCCTAAACCAACCTAATTAAGGCCTATGACTTGGTCTAGACCCACACCCATGACTCATCACCCCTCACCCACACCAAAACGAGCCTAATAATGACTTGACCAAGTCCACAACTGATCCCTTGGGAGAAAAGGAGGGAAAGATGGCTATTTTACTAAAAATAGCTACTTTGACCTAACCGACATCGATTCCTACTTGACCGCCATCGGTTATGTAACCACCATCGGTTCCCTGTAAATGACCTCCCCCAACCAAAAAGAAGGGATCCAGAATTCATTTGGGAGGAGAGAGAGAAGTGAAACAAGTAGAAGAGGTTGCAGAGAAGAGGATCGAGCCCAAGACTGTAACTAAGCAACTAGATCGCTGTCACACTCGTCCAAGCATTGGGAAAGACTAAGGATAGCTTCATCAGCTCGCTTTCCAATACTGGATCATCCCAACCAAGCCTTACTATCGCCACCACATTCCTTAGACCTGTATCTTCATCAGGAACTAGTAAGTAGTATCTTGTATGTTTCTAAACACCATTTCTTGAACTTTTAATTCATAATAATTATAAGCTCACTCCTAGATCTACCACCCATCAGTACTCTACACCTAACTTTCATTCATCAACCCCAATATTGCCCCAAAGACAGTTTTCTCACTCTCTGAGTTTTCTCCATCACCCTACTACCCCCCCAATCATTTATTAACCCTATAAACACCATAACCACCTTACAACTGACTTCCATTCGAAACCCCTAAATCACTTCCCCTACCGATATCAGTTATCTTCTACCGGTATCGGTGTTATAACCGTAGTCGGTTATCCAGTGACCAGAATCGGTCACTGTGACTTATACCAAAACTAACCTTTCCCTTATTTACCCCCAAACAATCTCATATCCAACTGGGTCTATCCTTGTAACTTGATCTGAATGCATCAATAACTGGTGACCAAACAAACATCATGACATTTTATTATTGGTAGTTTAGTCTCTATTGCTTTTTAACAAGGTACCTAAATCATGATTTCACAATAGCTTCTTTGTTATCATTTGCATTAATTTGTATTAAAAGGGGAACTGATCACCTTCGAAAGGAAGTCTAATATTTCCTGGACCCAAGGCAGTTCCCTCACTTATTGTCTAACTAAGATCTGGTGGTCTTGTATTCTTACTTACAGGTAGTCCTTCCCAGACAAAAAGGAGTTCTTCACAATCAATTTGATCTCTCTATGGTATGCGCACACCTTCCCAACATTCAACAGGTATTCCTCCTAGCCCTAACCCTTATCTATTTCTCAAGAGAATGAAAGGATAGAAGTAACTCTATTCCAGAACGAAATTCTGTGTGAAACATTTTGGCACACCTGGTGGGACCCTTTTCGGGTTTCTTTCTTTCTTGCTTGCTTTCATATAGGGAGCACACTTGCTTTTTCTTTCTTCTAAATATTCACAAAATATTTTGTCATTTTGGTAAAAGAATTTGTCTTTCTTTCACATCTTTGCATTAGTGAAAGTCATCTTCTTTGCTTCATCGAATATCATTTTCGATTTGGGTTTAAAACATGTGCATCACATTCTTGCTTGTTGTTTTTAATTCTAGTGAATGTAGATTAAGTAACAGGTCGTACACGTGGGGGTGATATCCACGGTATTGACGAGAAATTAATCTTACTCTCATTGCACAAAACATACCAAATCACATCATAATCAACACAATAGCTCAAACATCCCCCCTTCCCGCGGTATTCCTCCACCCGTCTGAGGTAGCCTTATGAGCCAAAACAAACTTGACATCTCCCTTAGGTCTTTTGTTTAGGATTGACATCATCTGGCATCTAAGGCATAAGCCCAAAGTGATTAAAACTAATCCTAGGGTTAGTCTCTTGATTTTCTTGTGCATCTTGCTTGTTTTTTAGTTCTGTTTCTCTGTCATACACTTTTTTAGTGATCACTTCAAGACAGTTTGGTAGGTATATTAAGCATTGTTATCCCCAAACCAGCAACTTCTTACATCCTTTCTTTGCTTTCACAGTGACCGACACCGGTCCTATACTACCGACATCGGTTAACTAACCAACACCGGCTACATTCTGACCGACATCGGTTATCTGACCGATATCATTTACTGTGTTTAACAGTTCTTGACAAACCAACAACCTATCAATTCCAACATTTTGTTGCTGTTTATATTCTGGATTGATTAAATCCCTGCTGTGTCCTCTTGTCCATGGTTGTTATCACCCAGAAACAAGCTGCAGCCATGGTTTCACATGCCTGTTCCGTGCCTTTTCCTGAGTCACCCCCTTCACATCCTATGGGGAATCCTACGGATACCAGTAATTTTCCCAAGATCCCTGTAGGAGATAAGGAATTTGCCAAATTTTTGGATGCTAATCCTAGTGCCGTACAATATTATTTGTCTCATACCCCTGACCGTACACCCGACGGTCAGCTCCTCATTGGTATGCCTATTAGTATCGCCGCTCACTTAGCCCCTTCCCCACCTAATAACTCTGCCTCACCGTCTTCATCCTTAGCCCCGTCTCCCAGCTCAGTGGCTTCGGTGGTTCATATTGCACCAATTGGCTTTCCTTTCGTTAATCTGGGGCCCCACATATCACTACCGTCCACTGACCCTACCTCATCTCTCTCACAAACTGTCTCTTTCATAACTTGCTCTCTGCCACCTATACACACGAGCTTTCCCTCACAAGCTCCGCCCACCTTTTCATTTCCACAAACTCATCCGGTGGCCTCAACCTCTTATATAGGACACCCTTATTTGGCTGCCCCAACACATTCATCACCATTATCTTATCAACATTCAATCCCACCATTGTCTAGTAGCGGCTCTTGGACCAATCCTCCTCTGTTTACAACGACAACACCATCATCTAACCCAACCAATGATTTAATCAAACAGATGATGGACAAGATGCAAAATCTTGAGGCTTCTGTTTCAGGAAGTCGTAACACCCTGACATATGAGCAAGTTTGTCAGGAGCCTATTCATCCTTCTGTCCCCCTTCATACATATCCTCCTCAATGGGAATTACCGAAATTTACTCGCTTTAATAGTAAGGAGGACCCTCAACAACACTTGCGATTGTTCAGACATGCCTGCTATCTGATTGCTCATGACGATGCCTTACTACTCCGTACCTTTCCCATGTCCTTATCAGGACCTGCCTTGGAGTGGTACAGTGCTTTAGCCCAGCACTCAATCTTCTCCTTTAACCAGTTAGCCCAATCTTTCTTGGATCACTTCTCCATCAATATTGCCAAGAAAGTATCCATTACCGACCTCTATGCCATCCGACAATTTGAAGACGAGTCTATCGCAGATTTCGTTGGACGATGGCGGGGCCTCATCAACCAACTTACTTATGCCTTACCTCAGGCCGAGCTCATCGAACTCTTTACGTGGGCCTGCGCTAAACACATTTCTCCCACCCTCCAAATTCAAACTTTCCGCACCTTTGATGAGGCCTTTACTATGGCTTGGAAACTAGAGATTCGAGCCTTAGAGGAGGAGAAATTGAGGTTACGCAACAAAAGCTCAAATTTCCGGACCCAAGACTCTACCACCAAACCCAACACCACCAACTCTCACGCATCAGCTGCTTCGAAATCAAAGGGTGCCGTACATGCAGTGATGGTCAAATCTCAAGCACTGTCTAATACCCAGCCGAAAGCCACCTATAAGTATAAAGCTGAGCCCATCAACTACACTCCCTTGGGAGAAACTTATGGTGTGATCTTAGACAAATTGCTTAAAGCAGGAGCTATCACCTTGCCTCCTATTAAACCTCACTCCGGGTTTGATTCCACCCGCGCTATACCTTCTTGGTATAAAGAAAATGACTTCTGTAACTTCCATCGCGTGAAGGGACACAGTCACGAAAACTGCAAGATGTTGAAAAACATAGTGCAGGAAATGGTTGATGCAGGGGATATAACCCTCGATAATCCTAATGCCCCCGCTAATCGAAATTTAAAAATCTTCAACAAACCATTTCCAAACCATGCATCTAACAGTAACACAAACCAAGACACCTCAGCCGAGGAGAAGAGTGTGCATGAGATCCATGCGATTTTCAACTCCCAACCCAGGGCTTCCATTGAGGAAATTCTGAATCAAGCTTCTTCACCAACACAGGGATTCTCACCCCCTTCTCCTTCATCAGGACAAGAGGACAGTCCCGCTATTCCTTTACCCATAAAGGAATTAACCGCCCAGAGTTCTCTTCTCACAAATGAACCTTCTTACACCACATCCCTGCAAGATTGTGAGCGGATGTTATCTAACTTATCTATTTCCCAAACATCTCCTTCCACCACTCTTGCTGCAAAAGAAGAAGGCTTGCCACTTTTTCTGTCATCCTTAGAGGAGAAACCCCTTGAGCCTACATCACCAAACTCCTTAATCATGATGGATCCCCTCGAACATGCCCTCCTACCTATTAGTTCTTCATCACCTAAATCTTTCCAGCGACCGGTTGACCTCTTAACACCCATTGATACAGCGCCTCATTTACCCCCTGTATCACACCCACAGTGGACCAGAATCACAACCCACCTCTCTTCCATACCAAAGTTCCTGTTCACACGTGAAGATTGTCATCCCCCAGAAGATAGATGAGTCTTATGGGAGCGTTTGAGTACACCATGCTCTACTCAAATGCAGATGACTAATCCAGACACCTCTACCATATACCCGAGGTGTTTACAAAAGCTCAAAATGCCTATGTCCTCACCTTCACCCCCCTCATCTCTATCGAATCCCTCAGCCACCTCTATCAACCTAACCAAACCTTCCCCTACGCTTGGGACTTCACCAATACCCAGCCTGACACACCCACCTAAATGGTTAGATTTATCCAAAAATAATGCCGTCAATCCACCTAGGAGACAGACCCAATCTCCTCGAGTCCAATCTATGCCTCTGCCACAACTAAAACCCTCACCCCCGATCACACCGATACAGCAGGCACGGCTTCAGCCTTCACCATCACACCTACCTTCTATATTAGGGCCTCACCCCTCCACCTTGCCTCAATACACCATGCCTCCCACATCTTCTTTAACACGACCTATACCTTTTGCACCCCTACAGACACCCACGGGCATCTCAACACCGTCGCCCCAAGTATCTCGCCTACCTGCCAACCCTAAGCAAACTCGATCATCGAAGGACTTGTTTGTTGTCACTCCTCTCTCCCCGTGGTTGTTTCCTACCACCACGTCAGCTGGGGCCTCATCATCTAACCAGCTAAACATAACTTCTGCGCAGAAGAAACCACGCCTAGTTAAAACCAATCATCAAAATCCCTTGCCTAAATCACCACCCGTACGAACCACTCATACCCAACCATTACCAAAACAATCAAAAATCTCACCCACTCAATCAACAGCCTCATCTTCATCTGAATTTGACCCGCTCAAAGGATCTTACTCCAAGATCCTTGATATGTTGGTAGGGGATGCGACCATTTCCCTACCCCCGCTCAGACTCTATGATCCATCTAAACCTCGACCTATAGGTTATGATGAATCTAAAATCTGTGCTTACCATCACACACCAGGACACGATGTAGAAGGATGCAAAGCTTTGAAAGCCATCCTTCGCCAGTCACCTATCTCGGATAGACAGCCTAAGAAAGACAATTTACGGAGAGAGAAGCCCTTAGCTTTGATCCCTTCTCCTATACCACCTGTCCCCGCCTCGCCAAAATCTATCATCATTGCAACCCCACCTCTCGAGAACAATGACTTATCCCCGCCATCTTCCTCCTCTCGTATTCACGAGATCAACATGATTAACATTGCTACTCGAGGTCAGAAAAACAATGGAAAAGCTAAAGAAAGCACACCTACGGCCTCTCTTTCTCCTTCTGCCATCCCGATCGCACCACCACCTAAAGTGGTCATTCGTGGACCTGCCTATCCCGTCTCTGATGGAGTTTCCCATCGCACCATGATCAAACAACTTCACCAATCTCCTATAAAAATGACACTCTATGATCTCATTCAAACATCTGAATCACATCGACAAGCTCTAATTGAGATCCTTCAAGGGATAGAGGTCCTACCTAACGAAACCTTTCCCGTCACCTCCATTTTAACACCCAACCACGTCACTTCTCTCACCAAACAACCTACCTCCACAACCACTTCTGTCCCTGTACAGCAAGCCGCTGCTGTCAGTTTTTCTGAAGAAGAAATTGTCGTCTTTGGTGCAGAAGATCCTGATCCCACTCTTTTCATCTCGGCTTACGTCCGGGACATCCAGGTACATCGTGTTATGATCGACGGGGGTGCTAGCCTAAACATCGTCTCTTCCAAAGCCTTCCAACAGATGAATATCCCTCCTAGCTGCATGTGTGCCAACCCCACCATGTTGCGTTCATTCAACGATGCTATTACTTCTACCTTAGGCACCGTGATCCTTAACATTCGTGTAGGGCCACGTACCTTACCCGAACTCTTCTATGTCCTTGAGGGAGAATTCCAATACAACATGTTGTTAGGCCGCCCTTGGATCCGGCTATGGGATGCGTTCCCTCCACCTTACATAGATGCATCAAATTCGAGTATGAGGGGAAGTCATACACCGTCAAAGCTGACGCTTCCCCCTTCAAAACCTGTAATATGTTATATCACCCTAATGATGTGCTTGTACCAGTCAAGGCACCCATTGATCCAGCCCAACCATCTACTTCAACCACGCCTCAACCATCCACCTTAACCACACTCACACCTTCGACCAATGAACCCACCACCGCGAATACCACTTCCTTCCCCGCGGACAACATCCCAACTTCAGATCCCTTGGTAGATGTTTTTCAATGCCTTACGCTGGGGGAATACCGCCTATACAATGTTAGCACCTTTCATACCCCACAGGAGTACGGACAGTTACATGCGCATCCTACCTACGACCGTCGTGTGGGGGAGGTGATCTCCTACGGACCACCTAATTTCCGCACCAACCTAACGTATGGGGGTGTCGACACATCCTCTGTCACCCCTGAACCTCCCCTTGGTGTGGTTCCCTTCCAATCTGATTTTTGATATCTAACCAACCGTCATTTCACCCTCACCTTCCTGACGCGCTGTGCTTGGAAGGGTTTTGGTTTCGGTCTTTATGAACAAGGCCGACATACGATCATTCCCGTAACTACCCGCAAACACAAAGATCATCGTGGTCTTGGATTTTTTGAACCACCTACACCGAAGAAACCTCATGTCAATTGTATCCAGGAAAACAATGAAGTCACCCCTTCTGAACCATCATCGCCCATTTTTCCATCTTCACCCACAGAGTCGATAGACCCAGAATCTATCCCTCCTAACTTTTTTTTTTCGTGAATGCTATCTTCCTGGGTCCTCTCACTTATCAACGTGATAGTGAAGACCCATCTTCTCTCCCCCTTTTGTATCCAGACATGATCGAAGAAGATTCACCTTCAATTAATGTTGTGGAGTGCCAGGATGATGACTCCATCCTCACCTACCTTGGTGCGGACGACTCTTATATTCAACGTGCCTTACCATCTGACACCCAAACTATGTTGAATGAATCGACTATAGAAATCAACATCCACACGGAGGACGATCCTCACATTTTAAAGATCAGACAATCTCTCGATGCATTAGAACAAGCCGCCTTCACTACCTTCCTCCGTGCCCGCAATCAAGCTTTTGCTTGGTCCTACGCCGACATGCCAGGAATCGATCCTGACATTGCTGTCCATAACATCACTCTGAAACCAGACTCTAAACCAGTTAAACAGAAACTGAGAAAAATGCATCCACGCATTGCCCTCTTGGTGAAAGAAGAGCTTCAACACCTCCTTTCTGTTTCTTTCATCTTACCTATTGACTATCCACAATGGATTTCTAATGTCGTACCTGTCACTAAAGCGATGGGGGGACTTCGGATATGTACGGATTTTCGGGACCTTAACCTCGCTTGCCCAAAGGATGACTTCCCCCTACCTAGCATTGATCAACTTGTTGATCTCACTGCCGGCCATGAGATGCTTTCTCTCATGGATGGCTTCTCGGGATACAATCAAATTTTGGTAGCCCCGGCCGATCAACATAAAACCACCTTCATTACCCCCTGGGGGACCTTCTGCTATCGTGTCATGCCATTCGGCCTTAAGAATGCTGGTGTGACCTATCAGCGGGCTATGACTTATATTTTTCATGACATTATGCACACTATCCTCGAGGATTATGTCGATGATCTTCTTGGAAAATCCAAACATCGCAGTGAACATCTCGATGTTTTAACCATTATTTTCGATCGCCTGTTACAATACTGTGTTCATCTTCAACCAAAGAAATGTGTCTTTGGCATCCTTTCAGGAAAACTCCTTGGCTTTATCGTCTCTTTGCGTGGCATTGAGGTCGACCCAGCTAAAGTCAAAGCTATCCTAGAAATGCCCCCACCCACTAACCTCAAACAATTGCGTAGTTTGCAGGGAAAACTCCAATCTATCCGGCGTTTCATTTCACAACTCTCGGATCGATGTCAACCTTTCCATCATCTCCTTAAAAAGGACATTGTCTTTCAATGGAGCGAGGAGTGCCACCAAGCCTTTGAGGCTCTTAAAGCTTATCTCTTGCAGCCACCCGTGCTTGTCCCACCTCAGGACGATCGCCCTTTCTACCTTTACCTTTCTGCCACCGACCATGTTGTAGGAGCCATGCTCGCACATCGTGACTCTGAGCATCGAGAACAAGTAGTTTATTACATAAGCCATACTCTTGTGGATTACGAGACTAGGTATACACACGTAGAAAAGTTGTGCCTAGCCCTATCATTTGTGGCCACCAAACTCCGACATTACCTCCTGAATCACAAAACTTTTGTCATCACCAACGCTGACCCCATACATTATATGTACGCCAAACCTCATCTAAACCAACGCATCGCCCGATGGCTTATGCTCCTCACCGACCTCGACCTTGAGTTTGTACACCAGAAATCAGTCAAAGGACAAACTATCGCAGACCAACTCGCGGAAGCCCCTTTACCTGGGGAACAATTTACCAATTTTACTTTCCCTGATGAACTCATCGCAACTCTTTCACTCAGTGATGTGTCGTATCCAATGACCCTCTTCTTCGATGGATCTAAATGCCAGCGCGGTGGAGGGGCAGGCGTTGTTCTCATTCCTCTTGAAGGTGAACCTATGCCTCTTTCATTCAGGCTCGATTTCCCCTGCACTAACAATACAGTGGAATACGAGGCCCTTGTTTTGGGTCTCCACGTTGCGTTACACTTAGGTGTGAAGTCTATTAATATTTTCGGTGACTCTCAATTGGTAGTAAATCAAGTTACTGGCATCTACCAATGTAAAAATGAGGAACTTCAAAAGTACAAACATTACGTGGATTCACTTTTGACCTTATTTTCTCATTATTCTATCCAAACCATTCCCCGCTCAACTAATAAATTTACAGATACTATGGCTTGCTTGGCCTCGCAAATTCCGCCTCACCAACTGACTCGGACATATTTGTCTTGGTCCAACAACTCTTTGCCCCATCTTACTTAGTTCCAGATGTTTGTATGGTAAATAATGTATCTGCTGATTCGCAGGATACCTGGTATCACCAATTTCACGACTACCTTACAACCTCTGTTCTACCACCTGACCTTACTAGTAATGGAAAACGTGCTTTTCTTAAAAGTGTTTCTCGTTATGTCATCATGGGGGGACTCCTCTATAAACATGGCTTCGATGGTATCCTCCTTCGCTGTCTAACCGGCACTGAAGTCGCTCATACCACCCAACAAATCCATGACGGACTTTGTGGCGGGCACTTTAGTGGCCTCGCCATGGCCAAGCGGATCCTTCGCCTAGGATATTATTGGCCTACTCTCAATAAAGACTGCTGCGAATATGTTAAGCATTGTGTTATGTGTCAACAACATGCCAACCTTCAACATACTCCTAGCCACCCGTTACAGGTCGCACGAGATCTTTGGCCTTTCTCACAATGGGGTTTAGACCTTATTGGCGAGATTCACCCACCTTCTTCGCAGCATCACCATTGGATCATCACGGCAACCGAATATTACACTAAATGGGTGGAGGCCGTTCCACTCATTTCAACCAAAAAAGAGAAAATCGTTGAGTTCATCAATCATCACATTATCTGTCGTTTTGGTGTTCCTCATCGCCTGATAACAGATAATGGAAAATATTTCAAAAATAAGTTGTTACAAGACCTTTGTGACAACTTTGGTATCAAACTTAGCTTCTCGTCACCCTACTATCCACAAGAAAATGGACAAGCTGAATCTTCTAACAAAACCTTAACCAAAATTCTCATGAAAGTCGTTAACAATTCTGGGAAAAACTGGCATGATCACATCCCCTTTGCCCTTTGGGCTTATCGTACCAGCATTCGTACTTCCACTAATGCCACACCATTCTCTCTGGTGTATGGTACCGAGGCTGTCTTGCCTCTCGAAATACAAATCCCTTCTCTCAGAATATCTCTTCAGGATATTCTCACCAATGATGACTTCCGCCAAGAGCGGTTAGCCCAATTAGAGCTTCTTGACGAGCGTCGTCTTACAGCTCTTGACCACCTTCAAATTTATCAAAAGCACATTAAGCGTGCTTATGATAAGCGAATTCATGAGCGTACCTTTAAGATTGGTGATCTTGTCCTCAAAGAGAATCAACATGTAACCAAACTAGAAAAGAGCAAACGTGGAAAATTTGCTCCTAATTGGATTGGGCCTTACATTATCACTCACACCTATGGATCAGGTACTTATCGTTTAGCTTCACTTAATGGTAAACCCGAGCCTGAACCCCTTAATGCCTTGCATCTCCGACCATTCTACTGTTGAATTTAGTGTTACATCACTTCTTATCTACCTTGCGCTCGTCCCTTGAGCTCATTTACCACCTCATACACCTTGTTTCATGCATCTCAAAATAGAATCAAGCTCACATGGTTTGATCATCACCTCCTCTTAAAGATGCCTTCCCCTTTTTAGTCTGGTCCATGACTTAAAAGTATCAAAATAACAAGTTCTCAATTATACGATTCTGGGATATTCTTGAGTCAAACTTCCTGCAAAACTAGATACTTCATGCCAAATGGACATCTAGACCTCTAAGCTCTAAACTAGACTGCTCCCTCGAAGGACAGCTATGTGCAGCCGCATCTGCTATTATAAACTAGACTGCTCCCTCGAAGGACAGCTATGTGCAAAGCCGCATCATGCTACTATAAGTAGACTGCTCCCTTGAAGGACAGCTATACAAAGTCAGCCTCTATCAGAAGCTTCTCGCATTGATCAGCTTCGTGAAGACCTCAAGAAACAACAAAATGCATATCCCATATAGACTTCCCGCATCGATCAGTCTATATCCAGAAAAATAAAAGCAGTATTCAAAAGCACTTTTGAGTCATGGACTCGTCTATTTAGGTTTGGATCTATTTCGTCAGAATAATCACCTTATAACAAGTCCTCTACGCCCCAGCTATACCATCCACCTCACCTCACCATTTTTCAAAACAACAAAACTCAAGGGACGTGACGTATAACCGATATATTGTGATTATACAACTCTTTCCACCTATTGACTTCTCGCATATGCAAGGTACCTAGAGATTCAAGCTCATCCTATGATAATACGTGGTTTGTTTAGCTCTTTCCAACTATGGGACATTTTTGCCTCTTTTACCCGAATCTAGGATTATGTGTTGACCTTAATCAGGACACGGTTCCCTAATGCTTGGGTAAGCTAACCCTCGCTTCACCTATACCTTACCAACTCCAACAACCTTACCCTACCAATATCAAAATTTTTACCAACCAACAAATTGCCTAACCACAACCAAATTGCCTGAATTCACCTCTCCCTGGTCCTAAGGGAGAACTACATCGGTCTGAGGCCCCTCCTTGCTTTGTGCAATGGGCTATGTAGGCAGCACTTAGGAGACATGGGGTCTCCCAAGGTTAGCTCGACCATCCCCTACCATAACCTATCATGTGTTGTGTTTTGCTTAAAAATATAAATGTTTTCGCATATTTATATTGATAACACTCACCTTTGTCCTTTATCAATCCAAACATTCAAAACACAAACATTTCTTATTATTATCATAAACTCAAAATCAACATACATATTCAGTTTTATTTAGATGTTAAACAAATACATCTTCTCTATCATCGACGCACAGGTCGGCATCCTTATTTATTCTTCTACCCCTATGAAATTCACGTAGGCCCCCGCGCCTCATCCCGAACCAGGTAGTGATGGTGATCATCGACGCCGCTCACCTGGCCTCTCCATCCTCAAAGGGGCCACTGCTATTGGTTCCTCCCACTGATCCACCAATCTCTCCTGTAACATACGAATACGCCCTCTCGCGTGGAGGAATCTTGCCTCTAGTCTCTCCACTCGTGACTGCGAAACCTCTAACAATCCCGTTGTCTCATTCACCTGTGTTTGAAGCTGGTGAACTAAACCCTGCAGGCAGTCTCTCTCCACTGTAATCACAGCTATGTCAGGATGATCGGCCCTCTCACGTGTACCTCGCAGCTCTGCTACCCACCATAATCTATAAGACTCTGTCACTCCTGCATCCATTACCCTGCGATCGGCTGCTGTCTCTTCTGGTCCTTCTGGAAGTGTCGGTCATGGAGGTGAGAAGGGTGCCTCGGCGTCGATCCTCCTGTATGGTCTATGAGCCATGGGTATATCCTGAACAAATCCAAATTGTCACCGCACGTGATCTAGAGGAATCCTCTCGTACTCACCTGGCCTGTGTCCCGCGATCCACCTCAATCACTCTACACCCCTCAAATCCTCGGCTATGTTCACCATCACCATGTAGTTCCCGTAAGGCCTCCAACGGATATCCACAATCATCACCATCTCCCACATCTGCCTATAATACTCGGCGTCATCTATCACGGTCTCGGCTCTTGCCTCTTGCTCTGTCTGGACCCATCGTCTGAATCCCAACCTCTGCACTCCTGTCTCTCCTCCCTGGATTGGTCGGCCTATTGGTCACACACACACAATGTGCTCATAGGCCCAACAATGTAATAAGTATGCACAATCCAGTGTAGTCCTGTGATTTCACCTGCATGCCCATAAACCCCTGTATAGCTCCGCAAGATATGCAGGTGCCCATGCGAAAGTAACGCTACCTTCTATCATCTCACGAATAATACACATCAATGATTTCAGAAATCTTCCCCCGTCCACTCTAGGTAATGCATAATACCCCACCGCTATCATTAATACCACTGCCAACCTTGTTGCCTCAGGGTGTGCCGCAAACATTATACCATAAGTGAATGTCAAACCTCACTGTGTCAAATCTCGTGTGGCTGGACCAAATACTACCGTTATCGCTGCCCGCACTGCGTTAGGCCCTGCCTGATACACTGGTCTTCCTGTAATTGGGAGTCTCAAAATTTGGAACACATCTTCTAACGTCACTGTCATCTCCCCTGTTGGCAGATAAAAGGTATTCTTTTCAGGATTCCATCTCTCAATCAGCGCCTGCAACATAGCATGATTGCGTGCGATCCGTGAATAATAGCGGATTCTGCTTAACCCCACATGGTTTATTAATGCCCACTCAGCTGGTGTTACATCCGCTCGGACCCATGACAACAAAGCTGGCACCCTATCATTCATCCTCAACCCTGCCTGTGCCTGCACACATTAAACCAACAAACAAAAAATCAACAAATAACTTCCCACGTGTTTTTTATCGCAATCCACAACTTTACACAGTAACCGATATCGGTTATAGACAACCGTTACCTAACCGATACCGGTTATTCCTAAACGATATCGGTCACTGTCAATTCCAACCACCCCTCAAAAACACCACCTATGATAACTTCTGCGCTCGTTTTCCCCTCTCTGTACCTACGCACATATCTCCAACACCTGATTACCTACCCTACAACACTCACCCCATCCCAAGCTCTTGCCTATCACCTTTCTACCCATTTACCTTACCACATTCTATTTATAACCATGCAAAATCTCATTCCAACCAAAACAAATTATACCTCTGGGGATGCAGCCGTTTGAGGTGGAACCTGTCTTCCTTCTCCTCTCGGCCCGCTGGATGCTTCTCTTTGTTCAGCCATGTTCACCACCCTCTTCACTATAACTTGCCTTTACGCCTTCTTAATCCAAGCCCACGATCGCTTTACCTGTCTCTTCCTCCTTCTTACTCAATTCTCCCATGCAATTACCCTGTATGGATGACAAACAGCCTCGCATCTTCGTATTTAACATGTTGCATGACTCTAAAAATAAGAACTTTAGTTGCCTCCCAAGCTTTTCTATATTTAGAAAAGCTCATTTTAGCGTAACCGATGTCGGTTACATAACCGGTATCGGTCATATGTGACCGACATCGGTTAAATAACCGATATCGGTCACATATCTCATTTGGCTTATAGGTCCTTTCTTTGTTTTTTACAAATTCTTGGCGGCGCCCGCCTCTTTTCCCTGCATAACGACATAGTTATCAACAATCATCATCATAATACCATCAACACATATGCATATCATCAAACCATCATCAAAATATACATCCAATTCTAATACCATCGACAAAACACATGAAACATTATAATATATGCATCAAATCCACAATTATACACACCATATGGATCAACCTCATCATCTATATATATCATCAAAACAATGTTACAATATACAACTTGCCCTGCATGGGGCCTCTGTAATCCAAAATACAAAGTCGGCACAAGGCCGCTGTCTCTGTCAAAATCTTGACTCGGCTCGCAGGCCAGCCTCTCATGTCAAAAATATACTTGGCTCGCAGGCCGGTATCAACTATACAACATGTACTCGGCTCGCAGGCCGGTATATACAACAAAAATGAATACATAAATCCTATGAGGGCACGCAGGCCTCTATATACACACTCGGTTCGTAGACCGGTGTCTCTATCAACAAATCCTCTATCAAATCAACAAAACCCATCTCTGCTCCTGGGGTGACTCAGCTCTCTCCCCCTCCCTCGGCTCATCTCTCAGCTGGCCCCTGTGCCAGATCTCACCTCCTACCCGTCACTGACCCACCAGCTGTGGCTGCGGCCCCCTGTGACCTGTGACTCTGGGATGTCTCAGCTCTGTGAGCCGCATATGGCTGATACTCGGCACCGGTACCATCTAGTACGTCCTGATAATATCGGGCCTCCGCTCTCACCTCCATATATCGGGCCCGTGCCACCATGGCTGGTGGGGCTGGTCCCCCGGCTCCTAATAGAAGTGGACCCTGACCTGCCTGTACGCCCTGTGCCTGAGGCTGTACCTACGCCTGAGGCTGTGCCTGTGCCTGAGGGCTGTACCTGTACCTGCCTGTGTACCTGAGCCTGAGGTTGTGCCTGTACCTGTGCTTGGGCCAACTGCCCCTGTAGCACCCCAATCTGTGCCTGTGCAGCAGCAAGCTGCCCCTGTAATAACTGCACCTGGCCCAAGAGATGGTCCCTCTCCGCTATAACAGCCACCAAATCTGGCTGTGCGGGCTGTGCTCTCATGGCTGCCCTCTGCCCTGCCCACCAAACCAAAAATGAACCTGTAACACCGGCGTCGTCCACCGTATCATCAGCCGGTCTCTCTGCTACCCAGACTGGGTCCAATGGCTGCGGTACAGGCAGTGGTGCCTCTACATCCTCCCTCCGATACTGTGGGAAGGGAGGTGGCTCATCCTGCCGTAGGCCCAACTGTCATCGTACCCTCTCTAGGGGAATCCACTCATACTCCCCGGGTCTCCGTCCCGCTATCCAGAAGATGTACTGGATCCATCGCAGCTGTGCTCGGGCTCCTCCACGAGGCTGATGGCCTCTGTATGGCCTCCATATAATATCTAGTGCGGTCAGGCCCTCTAACATATGCCTGTAGTACGTGACATCTCGCCCTGCGATAACTGCTCGTGGCTGGCCCACGACCCCCAACCACCTCTGAAACCCATACCTATAAACTACCTATGGCCCTGGCTGCTGGGGCAACCCTACTGGTCGTAAACACATGATATGCTCGTAGGCCCAGCAGTGTAGCAAGAATGTCGAGCATATCCCGAATCACCTCATACGGCGATAGCCCCAGAGCTCTCTGTATAGCTGCACCAAATACACCGGTGCCCATGCATAGCAGGTGTGCTCCTCCACCATCTCATGTAATACTCCCATCAGAGCCCGTGGGAAGCGGCCTCCCTCTGAGTCCGGGAGGGTGAAGCAGGTGATACCAATCATCATCAGCACGGCAAGCCGTGTCTCCTGTCGATGTGCGCGATACATATCGCCGTAGCAGATGCTCGCACTATGGTACGTAATCAATGGGGCTGCATCCCCGAATACCTGCAGGATGCTATCCATCGCTGTCTCAGCATCCACCTGGAACACCGCCTCACCTATGATCGGCAGTCTCAGGATGCGATACACATCCTCTAGTGTGACTGTCATCTCTCCAGTCGGGAGATGGAAGACATTGGTTGCCGGATCCCATCTCTCGATGAGGGCAACCATCAGGCTATGGTCCCTATCCACAGCCCTATACCTCTGGACTCTGCCAAGTCCAACCTCCCGCATGACTGCCCACTGCACTGCAGTCACATGTGGCCACATCCGCCCCAGTAGAGGCGGCATCCGATCCCGCATCGTCAGCTGCTGGCGTGCCTGCAAAAACAACCCACTCCATCAGGCCTACCCTTTACAAAACAACTACCCAATAACCCCAATATCACTAACCCCACCCAACAAACACCTACAATATCCCCTTTACCTATCCCACAACCTACCACCTACCCCACTCATACACCACCCGATTCCCCCCACCCCAATAACCTTTCCTAGCCACTCTACCTTCTCCCCCTTCACCCCAACACTCGATCCTACCCACCTACAACAAATCAACACAACTACTTTCACAACCTTACCTCCTGCCCATGGTGACCGGTACCGGTCACCCACGACCACCGTCGGTCGACACATGACCGACGTCCGGTCTCTGAACCCACTAATCTATACAACTTACGTGGTGACCGATGCCGGTCGCTTAGTGACCGACATCGGTCACTGTGGGATTTCGGGGCCGGATCGAAAACGGCCCCCAAATCCCCTTTCTTCCTATTTCTACCCATCTACCCACAATAATTGCCTAAAAACTTACCCACCCTACCATTTTGGCCTACCTAACATATCTACCCACTCTATTTTACAATTTACCTTCATTTATTCATTATTTTATCAAATTTTGGATTCCTACCCCAAAACCCACATCCTAGCTAACTTCATCAACTTCACACAAATAGGGGTTCAGAGCCTACCGGTACGACTACACGTCATCGTGGTGGGATAGGTGGCGGTGGTCTAGCTCCTCCAGCACCTCCTGCTCCTCCAGGCTGTGCCATAGCTCCAAATCTCCTCCGCAGGGTCCTCCACCAATCAAACTCTGCCTCCTGATCTCTGGGGCCTACCAATAACTCACTACCCCACTCAACTAGTGCCACCTCAGCCCAAAAACTCAACCCAATCAATTCAAAACTCAGACAAGACAAAGGTTGGCACTCAAATTCACAATGTGACAATGACATGCCGTATTTTTTCTTTTTATAGGTTTTGACCTCTAACCGATACCGGTTAGGGCGTGCCCTAGAAGACCGATATCGGTCTCCTAGCCGATATCTATAACTGATATCGGTTATCTGTTTAGTTTAACCTAACTCCTGCCCTTATCCACCACTCTCCATTTTTTTTACCATATCACCTACCTCTGGCCTTGCTACATAACCTTATTTTACATTCATCGGCCCGGCCCAAGGCCGCAACTAACCAATCGGCCCGACCTACGGCCGCAACCAACCAATCAGGCCCGACCCAAGGCCACAACCAACCAATCAGGCCCGAACCCCAAGGCCGCAACCAACCAATCAGGCCTTATTTTGGCCGCAATTCAACCAATCAGGCCCGACCCAAGGCCGCAACCAACCAATCAGCCCGACCCAAGGCCGCAACCAACCAATCAGGCCCGACCCAAGGCCACAACCAACCAATCAGGCCCGACCCAAGGCCGCAACCAACCCAATCGGCCCGACCCAAGGCCACAACCAACCAATCAGGCCTGACCCAAGGCCGCAACCAACCAATCAGGACCGACCCAAGACCGCAACCAACTAATTGGGACCCAAGGCCATAACCAACCAATCAGGCCCGACCCAAGGCCGCAACCAACCAATCAGGCCCAACCCAAGACCCAAGGCCGACAACCCACCAATCAGGCCTGACCTAAGGCCGTCAGACCCGACCCAAGGCCACAACCATTCAATCAGCCCGACCCAAGGCCACAACCACCAATCAGCCCGACCCAAGGCCACACCAACTCAGTACCTTGACCGAGAACCACACATTACGATTCTATCCACCCATCATGTAGTTGTTTGTTCAATTGAGCTCACCTATGTTCGTGTTTTTTAGCATGCCTAGGATACTTGAATTGATCAGCCGACCAGCTTTGCCTAGACCGAGACCGTGACATTTATCTCAACCAAACCAACCATTTGGTACTGCCGAACATGCCTAAATGTTCTGGTACCTTACCCGTTATATCCCCTGGAGCTACTTCCTATGCCTTGGATACCAGGATTATATCAACCTTGTTTGGATAAACTATCGACCTTTGCCTATGAATTGCTTTTTTGCTCTTCAACTCGTGTACCCTGGTCGCACTACTGCATTTCAACGTGCGTCTGCTTCCTTGAACTTACCCCACCATCTTACCATCATCTCATCATCATTCACCCTTTATCAACCCTATCCCTGATTTCATGCCGCCTCAATCTGTGATAGATTTGAGGGGGATTACCTATACCCTTAACTGGGGCAACCACTTCTTATTATTGTCAGTGCAGCTTTACAAGACAAACTACATGACAACAAGGGGCAAATGTAGACACCAAATTTGTGTCTTACGACACCCTGTACCCCGTATCTCATCCCACAACCTAACCCTACCTCACCACCTAAACCTTACACACTTAATTATTTATTAATTACCTTATAATTAATAAATCTACATCTCCAACCCTGCCACCTCACCTCGCCACCTCATCATGACCTAGCCCTAACCCTAAACCAACCTAATTAAGACCTATGACTTGGTCCAGACCCACACCCATGACTCATCACCCCTCACCCGCACCAAAACGAGCCTAATAATGACTTGACCAAGCCCACAACTGATCCCTCAGGAGAAAAGGAGGGAAAGATGGCTATTTTACTAAAAATAGCCACTTTGACCTAACCGACATCGGTTCCTACTCGACCGCCGTCGGTTACGTAACCACCATCGGTTCCCTGTAAATGACCTCCCCCAACCAAAAAGAAGGGATCCAGAATTCATTTGGCAGGAGAGAGAGAAGTGAAACAAGTAGAAGAGGTTGCAGAGAAGAGGATCGAGCCCAAGACTGTAACTGAGCAACTAGATCGCTGTCACACTCGTCCAAGCATTGGGAAAGACTGAGGATAGCTTCATCAGCTCACTTTCCAATACCGGATCATCCCAACTAAGCCTTACTGTCGCCACCACATTCCTTGGACCTGTATCTTCATCAGGAACTAGTAAGTAGTATCTTGTATGTTTCTAAACACCATTTCTTGAACTTTTAATTCATAATAATTATAAGCTCACTCCTAGATCTACCACCCGGCAGCACTCTGCACCTAACTTTCATTCATCAACCCCGATATTGCCCCAAAGACAGTTTTCTCACTCTCTGAGTTTTCTCCATCACCCTACTACCCCCCCCAATCATTTATTAACCCTATAAACACCATAACCACCTTACAACTGACTTCCATTCGAAACCCCTAAATCACTGCCCCTACCGATATCGGTTATCTTCTACCAGTATCGGTGTTATAACCGCAGTCAGTTATCCAGTGACCAGCATCGGTCACTGTGACTTATACCAAAACCAACCTTTCCCTTATTTACCCCCAAACAATCTCATATCCAGCTGGGTCTATCCTTGTAACTTGATCTGAATGCATCAATAACCGGTGACCAAACAAACATCATGACATTTTATTATTGGTAGTTTAGTCTCTATTGCTTTTTAACAAGGTACCTAAATCGTGATTTCGCAATAGCTTCTTTGTTATCATTTGCATTAATTTTTATTAAAAGGGGAACTGACCACCTTCGAAAGGAAGTCTAATATTTCCTGGGCCCAAGGCAGTTCCCTCACTTATTGTCTAACTAAGATCTGGTGGTCTTGTATTCTTACTTACAGGTAGTCCTTCCCAGACAAAAAGGAGTTCTTCACAATCGATCTGATCTCTCTACGGTATGCGCACACCTTCCCAACACTCAACAGGTATTCCTCCTAACCCTAACCCTTATCTATTTCTCAAGAGAATGAAAGGATAGAAGCAAATATATTCCAGAACGAAATTCTGTACAAAACACAAGGTTCGTCAAGGGATGATAATTGTTCCTCCATCAAGGGGAATTTTCCTTTTAATCTTCAAGATGTCAATTGATCATTTTCATTTGATGGTACTGCCAAGTCATGTGTTTCTTAAAAATCTTTCCTTTCCAATATTTCACCCTCTTTCTCCAACTCCTCAGTTTGACATTGTATAGGAGGAGGACTTGACATGTTGCCAAGAATATCAGTAGCTTCCTTCTCCAAATTCTCCTGAACTTCAATCTTGTCTAGATGAGTTTCCCTAGGTTTTTTATGAATTATTTTCCTCCTAGGAGTTTCAACATCTTCTGAAGTAGGCTTTTTTCTTGAACTTCTAATTTTTATTCCAAAGTCTATCCTAGGTGAACTATCACTATCAACAACATGTATTGGTTCTTATGAGATTATCCTCTTAGATTTCCTCCATTTTGGTATTTTAACCCCACTTTTTCTTCTTTATTCTCATCAAAGGGATTAATTCCTAAGTAACTTTTAGGAGTAAAAGGGGTTGGTTTTCCCCTTCTAATAATATCAATATTTTGTTTGAACTTGTGGAGGAATTTCTCTTATGCTTCTTCCCTATTTTTCTTAGAGAGAAAATGATGTTGACAGACCAAATGAACTAACCCATGGTGATTAATTTTTCCCACTCCCCAAGAATATATCTGAGCCATGGTATGGATGGAATTGAAGAGGAAACCAAGAAGGTTTACCATATAATCCTGATTTGCTACCCCATACCTAAGATATATTAATATTTTAAGGACTTCCCTTCCGACATTCCCATATTTGCCATCACATGTCAGGTATTTTACTACCCAGAATGTTACTCTATCGAAGGGTTTGGGTAGGGTAGATCTTTTGACCCCTTTTATGAACTTCTTAGTGGTATAAATGTACTAGGGTTCAGGTTCACCTTCTTTCCTTAAGGTATCTACCGATTCTTTTAGAGTTCCCCTTACAGGATTTGTTACATTCACAATTGATACACCAGATACATTGCTTATTTTTTTATAGTAAAGGGAAGTATGATTCCCTTAAATTTAGTTCTAATCTATTCTAAATTAAAAAAAATTCTCTTACTAGCTCATTGTTGTATTTGGAGAATTTCTTCAAAAACTCCAACGAACTTGCCCGCTCAAAAATGGTTGTAACTTCTCTATCTGCAAGGAATTGTGTCTTATCCTCTGGTTCTAATTTCTTCTTGATACCCATAGCCAAGTGGAAAATTTGAATTATTTTACCCTTTTTCAAACCCTCGTTATGTTAGGAGATAATTTTAGAACTACTGAACTTAGTAGCGGAACTCCAAATATACCTTTACTGTCACCTTCTTGAGTTTCTCTGCAACTATTTCTAAAAAAATTATCTTTTGATTCTACCCAAATGATAATTTATCATTAATACACTTCCACCTTCATTTATTTTAACTAGAATCTCCAACATGATTGTTTTCCCTTTATTTATAATAATGATGTTTAATTAATAACACATTATCCCACCGATTTAAACCAAATCTAATCACTCATGCAAACTTTTAATTTAACCTTTGATAAGATCAAGACATAATTACCATCCTTGCCGATGTAATCCAGTCACTTTGCTGACTCATCATCCCTAAAAAGTGAAAAAAAAGTTAGAAAAGATAGCTGGAATTCCAAAGAAGTTTCTTTTATTTGAATTAACCAATTATTGATGAGACCAACCGCCATTTCGGGTTTTCAATTTACCTTTTGAGAGATTTTGTTTTGTTCATTTAATTTTTATTTTTTATTTTTTGGGGGGAAGAGAACTCCATTTACTAGTTTTCATTCCCTTCCCTTTATTTAGATCCTTGTATTTGCTTATTTGATCATTTTGAAAGAACTAGGTTCTTCCATGTGATCAAATTCCTTGTCTGCTTCAATTTACTTAAGGAGTCCATCCCTGCTAGGAGGCTTCCTATAGAGTTTTATCCTATGTCCATTGACCAAAATTTCCCTTTTGGTACCATCAATGGGAAGTAGATTAACAGAACCATTATCATATATCTGCTCAATCTAATAAGGCCCTAACCACTTGGTTCTCAACTTTCCTTTGAATTGTTGGTACTTGGAATCAAATAGTAATGCCCAATCTCCTATCTTGAATTTCCTTTCCTTGATATGTGTATTATGTCACTACTTCCTTTGATCTTGGATTATCTCTATTTGTTGAATTCCTTCCAGTCTCATCTCATCCAATTCATGGAGTTGCAGAATTCTTTCCTTTTGTGTTGTATCCAATTCAATACCCAATTTAGTTGTTGTCTTCAATGTTTGTAGTTCAACTTCAATGGGTAACAAGGGCTTCTTCCCATAGACTAACTCATATGGTGAGAACCCTATTGTAGTCTTCTAAGTTGTGTTATAACCCTAGAAAACCTTAGGTAGCCTTTTCACCCAATATCTTCTACTTGCTTCAAGTATTTTGGTGAGAATGTTTTCTAATTCCTTGTTTGTCACTTCTACTTGTCCATTGGATTGTGGGTGATAAGGTTATGCATTCTTATGATTGATCTGATAGTACATTGTAAAGGCCTAGATCATGTTAGACATGAAATGTGGTCCTTGATATGAAACTATACTTCTTGGTGCACCAAACTTCATCATGATTTTGTGCCAAAGGATATCAACAACTGCATCTTCATTAGCATTTGTTAAAGCCTACACCTCCGCCCACTTTATTACATATTCAGTACATAGAAGAATGTGATCCTTTCCTTTTGAAGGAGGACTGAAAGGACCAATGAAATACAGGCCCCACATTTCAAATGGTTTAATTACCACTTGAGGTTGCAGAGGCATTTCACTAGTAAAATTTGGTTGTCCCATCCTTTGACAAGGATCACATTACTTGATGTATTTCTTCACATATTTGTACAGAGATGGCCAATAATAACCAATGCCAAGTATTTTGTGGGTTTTCCTTTTCACTTAAAGTTTTCATCCACTTGGTTCATCATGACATGCTCTAAGTATGTCAAAAATTTCATCCTCTCTAACACACCTGCGTAAAACCAAATCAGGTCGACATTTAAATAACATTTCATTTAACCATTTAAATTGTGCACTACTTTTGATTAATATTTTCATTTGTTTCTTAGTAAAAGAAGGAGGAAACTTCCCTGTTGCAAGATAATTTTCCATGTCAACAAACCATGGTGTATTAGCTGAAATAGCAAATAATTGTTCATCTGGAAAGTTTTCCTTAACTAGATCTTGTTCCCCTGTAGTGTTTAACCTTGACAAGAAATTGGCTACCACATTAGATTTCCTATATTATCCATAATAGTAATTAATCAAATTCTTGTAAAAGTAATAACCATTTGATTATCCTACCTCTAACCACTGGTTTATTCATTAATTATCTAATTGCTGCATGATGTGTATGTACAAATATTTTGTATCCTGTAATATAATATCTGAAATTGTTAATTGAATAGATCACATCAAGAAATTATTTTTCAGTGGTGGTGTAATTTCTTTCAGTGGGAGTAATATTTTTACTAAGGTAATAGATAGCATATATTTTTCCCTCTTCATCTTTTTGTCCCAAAATTACACCAATTGATATATTTAAAGCATCTGTTTGGATGTAAAAAGGTTCCTCCCAATTAGGTCCTCTTAATATTGGGACAATGATTAGTTTTTCCTTAATCTCTTCAAAATCATGTTGACATTTTTCATCCCAGAGAAATTCACTATTCTTGGTAAGAAAAAAAAACATGGGGGTAATAATTTTACTAAAATCTTTGATAAAACGCCTATAGTACCCAGCATGTCCTAAGAATGACTTGATATTTGTGGGGGTTTGAGGAACATGAAAGTCCAAAATAATCTTGATTTTATCTTAGTCAACTTGAATTCCACTTTTTGAAATGTGGTGTCCTAGTACAATCTCCTCATCAACCATCATCAAACATTTCTCATGGCTAAGAGACAAACGGTGTTGCTCACACCCTGTTAACTCTCTATCCAAATTTTTGAAGGCATCATCAAATGTGTATCCATACACAGTAAAATATTCCATGTATACATCTACACAATCATTAGTTAGATCTATAAAAATTTCTAGTATAACCCTTTGGAAGGTTGTTGGAACATTACATAGTCCAAATGGAAATACCCTGTAGGAAAAGGTAACCCATGGACAAGTAAAGGTATTTTTATCCTGGTCCTCGACATCCAACCTAATTTTTTTATATCTATTTCACCGGATTCTTAATAGATTTAATGAAATAGATAGAGGGTGATAGGCCAAAGAGGAATACCTGTTTGTGATTTTGATTAAAGGTCATCCATGTGTTTCTGATTTCTGATCTAGGATGACCGTGAAGAACTTCCTTTTAGCTAGGAGGAACTACCTACAAATGTAAAAGAAGACCACAAGAAGAATATTAAACAATATATGTATTTAGGGTTTGAAAAAAGTAGGAGTGGCCATTAAAAATTCCAAGAGTCTACAGAAGCTTCCACATGTCAACCCGATGCTCCTTCAAAGGAAAAATCCTGAACGGGTTTCCAAATGAGTGCAGACCTTCCACGTGTCCTAGGTCTAAAAAAGGGGATAGGGTTGAGGTTGAATAGTCAAAATAGAGACAGGCTAGCGGAGGGAGCCCTGTGTCAGCATGACACTAATTCAAGAGTAAAATTAGGGGAAGGTTTCTAAACAAGCGTAGGCCTCCATGTGTCCCCCGGTCAGATGTATGACCCCACTGATAAAAAAAGGACTTAGCCAAAACATGAGGAAACTAAGCAGGCTGCGGAAGAAGCCACGTGTCTCATTAGCACAACTTCAAAAGAAGAATCCAAAAGCAATCCACAGACATGCACCAGCCCTCCACGTGTCCAACTTCCAAAAGACCCATTTTGACAATTGGTTGCTACCATTTTTATATGGACCCAATTCAAATTTCAAATGGGCACATATTTTGACTCAGTGTTCAAAATATAACAAATCTGGCACTATTGGAAAGATCTCGGCCTCGTCTACACCATGGAGATCTAAAACTTTAATTTCCAAGAAGTTGGGTGGGAAAAATGAAGAAACGTCTTCATGCCATTAATACAGGATCTATTTTCCCCAACAACCAAATTAGATTTGATCTTATCTACTGTTCTTCCTAATTCGAGGCACCGAACAAGCAATTGATGCAGACACGAAAAATTTGGGTCTGATTTTTAAGAGGCATTAATGATAGTGGTTGAGATTCAAACTAGTTTTTCCCACCTCTCTCTCTCTCTCCTTCTTCCCTCTGTGCCGAATCTATAAAGGAAGGGTCGGGGCTCATTGTAAAAGGTTGAATGTTTCTATTTTGCACCCTCCCTTCTTCTTTTGTTCACAGAAGGATTTGTGGAGTTTTTCTAACCTCTCCTTTGGGTTGTAATGCAATTTTCACTTCTTGGACACTGTAATATATTGTATTGAATCCTAAGAAATAATGTATGTGGCTGTGGATGTTTCTTGACCCTCTCATGTATTCGTTGTTGTCTCTCCAATCTCTTATTGAAATTTGGTCATCTATGCACAGTGTTTGTATTACATTTCGTGGTCTGTGTTTAAACTGCAAAATGAGTGTATAACATTCCTTTCGTGCATCAACTCATTAGCTTAGGTTTATTTTCTTGCATCTCCTCAACCTTGTCTCCTTGGAAGATAGAATATATTAAAATGGATCCTCTATAATATATTTATATGCACCTGAATGGAGGAATAGGAACTGACCTTAATCCAGAGAGCCCTCTCAACTTGCAAGGTCCCACACTTTGAGAGATGCTCCATGTTTTGCAATCACACTAAGAGTCTCAACCCACCTAGTTGCATACATTCAGGGGGTGTTGTGATTATATACTAATAGTTTTGGCATGCCGGGTGGACATAAAGTCTTCATTTATTTATTGCAGCAAGATTGATGTGCATTTGTTACAAGTTTCAGCTTTTAAGGAGCTCTAAAAGTTACACATCTGACAAATCCAAAAGGGAAAAAATCTATTGGTTTCAACAGTCCAAACTTTTCAAGTTCATGAGAAGAATACAAACAAGGTCAAGAACCAGAGAAGAGGGACTATTTGTCTATCTACACTTGTCCCTAGTCAAAAGGGAAAGGGGGAGAAGAGTCCAAAGGTCTCAATCTCCACCAAATAGAACTTTATCAATGCCTCCTCCAAATAATTCATTCATTCAATCAACAAGGGTTCTCAGGTCGATCAAAATGACACAACCACCCAATCCTTATGTCAATTTCACTGGCAGCAGCCCACTCACTCTCAATGTACAAAATCCAGTCCCAGTGGAAACATTAAAGAGCATCCCATATTTCACTGGAGGAAACTAGACTTCTCCTATTGACCACATTCAAGACATTGCAAATGTCTGTGTGATCCATGAGATCACTGAGGTGGACATTGCAATCAAGTTGCTAGCCTCTTCACTCAATAGTAAAGCTTCACAATGGATCAGGAGTCTAAAAATAGGCTCTATTAAAACATGGTACCATTCGTATAGATCTCTTTATGATCAATTTGGAGAAAAGGGAGATAATCTATCCCTGTTGGTGGATTTGAAAACCATTAGGAGGGCCCCTAATGAGAAGCTGGCAAATTTCAATTTTAGATTCCAAAGGACCTGGGATAGGATTCCATTGGCTGTAAGGCCCACAGATGAAGGTGTTTTCTCATAATTTCTTAGAGCTCTAAATTTTGGTATTACTTTAATGATTCAGTCAATGGGAGGCACAACCTTACCTGTAGCTTATAGCATTTCCATAGGATCTGAATTTTTTTTAATTTAGGATGAAAAACTTTCTCCTAAGCCACCCATGCCTCTATACCTAGAATTAGGATATCCAAACACTAGTCAAACACCCACATTAGCTCCTATACCTACTCTTAGGAATCAAAGTTCAGCTGAAGCCTCCAACTCATCCTCTAGCACCTCAAAAGAGATCCAAGAAGTGATGAAACAACTACATAACCTAGGGAGTGAGTTAGTAACTATCAAGAGGCAAAAAGTTCAAAGTTATAGGCCATATAAGCCTCAGACTCAGTATCAGGCTAGACCCCCATATCAGCAAAATAAACCACCAGCTTAGGATGCAAATCAGAATTAAAACTAAGGACAACCTCAAGTTGCTAGAAATTTTAGGCCATATGATCCAAACATAGCTTCAACATCAAGGGCATTAGTTCCAACACAAAACAACATGGCCCAAGAATATGATTGGTGTTTCCCATGTAATCATCCTCATAACCAATCAATGTTCTTTAATGGTGCACTAAATTAGGCCTTGATGGTGCAAACCATTGGTGTGTCACAAGAATCTAGCCAAGAAGAAAATCAGCACAAGGAGCTCAACAAGAGGCCTCTCCAAGTGAAACTATGCTTGTCAAGTCGAAAGCTAAAGAATCCTATGGAATGAATTAGTTCCCTTGTCAAAGTGTATCTCCTAATACATAATCCAAAAAGAGAAATATTGGAGAAGGACAATCACCAAACCTAGGTAACCCTCAACCCTCTATTACTCCATAGGGTATTGGCACTCAAAATGTAACTCCCAATAGGTAGAGTCAGTCTAAACCACCTTCCAAATCCACTCAGGCACCAATTGTAACAACCCATGTGCAAGAGAAAAGTGTGCCAAGAAAGGGGCAACAAAAGGATAGCTCATTTAATATCATTGAACAAATGAAGAAGACAAATGTGAAAATTTCAATGTGGGAGTCACTAGCCATTCTAGGACATAGAGATCTATTGTAGACTGCTATGGCCAATTAGTCAAATTTGAATGGACCCCCTAGCCAGTAAGAGAAAGTGCTTACCAATGCAGCTCAACTTGAGGGAAACCATGGAAAACAACAAGGTAAGAACCTGAGGCCTCCTCCATTCTATGTTGCATTGATCATTGGTACATAATTACATGATTGATTCAGGGGCAAGTAGATCTGTAATGCCAAAACAAATAGCTAATCAACTAGGTCTTCAATACGAAGTCATCTCTAGAGGGGTAGTGCAATTGGATGGGATAGTAGTGACAACTATTGGAGTCATCAAATATTTGAGCCTCATAATGCATACCTGCCCTAATATGAATGTATTGCAAAACATATCGGTCATAGACTTGCCACCCCATTTTGCATTATGTTTGTCAAGAGACTTCACTGCTAAGATTGGAGGCTATTTGTCTGCTGATTGGTCACACATGATTTTCAAAACAAGGTATGGAGCTAAGGCCACAATCATATCAGATCCCATTACAGATTATCATATTGAGTCTTATATACCCATCCCAATCAATGCCAATTGTTTATTCTTTGATTTTGAGGACCTCCCAAGCACTTGTGAGACAAATACTAAGGTGGGGGTGTATCCCAGACTTGACTCTTGATTAATGGGAAAACAAGAGACATGTTTTCGACCCCTATAAAGAGATGGAGGAGTCTGAGCTAGGAGTCTACTGTTTGCATGAGAAAAATCATCCTCTTCCCTACATCATTAAGCCCGACCACAAAGATGATAATGAGGTATGGCAATTATTCTTTGATGGTTCAAGAAGTAGGCAAGGAGATGAAGAAGGAGCTATGCTTGTCTCGCCTAAAGATATGAAATACTACTCAGCCTTCCATTTCCAATTTTCTTGTTTAAACAACATAGTAGAGTATGAGGCTTTGGTCCATGGACTGAATTGGGCAAGGAAGCGAGGAATCAAGAATTTTCAAGTCTTTGGTGACAGTGAACTAGTTGCTAATCGGGTCTAAGGAAAAATTTCTACCAAGAATGACCTATTAAAGAGTTACAAGAATTGGGTATGGGACCTCATTGAAGATTTTGAGGCATTCAAGATTAACTCCATCCCAAGGAAGAAGAACGAAGCAACAGACAAATTGGCAAAAATTGGGGCAGCATTTGATGTTGTGGAGAGTATCAAGAAAGATAGGCATTAGCCCCATATCAAGTTGGTTGTAAGGCCAACTGTCCTAGACAACAACACAAGTTGGTAAGTCTTTGAAAATGATTAAAAAATTGTCAACTTTCTACAAGAAGAAGCAGTTTCTCCTCCAAGAATCAAGATAAACTAGAACAACAGTATGGTGATCAAGTAGTGCAGCTGAAGACTAAAAAACTACCAAAGGGTCTTGTTACTTTGGAATCAATCTTAAACTCAAATGACCAATTCTGAAAGGAGAAGGAAAATATTCAAGTAAAGGGTGAAGATTCATAACCCATTTTTATAGAAGAAGACAAAACATTGCAGATTGGCAAGGTAAGCACTCAATAAGAAAAAATTGAGTTTATTCAACTTTTTCAAGAATTCCTAGATGTCTTTGCCTGGACTTATAAATATTTAAGAGGTTTCAACCTAAATCTGGTACAACACACCATCGAGTTGGATCTAGGAGCTAACCATTTCAGGTAGAAGCAAAGGCCAATAAATCCCCACATGGAGCCTCTCATGAGAAAAGAATTGAACAAGCTAATTAAGGCCAGTATCATCTTATCTATCAAGAATTCTAGTTGGGTTGCTAACTTGGTACCTGTGAGAAATAAAAATGGAGAAATTAGGCTGTGTGTGGAATTTCATGATCTGAACAGAGCATCACTTAAGGATCACTACCCACTTCCATTAATGGAACAGATCTTACAAGTTGTAGCTGGTTCTAAGAGGTTTTCACTATTAGATGAGTATTCAGGCTATAACCAGATAATGGTAAAAGAGGAAGATCAATTTAAGAAAACCTTCACCACCAAATGGGGTACTTATGCTTATAAGAAAATTCCATTTGGACTATCAAATGTTGGAGCAACATTTCATCAAGCCATGGACATGGAATTCAAAGGATTAATTAACAACATAGTCCTGGTGTATCTTCATGATATAAATGTCTTCTCAAAGAATGTTGCAGACCATCTCTTTCACCTTAGATAGGTATTTCAAAGATGTAGAAGGCTTAGGGTGTCATTAAACCCAAAAAAGTGTGTGTTCCTAGCTCATGAAGGGAAATTGTTAGGTCACATTGTCTCAAGAGAGGGATTGAAAATTGATCTTGAAAGGGTGGAATCCATTCGGACACTTCGATTGCCACAAAAAAGTCTCTCTAAAGCTTCTTGGGGAGGATAAATTTTTTTCGTAGGTTTATACCTGATTTTTCTACACTTGTGAAGCCTTTAACAATGATGTTAAAGAAGAGTCTTGCATTTAAATGGACAGCAAAAGGCAAAGAGAGTTTTAAGGCCATCAAGCTTGCAATATCATAGGCTCCAACTCTCATTAACCCAGAATTCTCAAAATACTTCATGTTATATGCTTTTGGAGGATCAGACACCATCTCAACCATCTTGGTCTAGCCCAATAATGAAGGTTCAGAGAAAGCCATAGCTTTCTTTAGTCATAACTTGGAGGACTACGAGGTAAAATACTCTTTCATTGAAAAACAAGTCCTTGTTATTAGGAGCTTAAAGAAGTTTAGACACTTGGTCTCAAATAACAAGATTCAATTACTAGTATCTCATGCTAGTGCTAAGGAATTCCTTTTAAACAAGGATTTGAATGAGAAAATGGTAGGTTGGATCACCCGGGTAATGGAATATGACATTGAGATCAAGGTGACCAATCTAGTTAGAGGTAAGGGATTGTGTGAACAACTAGCCTCCAAGCAACAGGTTGAGTCAGCGGGTGAAAAGGAGGCTATCCTATTTCTATAGAATGATCAAGAACAATTAGCTAATGATGCACCTGCTCCATGTTGGACCCAAGCCTTGGTGCATTACCATCAAACAGGTTTGTACCCTCTAAAATGGAACAAGGCATAAAGAAGATACTTCAGACTACAATCCATTCCATATGTGCTTATTGGTGGTGTCTTGTTTAAGAAGGATATCAATAGTGTTCTATTGAGGTACATTGAGATAGGCCAAATTGAGAGAGTGTTGCATGAATTCCATGATGGAGAAGCAGGAGGTCACTTTTGCCCCTCGAGTAACAGCTCTCTAGATCATGAAAGTTGGTTATTATTGGCCTACAATGTTCAGGGAATGCTACTCATGGGTCAAGAAGTGTAAAAAATGTGCATTCTTCATAGGAAAAGAGAAGCTAGCAGCTCTACCCCTCCATCCCATTTTAGTGGATCAGCTATTCATGCAATGGGGACTAGAATTCATTGGGGTGATTAACACAAATTCAAGCTAAGGCCACAAGTGGATATTTACTGCAACAGACTATTTCACCAAGTGTATTGAAGTAGTGGCACTAAAAGAAGCAAATGAATCCAACATCTTGGATTTTTATGAAGGAATAACCACTAGTTTTGGATTCCCTGCCACTATTATATCATATAATGCATTGGAATTCCTTGGTACAAGGATCACTGAATGGGAATTCAAAATGGTGTGTATCTTAGCACCTCATCAAATTATTACCCTCAAGGTAATGGTCAAGCAGAGTCCACAAATAAGAACCTATTAAGGATTATCAGAAGGACTCTTGATGAAAATCAGAGGACTTG
The DNA here is from genome assembly GCA_019776745.2 of Taxus chinensis. Lineage (NCBI taxonomy): Eukaryota > Viridiplantae > Streptophyta > Pinopsida > Cupressales > Taxaceae > Taxus > Taxus chinensis. The sequence goes on along the minus strand of CM034154.1, from coordinate 764,268,864 downwards.
GCATACAAGGATCAAATCAACTCTATGGGCTGATAGGATCACATCCAAAAGATCCACACGGAGTTCACCATACAAACGTGTATATGGAAAAGAGGCAATATTGCCCATCTCATTGGAGTTGCTCGCTTTGGAGCTCATAAAACAGTTAGAGCTAGCTGAGTTTGAACCTATGGAAATCATGTATGCATAGCTGATGGAGGTAGGGGAGGCAAGAGATCATGTAATGCAAGTCATGAAAAAGGATCAAGCATTGATAAAAAAGAGTTTTGACAAGAAGGCAATAAAGAGGACCTTTCAGGAAGGGGACTTAGTTCTAAAGTGGGATGCAAATCAGGAAAAGCCAGGAAAACACTCCAAATTTGATGCCATCTGGAGTGGCCCTTACATGATCATAGAGTGCAAGAGTAGTAATGCCTTCCAGCTATCTAAATTAGATGGCAAAAAATTACAGATCCCAGTGAACAGGATCCATCTCATACATTACTACTAAATAGGGAGTTTCCACCCCTGTAAATATTAGCATAGGATTTTAATTTCCCTAAGTGTGTATGCACATTATTTTGTTGTAGTGCAGTTTTTTGTTTCCCTAAGTGTTGTGGCATAGGTTATTTATTGCTCCAGGTTGTGTCGTTACACAGTTCAACATGCCTATAAGTGAATGTGCTATCCCTTTCAGTATTCATGACAAAGAGACCCATAGTTGGTAATTTCAAACTAAAACAAATGCAGAGTAACTAAAGCCATCTTCGAAACAGTCCCATTTAAGGATAGATGAAAGCCCCGAGTCAAAACAATTTTCTACTCACAGAAGCCTTGTTTCAAGATTTCTTATGAAAATTCAGAGTGAAAATGGTTGGGATCACAGATCAGAGGTAGGATTAGTATTAGGCCCATCATTCTTGACTCCATGCCCAATGGATATAACAAGAGAACTGATCTCTTCATATAATAGGTAGATTCCCCTGCGAGTCACCAAATTATTATCCCAATTTTTCCCACATAGAAGAAACCAGAGAAATCACGTTCAAATCCTACAATTAGGCAATAGAGGGACTCTACAATGGAGTGGAAGGGCCCGTGAAAGATCAAATGACCCTGTGTAAGAAGAAATTCAAGAAACAGCTCCACTGAATGAACCCATGCTTCAAATCCAGAAAATAGATTGCATGCGGGCTCTAAAATGGAATAGCATGGTCGGGGGAAGGAGAAAACAATGTCAAAGAACCAAAGGCTAAAAGGAGAAGAAACAGCGAAGGCTCGAAGTCGTCAGGCTTTGAAATGAATCAGAACAAGCCCCAAAAAAATTGGCTAAGTATAGAGAGTCAGTGGATGCTACCAAGTGTCCAAAAAGTGCATTTCTAAAGATTTAGTCTGAAAGGGGAGACTCAAAAAAGCGTCAAGCTTCCATGCATCCAGAACCCCCAAAATTTGCACCAGTCGTTGAAAAGTCTTCGAATCGGCGGAGGGTGCCCAATGTCGACTCGGCACAATTTCAAGATGGGAGCCTAAGGCAGGGCTCAAACTTGTGCCAGCTCTCCACGTGTCCCAGGCCCAAGGAGGGGTAGAGTCAACAACTAAAAGTGAAAAAATGCTGACAAGGTGGGCTTAAAATTGACTAAGTATAGAGAAATAGCGGGGTGGCACCATGTGTTGCATCAATGTAATTTCAAGGTGCGGACCAAAAGGTGATTCCCAAATGAGCACCATCTTGCCACGTATTCAAGGCCTAAAAAAAGTAGGAGCAGCCACTAAAAAGTCTAAGAGTCTTCAAAAGCTTCCATGTTTTAACCTAACACTCCTTCAAAGGAAAAATCCTGAGTGGGTTTCAAAATGAGTGCGGACCTTCCACGTGTTCTAGGTACAAAAAAGGGCACAGGGTCGAGGTTGAATAGTCAAAGTAGAGACAGGCTAGTGGAGGGATCCATGTGTCAGCACGATGCTAATTCAAGAGTAAAATTGGGGGAAGGTTTCCAAACAAGCGCCAGGCCTCCACGTGTCCTCAGTCAGATGTATGACCCCGTCGAGCCAAAAAGGACTTAGCCAAAACATGAGGAAACTGAGTAGGCTGTGGAAGAAGCCACGTGTCTCATTGACACAACTTAAAAAGTAGAATCCAAAAGTAGTCCCCATACATGTGCCAACCATCCACGTGTCTAACTTCCAAAAGACCTATTTTGACAATTGGTTGCCACTATTTCTGTATGGACCCAATTCAAATTTCAAATGGGCATATATTTTGACTCATTGCTCAAAATCTGACAAATATAGCACTGTTGGAAAGATCTCAGCCTCGTTTACATCATGGAGGTCTGAAACTTTAATTTTAAAGAGTTTAGGTTGGGAAAAATGAAGAAACATCTTCATGCCATTAATATAGGATCTATTTGTCCCAACAACTAGATTGGATTCAATCTGATCCACCGTTCTTCCTCCTTCGACGTGCTAAACAAGTAATTTATGTAGACACAACAGATTTGGGGTGAATTTGCTGGAGGCATTAGTGATAGTGGTTAAGCTTCAAACTAGTTTTTCCCACCTCTCTCTCTCCTTCTTCCCTCTGTGCCGAATCTATAAAGGAAGGGTCGGGGGCTCATTGTAAAAGGTTTGGATGTTTCTGTTTTGTGCCCTCCCTTCTTCTTTTGTTCACAAAAGGATTTATTAAGCTTTTATAACCTCTCCTTCGGGTTGTAATACAAGTTTCACTTCTTGGCCACTGCAACATACTGTATCGAATCCTGAGAAATAATGTATGTGTATGTGAATGTTTCTCGACCCTCTCATGTATTCATTGTTGTCTCTCCGATCTCTTATTGAAATTTGGTCATCTGTGCATAGTGTTTGTATTGCATTTTTTGGTCTGTGTTAAACTACAAAATGAGTGTCTAACATTCCTTTGGTGCATCTCCTCATTAGCTTAGGTTTATTTTCTTACATCTCCTCAACCCTGTCTCCTTGGAAGATAGAATAGATTAAAATATATTATCTGCAATATATTTGTATGCACCTGAATGGAAGAATAGGAACCGGCCTTAATCTGGAGATCTCTCTCAACTCGTAAAGTCCCACACTTTGAGATATTCTCTATGTTTTGCAATCACACTGAGAGTCTCAACCCCACTTGGTTACAGACATTCAGGGGTGCTGTGATTCTACACTAATAGGTAGATAATGGTAGAACGTCAAAATGGGTACCGAGTCTCTCTCTCTCTGTGTATCTACAAAGGTATTTGAGAAGGCTTGTGGTGGGATTTTAGGTGGGGTAACAGGTTTGGGTAAGGTTCTATAAGGTTTTTGGGTTGTTAAGGTCAACTTAGTGAAAGTCTGTCATGAGACACAGTAACCGACGTCTGTCTAGTGACCGATGCTAGTTAAGGGGAAACTGATGACGGTTAAGGTGACTAGTGTTGATAGGGGAAGAATGGTGGAAATCAAATAAATTTGGTTTTAGATATTCTCTATGATTTTATAGAGAACAGAAGAAGGATGGTTAGGTTTGTAAAAATGCTAGGAAGGCTCAAGAATGCCTAGTAGTCAAGTATGGGGAGCTAAACAGTTATGGGTGGTTGGATGGCTGGATTGGAAGGAAAGTGGGGATGGTAGAATACAAAGGAGAATAGGATCTAAATAAATAGAGATAAAGAAACTACAATCTAAGTATAAAATGATGCACATAAAAAATAAAGTTACCTATATTTACAGGCCTAGTTGGTGGAGGATATTAATGGTTGATCTATGAAATTAGTGATCAGTGTCGTAGTAACGCTTATTAGAATGTTACTGTGAATACCAATGCCTTAAAATGAGTCCTGGTGCTAGATAGGGGGATTTTGGATGCTCAAGAAGACTCTTGTCCATGCTTTCATGTAGATATCTCTCTCTCCAAACTCAAAAAATGATCAACCTCTCCTTAAACTTGAAATTTCCAACCTCTGGAAAAAGGTTTCCCAAAATGACTATATGGTAACTGACGATGGTTAGGGTGACCGATGTCGATTTAGGGTTAACCGATGTTGATTATGGTGGGAAATCCTAGGTTTTCCAAAATAGCATATCTTGGCTATCTTTTGGCTAGTTCTGCCCATTGGTTCTGATCTAAAATGGTATCTTGCACTTAGATAAGTGGGTATGTTGTTAGAGAAAGAATAGGCATCTAATGTTAGGGTTAGAATAAGTCTCAATTATTTAAGGTAAGTATAAATTGAGTCTTCATTAAAAGAAACATGCTAATAATAGGTCCATGATGAGGTGTCTAGGTGATGTGGGTAGGTGAGGTGGTCAAGTGAGGATGTTAATTAAATTAATTAATTCAATTAATCATGTGCACTATGGGATATGAACATGTAAGGTATGGTTAATTTAATTGATGGAGTTATAAGGGTGTTATGACCTAATTTTGGTGTCTACATTTTTCCCCCTTTTGTCACGTATCTTGTATTGGTGACGCTGACCAAAACAGGAAGTGATTTCCCCATGTGTGGGTGAGAGCAAGTTTTCCCCAATTATGGGTGAGGGTGGTCACCCTCAAACTAGGAACTAATGAGGTGCTGTATGGAATTGGTGAGTGGTTTGATACATGTTTAGTTGGTGTAAGTGAAGGTAGGTGAGGAAGGGTATGGGTAATTTGGGAAAAGGGTAAGGGTCAAATTGGGTAACAGTTAATAGGCCGGGTCAAATTGGGTAATAGGTAATGGGCTAGGGTCGAATTGGGTAATGAGAAATGGTAATCGAATGCATGCACACCTATAGATTGCCACTCAGTACCATGTGGAAGAGCTTGCAAAATCTACATCGTCTAAGGTTGATAGGTTTGTCCAAATAAGGGTGAAGTGATTCAGGTATCCAATACATATGATATGGTCTAGAAAAATAATATGGGTTAGGTGCAGGATCGTTTAGGTATGGTCTGTTACACCACGGGCTTGTTTGGGATAAACAATATGACAATAGGCAAGGTATGATTGTTAGGTTAAAACAACATAGGTAACGAAATCACAAGTTTAACGCGTACATAAGTTCAAAAGGTCCCCAAAAGTGGTTCAAGTCAAGGTACATGGGTCATGGCATGGGTAAGGGAAAGGTATAGGTAAAATAACAAATCCCTAAAAACAATTAAGGAAATGTAGGGGTAGTTTAGGATGGTGGGTAGGGTACAATGGGTGGGGTTACAAAGAAGACCAAATATAGATTGTGATAAGATACTAGGCTAAAGAGCACACATAATCTACATTGGTAAATTCCGGTAGGTTTATCTAGTAGGGGTGAAGTGATTCAAGTATAAAAGGAATAGGATATGGTCAGGAATCACAAAAAGGTTAGGTGCAAGACATTTGGTATGATATGTTACACCAAGGGTATGGGTTGGTTTGGATAAACGACACGACATTTAGGCAAGGTAAGGGCATTGAGCTAAAAAACCTGAGTATCGTTATCGCAAGGGATAATGAGTACATTAATGCGAGGGTCACAAGGGTCAAGGTTGGGTTGGGTGAGTTGGGAAAGCCCATAGGTAAGGCCATGTTAGGGGCCAAAGTATGCCCCAATGGAAAATGAGGGCAGGTAGAAGGTAAAAATGTCTCGGGTTGGGGGTTTAGGCCAAAATTCGGTGGTGGAGAGGTCAAGAGGTGAGAGCATGGGTAGGGATAAATGTTGTGTGATGTGGATGTTAGGAGGTAAGGTTGTAGGTAAGGCTCATATAGAGAGAAAGAGGTGGAAGGAAAAAATACGAGAGGTACCAATTGGGTGGTTAGGTGGTAGAAAATACCTTGGGGTTAGTGGTGAAGGTGGTGAAGGGTAAAAGTGTATGAAGGTGGTTAAATTGATGAGAAGGGGCCAAATGAGGTATAAGGAATATGACTGATATCATTCATAGTAAACCGATATTGGTCACCGTAACCTAATATTGATAGACTAGGGCACATGACCATTTTCAGTATGGGAAAACCAATGTCATTCGGGTGGGCCGCGATTAAAAAGTAAAACCTCGTATAGTTACAGATTCATTTTACATTTCATATTGTTAGAAAGTGACAAGCGAGGAGTGAGTGGTGTTTTTGAGGAGCAAAGGACAAGGTGATTATATGAGACCGATGTGGAAGGATTTTAGTGGTTGTTGGATAGAGGAAGATGGGTCCTCGTGATCGGGTAGAATGAATTAATTCACGTGAGGATTGAGAGATCAATTTTAGACCCGATAACCATACCGAAAATTTTGTTTCGATCCCTCGTTAGGGATCCCTTGCGTTCGGAACGTTGCAAAATCCCTTTCCGGGAAAATCTGGTTTTCCGAACTTAGTCTTTTTGGTCTTTTTTGGCTGGGCGCATGGAATTACTATGTAACACCAACTTTTGGTGCGCCCCCTTTAAAGCCTTTGGCGCATATTTTCCTGTGTCAACACACCTTTCGGTGCACCTTGTATGTTGAGTCTTCCCTGCGTGCGCCAAGGCGCATGCGCCTTCATGTTGGCAAAAACTTTTGTTGCGCCACCTTTTGGTGCGCCAGAGGCGCACATAATCTCATGGCGACACAACTTTTGGTGCGCCAAAGGCACGCTTAGTTCCATGCTGGCGAATGCTTTGGTGCGCCAAAGGGCGCATGCTTTCCTATGTCGACAGCAATTTTCATGCGCCCTTTACAAAGTTGGTGGCGCATTTATGACTAGCTCACCTATATATATATGCATTTGCGCGCCCACAAATGTCATTTTCACCAGACACAAAGCACGTGATTTTTATTCTCTGAGCCTGTCAGCCCCTGCCTCGTCGTTTTCAACGCGTTGTGGACCCGTTGCACGTTTCTCACTATTTATCCAGGTAAGAGGTTCTTATCTCTCTCGTGTGTTTTACGTTTTTGGTTCTTGGTGTGCTTGGTGGTCTGGTTTTAGTTTGGAAGTATTGAAATTTCGATCTAGCCTCCCCCTTTGCTGTCTTTCCTTTTTCCCTCCCCCTCTTTCCAGATCTGCTGGTAGAGGAAGTTCTTCTAAAAAGCATGGTCTGAATCCCTTTGGATTAACCATTTTATTTCCCAAACAAATCTTGGAAAAGAAAGGATAAAGGAGAGGCTAAGCCATGTAAAAACTCTGTTTTTCCCTTTGGCGCATCTGTCTCCCTCGCAGCATGAATAAAATCCGCGCCAATGGCGCACCCATCATGCTTGTTGCATCAAATACCTTTGCGCCCTCAAGGCGCGCCTCCTTCACATGATGCAAGCGCTAGCCTTGCACCCACCTTGGCGCACCAACCTTCCTTGCTGCATCGCATTAACATGCGCCCCTCAAGGTGCACCCCGCAACTGCGCAACACCGGCTTAATCTGCGCCAAGTATGAAGTTATAAAGGCGCAGGCACTTTCCTCGTCGCAAAAACATTCATGTTGTGCAAACCCTCCGTGCGCCGCACCATGTTCCCTTTGGCGCACGAAAATTTCTTGTTACACAAACCATACATGCGCCAAAGGGCGCACCAAATCCCAATGCAACATGAAAAATCCATGCGCCTTTGGCGCATCCTGTCTCCATGTAACACAATGTTTTCATGTTCGCCCTTTACAAAATGCACCCTGCAGCTTTCATGTGTCATGCGCCTCTGGCCTTTACAAAATGTGCCTTACACCCTGTAAGCTGCAGCTTTCATGCGCCATGCACCCTGAGCCTCAAAATAACTAACTCTTTCTTCTGCTAACACTTCAATGGAAAATCAAATGGCTAATACAACCTTTTTGGATTGGGTCTCGCTTCTTCTTCATGCAGATCAGCAAATAAACTTGGAAGAACATATGTCAACATCCAGCAAGAGACCTACCAAATCCAAAGGAAAGGCCAAACTTACAGAAGAAGAGATGAAATATAAATATCAGAGGGTCAGAATGCCCGAGTCCCAGGCCGAGTGTAGCCTGGACGTCAGAGACTCAGAATTGGGGCATATTGATATGGAGGAATTCTGGGCCAGAACTCAGAAAGTCACAAGGAGTCCATGGATGGACAAACTGATAGGCAGTGCCCTGCACTTCGCCGGAGGAATCCCGGTCAGCACCGTCAACAACGAATTCATGATGGTGATTGCCCAATGTTACAACAAAGACACAAGGTGTGTCGTAAACAGCAAGGGCGAGGTAGTCATTAACCTCACTGCCCGTCACTTTGAGGTAATACTCGGCATACCTCACCACCGGCACTTTGTGGCCGTCAGTCAAGCAGATTGCATTAAGGCCTGGGATGACAATGCAGATCAGTGTATGCAACTGATGAATGAGGTTTACTTGAAAAACAAAAAGGTAGTAACCCGGTGGCCCCAAATCATCCACCGCAGCGACTTCTCAGAGGAGCTCAGCGACACCATTACGTTCCTGAGCAGGGTCTTCGGGCTTTCTGACGCCCATTATTTCCATAAATGGATGTTGCGGTACTTAGAGACCATGAACAAGAATATGCCTGATCAGCGCTTTTGCTGGGGAGAAATTATAAGCAGCACAATCTCTGAGCAGCTACAACAATTTAGCACAATGGGGACATTCCATATGAACTCCTACGTGGTCTACGCTGCAGCATCAGAGAGGGACTATCCAGGCCTGACGCGGAGTGGAGTTTGGCCTCAGGTCAAGATATACGAGTACTACCCGGAATTGAGGCTGGAGAATAGCATCTCCCAATTCACAAAAATTAACGATGTGTTTTTCTATCACATCATCTGCCTATTGAGGCCGAATATGACTTATGGTCGCACGACCAAAAGCATAGTAGCAGCCACTGAGAAATGGGGGGCCCTGTTCACCCAGTTTCCCACATTCACCTATCTAAGGGCTGCCAACTTTTTAGGAGAGCCAACCAGGCTACCGAGGTATGCTGGACCTAAACTGATTCTGCTGGAGCTGTCAAGGCAGCTGATCACATACCACGAGAAATGCCTGAAAAGAAAGAAGGGTGGAACTCCTTTCCCCCTCACAGTGGGCCGATATACATGCTCTACCCACCACAAGGTGAAGGAAATGTTCGCAGAGCTGGAGCTGCTCAATTTAAGACATGATTTCCCAGCCAGGCCTACCTTCGACCCAAGGAGCTGTCTGCCAAGGGTGAAACTTGATCCAATCCACGTCCCTCAGATCGAGGACATTTACATTGACATCATCCATGAGGTGGAGCTCAGGAGAAAGGATCATTCTCGCCTAGCCTTGGCAGAAATCATCCAATATGGGATAGCCATTGTCCCCAAAGGCTTCCAAACTATGGAAGATGAAATAGACAAGGTATATACTGACACAGATGGGGACAATTGGCCCTTTCCGGCCATTGATAGAACTAAGGCCCCTCAGACAATTGAGGAGAGGGTCAAGGAGACTCTGCGTAGGACAGAGCATTGGTGCCGGATGAACGGACTAATCTACCTTGGGGTTGATTTCACAACCTCCCCATTGGGTAACGCACCTCCACGATCCAAACAGTAGCCTAAAGGCAAGGGCAAAGGCGTAGAAGGTGAATCCAGCACCATTCAGGAAGAAGCCCCTGAGAGTCCTCCTTCCGCGGCACCCAAGCAGGTAATAACTCTGGTCACACCAGAGAAAGAAGCAGAAGAGGATATTCCCATTGGCCCATCCACTCAGGATGTCGGCATTGCTGCAACAACTGAGGTCCCTTCTATTCCTTCTTCTTCTCTTCTTCCCCTCCTCGAGCGACTCAGGCGACCATCCCTTTGGTCGTGTCCTCTCCCCCTTCTTCTTCTACTGTTCCCCTCGCCTCTTCATCTATCTTCTCTTCCCTCGCTGATCTGTCCTCCTCCATTTCTTCCCTCATCTCCGAGCTCCCTTCCCTTCCTATGTCTTCCGCTGCTGCAGTTTCCCTTCCTTCCGTGGGCACTTCTTCGGCTATTCTCTCAATGCCGCCGCCACGTGTCTCCACATTTTTTCCCCTCTACTACTGCAGCTGTCCCCTCCTCTGTTTCTGGTCCTTCTACCATAGGTCCAGCCTGGATCTCTCAGCAGCTAAGTCAGCAAAAGAGGAAAGTTCCCATCGCTCTGATGGACTTTTCCGTGATCCCATCTAAGGGGGCGAAGAAGCAGAAGCCTGTCACATGCTTCTCTAAAAGTGCTGTAGGAGAGAGAGTTATGGAAATCGCATACCCCAATCCCCTCAAAGAGAAAAAGGATCTGTCTCCGACAGATTTTACTGTGACCCAAGTCACAATGGGGACATCTTCCGAAAGTCTTCAGGGGGAGGCTCTTTCTGTAGTTGACGCCCTCTGCAAGAAGCTTAAAGAGATAAAGGAAGAGAAAAGGCAACTGAAGGAGCAAAACAAATATCTGCTCCAAGCCTTACAGAAGATGGGTAGTGCACCTCCCACAACTGCCGCCGAAACTTCTGAGCTTCTCAGCCAGGAGAAAATTAATGAGTATGCCAAGATCGGCGAGCAGGGTATGGCCGTTTCCGCTTGGAGGAGCCAAATCCTCAAAGACAGTGAAAAAGTGATCGCCGAGTTCTCCGACTTGTACCTGAACATCAGTAAGGTGAATAAAGAGCTCCAAGCGTTAGCAGGGCCCATATCAGAAGAGCTGGAACATGCTAGACTGCAGCACGAGACCTTTCAACAAATGTTTGACTGTTCAGTCGAAGATCTGGTCAAGTTCGCGTCTTCGGCCATCCAAGGGCCCTCAACAAAATCATGTCCACTCTGGACTACCGGGTGGATCAGCTAGAATTTATTCTAGAAAAGATTGACAAAGTCAAGGAAGAAGCCCTGGATGCGATGCACCAAATGGAACGGATTGTTCTTAATATGTCGCCAGGGTTACTTACTCCTTCCTTCACTTTAAGGAAAGCTGATGAAACCACCCGGATCTTCAAGGAGATCGCTTCTCAAGGAACGGGGCCAGAGGTCACATTTGACACAGAGTCTATCAACAACCTGCTGGCCTGTAGGGACTTCATCGGGTTCCTCATTGAGGCAGAAAAGGACTATTCCAAACTCCCAGAGAAGCTCATAGATGAGCGGGAGACTTGTGAGGCGATCAGTGAGCGGCACAAGGATCCTTCCCAGGATCAACTAGGGCCAATAATCAACAAGTTCATGGAATACCACTCTCAGTTCCATATCTCGTCACCTGAGCAGCAACAAAAGTAGTCCACCCCCTTTCGGCCGCAAGATGACGATGACGAATAGCTGCTTCTTCTTCTTCTTCTTCTTCTTCTTCTTCTCTTTCTCTTCTTCGTCTTTCTTTTTGGAAATATCTGGAGTATGTTGATACAAATGATGATGTCATCCATGTTGCATCATGGGATGATGTCATCCATCAAGTTGTAAAAAGTCAACATGACTTTTAGATATTTTGTAAATATCTTTGTAAATAGTTGTTGGCTCCTTTTTGCCTTCTTTTCTCTTCTTCTTCTATAAATACTCCAATACTTGTTGTATTGTGAGATGGATGAATATCTTTCAGATGAAAAATAGAAGTGAAGAAAAAAGACTTTGAGCTTTTTGTAACAGAAGAAAATATATTAATACAATATTTAGACTTTGTGCTGAATACTTGTGTTATGTGCATTAGATCTTTCTTACGTTAGATCTGTGTGTTTATTCTGTTGGATCTGCTTCTGTTTTATTGTCATTTATTTATCATCAGTATTGCTTTGCTCGTTTATGCAAGTAGGTTTGGCTCTGTTTACTACCAATCCCAAAACATAAACCTTCTGACCTTTCTGCTTTGGAATTCATTTCTTTTCTTCCTTCGGACCTGCTCTTTCTTCATCCCCTCTTCCTTTCCTTTCTTTTCGCAGTCGGAAACACCCCTACTGGGATGAGATCCCAAACCCCCGAAGGCAGAATCTGTGAGACTTGCATAGATTCCTGCTGGTAGAATAGCAATAAACCAGTTTCGCTTTGCTGACTCAAAGAGGGGCTATGCCCTGCACACTGTTGGCTCGTCTATCCATAGATCTGCCCAAGCGACAGATTTTCAGACCAACAGTTTTTGGCGACTCCGCTGGGGATCGAACAGATCTATCAGATCTATGATGGTGGTAGGATAGAAAAATCAGAAAAAATCAGAAAAATCACTATCCTGTTTGCAAATCTCGAAACTTTTTGTTAAAAATCCAAAAATTTGCAAAAGTGCTCTGAATTGAAAATTTTCTTCTGAGATCCATAGATCTGGCCTAGTTACAAATCTTTAGTTTGCTGAGTTTTTATAAAAATCAGTATTTTGCCGTAGATCTGAATTTTTGACTGTTTACCAAAAGTTTGAAACTCTTTGAAAAAGTCAAAACCAGATCCGAAAATCAGCTTGCTAATCTTCTCTGTCATTTTATCCTCGTTGTTATTTGTCATTAACCGCAATCGGTTTTCTGAAAAGGATAGTTTTTAAATATTTAGAAAAGTATATGCTACTGGTTTTTGACAGAAAAACCAGAAAATCAGCAAGTACAGCCAAAAAGAAATTTCAAATCTGCGCCATAACGTTGCAGATCTGGAAGGTACACTGGCGGGTGAACCTTTTACGCGCAGCAGGAGAGCCCGTGGAGAAGCTGATCCTACTTTCGATCTGCTTCAAAGGCATAATTTCAGCATAACACCGGCACGCTTTTCAGCGCTAAGCTCGGCTGACCGGTCATCCAGGAGTGTCTCGCCTTCACGAAGGAAGAATCTTTCGCAAGGGGCATCCACATCCCTTTGTAGTGCCTTGCTGCTCAGCGGAACCACCTTTCCAGCCCGCGTTCTTTTTCCAGCCTTTCAAATGGCGGTACCATGGGGAAATGCTATGGGTCCCTTGGCTTTACCACATCCAGTTCACGCGCTCCCTCACGGAAACCGAAAGAATTTTCCCAAATTTGACGGGAGCGGAAATCAAAGTACAGATTCCCACATATCTACATTCATCATGTCATGCAGTATTTTGGATGTAACTCATGAAGATGTGTCGGTTCACCTTTTTCTGGAAACCCTACAAGGACCTGCAGCTGAATGGTTTCAGCATTTACCAGCCGGATCTATTACCAGTTGGGCCACCTTGCGGGATGCTTTTGAAGATAGATACAAGCCTTCAGAGGATGCGTTTGCATTATTATCACGGATCACTCACCTAAAGAAGGAGGCCAATGAGACCATGCACGATTTTATCACCCGGTTCAATGCACTAATCAACCGTGTCCCTGTTGCCATGCTTCCAACACCGGAAAATCAAAAGTGTTTCTTCGTAAACGCTATGAGCTCAAAAGTTAGTTTCTTACTCCTTCAAGAGCGAGTAGCTACCTTAATTCTCACCCAAGCCACTGCCATTTGCATAGAAGATAATTTGATAATATCTGGCGAATTGAAAAAGGAATCAGCCAAGCCTAAATCTTTGGGCCCTTCGCCCACTACTTCGTCTGATCCAGCCTTTCAAAAGATGGCAAATGACTTGCTTGCATTAAAGAAGCAGTTGGCCCAGGCCTCCCCCAGTTCCTCATACCGGGATATTCCGTGGAGGAATTTCGTTCCTAACAATGTTTCACAAAGGCCGCGCTTACCCGCAACCGCTCCGCGGTTGGCACTTGAGGCTCCTCCGGTCAACGCTCTGGCCGAAATCGAAGAAGAAGAGTAGTATTATGAAGAACCTTCGTCTCAGGGCGAAGATGATCAAGATGTCGGTGAACCGACTGGCGACTCTACTATCGGGTATATGGAATTTGATGAGGAAGAATCTGATGAAGAAGAGGGTACCCAGGGATATGCAAGCGGACAGTCATACGTTGTTTTTACTCGACTCGCAAGGAAAAGAAGCGGAAGTTGCTGCCCATGTCCAGCAGGAGAAGGCCGTGTCAAACGCGCCTCCGATCATTGCTAAAAGAGGTAATCCTCTTCCTACTCAACTCCCTGGCAAATCTTTTACAAGGAAATCCTTTCCCCCCATCTCTCCTCCAAATCAGTCCTCTCACATTCCTACCAAGACCACTAATCCTATTCCATCATCGCGAAGTGAGGGACTCATTCCTTCACCAACGCAACCCTTGGCCGCGTTTGATATCATAGATCATGCAAAAAAGACCAAGATCCAAATGTCTGAAGCTGAGTACCTTCAGTCAAATCCCGAACAGCTTGTAAGATTGACCAAATATATTCAGAGTCAAGCTGTTATATCTAATCAGGTTTCCCCAAAAGGAATCCTTTCCACTCCCCCTGAATCCCACATAAATGTTGCTTCAACATCGGCATCAGGCAAGATAGAGCCTTTCTATCTCTCCCTCCTAATCAATGGACACAAGCTGAGTAACTGCATAATTGATTCTGGGGCTTCTGATAACATCATGCCGGAAAAAGTCACCCATGCTCTGGGCCTCACTCTTACCAAGCCTTTCGACAGATGTTATTCCTTGGAAACCAAGCAGGTTCCATTGATTGGCCAAATCAAAGACGCGCAATTTGCATTTGCGGCATTCCCAGATAAAAGAGTAAAGATGACAGTCCTCGTTGCTGACATTCCGGCAGCCTATGGAATTTTGCTGGGAAGAAGTTTTTGCAGCGAAGTTGGTGGGGAAATTCATATGGACTGGTCTAAAGCTAGAATTCCCGTCAAAGGCGTAATGCAGACTTTGGAGCCGGAATCACAAAAGAAGTACTTGGTTACTAGCTCTGAGGACCCCAAAGCTCAAATCCTTTTTGAATCATCAGGGATGGGGAACTATTTCTTGTCTACCGAGTCTGATAAAATGGTTGTTCTCGTTCAAGAAGGAGATCTTAACAAGATCTGGACCTTGCAGTTCGATGGCAGCTGTGCAACCAGCGGATGTGGCGCCGGAGCCGTGCTAATATCTCCCGAGGAAGAAGTCATTCCTCTCTCTTTCAAGTTGCAGTTTTTTAACACAAATAATACTGCTGAGTATGAATCTTTGTTACTTGGCATGCAAGCCGCAAAAGAAAGAGGGATTAAAAATCTGAAAGTACAAGGTGATGCGGAGCTAGTTGTGAATCAAGTTAAAAGGATTTACCAAGTGAAGAATGAAAGGCTCAGGCATTACCGTAATGCGGTGTGGGACAACATTGAAGAGTTTGATGCTTTTTCGATTGAATCCATTCCAAGAGCCCAAAATGACATGGCCGATTCATTGGCTGTTTCAGCATCCCTCATGCTTCCTCACCCAGGTTTGAGAACAAACAAATACACCATTGAGGTGGTTTTCCGCCCGAGCGTGCCAGACAATTCTCAGCATTGGCAGGTGTTCAACGATGATAATCAACTCATTGCCTTTCTAGAGAAGGCAGAAAATTTTAAAGAATTGCACTTTGAAGGATCTACTTCCACTTGCCGTGAATCAGTCACCGATCAAGGTGATGAATCTGAAGGGAACGATGGCATATGTCAGCTCAAAGGAAATAAAATCCCAAAGGGCCTGGTTTCTCTGGAGCGGTTGTTCGACAGGCATGACCGTTTTGTAAAAAAGAAGAGGCGAGATGACCCTGACTCATCCCCAGAAACCGAACCGGTCAATATAGGTTCGATAGAGCACCCGTAATTTGTGAACATTGGAAAATGTTGCACGCCTGAGGAGAAATGGAAATTTGTCAAGTTGCTGAAAAAATATATGGACGTGTTGGCATGGTCCTATGCCGATCTAAAGTCTTTTAAGCCAAAGGACGTTCAGCATGACATCCCGTTGAAAGAAGATGTCAAAGCATTTCACCAAAAGTAGAGGCACTATAATCCTAAGATCTCGGGTACTATCCAGGCCAAAATTCAGAAGATGCTAGATGCGAGAATCATCTTTCCTATCCATCACAGTACTTGGGTAGCAAATATTGTGCCAGTACGCAAGAAAAATGGTGAGATACGCATATGCGTAGACTTTCGCAATTTGAATCAGGCTTCCTTGAAAGACAACTACCCACTTCTGATAATGGATCAAGTTCTGCAAGTAGTAACTGGATCAGAGATGCTGTCCATGCTTGATGGTTTTTCAGGCTATAATCAGATTGAAGTTTCAGCTGAAGATCAATTTAAAACAGCATTCACTACTCCCTGGGGTACGTTTGCCTACAGCAGGATGCCTTTTGGCCTAACTAATTCTGGCGCCACTTTTCAGTGGGCCATGGATTTTGCATTCAAAGGTATGATGGGGAAAGTCATTGTGGTTTATCTAGATGACTTAACCGTGTTGTCTAAACAATGAAATGATCATTGTGATCATTTGGAGCAAGTATTGGCCAGGTGCCAAGAACATGGGATTTCCCTAAATCCAAAAAAGTCTGTTTTTGGAGTCACGGAAGGAAAGTTGCTAGGGCATGTGGTTAGCAAAGAAGGAACAAAGATAGATACCGAAAGAGTTAAGGCTATTCAAAGCCTTACTCTGCCTATAAGCAAGACTGGTGTTCATTCTTTCTTCGGAAAGGTGAACTTTCTCAGACATTTTGTTCCTGACTTTGCTGAAAAGACTCGTCACATATTGAACATGATGAAGGGGTCACCAACTTTCAGATGGAGCGAAGAGGGGAAAAGGTCGGTTGAAGAAATAAAAGCTTCTGTTACTCACGTGCCAGTCCTGGTATGTCCTGATTTCTCCAAGGACTTCATCATGTATAGTTATGCATCTGAGCATACTGTGTCTGCAATATTAATGTAAAAGAATTCGGAGGATGTCAAATCTCCGATTGCATTCATGAGTTCTCCCCTCAAGCCTCACGAACTAAAAATGACTCAGTTAGAAAAGCATGCCTTTGCCGTTGTCAAAGCAGTGAAGAATTTCAGGTATTACATTCTAAACTCGCATACGGTGGTGCTGGTCCCTGACATGGTGGTGAAATCAATTCTAACTCAGCAGGAGTTAGGAAGCTTGCGAGGAAATTGGATCGTAAAGGTCCAGGAGTATGACCTGGATATTAAACCAACCAAGCTGGTGAGGGGCAAGGGCCTGTGTCAGCTTATGGCTGAAAACAAAGATTCAGAAAACCCTGATGAAAGGGGTGACTACATCGATGAAGCACAAGACCGGCTGGAAAAACCTGATTCGCTGCCTCTGGTCCTATTTGTTGTGACTAGTGATGAATGGTATTCCAATATCGCTTTCTTCCTCACCTACGATGAATGCCCAATGCACCTAACTGCAAAGGAGAAGCGCACTATAAAGCTCAGAGCAGCTAAATATGTCATCTGGGATGACGGTTTATATAAACGTGGGATAGATGGCGTCTTTTTGCGATGTGTTGACAAACCCCAGCAGGTAAAACTACTGGAAAGTTTTCACAATTCAGCCTGTGGGGGGCATTTCTCTTCCTCCGTGACTACACACAAGATCATTCGAGCCAGGTACTATTGGATGATGCTCTTCCAAGATACAGCCACCTAGGTGGCAAAGTGTGAACCTTGCCAGCAATTCGTCGGCAAGCCCAAGTTGGCTGCTTTTCCCCTTAGGCCTGTCATTATCAACGAACCATTCAGGCAATGGGGAATTGATTTTATTGGTGCACTCAATCCTCAATCGAGTGCCGGACATAGCTATGTCCTTACAGCAACGGATTACTTCACCAAGTGGGTGGAAGCCATACCTGTCAAGCATGCCACTTCTGAGGTGGTTTGCAATTTCATTAAAGAAAATATCATTGTCAGGTTTGGCGTGCCCAAAAAAATCATTGCTGATAATGCTTCTAACTTCTCCTCATGGGAAGTTATTGGCTTTTGCTATGAATATGGGATAACTTTGGCTCATGCCTCGGATTATTACCCTCAGGGAAATGGTCAGGCAGAATCCAGCAACAAGAACTTGGTGACCATCATACGAAAACTGGTGGAAACAAATCAACGAATGTGGCACAAGTCCTTATATGACGCGTTGTGGGCAGACTGCATTACTCCCAAGAGGTCTCTCGGTATGTCACCTTTTCAAGTGTTATATGGCACTGATGCCGAGCTTCCCATTTCTGTTGAACTCCCTGCTCTGTGCTTGGCACGAGCCATTGAAGATGAAACTTTCCAGAATTCTCTAGAAAAGAGGATCATGTATCTGGCAGAACTTGAAGAAAAGAGAGTAAGGGTGGTCGACAGGATCACCGAACATCAGAATCAAGTTAAGAGACTGTTCGATAAGAAGGCCAAGCAGAGGGATTTTCAAGTGGGAGATCTCGTCCTTTTGTGGGACAAGCGAAGAGAGCCAAAGGGCATGCACAGAAAGTTGGATTCCCTGTGGAGAGGGCCCTTCAAGATCAAGCGGCTCAATGGAGAGAATAGCTTCTATCTCTCATATCTAGATGGAACCGAGCTCCCGCTTCCTTATAGCGGGCAACATCTGAAAATTTTTAGGAAGTAGAGCTTGCTCTCTTCTTTGTACAGTTTCCTTTCATTGTGTGTTTGTTTTCGTTGTGTGGTTGCTTTCGGTTTGTTGTGTGTTTATTTTGCTCTCCCTCCGGTCTCCCTTGTTTTTGACTCTGTTACCCAATGGATAGGCACATGAGATCTGGGATTCTCTACCCCCGAGTTTTCTCAGGGATAGTCCCCAGAAAGAGCCAGCTGTTATCCCGTAAAATTGACAAGGGCAATTTTACCGATAACCATACCAAAAATTTTTTTTCGATCCCTTGTGTTCGGAACGTTGCAAAATCCCTTTCCGAGAAAATCTGGTTTTCCGAACTTAGTCTTTTTGGTCTTTTTTGGCTGGGTGCATGGAATTACTATGTAACACCAACTTTTGGTGTGCACCCTTTAAAGCCTTTGGCGCATATTTTCCTGTGTCAACACACCTTTCAGTGCGCCTTGTATGTTGAGTCTTCCCTGCGTGCGCCAAGGCGCATGCGCCTTCATGTTGGCAAAACTTTTGTTGCGCCACCTTTTGGTGCACCAGAGGTGCACATAATCTCATGGCGACACAACTTTTGGTGCGCCAAAGGCGCGCTTAGTTCCATGCTGGCAAATGCTTTGGTGCGCCAAAGGGCGCATGCTTTCCTATGTCGACAGCAATTTTCATGTGCCCTTTACAAAGTTTGTGGCGCATTTATGACTAGCTCACCTATATATATATATATTCATTTGCGCGCCCACAAATGTCATTATCACCAGACACAAAGCACGTGATTTTTATTCTCTGAGCCTATCAGCCCCTGCCTCGTCATTTTCAACGCGTTGTGGACCCGTTGCACGTTTCTCACTATTTATCTGGGTAAGAGGTTCTTATTTCTCTCGTGCGTTTTACATTTTTGGTTCTCTGTGTGCTTGGTGGTCTAGTTGTGGTTTGGAAGTATTGAAATTTCGATCTAGCCCCTCTCTTTTTGCTGTCTTTCCTTTTTCCCTCCCCCTCTTTCCAGATCTGCTGGTAGCGGAAGTTGTTCTTCTAAAAAGCATGGTTTGAATCCCTTTGGATTAACCATTTTATTTCCCAAACAATCTTAGAAAGGATAAAGGAGAGGCTAAACTATGTAAAAACTCTGTTTTTCCCTTTGGCGCATCTGTCCTCCTCGCAGCATGAATAAAATCCGTGCCAATGGCGTACCCATCATGTTTGTTGCATCAAATACCTTTGCGCCCTCAAGGCGCGCCTCCTTCACATGATGCAAGCACTAGCCTTGCGCCCACCTTGGCGCACCAACCTTCCTTGCTACATCACATTAACATGCACCCCTCAAGGCACACCCCGCAACTGCGCAACACCGGCTTAATCTGCGCCAAGTATGAGGTTATAAAGGTGCAAGCGCTTTCCTCGTCACAAAAACATTCATGTTGTGCAAACCCTCTGTGCGCCACGCCATGTTCCCTTTGGCGCACGAAAAGTTCTTGTTACACAAACCATACATGCGCCAAAGGGTGCACCAAATCCCAATGCAACATGAAAAATCGATGCGCCTTTGGCGCATCCTGTCTCCATGTAACACAATGTTTTCATGCGCCCTTTACAAAATGCACCCTGCAGCTTTCATGCGCCATGCGCCTCTGGCACCAGTTTAACCCTTGCAACACCCTTTTCCTGTGCGCCTTACCTATTTAGCCCTGTAAGCTGCAGCTTTCATGTGCCATGCACCCTGAGCCTCAAAATAACTAACTCTTTCTTCTGTTAACACTTCAATGGAAAATCAAATGGCTAATACAACCTTTTTGGATTGGGTGTGTTGTCCACTCAAAATTCCCTGCTCTGATGAAAGTAAAAATTTCAAAATTTTGAGTTTAAGTGTTTTCTCTAATGTACCGAAGTCGTGAAATTGAGAAAAGTCTGCAGTTTTGGGTCATTTTGTATGTATTTCGGGCCTGTCGGACATTTTTGTCCCACGTGTCCCAAGTTCCGAAGTGCGCTCTGTTCCCCGATCGGCCGAAATCCCCGAAGTTGTTCCATTTTCGGGCCCGTCGGAGCTTTTCGTCCCAACTGTCCCGAGTTCAAAATTGCGCTCTGTTCCCCGATCGGCCGAAATCCCCGAACCGCGTACTTCGCTCTTTCATGTTCCAAGTGTCCCAAACTTTTCGTGCGAGTTGTTCCATTTTCACCTGAAACACCCGAACCGCGTACTTTGAGTTTTTGTACTTCCCAAGTCAGAACTTTTTGTCCCAAATGTCCTTCAAGTCCCAAATGTCCCAAGTTCAAACGGGCCTTTTGTTCCATTTTCGGCCGAAACACCCGAACCGCGTACTTCGCTCTTTCATGTCCCAAATGTCCCAAGTTCAAACGGGCCTTTTGTTCCATTTTCGGTCGAAACACCCGAACCGCGTACTTCGCGCGTTTTCGTCCCAAATGTCCCAAAATGCATTTGTGCGTTTTCTCCCTGTTTCACCCGAATCGGCCGAGCCGCGTGTTTCACGCATTCGCGTCTCACATGTCCCAAGTGAACCAAGTGTCATTCGTACCAGTTTTTGCCGCTCTACCCGAATATCCTGCTTATTCAAATTGGTGGGTATGCATTAAATGCGCATTGATCACCCTTCTCTCTCCTCAACGGCTATGTAATGAGCAAGCCACCTTTGCAATTCTTACATTGTTTCCATGCTACCCTTGCTCGAACCCTTGCAATTTGAAAACCTGCGCGTGTCCCCTCCCTCTGAAATTCCTTTCCGAGCCTGGTTTGCGGTTCTGTCCTCCTAGTTGCTATCAATATGGAAGATCAAAGTTTTGGAGTAGGCTTTGGGAGAACTAAAGAACAGTTGGCAGAAAGGCGAAGCTTTCAAGACGCTGGTTATATCAGTTTTCAAGGATATTCATTGTCATCTTCAAGATGAAACTTCTGGTGTGTCCCGTTCCTTGCAAGAAATTAAAGCTCAATTCAGAGCTTATGTCAAAGATAATCTGTTCAAGGAAAGCTCAATCTCCAAAGAGAAAATGAAGGAAATCTGCTCTCTTCAATCTGCCGTTGGAGAAGCAAATAAAGATTATCATACTCATGTCGAGTTTGATAAAGAGATGGAGAAATGTCTTGGATTCTGGACTCAGTCAACGGCCAACACGTCAGTCCCTCGTGGCAGAGACATAGCTGAAGCGTTAAAGAAATTCAGGCAGCGGATTCTGAAGTCAGTGGGTCCCTCTCAGTGACTGGCCACCTGTCTTCTTCTCCTTGTTCTTTTCTCTTCTTCCCTTTCTTTTTCCGTTTTCTTTGTAAGAAGTTAAGGTATTGCGATTGGCGGTTCTTAACTGTTCTTGGTTAAAGAAGCGGTTACGAAGAATAACTGATTTGTAAGCTATATAATGGCCTTCCTTACGCCATTCTGAAGGAGGAAGAATTTGGCATATTTTCTGAAAGTGTAAATAGATCATAAAGAAATCAATACAGAAGGACTTTCCATTCTTTGTCTATCTGATCTCTGTTACTCCTAAGCTTCCATTTATTTTCTTTGTGAAGATCATTTGTCTCAAGTTCATTAGTCTTGCCGATTGCATACTCTTCGACTTTGCAAGCACGGTGATCTTGTATAACCAAGAAGGAACTTTGTGTCCTTGATTAATGAGTCTGTGTTATGTTAAGAAACTTTGTGTTCTAGCAGATGTTATTTACAGAACTTTGTGTCTTTGAATTCCATCTTATTTATCCGATACAAATGATCTTGCTTCAATTTACTGTGACTTCGCATACATAAAGAATTACTCTGATATCTATAATTCTGCATGTTGCCTTTCTGCTCGTTCTCGTCTTCTCATTCCTCTGTCCTTTTGTACTTGAACATCCTCATTGAAAACACTTTCGTAATATCCAAGTTTAACCAGAAAATAATGTTTTGTACATTTGTAAATAAGTTCGTTTCTGAATAAGGGAACCTCTCCCATTAAAGAGGAGGGACTTCTTGTCCCCTGACTGTTGCTCTTCTTAAAAGTCCTATTTGACGACCAACAGTTTTTGGCGACTCCGCTGGGGAAAATCATATTCCAGTTCTGTAATTTTTTGATCATCCTTTGATCTGGCGACTCCGCGTTTTACTCGAGGGAGGAGGGCCCTTGGTATTGAAGATTCTCAGTTTCAGCTTTTGGAGCAGCAGGGTTTTCCTTTCCCTTCAACAAGAAATAGAAGGACTCGTTCGACAAGCACTCCACCTGTTCAAGACAGAATTCCTACGGGTGGTATTCCTTCAGAGCCAGCTAGCCCTAATCTTCAAGCTTTGATTCTTGCTGGTGTTGCAGTCCCTCTCCAAGCCGTTTTTCCAAGAATGGCGGTGCCATTACCATGGGGTCATCGTGTCGGGCCCCTGGCCCTTACTCAGCCTTTGCATGAGTTACCCAGAGGTAACCGGAAGAACTTCCCCAAATTCAAAGGTGATGGCAAAGTACATCCTGATGAACACATCGCAGCCTTCGTTGTTGCATGTGGAGTTCTGGGAGTCGAATATGAAGACGTCTCCGTAAGGCTGTTCGTCGAGACGTTACAAGATAATGCTGCTGATTGGTTCTACCACCTTCCGGCTGGCGCTATCACCGACTGGGACACAATGAGAACTCAGTTCGAAAACCGTTTCAAGCCGGCAGAAGATGTACATGCCTTGCTAGCCCAAATCTCTCAGATAAAGAAAGATTCACAAGAGCCCATGAGAGAATTTGTGGCCCGGTTCAACAAATTGATCAATAAAATTCCGCAGCCTACCCGACCTGTTGATCAAATTCAAAAATGTTTCTTCCTAAATGCTCAATCACCCAAAGTTAGTTATGCACTAAGAAGGGCTAATCTCGCAACATTGGTCGAGGATCAAACTCTCGCTGTTAGTATCGAGGATGACTTGATCATGTCAGGGAAGTTGAGAAGAGACCCTCCCAAATCTAAGTCTGCTGCTTCTTCCTCTTCCACCCCTGGACCTAATACTGATCCATTAGTTCAGAAACTTGCAAATGATCTTATTGCTATAAAGAAACAATTGGCTCAGCACGCTCCTTATGCAGACGTTCCAAGGAGAAATTTTCAGCCCAGAAATCATTTGCCTGCTTCTCAAACAAGATTAGCACTTGAAGGACCTCCTGTTAAAGTCCCTGTCAATGCGACCTGCGAGGTGGAAGAACCAGATGACGATGAAGATAACGAAGCTTGCGAAGAGTTTGCGAGAGAAGTTGATGACGAAGCAGACGAACTTGAGGGATCTCGAGTAAATTTCTTCACCACTGAGGGCATTGATGATGGAGATGATTATGATGAAGTGGTAGCAGACATGAATAGCGAATCATTCACTGTCATGACTCGAGAACAGACAAATCAGAGGGAGAAAGTGACACAGCCTATCAAGAAATCTAAGGAGCAGTCGACAACTATTCCCGTGATTGCAAAAAGAGGATCTCCTATCCCTACTTCGTCTACACCAAAGGTGAGTCCTATCAATCCTGCTACCAAAGTTGCTTCTTCTTTTTCTCCTAAAGTTGATAAGCCTAGAGTACCGAATGATGATGGCCCGTCCACTTCTGGATCCTTTGATATTGTTGATCACCTGAAAAAGACCAAGGTCCAAATCTCAGAAGCTGAGTACTATCAAACCCATCCCAAAGCTTTTGCCAAAATGATCCACTTTGTCAATTCCCACTCTAAGACCACCTCTAAAGGCCTTTTGCCCACTCCTCCTTCTGCACCACAGCCTAGTCTGGTAGCCGCTGTCACCTCGCCTAATGACAAAATCAAGCCTTTTTATGTAACACTTCTTATAGCTGGTCATAGGCTCAGTAATTGTGTCATTGATTCAGGAGCCTCAGATAATGTGATGCCTGCTAAAGTAGCTCATGCTTTAGGCCTGACCCTCACACGCACTTATGGATCTTGTTACTCCATGGAGAGTAAAGAAGTGCCCCTGGTCGGGAGAATTAAAGATGCACAAGTAGCTTTTGCTGCTTTGCCCGAGAAGAAAGTGTTGGCTACCATCTTAGTGGCAGATATTCCCCCTTCATACGGGATGTTGCTAAGTAGGAACTTCTGTAAGGACGTGGGTGGGGAAATCCAAATGGACTGGTCACATGCACTCGTGCCTGTCAATGGACAAATGAAGAAGTTGCTGCCTGAGAAGCAGTCTGAGTATATTGTGCAGAAAACGGATGATCCTAGAGCACAAATACTCTACGAGGATATGGGGCATGGTAACTACATGATTATGTCCCCTGATGAAATCCGACCCCCCAAAGTGTCTCCTAAAGATCCTAATGGGGTTTGGATTTTAGAGTTTGATGGAAGTTGTTCCTCAGCTGGTTCCGGAGCCGGTGTCCTGCTGGTGTCACCTGAAGGAAGCCTACACCCCTTTTCATTTAAGTTGCAGTTCGAGAATACTAATAACACAGCAGAATACGAGGCTCTCATTCTCGGATTGCAAGTGGCCAAAGAACAAGGTGTAAAGAATCTTCTGGCTCGTGGTGATGCAGAATTGATTGTAAAGCAGGTCAGAAACCTTTTTCAAGTAAAAAATGGAAGGCTGAAACATTACCGGAATCAGGTTTGGGATTCCATTGAATTCCTTGATGCTTTCTCTATCGAAGCAGTACCTAGGGAAAAGAACAGCAGGGCTGATTCACTAGCTGTCTCAGGGTCGCTACTGATTCCTCATCCTGATTTCTCTCAAGACAAGTTCACCATTGAGATGATCCATCGACCCAGTGTACCTGATAACACCAATAACTGGCAGGTTTTCAATGATGATCAACATTTGCTTTCCTTCCTGGAACTCAAGGGTAATTTCGAACAGCTGTATTTTGAGGGAAGTGACAACCTACCTCGTGAGAGTGTGCCCTTTGACAAAGCAGTCACCCAAGGGGAAGAAACAGGTCAGGAAGGGTGCATTAAACTCAAGGGGAATAAGATTCCTAAAGGATTGGTAAGCTTAGAGGAACTGTTTGATAAACATGACAGGTATGTGAAGTCTAGAGCTTCTACCGGACCTCAGCAATCAGCTGAGTATGACAAAATCAATATTGGGAGTTCTAATGACCCTAAGCTAGTGAATATTGGAAAATGTTGCACAGCAGATGAGAGGAGAAAAGCAATTGATCTTCTAAGGAGGTATAAGGATGTTCTTGCTTATTCTTATGAAGATTTGAAAGCTTTCAAACCAAAAGATATGCAGCACTCGATTCCTCTCAAACCAGGAATTAAACCTTTTAAGCAGAAACAGAGGCAGTATAATCCCAAAATAGCTGACACCATCTTTCAGGAAATTCAGAAGTTGTTGAAGGCTAAAATCATTTTTCCCATTCACCATTCAACATGGATTGCAAATATTGTGCCTGTTAGGAAGAAAAATGGTGAGATCCGCATCTGTGTTGATTTCAGGAACCTGAATCAGGCGTCTTTGAAAGATAATTATCCTTTGCCTATGATGGATCAGGTCTTGCAAGCAGTTACAGGGTCTGAAATGTTATCCATGCTCGATGGATTCTCGGGATACAATCAGGTAGAGGTTGATACTGCAGATCAACACAAGACAGCTTTCACTACTCCTTGGGGTACCTTTGCTTACAAGAGGATGCCTTTTGGGCTCATTAATGCTGGTGCCACTTTTCAGAGAGCCATGGATCTGGCTTTTGGAAGCTTGAAAGGGAAGTGTATTGTCATATATCTTGATGACCTGACAGTGTTTTCCAAGACAAGAGCGGATCATTTTGATCACCTAGAGACAGTTCTGCTGAGATGCAGAGAGCATGGGATCTCTCTGAACCCTAAAAAATCTGTCTTTTGTGTCACTGAGGGAAAGTTATTAGGGCACATCGTTTCCAAGGATGGTATTAAGATTGATCCTGAACGAGTTCAAGCCATCCAACAAATTCCTCTCCCAACCAGCAAAAAGGGCGTGCACTCCTTCTTTGGTAAGATAAATTTCTTGAGAAGATTCATCCCTGATTTTGCAGAGTTAACTTTGAATATTTCTCAGATGATGAAAGGGAAGCAAACATTTGGTTGGTCTTCTGAAGGAAAGGAATCCTTTGAAGGTATCAAGAGAGCTATTGCTAAAACTCCTGTTTTAGCCTGTCCTGATTTCAGCAAAGATTTCATCATCTATTGCTATGCTACAGATAATACCTTGGCTGCTGTCTTAACTCAAGAAGACTCTAATGAGCATGAACTCCCAATTGCGTTCATGAGCTATATTCTGAAAGATCATGAGTTGAAATACACCATGATGGAGAAGCATGCTTTTGCAGTGGTCAAAGCTGTTAAGCAGTTTCGTTTTTATATCCTCAACTCTCACTCCATGGTGCTGGTTCCAGATACAACTGTTAAGTCAATTCTCACACAACAAGAATTTGGATCCAAGAGAGGGAACTGGGTTGCTAAGGTCCAAGAGTATGACATTGACATCAAACCAACCAAGCTGGTTCGTGGAAAAGGCCTTTGTGAGCTCATTGCTGAAGGAGCTAAACATGAGTTGCTGGAGGAGAAAGCTGACATTCCTACCGTTCTGTTCCTTAGCTCAGTTGATGAATGGTATGCTGACATCGCCCATTTTCTCACCTATGGGGAATGCCCCTCTCATTTAACTGCCAAGGAAAAGAGGACTGTTAAATTGAGGTCAGTGCAATATGTATTGTGGGAAAATGCTTTGTTCAAGCGTGGGTTAGATGGGAGATTTTTGAAGTGTGTGGACAAGGAACAACAGAGAAAGTTGCTCTCAGCTTTTCATGATCAGGCATGTGGAGGGCACTATTCATCAATGGTTACAGCTCATAAGATACTCCGTGGAGGATACTACTGGCCTTCCTTGTTCAGAGATGCATCCAAGTGGGTTGATAAATGTGAGGCTTGTCAGACTTTTGTGGGAAGACCTAAATTGGCTTCTTTGCCTCTCAAGCCAGTTGTGATTGAGGAACCATTTCAACAGTGGGGTTTGGACTTCATTGGTACACTTAATCCTGCTTCTAGTGCTGGTCACACTCATGTGCTAACTGCCACTGACTATTTCACCAAATGGGTGGAAGCTATTCCAGTCAAGAGTACTACTTCTGAAGTGGTGTGCAGCTTCATTAAAGAGAACATCTTGGTAAGGTATGGTGTACCTAATAAGATTGTAACAGATAATGCTTCGAATTTCTCTTCAACTGAGATAATGGATTTCTGCTACGGGTATGGCATCTCCCTGGCTCATTCTTCAGATTATTACCCCCAGGGAAATGGGCAAGCAGAATCCACTAACAAAAATCTGGTGACTATCATAAGGAAGTTGGTCAATGAGTCTCAACGAAACTGGCACAAGAAGCTCTATGATGCTCTTTGGGCAGACAGGATTACACCAAAGAGAGCTATTGGAATGTCTCCTTTTCAAGTGGTATATGGAGTAGAAGCTCAATTGCCAGTGACAGTGGAACTGCCAGCCTTGCACCTAATGAAGGCCATTGAAGATACTAGTTTCAGAGATGCTTTGGACAAGAGAATTATGTACCTGCACAAACTGAATGAGGACAGATTGATGGTTGCTGATAGGATATCTGTTCACCAGCAGAAGGTAAAGGTCCTGTTTGACAAGAAAGCTAGGTTCAGAGATTTCCAAGTTGGAGACACCGTGCTGTTATGGGACAAAAGACATGAACCTCGTGGCAGCCATGGAAAGTTTGATTCCCTGTGGCTCGGACCTTTCAAGATCAGACACTTTGCTGGTGAGAATTCCTTTTATCTTGATTACATGGATGGTTCTTCTCTCCCACTTCCTTATAGTGGGCAGTATCTCAAGTTGTTCAAGTCCTAGGTGATTAGGGAGTCCCTTGTATATTCTGTACAGCGTTTTTGCTTTTCTTTCCTTTTTGTTTTGGTGTGTTGCCCTCTGTATTGGTCTGTTTTTGACTCCGTTGCCCAATGGATAAGGTACTGGTCTGCTTCCCTGAGTTTGTCTAAGTTCTTGCCTTGTCTCATTCCTTGAATTCATGCCAAGTCATCCCCAGAAGGAGCCAGCTGTTGTCCACTCAAAATTCCCTGCTCTGATGAAAGTAAAAATTTTCAAAATTTTGAGTTTAAGTGTTTTCTCTAATGTACCGAAGTCGTGAAATTGAGAAAAGTCTGCAGTTTTGGGTCATTTTGTATGTATTTCGGGCCTGTCGGACATTTTTGTCCCGCGTGTCCCAAGTTCCGAAGTGCGCTCTGTTCCCCGATCGGCCGAAATCCCCGAAGTTGTTCCATTTTCGGGCCCGTCGGAGCTTTTCGTCCCAACTGTCCCAAGTTCAAAATTGCGCTCTATTCCCCGATCGGCCGAAATCCCCGAACCGCGTACTTCGTACTTCGCTCTTTCATGTTCCAAGTGTCCCAAACTTTTCGTGCGAGTTGTTCCATTTTCACCTGAAACACCCGAACCGCGTACTTCACACTTTTGTGTTCCAAATGTCCCAAGTCAGTTTTGCAAATTGTTCCATTTTCGGCCGATTCGGAACTTTTTTTTGTCCCAAATGTCCCAAGTTCAAACGGGCCTTTTGTTCCATTTTCGGCCGAAACACCCGAACCGCGTACTTCGCTCTTTCATGTCCCAAATGTCCCAAGTTCAAACGGGCCTTTTGTTCCATTTTCGGTCGAAACACCCGAACCGCGTACTTCGCGCGTTTTCGTCCCAAATGTCCCAAAATGCATTTGTGCGTTTTCTCCCTGTTTCACCCGAATCGGCCGAGCCGCGTGTTTCACGCATTCGCGTCTCACATGTCCCAAGTGAACCAAGTGTCATTCGTACCAGTTTTTGCCGCTCTACCCGAATATCCTGCTTATTCAAATTGGTGGGTATGCATTAAATGCGCATTGATCACCCTTCTCTCTCCTCAACGGCTATGTAACGAGCAAGCCACCTTTGCAATTCTTACATTGTTTCCATGCTACCCTTGCTCGAACCCTTGCAATTTGAAAACCTGCGCGTGTCCCCTCCCTCTGAAATTCCTTTCCGAGCCTGGTTTGCGGTTCTGTCCTCCTAGTTGCTATCAATATGGAAGATCAAAGTTTTGGAGTAGGCTTTGGGAGAACTAAAGAACAGTTGGCAGAAAGGCGAAGCTTTCAAGACGCTGGTTATATCAGTTTTCAAGGATATTCATTGTCATCTTCAAGATGAAACTTCTGGTGTGTCCCGTTCCTTGCAAGAAATTAAAGCTCAATTCAGAGCTTATGTCAAAGATAATCTGTTCAAGGAAAGCTCAATCTCCAAAGAGAAAATGAAGGAAATCTGCTCTCTTCAATCTGCCGTTGGAGAAGCAAATAAAGATTATCATACTCATGTCGAGTTTGATAAAGAGATGGAGAAATGTCTTGGATTCTGGACTCAGTCAATGGCCAACACGTCAGTCCCTCGTGGCAGAGACATAGCTGAAGCGTTAAAGAAATTCAGGCAGCGGATTCTGAAGTCAGTGGGTCCCTCTCAGTGACTGGCCACCTGTCTTCTTCTCCTTGTTCTTTTCTCTTCTTCCCTTTCTTTTTCCGTTTTCTTTGTAAGAAGTTAAGGTATTGCGATTGGCGGTTCTTAACTGTTCTTGGTTAAAGAAGCGGTTACGAAGAATAACTGATTTGTAAGCTATATAATGGCCTTCCTTACGCCATTCTGAAGGAGGAAGAATTTGGCATATTTTCTGAAAGTGTAAATAGATCATAAAGAAATCAATACAGAAGGACTTTCCATTCTTTGTCTATCTGATCTCTGTTACTCCTAAGCTTCCATTTATTTTCTTTGTGAAGATCATTTGTCTCAAGTTCATTAGTCTTGCCGATTGCATACTCTTCGACTTTGCAAGCACGGTGATCTTGTATAACCAAGAAGGAACTTTGTGTCCTTGATTAATGAGTCTGTGTTATGTTAAGAAACTTTGTGTTCTAGCAGATGTTATTTACAGAACTTTGTGTCTTTGAATTCCATCTTATTTATCCGATACAAATGATCTTGCTTCAATTTACTGTGACTTCGCATACATAAAGAATTACTCTGATATCTATAATTCTGCATGTTGCCTTTCTGCTCGTTCTCGTCTTCTCATTCCTCTGTCCTTTTGTACTTGAACATCCTCATTGAAAACACTTTCGTAATATCCAAGTTTAACCAGAAAATAATGTTTTGTACATTTGTAAATAAGTTCGTTTCTGAATAAGGGAACCTCTCCCATTAAAGAGGAGGGACTTCTTGTCCCCTGACTGTTGCTCTTCTTAAAAGTCCTATTTGACGACCAACACGTGGCCGTCAGTCAAGAAAATTACATTAAGGCCTGGGATGACAATGCAGATCAGTGTATGCAACTGATGAATGAGGTTTACTTGAAAAACAAAAAGGTAGTAACCCGATGGCCCCAAATCATCCACCGCAGCGACTTCTCAGAGGAGCTCAGTGACAGCATTACGTTCCTGAGCAAGGTCTTCGGGCTTTCTGATGCCCATTATTTCCATAAATGGATGTTGCGGTACTTAGAGACCATGAACAAGAATATGCCTGATCAGCGCTTTTGCTGGGGAGAAATTATAAGTAGCACAATCTCTGAGCAGCTACAACAATTTAGCACAACGAGGACATTCCATATGAACTCCTACGTGGTCTACACTGCAGCATCAGAGAGGGACTATCCAAGCCTGACGCTGAGTGGAGTTTGGCCTCAGGTCAAGATATACGAATACTACCCGGAATTGAGGCTGGAGAATAGCATCTCCCAATTCACAAAAATTAACGATGTGTTTTTCTATCACATCATCTACCTATTGAGGCCGAATATGACTTATGGTCACACGAACAAAAGCATAGTAGCAACCACTGAGAAATGGGGGGCCCTATTCACCCAGTTTCCCACGTTCACCTATCTAAGGGCTGCCAACTTTTTAGGAGAGCCAACCAGGCTACCGAGGTATGCTGGACCTAAACTGATTCTACTGGAGCTGTCAACGAAGCTGATCACATACCACGAGAAATGCCTGAAAAGAAAGAAGGGTGGAACTCCTTTCCCCTTCACAGTGGGCCGATATAAATGCTCTACCCACCACAAGGTGAAGAAAATGTTCACAGAGCTGGAGCTGCTCAATTTAAGACATGATTTCCCAGCCAGTCCTACCTTTGACCCAAGGAGCTGTCTGCTAAGGGTGAAACTTGATCCAATCCACATCCCTCAGATCGAGGACATTTACATTGACGTCATCCATGAGGTAGAGCTTAGGAGAAAGGATCATTCTCGCCTAGCCTTGGCAGAAATCATCCAATATGGGATAGCCATTGTCCCCAAAGGCTTCCAAACTACGGAAGATGAAATAGACAAGGTATATACTGACACAGATGGGGACAATTGGCCCTTTCCGACCATTGATAGAACTAAGGCCCCTCAGACAATTGAGGAGAGGGTCAAGGAGACTCTACGTAGGACAGAGCATTGGTGCCGGATGAATGGATTAATCTACCTTGGGGTTGATTTCACAATATCCCCATTGGGTAATGCACCTCCACGATCCAAACAGCAGCCTAAAGGCAAGGGCAAAGGCGTAGAAGGTGAACCCAACACCATTCAGGAAGAAGCCCCTGAGAGTCCTCCTTCCGTGGCACCCAAGCAGGTAATAACACTGGTTACACCAGAGAAAGAAGCAGAAGAGGATATTCCTATTGGCCCATCCACTCAGGATGTCGGCATTGCTACAACAACTGAGGTCCCTTCTATCCCTTCTTCTTCTCTTCTTTCCCCTCCTCGAGCGACTCAGGCGACCATCCCTTTGGTCGTGTCCTCTCCCCCTTCTTCTTCTACTGTTCCCCTCACCTCTTCGTCTATCTTCTCTTCCCTCGCTGATTTGTCCTCCTCCATTTCTTCCCTCATCTCTGAGCTCCCTTCCCTTCCTATGTCTTCCGCTGCTGCAGTTTCCCTTCCTTCCGTGGGCACTTCTTCGGCTATTCTCTCAATGCTGCCGCCACGTGTCTCCACGTTTCCCCCCTCTACTACTACAGCTGTCCCCTCCTCTATTTCTGGTCCTTCTACCATAGGTCTAGCCTGGATCTCTCAGCAGCTAAGTCAACAAAAAAGGAAAGTTCCCATCGCTCCGATGGACTTTTCCGTGATCCCATCTAAGGGGGCGAAGAAGCAGAAGCCTGTCACACGCTTCTCTAAAAGTGTTGTAGGAGAGAGAGTTATGGAAATTGCATACCCCAATCCCCTCAAAGAGAAAAAGGATCTGTCTCCGAAAGATTTTACTGTGACCCAAGTCACAATGGGGACATCTTCCGAAAGTCTTCAGGGGGAGGCTCTTTCTGTAGTTGACGCCCTCTACAAGAAGCTTAAAGAGATAAAGGAAGAGAAATGGCAACTGAAGGAGCAAAACAAATATCTGCTCCAAGCCTTACAAAAGATGGGTAGTGCGCCTCCCACAACTACCGCCGAAACTTCTGAGCTTCTCAGCTAGGAGAAAATTAATGAGTATGCCAAGATCGGCGAGCAGGGTATGGCCGTTTCCGCTTGGAGGATCCAAATCCTCAAAGACAGTGAAAAAGTGATCACCGAGTTCTCTGACTTATACCTGAACATTAGTAAGGTGAATAAAGAGCTCCAAGCGTTAGCAGGGCCCATATCAGAAGAGCTGGAACATGCTAGACTGCAGCACGAGACCTTTCAGAAAATGTTCGACTGTTCAGTCAAAGATCTGGTCAAGTTCGGCGTCTTCGGCCATCCAAGGGCCCTTAACAAAATCATGTCCACTCTAGACTATCGAGTGGATCAGCTAGAATTTATTTTAGAAAATATTGACAAAGTCAAGGAAGAAGCCCTGGATGCGATGCACCAAATGGAACGGATTGTTCTTAATATGTCACCAGGGTTACTTACTCCTTCCTTCACTTTAAGGAAAGCTGATGAAACCACCCGGATCTTCAAGGAGATCGTTTCTCAAGGAATGGGGCCAGAGGTCACATTCGACACAGAGTCTATCAACAACCTGCTGGCCTGTAGGGACTTCATTAGGTTCCTCATTGAGGTAGAAAAGGACTATTCCAAACTCCCAGAGAAGCTCATAGATGAGCGGGAGACTTGTGAGGCGATCAGTGAGCGGCACAAGTATCCTTCCTAGGATCAACTAGGGCCGATAATCAACAAGTTCATGGAATACCGCTCTTAGTTCCATATCTCGTCACCTGAGCAGCAACAAAAGCAGTCCACCCCCTTTCGGTCGCAAGATGACGATGACGAGTAGCTGCTGCTTCTTCTTCTTCTTCTTCTCTTTCTCTTCTTCGTCTTTCTTTTTGGAAATATCTGGAGTATGTTGATACAGATGATGATGTCATCCATGTTGCATCATGGGATGATGTCATCCATCAAGTTGTAAAAAGACAACATGACTTTTAGATATTTTGTAAATATCTTTGTAAATAGTTGTTGGCTCCTTTTTGCCTTCTTTTCTCTTCTTCTTCTATAAATACTCCATACTTGTTGTATAGTGAGATGGATGAATATCTTTTAGATGAAAAATAGAAGTGAAGAAAAAAGAATTTGAGCTTTTTGTAATAGAAGAAAATATATTAATACAATATTTAGACTTTGTGCTGAATACTTGTGTTATGTGCATTAGATCTTTCTTACGTTAGATCTGTGTGTTTATTCTGTTGGATCTGCTTCTATTTTATTGTCATTTATTTATCATTAGTATTTCTTTTCTCTTTTATGCAAGTAGGTTTGGCTCTGTTTACTACTAATCCCAAAGCATAAACCTTCTGACCTTTCTACTTTGGAATTCATTTCTTTTCTTCCTTCAGACCTGCTCTTTCTTCATTCCCTCTTCCTTTCCTTCCTTTTCGCAGTCGGAAACACCCCTACTGGGATGAGATCCCAAACCCCTGAAGGTAGAATCTGTGAGACTTGCATTGATTCCTGCTGGTAGAATAGCAATAGACCAGTTTCGCTTTGCTGACTCAAAGAGGGGCTATGCCCGGCACACTGTTGGCTCGTCTATCCATAGATCTGTCCAAGCGACAGATTTTCAGACCAACACGTAGGTTATAACTCCTATTGTGTATTTTGAATTGAATATTGTGGTAAAATGAACAAATGGGGGGAATTAAAAATTCAAAAATGTAAATAAAATGAACCAATTTGGGTATAGGGAGGGTGGAATGTAGGCTAATTAGGTTGGGAAATGAATTTGGGTTAGGTGTGGGTAGAATGGGCATATTTTAGGCTTAGTTTGGTCAATTTTAGAATTTTTAGGGCCGTGGGGGTTTAGCTTTGGGTTCAACCAGAGACTGACTTTGGTTTGGGGTTTGCCGATTTCAGTTATGTATTACCAACATCTATGGGTAAAAACATGATCGATGGCGGTCATAGGGGACCGACATTGGTCAAGGGTGACCAATGATGGTCATGGGTGACTAACATCGATCACTGTAAAAATGTGATAGGGAAAAAATAGGTTAGATGTAGAGGGTGAAGATGGGGTGGAAAAGAGAGGGTAGGATAAATAGATAAGAAATGAAGGGAATAGGGATCGAGGAGGGAGAAAATTAGGTGGGCGAAGGCAAGGCTAGGTAAACATAGGTAGGGGATAGGTGGGATTTAGGTTACTGTGGGTACAGGGTTCAAGTAAGTGGGAATGGGATAAATAAGTGGTTGGGGATAAAGTAAGAACATGATAAATGTGTATGAAGTGTAGCTGGGTGTAGAATTATGTTGTTGACAAAAAATGAATTCAGGCCTTGACATTGTTGAGTTGGTTAGTTGTAGGCATGGAAAAAGTTGACACTGTGAGATAGAGTATTGCCCCTAGTAGGGGAGTTGAGGCGAAGTGTGATGGAGGAGTGGGCCCACATGCGGGAGGTAGCGCTGATCGGGGTTAGGTGGTGCAGATGGATTCGATGGGATCCTATTCTTATGGTCACTCTCATCGATAGATGGGATGCAACGACCAACACATTCCACCTTTCTACTAGCGATATGACAATCATGTTGGAGGATGTTTATAAGATTATTTGGCTGTCAATTATTGGGGAGCTGGTTTATGGTGTATTTATGAATGGCACCTTTGAGGCGATGATTGGAGTGTTCAGGGAGATGGCTAGTGAGATGACTAAGCACAACGTGAGCTTGGTGTACGGGGTGATGTATGTCGCACACCTGCAAGAGACGTGGCCATCTATGTTAATGATGGTGACATTGGGGTGCTATGCACTTCCTAATTTACAGGGTGACCATTTTCCCATGGATCTGATGGGCGTATTACGAGACATGCTCAAGGAGCGGTTCTAGTTTGCATGGGTGCTAGCTTATTTGGTATAACTTTATAGGGAGATGTGGGGCTATAAGAGGATGTGCCGATATGGCATATGTTGTACCTTCCTTTTACATTGTTGGGCCTATGAGGACATTGTGGTAGTGTATCCATGAGGAATTCCAGTAGAAGACTGGCATCGTTGGGGGAAGGGGGCCGGATTCAGTTGACGGGTGGTCCTAGGAGGTCGATCGGGAGCAACAGAGATATAATATGATGTGGCGCATTACAGGTGGGAGTTTGAGGGGATATATGTGAGAGACATAGTATGGCATCCTTATGTTTGCTTTCCAGCATTCAAAGGCATGAGGTGAGAGCTACAGGGGCTACAACCGGTGTGATGGATATAGGGGAGACGTGCCAGAGAGCACGAGATGATCCAAGTAGACAAAGTCCGACGATAGTTTAGACTAGTGTAGGATGTTCCACCACCATTTCCACAGTACCGACAGGAGGAAGTGGAGAGGCCTTTGTCTCCACCTTAGCCTTCAGATCCAGCAGGTCAAGAGGATTTACCATTGGATGGCAGGATAGATGATGCAGGGGTATCTGATGGATACAGGCGTTGGTGGGTAGTAGAGTTATATACAATACCACCACAGCTAGGAAATCCCAATTTGGTGACCATGATAGTGTAGAGAGATGAACTACATGGATAGGTGGCAGTGCTGGTAGTGTAGTTAAAAGTAGCACAAAGAGAGGTATCCACCTTGACTGGGTAGGTGACTACACTACAGGGGCATTTGAATTCTACCCAGGCACAGGGTCAGGCTCTTGTATAGGATGGAGGATAGATAGCCACCTTGCAGGCACAAGTCACAGGGTTTCAAGGCTATCTATCCACATCCTAGGCATAGGTGGTGGCTTTACAAGCTCAGGTGGTAGCAGGGAGACCAACACAGGAAATTGGACAGGGTCCCATCATATAAGGGCCATCATTGGGACAGGGTCCCGTGGTACAGGTAACATAGGGACAAGTGTTTATGAGGTTGATGGTAGTAAGCCAAAGTGGACAGGTGGTTGTGAGGCTGATGGCACCACCTCAGAAAATGTCTATGGCAAGGTTCAAGGATGCCTTGAATGAGGTGCGGTATTACCAGGATCATTTGACGATCGTAGGGATCTATGTACCCTCATATGCTGAATACATGACAAAGTGGGTAGCGAGTGAGAGGACTATCTCTCACACTCATAACTTACAGAGCATATGGTGGCAACAAGCCCAGAGATAGGATCAGGGTGAGGCTACGAGTTTATGGAGGCACTACCCAGCTACGAGATAGGTGGAGACTAGACGGAGACCCATGCGAGGTGGGGAGATGTTGACAGGGTGCCAGATAGGCAGAGAGGACTAGACAAATGATACTGGCCCCAAGGATCTCAGGTGGGGTGATAATTATCCACATGGTATTATTATTGTTTTTTTGATTTTGATATATATACCAGCCTGCAAGCTGAAGATAGTGAGGATATACATGAGATTTTTGAGATTTTGATCTTATACTATCCTGTGTGCTAAAGATGGTGAGGATGTACATGAGATTTTTGAGATTTTGATCTTATACCATCTTGCATTCTGAAGACGGTGAGGATGTATCTGAGAGTTTTTTAGATACTGGTATTTATTTTTATCTGTGTATGTATGTATTGATACACAAACTCTCCCATTTATATGGTTTATGATGTTTATTGGATGGCTGATGTACCTATGTTTTTAATTTCCATTATTATTGTGTATTGACGGAAACTAGGTGAATTAGGCATGATTGATTTTAGGTCACTTAGGCACGGTTGAGTTTAGGTAATTTAGGCATGGTTGAGTTAGGTATAGGCATGGTGGATTCTAGGTGAGTTAGGCATGGTGGGTTTTTAGTTCAATTACACATGATTGAGTTAGTTCAGTTAGGCATGGTGGAGTTTTAGTTCAGTTAGGTATGATTTGGTCATATTGTTGAGTTTGATTTAATTTCCATGTTGTTGGTAGTGTGGAAAATAAATTATGTATGTTTCTGTTATGGTTTAAACTTCAAAATATTTTATATCATGTAATGGTGAAATGATTGATGTATGATATTGTGAAATGGTAGGTATGTATGTTTGTATGTTTTAATTTTCCAGTTGTTGTGTAAAATGAAAAACTAAGATAGAATGTAAATAGAAAAATGGGGGAAAATTGGTTAGGGTAAAGAGTGGCCGAGTTAACCTCCAAGGGCCCCATGACCTCAAAGTGCTTCCTACATTACCTTGGCGAAAAGGGCCTTAGGCTAATTTAGTTCTCACGTAAGCTAGGGAAGAATAATATGAGGATAGATGAATGGGTTAGTAAGTTTTTGACATGTTTTGAGTCTAGGTCATTTAGGAATGGTTGTGTTTAGGTGATTGTAGGCATGGTGATATTGGTGAAACAAGAATTCTTAATGTGTAGGTGTCAATGGTCTAATCCTCTATAGAGAAGAATCAACGAGTAATGAATAGGGTGAAGGGTAAGAGGTGACCAAAAGAGGCACCTAATTGGAAGAACCATAACAAGTTCACCATACCTTAGATTTGCTTATGAAAAAAAGACCCTGAATGTGTTGCATGATTGACTATGCTAAGGGTGAAGAAAGTCACATGATCATGAAACATTGTGTTTGTGGCAAGTACCTTGATAAGGTAAAAAATTAGGGTGAAAAGACAATGAGGTGAAAATGGTTGGTTTTTAGCGTAACCTGGTGTAAGACATCATGCCTACTTGGCAAGAAACCCAAGATCACAATAGGCTATTCCATGACAAAAATTTTATCATTTTCTGTTTTTTCTTTTGTTTTTGATAGACTGATCGATGTAGGAAGTCTATGTGGGATGAGTATATTATCTCCTTGAGTTCTTTGTGAATTGTATCGATGTGAGAAGCTTCTAAACTTTTATTTTTTTATAAGCATAGTCACTTTTTTATTATACACTATGTGTAATATGGCTAGCTTTGTATATTTGTCCTTCGAGGGGTGCAGTCGTCTATTTATAGTGGCGAGATAGAGAGAAGATATGTCTCTTTTGAGGGATTCATATATTTGATAGAATTTTGAATCAAGGAGTTGAATCCCATTTTTATTTTGAAATTATTTTTATTTTTGACATTTAAGTGATGGACAAGACTATAGAGGAAGATTAGGCTCTTGTTTATAAGACAAAAACTATAACACACAGCGGTTAACTATGAAAGAAAATGGTTTCAAGTGATGAACGATCATGGGATTCCATCTTGAAAAAGATGAAAAAGTATCAATGAAAATCATGCCATGAGTAGAGCCCATGGTACTCATTTTGAAGATAAGGATAAAATGTGATGGGTAATCACATGATTCTTGTTTAGTTGTTGACCCTAAAAATAGGTAAAATGGAAGGTGAACGGTGCTCAAGGGGTGAGTGTTTAACAGAAAAGAGGTGATATAGGACTTGATTCAACAGTATAAGGGTCTAAGATACAAGGCATTGAGGGATTTAGGTTTTAGTTTTACCTTCGAGTGAAGACAAACGATAATCACCTGATCCATAGGTATGAGTAACGATATAGGGTGAAAGACAATTAGGAGAAAATTTTCCCCATTTACTTTTCTCCTCTTTAGTTACATGTTGATTTTCCTTTAGGATGAGGTCGGCGACCTAGAAGGTTTACTCATGGACACATTTTTCATAGGCACGTTTGATACATTTTTAGTAGATTTGGAGATGATTAAGAGCATTAAAATGATGTTCATCTAATAACTCAAGTTATGCCAAATGGTTCTTGGTGAAAGTCATCATCATTGACAATGTCTTGGAGTGAGATAAAAAGAGATGGAATATGGAATTCGAAAGGTAAGATAGCCTCGGTACCATATACTAGAGAGAAAGGTGTTGTAGAAGTTTAGGTGTGAATACTAGTATGGTAAGCCCACAAGGCGAAAGGAATGTGCGTATGCCAATACTTTTCCAGTATCATCAACTACTTTCATAAGAATTTTGTTCAAGGTTTTATTGGTTTATTATTCTTGGCCATTTGTTTATGGGTAGTAAGGTGAAGAGAAAGTGAGTTGAATGCCAAAGGTGTCATATATTTTTCGTAGGGTTTTATTTTTTAACTGTTTTCCGTTATTAGTGATGAGACGGTGAGGAATAACAAAGTGAAAACTGATGGGATGGTTGATGAATTCATATATTTTCTTGGATTTTGTAGAGATGAGGAGGATGGATTCTACCCATTTACTATAGTATTAGGTTGCAGTTATAATCCATTGATGGTGTTGTGAAGAATGGGGATTGATTTCTC
The DNA here is from genome assembly GCA_019776745.2 of Taxus chinensis. NCBI lineage: Eukaryota > Viridiplantae > Streptophyta > Pinopsida > Cupressales > Taxaceae > Taxus > Taxus chinensis. The sequence goes on along the minus strand of CM034154.1, from coordinate 764,229,051 downwards.
CAACAAGATCTAAACCCCATTGAGAGAAAGGCCAAAGGTCTCGTGTGACCTGTAAGACATGACTAGGTGTGTGATGAAGATTAGCATGTTGCTGGCATTTCACACAACGTTTTTACATATTCACAACAGTCATGGTTGAGGGTGGGCCAATAATATCCAAGGTGAAGGATGCATTTAGCGATAGCTAGGCCACTGAAGTGACATCCAAAAATTCCGTCATGAACTTCCTTGATGGTATAAGGAATATCAAAACTTATAAGGCATCGTAAGAGAATACCGTCAAAGCCACATTTATAAAGAAGACCACCCATGATGACATAGCAAGAGACACTTTTGAGGAAGGTGCATTGTCCATTTACGAGTAAGATCTAGAGGTAAAATGGAAAGGGAAAGGTAGTTTACAAACTACTTATACCAAAGGTCATGTGGGTTAGGTGTAATGGTTCTGATGAGGTTGACATCTAGAAATAGATAGGAAGGTGATTGCAGCCTTTGTACTGCGATAAAGATTTTTGAGTTGGAAGGTGAGGCAGGAATTTGAAAAGCAAGGTAGGTCATGGTATCCAAAAAATTTATTAGTATAACGTGGGATGGTTTTAAGTTCATAACGGTCAAAAGGTAGTCAAAACTATGTCTACATGATGTTTGTACTTTTGAATTACTTTGTTATAACACTGGTATATACCATTAACTTGATTTACAACCAGTTGAGAGTCGTCAAAGATATTAATTGATTTAACGTCTAAGGTGATGGCATTTTAAAGGCCTAATACGAGTGATTCAAATTCAGTGATAGTATTAGTAGAATAAAAATCTAGTTTGAAAGATAAAGGCATAGGTTCACCACTAGGAGGAATAAGGATAATGTCTGCACCACCCCCACGCTGAAGTTAGAGGATTGATTTCTGGAGAGGGGTGCATTCTGTAAGTTTGTTAGTGATGGTTTGGCCTTTGACATATTTTTGATGGATGAATTCGAGGTAAGGTTGGCGAGAAGCATGAGCCAATGTGCAACATTTTGATGTTGGTAGGGTTTGGTGTACATGTAATGTACAGGTTAGTATCGGTGACGATTTTTTTTTTGTGATTGAGTAGGTAATGAAAAAGTTTAGTGGCAAAAAAAGCTAAGGATAATTTTTTTTTTTCGGTGTAGGTGTACCTAGTTTCATAGTCTAGAAGTGTACGACTTATATAATTGACTGCATGTTCCTTGTGTTGTCCCATCATGATGAGTGAGCATGACACCTAAGGAATGATCAGTAGAAAAAATGTACAAGTAAAATGGTTGGTCCTCCTTAGGAGGAATGAGCACCGGTGGTTGGAGAAGGTACCATTTTAAGGTGTCAAAATATTTTTGGAATTCATCATCCCATTTAAAGGAGACATCCTTTTTGAGGAGATGGTGAAATATTTAGGCAACGGTCAGAAAGTTGTGAAATAAAATGATGAATAGATTGTAACATTCCTTTCTTACTACAAAGTTAGTGAAGGTTATCCGGTGGAGGAATTTTGAGAATAGCGTTTATTTTAGCAGGATCAAATTTTATGCCATGTAAAGAAATGATGAAACCAAGGATATTTCCTGAGATAATAGCAAAGATAAACTTCTTTGGTTGAAGGTGAACGTAATACTTGATAAGATGGTCAAAGATAACTTTTAGGATTGTAAGGTGTTCAGTTCAATGTTTTGATTTGGAAAGAATTTCATCTACGTAACCTTCCAATATATGATGCATTATGTCATGAAATATATAGGTCATAGCCCACTGATATGTAGCACCAACTTTCTTAAGGCCAAAAGGCACAACTTGATAGCAGAAGGTCCCTCAAGGAGTGATGAAGGTAGTTTTGTGTTGATCTTCTGGGGTGAGTAATATTTGGATATAACCTGAGAAACCATCCTTGAGTGATAGTATCCCATGACTAACAGTAAGATCAACCGGTTGGTCAATACTAGGTAGAGGAAAGTCGTCTTTGGGGCAAGCTAAGTTGAGGTCACAAAAATTTGTGAAAATGCAAAGTCCCCTGTCACTTTTGTGATAATAATGATGTTAGAAATACATTGGGGATAGTCAATGGGTAGGATGAAGGAAACAAAGATAAGGAACTGGAGTTCTTCTTTGATAAGAAGGGCAATATGAGGAAGCATTTTCCACATCTTTTGTTTCACAGGTTTGGTTTCAGGGATGGTGATGATATTTTGGACCATAATGTTTGGATCAATACTGGGCATATTAGCCATAGAACCAAGAAAAAAGTGTTGCTATGATCCCAGAGGAAAAAATTAAAAGCTTCATGTTGAAAAACATCTAAAGATTAGCCTATCTTTAGAATGTGGGGGTCATCCTTAGTGTTAATATTAACTTCAATGGTCGATTCATTTAACATGGTTTGCGTCTTAGAAGGCAATGACTAGTGAATATAAGAATATTCCAAACCAAGGTAGGTGAGGGATAGACTCATCATCCTAACATTGAACGACATTAATGGATGGCATATAATCATCAATCATGTTAGGATATAGGAAGGGAAAAGAAGAGGGAGCCTCACCATCGCACTGATAAGTCAAATTGTAGACACTAAAATTAGGTCACACTCCCCCTTCGTCCCTCGACAAATAAGCACCCTTCATTACATTCACCTAGCCATGGCCCCCCTTCACCCCTCTAATATTAATTAAATTAAATTAATACTTTATCCTCACTATGTTTGTCATTTAAATATCTTATTTAAATAATATCTACACATATAGTTCACTTAGACACCTCACCAAGCTAACTCAACCTAAGACCTATTCTTAGCAAGTTCCCATAACTAACTAAGACTTACCCAAACCCTAAAAATCAAGGCCTACATTCCCTCTAACCACATTCCTGCATGCTCACAAGAGGCTCCAAGTCTAAGTCCGCAAGATAAAAAAAACTCAATATCCGAGGAAATCATAAGGATCTCCCTAAGTTTAGTAAACCTAGAAAATCCTGCCTTTGACCAACGTCGGTTACCCCTAATCATCGCCGGTTAAGTTGGACCACTGTCAGTTACCCCTTTTAACCCAAAACAACCTTATTCTCAGGGTTGGAACTTGGAAGTTGGAAGTTGGAAGTAAGAAAGTTGACAAAAACAAGAACAAATCTCAGAGAGATAACGCATCTTCAGAGAGTAGATTCCAGCAAGAACTCACATTTAAGGAATGAGATTAAGCATCTTCTCTCCTACATAGCCATCCCAGCCACAATTTGATCCATCTAAGCAAAGAGGAGTGTGCATGCAGCCCATGTAGAATATTTTCTTTAGTTGTTGATCACTTACAACATTTAAAACCCATCATCAGCACGTCCATCCTTCACACATAGACCTTCAAGAATGAGATCCAAGTAAGTACAACTTCACACTTTCCTAGTTATTTCATTTCATCATTATTTTATCATCCATCATTTATCTTGCTCCCTATTTACCTTCTCCAACATTTTCACCTCCATAGACCCATCAAAACCTCACAAAATCCTACTCCAGTTACTCATTACCTCATCCTGACCAACCAAAATCCTTTGTGCAATCACAAAGGAGACCAAAACCCATTATGTGACATTTCTAGATCTCACAGTAGCCGGTTCCAGTTATACCTAACCACAGTTAGTCACCCCTGACTGACGTCAGTCTCTGTATTTTTCCCACATAGCCTAAAATAGAGACCTAACTACCTAACTTTACCTCACCTTCATTTACCTGTGACCTACTCGAGACCTTTATCAGACCTACAGAGACCTAGAACCTATCACTTGACCTTGGATTCTATTCTAGCTTAGCTTGTTAGATTAGATCTATTTTCTTATTGTGTTTATAAGTGAGATATCTAAATCATTTCAAAATAACAATAGGATTTTACCTTATTTTCAGCATTAATTTGTTTAAAACAGTGGAATGACAGCCATCTAGGAAGTACCATGCTTCCTGGATCTAGCTCACGCTAGGTAGTTCATTGCCCATATTGTTTAATTATTTTTAGTGGTCTTGCTTTCATTACAGGTAGTTTCCTCTTAGCCAAAAAGGAAGCTCTCACGGTCAGCTTTGGATTCGGAAGGCATACGTGTACAATAACCCATCAACTGACATTTGAATAGGCATTACTCCTATGCTCGTTACCCTATCTATTTTGTCAACAATTCAAAGAAACAATCTAAGAAAAAGGTGAAACATTTTGGCATGCCCTATGGGACCCATCCAGGGTTCTTTGCATTTCATTCATTCCTAGGGAAAAATTGTGTGTTTGTTTCCTTTCTAAAAAAAGAGTACACACTAATTTTCTTCCCTGGTAATCCATTTCTTCTTTTTATTTGCTCTAAAGGAAACTTTTCTTTTGGTGTATTTAAAAGAATCATTTCTTCATGTTTTCTACATTGGAGTGAAAGAGCATCCCTCTTCCTCTTCATCTTATTGTGTCATCCAATTTCACATTTTCATTTTGGGTTTAAAAACAAATCACATTTCACTCTGATTTATTACATTAGCTCACATTAAATGAGGGCAACCTATATGCTAGAAGTCATGACCAGCTGATGGTTGATAAACGAATCGTAGAAAAGCACTTCTATCCTTTTCTCTTTCTCTGATTGTTACCAAACCCACACAAAAATTCAAATACATACATTCTTAAACAACATCTTACCTAGAAGAACCTATAGGTGATCACACGATCACGACACAGTGGGCACCTAGCTCACTGCTCTGTCAAGTCATACTTCAGAGTGAAGCCTGCCCCCACCATAACATACCTAAAACCTCACCCTTTAGATCTCCTTCTTTGTAGGAAGCCATCCTCACCAAAAAATCTCTTTCAAAATTCATGTGTCAGTCCCTAAATAGCATAAGCTAAACTAAACATAATAGAAAAGGGCACTCTTAGGATCACATTTTCTTTTTGTTTTCTACTTGGCTTGCGTTTTGAGGTGAAAGATCACGTTCATCACTTTTTTTGTTCATCCTTACATGCTCCTCATCATAGGTGGTGTATTCCAGCTTCACTTGAGTGTGCCTGGGCCATATCACCATCATTCCTAGAATTCAGGGTTTGATTCCACATCAAATTTTAATTCACAGCCACTTTTTTCTCACCACTGTTTCAATTTCATAGTAACCGTCATCAGTTATCCCTCACTGGCATCAGTTATACACTACCGGAATTGGTTCCAGTTACTTTTGCTAACCTACTTAAAAGGACATTTTCACTTCACTTTTTTCCACTTTCCACAGTCTCTGTCCACTATCATTTTTCCCATTGACATTTTACACATCCCTAGATTTGGCATACTTGTCAGATCTTACCTTCTACCTTGTTGTTTACTCACTGTCCATTTTTACAGTGACCAACAGTGGTTACCCCTGACCGACGTCAGTTTTCCCTAACCGACATCGGTTAGCCTATTCCACATTCCACCCACCATTTGTTACTTCATCCATTTTTTTTATCACCAGATTCACATGTTCTTGTTGTTCTCTGTATCATTTACAGAGAAGCAACCCTACTTGACCTAGTACCGGTTCACATGGTACTGACCCGAAGACAAGCGAACACTCTCGTGTTCCATGCTAGTTATCAACCTGTTCCCACCTATTCCTTCACCACCCTCTATTTTATCACCAGCCATGGATCCTATCCAGCCTACTACCATCACTACCGGGAGATGAGGAGTTCACACAACTCCTTGACCAGAACCATACCGACTTGCAGTTTTACCTCTCCCATTCATCTCACTTGAGATGCCTCGGGTTAGTTGATATATGGCATGCCCATATCTATCCCCCTGAATCTCACACCCACTTCTATATTAGCCTCATTTGGCTCCGTGCTACCTGCATCCACCATACCCCTAGTCGTTTCGCAGTTAGGTTTTATACCTGCCATGACTACCACATCTTTTACCTCTGTGGAACCCATTAGCATCCACCATACCCCTCGACGATTACCCCAAACACAACCTCATCCACCCCTCATGTCTCACACATACCTGTAGCTATGTTCCCACCTCTAGTGTTGATGACCCCTACCCCATTTCAGAATGTAGTTCTTTCCATTCCACAATCATTAGCCCCTATTGCCACTAGGGTTACCATGACCCTCCCACCCCCATATACATACTACCAACAACCACCTGTTTCATCTATTATTCATTCTAGGTACGTACCCCCTACTTCATTTCCTTCTTCTCCAGCACCTTACATGGCACCCCCATTTAATGGAATGGCACCCCCATTATATGGCCAAAACCAACCTCCTCACACTATAGGAGGCATCCAATCATCACAACCCACCAATGACCTAATTAAATTGATGATGGATAAGATACAAACATTGGAGGCATCGGTTTCTGGCTCCTGCAACACTCTCACTTACGATGAGATTTGCAACGAGCCTATTCACCCATCCATTCCCATCCGTTCATACCCTATGCATTGGGAGATGCCAAAATTCAACCACTTCAATAGTAAGGAAGACCCACAACAACATTTACGCTCGTTCAAACACGGGTGTTATCTGATTACTCATGAGATGCCTTACTTTTGAGAACTTTTCCCATGTCCCTCACTAGACCAGCATTAGATTGGTATAGTGGGTTACCCAAACACTATATATTTTCATTTAAACAGGTAGCCCAAGATTTTGTGGATCATTTCTCTATTAATATCTCGAAGAAGGTTACCATGACTGATCTATATTCCACACGTCAGTACGAGGATGAATCTATCATAGATTTCATCACTCGTTGATGCAGCCTGATCAATCAACTTACCTTCCAACTGCCACAAAATGAACTCATCGAGTTCTTCACCGAGCTTGCACTAGACATATCTCCCTGACCTTGTAAGTCCAAAATTTATGAACATTTGATGAGGCATTCACTATGGCATGAAATTTAGAGATTCGGCTCATCGAGGAGAAGAAAATCCAATTATGAAATAAGAATTCGACATTCAAATCGAATGAAACCTCTTCTTCTTCCAAACCACCAAACAATTATTCAAAGGCTAAGGGTACTGCTAACGTAGTGGTACTCAAGGCCGGCCCCGCTCATCCATTCAATCAGGCTACACCCTCATCTAATCTACACTTGTCTAGGCTTTTCGATTCAGAAAAGAGCAATGAAAATATACCCCAATTGGGGAACCTTACTCTTCTGTCTTAGAAAATCTTATCAAAGCTGGCGCCATCACCCTTCCACCCATAAAACCACACACTGGTTTTGACCTTGCTTGCCCCATTCCCGCATGGTATAAGGAAAAATATTTCTATAAATATCACCAAGTGAAGGGTCTAGTGATGGCAACTGCATCACTTTTAAGAATATCATCCAAGAAATGCTCGAAAAAGGTGAGTTAACTATGGATAATCCCAATGCCGCCCCCAACCAAAATCTACAAATCTTTAAAAAACCATTTCCCCATCATTCCCCTTCATCCAATCAAATCGATGAGACATCCACTCATGATACCCATACCCGTGAGGTTCACACAATCTTTAATGAGGTATCTGTCACCTCTCAATTACCTCACATCCCTTCCATAGAGGAAATCCTAGCCCGAAATCCTCTTTCCACATTGGAACCAACCGTCACTGTTCCTTCACCAATAGAAGAACACCCCTCATCCCCTACATTACCTACGGAGGAGTCTTCTGCTAACATTGAGACCATCTTACCCCTAGATTCTCCACTTAGAGAACCTTTACCTACCTTATCTCCTCCACTCATAGAGGAGCACCCATTACCTCCTCCACCCACAGAGGAGCACCTGTTATCTTCTCCCCTTGCAGAGGAGCACGCACTACTTCCTCCACCCATAGAGGAGCACCTATCTGTTCCTCCACTTATTGAGGAACTCCCATAATCTCTTCCACCCATCATTGCCCTAGTGGAGATACCTTTGCCTCTTGGTGAGCATTCTCCATCAGCTACCCAACATCCAACAAACCTACATTCAACTCTCTTACCCACGGAAGCTAAAGCTAGCCGATTCCCTGTCTCTAAGATTAATTTTATGGGAATTCCCATTAAGTCCTCACCAACTTCACCCACAAAGGTGTCATTCTCATGTTTGGCTGATCATTTAGATTATGTGGATAGGGATTTATTATGGGAGTGCCTCTTACTCCCTGTCTCAACATAGATGCAGAGATCCCTCAATGACACCTCCACTATCTACCCAAACACATTTCCACCCATCACACCAACTACAACCACTACTGTCGCAACCCCTTCCATGATACCTGTTAGCACTCACACCACACACTTACCCATAACCCGACCTATGCCTAAACCCAAACCCATACCCACAACATTTACCTCCACTAAACCTATTACCACTTTAGGGGTCACCCTGACCACCAGCCTTACTCATCCACCTATTAAACTAGATTTAGCTACATCCTCCAACGTCAATACCACACCTATCTTGACACCCAAACCAAAGAAACAAACTCCTCGGCCTCATATCCCAACTACACCAATCACACCCGCACTTGTCCCATCTACCTTAATACCTCAACTACCCAACATGGTCAAGCACCCTTCACCCATCCATAAACCAATAACACAACCACCCATTCCTTCCTCACAAATATATAACCTACCTAGGCACACAACATGACTCATACCCACACCTATAGTCACTTTACCACCAATACCTCTGATACCTTCAGCCATTGCTTCACTACCCACTACACTTCAGTCATTTGCCCTCACACCTCAAGCACGACCCGCGTCATCTACCTTCATAAAACCCCCGTTATCTCTGTGGGTAACTCACCCTCTTCCTCCATCTACTTTTCCTTCTAGACCTCATACACCCACATCACCTTTACCCAAGAAGGTACAACCCAGAAACAAAACCCCACTACCCCACAACAAGGTAGTCAAAACAACCCCACACCCTCCTACCCATCCATCTACTATACCCCTACCTAAATGAATGCAACCGATGCCTCAAACCACACCAGTGCCTAAACGCCTAGCTCGACCCATTCCTATACTTCCAAAAACAATTCCCTGACAACCAACCACACCTACACCCAAACCCACATTCACTTCCCATTGTGATCCACTAGCAGGGTCCTATGCCAAAATTTTAACAACCTCCTCAAGACTTCTATTATCACATTACCGCCACTCCAACCTTATGACCCCCTCAAACCCAAGCCAAAGGGGTTTGATGATACCGAAAATTACGCATACCATCATGTGCTAGGGCATGATGTGGAGAACTGCAAGGCCTTGAAAGCCGTCCTTATCCAATTGTTTCCACTAGAAACCAACTTTGACACGATAACCTTCTTGACGAGGATCCTGCTTCACCTATACCCATTCCCACACTGCCCACTCAACAACCACAACCTCCACCCTCACAACTCCTAGAACCACAAACAAAATTTGAAATTAACATGGTTCGCATCAGAGAACTTGCCACGCCACCACCCAAATGTCATTGCACCCAACTGACATCATAGGGATTTTCTCCTCCAGTAGGTTTTTTCCCTTAATGGCATTATACCACTTACCCTACACCTTCTCCATTTGATAACTTCCCTCAAATCAACATGGTACACGTCACTACGAGTGCACAAAAGAGTAAAGAAAAGGTAGCTGACCCACCAACCAATCCTATACCCAACATACCATTTGCCCCCATACCTAAAATAACTATCCACGGCCCCACATACCCCATTTCTAATGGCATCACACATCGCACCATGCTTAAGTAACTACACACATCTCCCCTCAAAATGTCCTTATACAACCTCATCCAAACCTCATAATCCCATCATTAAGCCCTTATGGAGGTTCTTCAATCTATTAAGGTTTTACCCAATGACCCTACACCCGTAGCCTCTATTATCACACCCCATCATTTAGCCTCTCTCAGCAAATTACAACCTTCATCCCCACCTCACCTTGTTCACCAAATGGCCTCCCTCAGCGTCTCAAAAGAAGAGATCGTGCCATACCAAAACAAAGACCTGGACCCATCCCTCTTCATCTCTGTCCACATTGATGACATACAAGTATGCCATGTGATGATTAATGGAGGCATTGGAATTAACATCATTTCATCCCATGCATTTTCTCAGATGCACATACCTGAAAATTACATGCATAAACATCCGATCATGTTACATTCATTCAATGATGCTATCACCTCCACACTAGGCACTATCATCCTTCACATTCATGTGGGCCCCCGCACTATTCCAGAATTATTTTATGTTTTGGAGGGGGAATTCCAATATAACTTTTTTCTTGGTAGAACCTGGATCCGTGTCATGGGTTGTGTTTCCTCCACTTTGCATCGTTGTGTAAAGTTTGAACATGAAGGACATAGTTATACCATTCTAGCTGACCCATCACCTTTCAAAACATGCAACATGCTTTACCGATCCAACAATGTGCTCATACCTATCAAGCCATCTACTTCCACAACCAATACCACTTCACCTACACCCCCACCTACCAGTACAGCTACTGCTTTCACTACACATACCTCCTCTATTCCTACTGCTACTATAACCTCCACAGCTGACCCATTAGCTTCCCAATCCATTAACTCCACCTCTGCATCAACCTCAGACACATTGTCCATAGCAACTACTCACATACCAACCACTGATCCCTTGGAAGGTGTTTTTCAATGCCTCACTCTGGGGGAGTACCACCTATATAGTGTCAACACATTCCTTACTCCACGTGAGTATAGAAGCCTTCACCAACACCCTCGTTATGATCACCATCTAGGATAATGCCTCCTTTATGGTCCTCCACATCTTCATACTAGTCTCACCTATGGGGGGAATTTATACTACCACTTACATACCTGAACCACCATCACAACCCCGCCCATTTTCTACTGACTTCCAATCACTTACCAATCACCATTTCACCCACACCTTCCTACACCGCTATGCGTGGAAGGGTTTTGGTTTTGACCACTCGAAAACATAATGACCATAGTGGTATCGGCTTCCCCAAACCTCCTACCAAACAAACCCACATTGAACTCATTGAAGATGCTAGCCCTCCTCCACCTTTACCTTCATCACCACCCTCACCGATGGAGTCGATGGATCCTAAATCTATCCCTCCTAATTTTTTTTTTTCATAAACACCATTTCCTTGGGGCCTTTGACTTATCAACATGAAGGCGAGGCACCTTCCACTCTCCCATTCCTGTATCCTGATATGATCGCCAACGAAACACCTACCATTAACGTCATTCAATGTCAAGATGATTTATCCATACTCACCTACCTTGGTGCAAAAGACTCATATATTCATCGGTCATTACCCTCTGAGATGTAAACCATGTTGAATGAATTGACTATTGAGATCAACATTCATACTTAGAACAACCTACACATCCTAAAGATCGGATAATCTTTAGATGCTGCTGGACAAGAAGCCATCACTTCTTTTCTCTAAGATCATAACCATGCTTTCACTTGGTCTTATGCAGACATGCCTGGTATTGACCCCACCATAGTGGTCCACAATATCGTAACCATTCCCAATGCCGAACCTATTAAAAAAAAGCTGAGGAAAATTCACCCTCGCATTGCTCTTATCATCAAAGAAGAACTTCAGTGCCTTCTTTCTATTTCCTTCATCTTACCCATTGATTATCCTTGTTGGATTTCTAACATTGTCTCTGTTACTAAAGCAACAGGGGGACTCCGCATTTGCATGGAATTTCAAGACCTCAACCTCGCATTCCCGAAAGATGACTTTCCATTTCCCGGTATTGACCAACTAGTTGACCTCACCACTGGTCACGAGATGCTCTCAATCATGGATGGTTTCTTGGGTTATGACCAAATCTTGCTTACCTCGGAAGATCAGCACAAGACTGTATTCATTTCCCCTTGGGGAACCTTTTACTATCGAGTCATTCCTTTTGGCCTTAAAAATGATGGTACTACATATTAGCATGCTATGACTTAAATCTTCCATGATATCATGCATCACATATTAGAAGATTACGTGGATGATCTCTTGGCCAAATCTAAAAATTGTGCCGAGCACCTCGCCATCCTCTAAACTATCTTTAACCGCCTCATTAAATATTGTGTCCGCCTTCAACCTAAAAAGTGTGTCTTCATGGTTCTCTCAGGAAAACTCCTAGGATTTATTATTTCCCTCCATGGTATAGAAGTTGACCCTACTAAAGTCAAGGCCATTCTAGAAATGCCTCTGCCCACTAACCTCAAACAACTCCGTAGCCGACAAGGTAAATTACAGTCCATTCACCATTTCATTTCACAATTATCTGATTGGTGTAAACCATTTCATCATCTTCTTAGGAAGGATGTCTCCTTTAAAGGGGATGATGACTGTTAAAAATATTTTGAGGCCCTAAAAAAATACCTTCTCCAACCACCCGTACTCATTCCACCTAAAGACGATCAACCTTTTTACCTATACATATTGGCTACCGATCATTCCTTGGGGACCATGCTTGGTCATCGCGACAAAAAACATAGGGAGCAGTCAGTTTATTACATAAGACGTAATCTTTTGGACTATGAAACCAAATACAACCATCCATAAAATATTTTCTTAGCCTTAGTTTTCGTCGCCACCAAACTCCACCATTACCTACTCAACCACAAAACCTATGTTGTGACCAACACCGACCCTTTACACTTCATGTACGCAAAACCTTATCAAAATCAGTGTGCCGTGTGATGGCTATCAATTCATTCACCAAAATTCCATTAAGGGCCAAGCTATCACCGACCAACTAGATGATGCACCTATTGCTGGGGACCAACCCTCTAATTTTGACTTTTCTGATGAATTCATTATTACCCTTTCCCTAAACGAACCCCCTTACCAAATGACACTGTTCTTTGATGGTTCTAAGTGTCAGTGTGGGGGTGGGGCTGGTGTTATCCTCATTCCTCTGAATGGAAAACCCATGCCTTTGTCTTTCAAACTAGACTTTGAATGCACCAACAACATTGCCGAGTACGAAGCGCTCGTACTAGGTCTCCAGGCTGCCTATGCCCTAGATGTCAAATCAATCCACATATTTGGTGATTCATAATTGGTCATAAACCAAGTCAATGGTATGTACTAATGTCGTAACAAGATACTTCAAAATTATAAACATCATGTAGACATAGTTTTGACCACCTTTGATCGTTACACCCTGTAAACCATCCCACGTTCAACCAACAAATTTGTAGATACCATGGCCTACTTAGCTTCCCAAATACCCGCTTCCCCTGCTGATTCCAAAATATTTGTCACCATGTAATGCCTCCATTAAAATTCTTATTTACCTCACAATGTTTACTCAATCAAAACCGACACCCCTGACCCGAGTGACCTTTGGTATAAACAATACTATGACTACCTTTCCCTCTCCATCTTACCTCTTGATCTCACCCATAACGGACAACACACATTCCTTAAAAAGGTCTCCCATTTCATTATCCTGGGGGGACTCCTCTACAAGCATGGCTTTGATGGTATTCTCTTATGATGCCTCACAAGTTCTAAAATTCCTTATACCATTAAGGACGTTCATGATGGCATATATGGAGGTCACTTTAGTGGCCTTGTTGTTGCTAAGCGTATTCTTCACCTAGGCTACTATTGGCCGAACCTTAACCATGATTTTTGCGACTATATCAAACACTGCATGAAATTTCAACAACATTCCAACCTTCATCATACACCCAGTCATGCCTTACAGGTCGCTCGTGACCTTTGGCCCTTCTCTCAATGGTGTTTGGATCTTGTTGGAGAAATCAATCCTCATTCTTCCCAATGCCATCAATGGATCATAACCACTACCGAGTACTACACAAATTGGGTGGAAGCCATACCACTCATCTCAATGAAAGTTTAGAAAATATGTGAGTTCATTAACCATCACATCATTTGTCACTTTGGTGTCCCTCATCACCTCATCACTAACAATGGAAAATAATTCAAAAACAAAACACTACAAAAACTTTGCGACACCTTGGGCATTCATCTTAGTTTCTCATCACCTTATTACCCACAAATGAATGGCCAAGCTGAATCCACTAACAAAACCCTCAACGAAATTCTCACGAAAGTGGTTGATGATACTAGGAGGGATTGACATACACACATTCCTTTTTCCCTATGAGCCTACCGCACTAGTATTTGCACTTCCACTGTGGCTACACCCTTTTCACTAGTCTATGGTACCAAGGATGTTCTGCCTCTTGAAGTCTAGATCCCCTCACTCCACATTTCTCTCCATGACATGCTTACTGATGATGAATTTTGTCAAGACCGCTTAGAACAACTAGAGTTATTAGACGAACATCATCTTAATGCTCTGGATCACCTTCAAGTTTACCAACAATGTATGAAATGTGCTTATGACAAACATGTTCATGAATGAACCTTCCAAGTTGGTGAGCTTGTTTTGAAAGAAAATCAACACATAACCAAAGCAGAAATAAGTAAATGGGAAAAAATTGATCCTAATTGGCTTAGACCATACATCATAACTCATACCTATGGATTGGGTGCCTATCGTTTGTCCTCGCTTGAGGGTAAACATGAACCTAAGCCCCTTAATGCATTACATCTTTGACCATTCTATTGTTGACTCATTGTCCTACCTCACCCTTTTTCTCTCTCCACGCTCGTCCCTTGAGCACTATCCACTTCATACACCTCCCTAACCATTAAACAAGAAGCATGTGAGTACCCCTCACTTGTTATCTTCCCTTGAATATGTGTACCACGGCACTACATAGCATGATTCTCATAGATACTTTTTGTCTACCTTTAGATGAGATCCCATGGTCGTTCCACCTCACCTTTTGAACAAGAGTCCTATCCTTCACCTTGGTCTTATCCATTATTTCAAAGACCTCCAATGGGACCAAACTCCTTGATTCAAACTTCTAATAGAAAAGATGACTCCCTCAAAAGGACATCTTCCTCTCAACCAAACTGCTACTATAAATAGACTGCTCCCTCAAAGGACAGCTATGTGTAGCTAAAAAAAAATGAGAGAAACCGAAGCTTCACACATCAATCAGCTTCACGAAGACCTCAAGGAGTCCCATATTATTTATCCCATATAGACTTACCACATCGATCATTCTATCAAAACAAACACACTTTTTAGTCATGGACTTGCCCATTGTGACCTTGGACCTCTTGCCTAAAAGATCTGTCACTCAAAACATATACACTTAACTACCTTTCACCCACTTTACCATTTTCACTCTCATTTCCTAAATTTCCTTAAGGGACATCTTGGAAGTTTGACATTTGGTGATCCTATGACTACTTTCCCCATAGAACTGTTAATCGTGTAATGCCTTTCGAGTCTTGTATTCATCACCCCTTTTCAAATTATGATCTACTTGGTATGATTCTACCTAATCAGGTGGCTTTATTGCCCCCTCTTATCTTGTAAACATCTTTGTTTATAGTTTGATTACCTTATATAGGACTTGGTCCTTGACACTTTCCTTTGGGGTTCATCCTCCCCTTTCACCATAATCACCCTCACCTGCAACATTTTAACTATCATCTACCCACACCTATTAAACCTAAACCCACTACATGACCACAAACCTACCAACTCATTTTCATCTTATTCCCTAGCTCATGGGAGAACTACATCGGCTTGAGGTCCCTTTTCACCAGGACTATGTAGGCAACACTCCGAGGGCATGGGGACCTTGGAGGTTATCTCAGCCATTCTCTATCCTAAACAATTCATCAACCATGCCTAACTCACCATTTACCCCACATTTCACTTAGTTCCCCTTTTCTAACAAAATTGGAAATTAAGCCACATACATAACAAGTTGTTTACCATAGCATACATTTATTACACCTATCATCTCTCTATCATCACTATGCTTAGATTATACCACATTTCACATTTAACCCATAGTATCATTCATTACAAACCATAATGAATCATGCCTAAACTAACCTGACTCGATCCATGCCTAGGACTGACCTGACTCCATCATGCCTAAACTAACCTAACTTGATTCATGCCTAAACTAACCTGACTCATCCATGACTAAATCGACCTGACTCCATCATGCCTAAATAAACCTAAATTCATCATGCCTAAACCGACCTGACTCAATCCATGCCTAACTTATGTAATTCATTCATATCATAACGAAAGTAAAATAAAATACACATCACAACACATAATAATCTGAACCTTGTACATATCATCATATAAATACATATGTATCGCAATGATGTACACTCATCTCAAAAATACATGTGTCTCTCATACATTGCCAGCTCGCAGGCCGCTATCCAATACAAAAATATCTTTGGCTCGCAGGCTCGTATCATGTATAAAAAAATACTAATAAATACAAAATCTCTTCGACACATAAGCCAGTCTCATCTATAATCCATACAAAAATGACTCGGCATGTAGGCTAGTCCATAGCACATCAATCATCTCCCCATTTGATGTCGGGAAATGCTCCTTGTGAATGTGTCTCTCTTGACCCCTCTATCGCACCTGTCTGGTGCTTGGCACCTACCTCACCTCCTGCTGATGGCCCTCTCACCTGGGGCTAGCCTCTACATACTAGTGGCCTCACCACGACCCTATCCATGGGCTCGCCGGCCCCCTGTACTCTCCACACTATGAGTGTAGGGTCTAGTCCTCTCACTGAAGGCCTACTGTGCTCTATAGTCGGCATAAGAGAGCACATCTAGCCCAGAAGCTAACAAATGATCCTGATAATATCATGCCTCTGCTAGGGAATCCCTGAATCTGACCATGCTCACTGTCTATGGGGGGTGCCATGGGTCCTTGCTACCTACATGGGTACCTGTACAAGGGGACCCTATCCTTGATCCTGCATTGAGCCATGTGTTGGTACTAGAGCCTGAATCGGCCCTAGAATCTGTGCCTGTGCCTGTATCTGGGCCAGTAGGGTAGTAATTTGTGCCTGTACTGCTATCAGCTGGCTCTGCAGACCTGTAACCTACCCCTGTGCTATGGCCAACCGACCATGTAGATCCTGTACCTATGCCTGTAGGGAAGGCTACCTACCCTCCCTCTCTACCTACCTCCTCTCCAATCTACATCTCCCTCTACCTCTTCCTGTGCAGGTACCTGTCCTTTGCCCTGCCTGAGCCTGCAACGTAGCTATTTAGGCCTGTAGGATTGCAACCTATGCCTCTGAACCTATAAGCTGCCCCTACATAATCCTGAGTTGTGTCACCAAGGTAGCCACCTACCCCTATAGGGCATCCCTCTGCACTATGATGGTAGCTAAGTCTGGCTACTTTGGCCTTAGTGGTACGACTCTTAGCTGTGCTACCCACCACTGCCTATATCTGTCTGCCACTCTGGCATCAATCAATCTGTGAATCCACTGGCTTCTTCCTCCTATCTAGTCAACACTATGGGTCATGGTGGAGACATCGATCTCTCCATGTCATCTCTCTTGTAATGGCGGGAATGGAGGTGATACATCCTAGGACTAACCCGAACTAGCACCTAACCCGCTATACAAGTATCTGTTCATGCTCTCCTACTCTCCTCCCCTCTATCCACAGATATATCTGTAGGCCCATCTAGCTCCATGGCCATATGTTTGGTATGTAGGGAAGCCCACATACAACCTCCAAATGGTGTCCACCCTGGAGAACCCCTCCAACAGCCTCATGTAGTAAGCTACATCATGAGTAGCTCTGGCACCTCGAGCCTCTCCAACAGCTGGTACCCACCGCCTATACCTAACTCTTAAAACTATCAGCCTCTCCAAAAACTGTTGGTTGGATATTTTTTCAATCCAAAATATGAGGTTCAACCACAGTATATGGGATTAAATCCCTCCTCAAAGACAGGTGAGGCTACATGCTTATTACTAATCTAAAACACAACAAAAACAATATATACAGTATTCACACTAATCTAACCATTGGGGTTGGGATAAAATCCCGAAATCCACATCCACACGATTCAAAAGTATTTCTTTCATAAATGAACTGAGTTGGAAACTATTATAATGAAAGAAGAACAATGGAAAGGAAATGAGAGAAACGTATTTTCTTTCGAGTAAACACAGAGCACGGAATAATCATACGGGCTTTAGATCATAAATATAATGCCAAAACTATCAGATAACCCCTACGAAATTTTTAAGTTGGTTTTGTAAAATTTCCTTTATGAGAGATAATCGGGTTTTCAGGTTTCACAAACAGGATAACATGTGTTTTGAATGTTTCATGTCTTGTGTTCCCCGAAACCCGAAACCCGCTTCAAGTAAGGTGAGTCGGGTTTGCGGACCTTCTGAACATCGAAGCATTGCCTTCGTCTAGGCATCATGCATCATGTCAATTGTTTCCCGCAACCCGAAACCTGAATTTCCTAAGTCCTTCATGTCAGGTTTTCAGACCTTTGAAGCATCTAAGCATCATGTTTCATATCGATTGTTTTCCATAACCCGAAACCCGAATCGCTCTAAACACCTTTGTGTCAGGTTTTCGGATCTCTTGAGCATGCTAACATGGCATTAATGCCGAGTTGTCGGGTGGTTTGGCACGTGCCAGCTAAAGTGTATTAATTGCAAATTTTCTTATATATATGCGGATTTCCACGTCATTTTTACCGGACATATTTTTACCTCGTGGATTTTTCGCGCATGCTTCTCCAACCTCGAAACCCGAAACTCGCCTGTGCCCGATTGAATTGCCCGTTTTCGATATTTCCTTGCCTTGGTTGAAGGTATCTCTCTCTTCATTCTTTATTCATGGTTTTTATGGATTGATTATGTGAGGAATTCTTCCCATTTTTACCAGGTTTGTGGAGTTTTTTATCTTTTTTCTTTTTGGGTTTTTTTCTTTACCGGATTTCTATTTTAGGGTTTATCTCTTTGGAATTATTACTTTGTGTTATTTCCCAGAATATTGTTGTAATCAAAATATGTTTTGGATATAAACAATGAAGAAAGAACTTGCATGTTTTTAAATCAACAAAAACCCTATTCCCCCTTCTCGGGTTTCACAGGGTGCTGTGCAGTATCAAAAACCCGCAGTGTATCAGAAAGTTTGAAGTGTCGGACTTTCCAAAATATCCGACATCCTCAGTGTGCCGGGTTTTCCAAAATCTCTGACATCCTTAGTGTGCTGAGTTTTCTCAAGTCTCTGACATCCTCCTCAGTGTGTCGGACTCTTCCATCCTTCTGGCATCTCCAGTAGGTTGGGGTTTTCACAGTGTGCAACATCTCCTGATCTCCGAAACTCTCTTCCTTTGAAATCCTTCATGTCGGACCCTGGTCCATCATAAGAAAAGACTGAAAAGTTAGGAAGGATGAAATACAAATTCAGAAAGGTGGAGTCTCCATCCTATATCGATTGCAATTATGACATCCGAGATACAGAGCTCGGAAATATAAATATGGAAGATTTCTGGAGTAGGGTAAAGAGCTCCTCCCAAACTCCATGGATGAAATCAATATCCGATAGTGGTTTACCTCTTTCAGTGGGTTTTCCCATGTTCACTCAGTGCCCTGAATTCATCTTAGCCTACGCTTCCAGTTATGACTCTGCTTCCCGTGCTGTGAGAAATCAGGCGGGAGAAGTTGTGATCAAGTTAGACAGAGGTTACTTTGATGACCTCCTCAAGCTGCCCAATTTTGAAGAATATGGAGAGTTAGATATCAAGTCAGCTCATAAAGCTTGGGATAACGATAAGGAAGATTGTATCAAGCATGTAAATAAGAAGTTCCTGATCAAAGCCAAACCGGCCGTTTCTAGATTCCCGAGAATTGTCCCCAAAAGTGATTTCATTCAGGAAATCAATGACATCATCACTTCGTTGAGTCAGGTTTTTGGTTTACCCGAATAAAATGTTTTCCAAGGGTAAATGTATCAATTCATGATCACCATCAAGAAGAATCAACAAGGGATTGATTGGGGAACTCTCATTAGTAATGAGATAGATTCCCAAATGACAATAGTCTTGTCTACGGGAAGGTTTTATATGTCCTCATATGTTACCTATGCAGCGTCTGGTATGAGGAACTATCCTGGGTTGGATACCAAGGGAAATAGGGTGGTGGACCATCTCTATCAGTATTTTCCTTAGCTAACAAGAAAAGGGTCTAAAGACCAATTCAGAAAGGTGAATGACGCCTTCTTTTACGAAAACATCTACAGGTTAAATCCTAAACTGAGGAAAACAAGAGTATCCGATGAAGCATGGGCTGAGGTTTCAAAGTGGGGTTGTGTCTTCTTACAGTTCAAGAAGTTCACATATCTACTGGTAGTCATGTACCCAGGGGATCCTTTCCGTCTGCCCTGATATCCAGGGGATAAACTAATCTTGATGGAATTGGTTAGGCAATTGTTGGATTTCCACAAGTTCCAACAAAGTAAACATAAGGCTGTTGTATCTTTCCCAATTTCTATTGGAAGATACACTTGTTCGACAGTGGTGAAAGCTAAGAATGTTTTCCATGAGCTTCAGGACAAGTTAAAGAAGCACATGAAGCCCCGAGATGGGTTTGACATTCGAGGAGTCCTCAGGGCGTATGGAACTCTACACCTACACAGAACAAGCATAGAAGACATTTGGATTGATCTACGTGATGAGGTTGTTGTTCGTAGAAAGGATCATAGCAGATTAACACTTGCTGAGATTCAAACACTTGAGCTTGCTGACTTACCAGAAGGTACTAGTGATAATGAAAGTGTTCTGGATCTTTCCTATGATGGACTAAATGAAGATCAATATGTTTTCCCACCTATTGATTGGTCAATCAGTGAAAATCCTCCATTACAGATAGGTCAGCTTTAATTCTTGCATGCACCCAAGCATGGCTCTCCTCTTGGGGAATGAGTTTTAAAGATGATAAGTTTTCAAAGTTGGCTGCTTTAGAGGCGGGGCCCTCCAAAAAGGAAAAGGACAAAAAATCTTCCAAGGGGCCTATAAAGGTCAAGTTTGTCAAAAAGAGGAAAGAAAGAGAAATCTCTTCAATTATTTCTCCAGTTGAAACGGTGGATGTGCCAGAATCACCAACACCACCAGAAATAGGAGAAATTACTTTAGAAGAAGAAGGAAGCCAGCCTCTGGTTTCATCATTTGTTGATTGCCCAACTGAAGAGACCTTATCTCTTGCATCCCAAGCTTTGGAGTCTAAATCTGCGCCTCCCCCCTCACAACCACTCCTACCTCCTCATTCTCCATCAACTTCTTCAATCATGGCCAGTATTTTCTCTGGACTCTCACCCCTCTCTGCTGGGACCCAAGTGATCACCAACACGCCCCTTCATGTGCCTCTTTTTATCGGATCTACTACCACATTGGTAACTATTCCCCCTCCACTAGTAGAATATTCTCCCCTTGAGAGTATGATACCAGCTTCTACAACAGTGGAAACTTCTTCTGATACACTGCAATGGCTACTCGAGAAAACTTTGAGGAAGAGGAAGGTGATTGTACCCATACCAGCCTTTGATTTCAGCTCACTCAAGGCTTCTACTGCTAAATCAGCCAAGAAACCTAAAACAGTTTCAAGGGTTTTGGTGGACGCTTCAAGGGATAAGTTCGCAGAGATCGCCACTCCCGCGACTGACAAAACTAAAGAGGACATAACAGCATCTGATTATCAGATAACCAGCTTGGCTCTAGGAAGAGTGACACCAGAAGGGGCGCAACAACATGCGCAGGATGCCACAAACGTGTTGTGCCAGAAGTTGAAAGAAACAAAAGACAGCAGAGATGAGCTTAAAGGAAAAGTGGAGTAGTTGACTGAGGTTTTTCTTAAACTCTCAAAACCCCTTGAATCCATACCATCTTCTTCTGTCCCTGTCGGATTTGATTTCTCATCAGTGCCTACAATTGAGAAGATTAATAAAAAAGGAAGGGTGGTCGATGAATGGATCCAAAGGCTGCTCCAATAAGGGAAGGAGGTGATTCAAGATGTTGTGAAAGTTTATCAATCTTTGGGGGACATTCAGAAGGATGGAGAGAAGATGGACGATGATTTCTCTCAAGAAATTGGACATCTTGATTTGACTTTTGAAGCTCTCCAGGTATTAAATCAAATACCATCACATCTCTTGGTAGAAGAAGGCATCATCCCACATACGGATAAACATTTCCAGCTGACCAAAGCCATCAGGTTCAGAGTAAAGATTCTCAACGAATCCTGTGGTAAGTTGAGAGAATCAAGGGATAAATTGATTGATGGAAAAAGTGTTCTGGAAGAAGAGTTGCTGAAGATTTGTCCAAAGGTGTCAGTTGGAAACTCAGGTATCCTATCAGTAGATGATCTTTTCAAACAATTCCAAGAGTCTGTTCAGCATGAACCAACGCACGGATTTGGTATTGAGATCATTGATCAGTTTGTAAGAATTGAACATTCTTTGGAGGCCTTGAGAAAGCTCAGCAAAAGATTGAAAAATCTTCCCAGCAGTGCCAGTGATACCCATGAAACCTGCGAAATTTTGAATGATCATTCCACTGCGCCTGATGAAAATGAAATGCAAGGCATAATTCGAAAGTTCCAAGAATTTCGGAACAAACAGGCTCAGCTGGAGGAAGAGAAAGATGATGATTCAGATTAAGTCTTGATGTTTCATGTCATTTCAATCTTGAAATCGACATGTCTTTTTCATTTCTATTTTGTCACATAGGAAGCAAATTTTGACTTGGTCTCCTGCGCGAGAGTCAAGCAAAATAGAACTCTTTTTAAAGAACACTATTTTTCTAGGATTTATCCTATTTTCTCTCGTTTCCTTTTATTATAAATAAGGGATGCTTATGCATTCCAAAAGGTCGAGATTTTTGAAATATTGGGAGCTATTGGAAAGAAGAAAAACTTTGTGTTTTCTTTTAATCATTGTGAAGAATAGGAGTTGATATTATTTTGCAAACTTTGTGTTGTGGGATATATCTTTCTTAAGACATTTTTTCTTACGTCCATAATCTTAAGCTATTCTTTGTTTAGCACCTTAGTGTTTCTAATCATTTCAGACATTATATTTATGATCTAAATCCCATATGATTATTTTGTGCTCTGTGTTTACTCGAAAGAAAATACGTTTCTCTCATTTCCTTTCCATTGTTCTTCTTTCATTGTAATAGTTTACGACTCAGTTCATTTACGAAAGCAATACTTTTGAATCGTGTGGATGTGGATTTCGGGATTTTATCCCAACCCCAATGGTTAGATTAGTGTGAATACTGTATATATTTTTTTTTTCTGTGTTTTAGATTAGTAATAAGTAGGCAGCCTCACTTGTCTTTGAGGAGGGATTTAATCCCATATACTGTGGTTGAACCTCATATTTTGGATTGAAAAAATATCCAACCAACAAGCCCATCTAGCTCCATGGCCATATGTTTGTATGTAGGGAAGCCCACATACAACCTCCAAATGATGTCCACCCTGGAGAACCCCTCCAACAGCCTCCTGTAGTAAGCTACATCATGAGTAGCTCTGGCACCTCGAGCCTCTCCAACAGCTGGTACCCACTGCCTATACCTAACTCTTTAAACTCTCTGTGAGAATGCATATGCATGGGGCATCCCCACTGGTCGAACATAGACAATGTTCTCATAAGCCCAGTAATGTAGTAGTACAGCGCAGCCAATGCTAAACCTCCGTAGTCACCCGTAGGCCCATAGCTCTCTATATACCTACATCAGCAATGCAGGTGCCCATGTGAACCGTGTCCATTGTATCATCATGTCATGAAGGACTCCCATCAGTGATCTCAGGAATCTCCCACCCTTTAAATCCAGCAGTGCGAAGAAGCAAACTTTCTCCATCAAAAGTACCACTAACCTCATCTCCTCTGGATGAGCTCTATACATTGCTCCATAGCTCATGCTAGCACTATGGAACGTCAAGTCTACTACACCCTCACCACAAATAGGTGCTAGAAGCTCCTAAGATGCCTCTGAGGAGATAGAATAAACCTGGGCCCCTAATATGGGTAACTGCAGGATCCTGTAGATGTCCTCCAGGGTGATCGTCATCTCACTCGTCGGCATATGGAAGGTGTTGGTCGTCAAGTCCCATCTATCGATGAGGGTAACCATCAAACTCACCTCCCAAACTATATGTCGGTAGTGCCTCACCCCTATCAACCCCACCTCTGCAACATGTTGCCACTCTTACGTCGTTCTCACCCATACTGTCAATAATAAGGGTGGTACCTGGGCCCTCATCTGCAGCTCGTCTCAGGCCTACATCCCATAAGAACAATGTATTAGTACACCTTCCCAACTTACCCTATTTTACCCCACATCCTGACCTAATCTCTTTCCCCACCCCCATCCTGTTGCCCTTGTCGCTAATCCAACATACCCAAACCTCTCTACCCTACCTATCTACCCAAACCCATCCTCCTGAAACTATCTACCATACCCCTCACCCAAGCCACCCTACACCCTTCCTATCTCCCTTAACCCTTTTCCCTCTCACCTAATTCTTTCCCACCCTGCCCTTCCTCTATTCCTTTTTTTTGTCCCAACTTAACCCTCGGTTGATTGACCGCGGTTATCCCTTGACTGACCACGGTCTCCCCTTGACTTGCATCAGTCACTATTCTTGTGACCGATACCGGTTACTACCCACTGACGTCGGCCACACACTGACCAACATCGGTCATTTTCATGCCACTCACCATGACTTCCCAGCCCTACTTTTTCCCTTCCTACTCCTTCTACCCACTTAAACCCCTCCTTACACCCCTAATTATTCCTATACTACCCTTTTACTCTACACCCTACCCTTCCCCATTCCCATTTCCCCCCTTTTTTCCCTTATTTTCAAATTTCTTCCCCCTGAAACCTTATTTTTAACATTTTTTTATATTTTAACCAAATTCACTCAATAATCAATAACCAAGGTTCGGCACTTACCACATCCCATTGCTGCCATCATGGTGGAGCCTCTGGCCTCTGCACCACTCGTCCCGATCCCTCTCCATCCTCCACCATCCTCGATTGACCTCTCACTCTCCCAACCAATTTTCTCGCTCAATCTAATCTCATGGCCCTACCTCTCACCCAATCAATCTCTCCTATGTGGTTTGCCAACCAAGCTCTCTGATGTTCTCTTTGTCATCTTCTTCTTTTCTCTCTTCTTTTCCTTTTCTCCTTTTCACAATGCACAAATGAATTTTACAAATGTAGGTTTTTCACTTTTTATCACCTACCTGACTCAACCGATGTCGGTTAACCCTTGACCAATGTCAGTCTGTTGCCCTAGATAACCACTGTCGGATCCCCTACATTGTCATCGGTTAATACCGACCGATGTTGGTTACCCTACATAGATTACCCTCACATTTACCTAATTTTCCTTACCTCCCCTACACCTACCTTGACCACTTTACCTTCACCTTTGGCCCTCCACCTTCTTCAACCTCACCACATCCATTGTTGAAGCCTCATTATTTTACCCCTACCTCGGCCTTACCCATGTCATGATCTCGATATTTGGACCTGGACCATTGCTAGTGACCTTTGACCTCATGTGTTCACTATACCTTGTGGCACTATTACCTGTGTTGATTGACCCAGTGACCTTACCTAGCATATTGTCGTGACTGTTTATCCTGACCCTACCTTTGGTGTACCAGAACATACCTCAACGTTCTTACACCTAACCTACGTTGTGTTTCCTAACCTTATCCTATACCTTGGATACCAGATTCACTTCACCCTTGTTTGGATAAACCTATCGACCTTAGGCGATGTAGAGTTTTCCTTCTCTTCAACCCAGTAGCGTGCTATAGTTTATACATGTGCATGCGTTTGACTGTTGCTACCTTTGACCCTAACCCATTACCTAGATTTCCTGAGTAGACATTTTCACCCCTTTTTCCCTGTCCCATTTTCCTTTTCTTCACATTTACCTTTTATCAAACCACTCACCACTTCAGCCTACTTCTTCGTCAATTCCTAGTTTGAGGGGGATCACTTTCACCCTCACATGGGGCAACCACATCTTATTTTTGTTAGCATCGCTTACCAATACAAGCTACACAACAAAAAGGGGCAAAATGTAGACACTAAAATTAGGTCACACTTCCCCTTCATCCCTAAAAAAATAAGCACCCTTCATCACATTCACCTAGCCATGGCCCCCTTCACCCCACTAATATTAATTTAATTTAATTAATGCTTTATCCTCATTATATTTATTATTTAAATATCTTATTTAAATAATGTCTACACATATAGTTCACTTAGACACCTCACCAAGCTAACTCAACCTAGGACCTATTCGTAGCAAGTTCCCATAACTAACTAAGACTTACCCAAACCCTAAAAATTAAGGCCTACATTCCCTCTAACCACATTCCCGCATGCTCACAAGAGGCTCCGAGTCTAATCTGCTATATAACGACTCAAGATCCAAGGAAATTAGGAGGATCTCCCTAAGTTTAGTAAACCTAGAAAATCCTACCTTGACCAACGTTGGTTACCTCTAACCGTTACCGGTTAAGCCGGACCACTGTCGATTATCCCTTTTAACCCAAAACAACCTTATTCTCAAGGTTGGAACTTGGAAGTTGGAAGAAAGAAAGTTGACAAAATAAGAACAAATCAAGTAGAGAGATAACACATCTTTAGAGAGTAGATTCCAGTAAGAACTCGCATCCAAGGAAGGAGATTGAGCATCTTCTCCTGCACAGCCATCCCAGCAACGATCTGATCTATCTAAGAAAAGAGGAGCATGCATACAGCCCATGTAGAAGATTTTATTCAGTTGGTGATCACTTGTAACCTTCAAAACCCATCATCAACAACTCCATCCTTCACACATAGACCTTCAGGAATGAGATCCAAGTAAGTACAACATCACACTTTCTTGGTTATTTCATTTCATCATTATTTTATCATCCATCATTTATCTTGCTCCCTATTGACCTTCTCCAACATTTTCACCTCCATAGACCCATCAAAACCTCAAAAAATCCTACTCCAGTCACCCATTACCTTGTCCTGACTAACTAAAATCCTTTGTGTAATCACAAAGGAGACCAAAACATGTTCTGTGACATTTCTAGATCTCACAGTAACTGGCACCCCGGTTCTACCTAACCGCGGTCAGTCACCCCTGACCGATGCCGGTCTTTGTGTTTGCCCACACATCCTAAAATAGAGACCTACCTACCTAACTTTACCTCACCTTCATTTACCTGTGACCTACCTAAGACCTTTATCAGACTTGCAAAGACCCAAAACCTATCACTTGACCTTGGATTCTATTCTAGCTTAGCTTGTTAGATTAGATCTATTTTCTTATTGTGTTTTTAAGTGGGATACCTAAATCATTTCAAAATAATAATAGGATTTACCTTATTTTCAGCATTAATTTGTTTAAAATAGTGGACTGACAACCATCTAGGAAGTACCATGCTTCCCAGATCTAGCTCACACTAGGCAGTTCACTACCCATATTGTTTAATTCTTTCAAGTGGTCTTGCTTTCATTACAGGTAGTTCCTCCTAGCCAAAAGGAAGCTCTCACAGTCAGCTATGGATTCAAAAGTCATACGCGCAACACCCATCAACTGACATTTGAATAGGTATTCCTCTTACGCCCGTTACCCTATCTGTTTCATCAAAACTTCAAAGAAACAATCTAAGAAGAAGGTGAAACACAAATGTCCCAGGGATATGGTGTTCAAGAATTTTTTTTAGGAGGAATGGATTCTGAATCCATAGACTCTGTGGGTGAAGGTAGCAGTGTGAATAAAAAAGCTCGGCGTGGGTGAGGTAGTGGCAACATCATTGGATGGGGCTGTGGGTGAAAGAGAAGTGACAGCAGTGGTAGATGCCTTAACTAGTACAAGGACATCATTAGGTTGGTACAACATGTTACAAGTTTTGAATGGTGACAAGTTAGCTGGGATGGTGTAGTTATGTCCTTCATGTTCAAATTTTACACAATGGTGTAGAGTCCAAGGAACACAACCCATGACACGAATCCAAGGTCGAACAAGCAACAAGTTGTACTCGAACTCCCCCTCTAATACGTAGAACAATTCTGGGACATTACGAGGGCCTACACGAATGTGAAGAATAATGGTAGAAAGGATGGAGGAGATGGCATCATTAAAGGAGTGTAACATAACTGAGTTATTATGCATGTAATTGGCAGTTATATGCATTTGGTTGTATGCATGAGAGGAGATGCTGTTGATATTGGTGCCACCATATATTAGAATGTTTCATACGCGTATATTATTGATATAGACGGAGCTGAAAAGGGAGGGATCAGGATCGTCTAATTGAAGAGGTATAATTTCATCATCTAAAAAATTGAGAGCAGGCACTTGGTGAGTAGGCGAAGGTGTAGAGGAAGGGGGTGAGTTGGTGAGAGAGGCTAGATAATGAGGGGTAATAATGGAGGCCATAGGTGTAGGGTCATTAAGTAAAACCTCAATGGATTGGAGGACCTCAATGAGGGCCTATCGGTGAGATTCAGAGGTTTAGACGAGATCATACAAAGAAATTTTTAAAGGGGATTAGTGTAATTGTTTTATCAATATACGATGGGTGACCCCATCAAAAATACAGTATGTGGGACCTCAAATGGTGATTTTGGGTGTGGGTGTAGTCGATACGTTAGGCACAAGATTAGTGGATGGGCTGGTTGTTTTTTTATTTTCCTTTGTGTTTTTGGGCATGAGTGGCAACTTGGATCATGTTAATATGAGAGAAAGAGGTGGATGGAGAAGGTATGTTATGAGTAGTATAATGACATGATGGACAAAATCCTAATGCTAGGTAAGAACCTTGCAAAATAAGTAGGTAACACTGGAATTTAGGTGGCGGTTTGGCCAACTCTCGAATATGAACCATGTTGATCTTGAATGTTGGAGGTGGAGATGCGGGTGGCTGAATAGGTAGTGGATGAATATGCATGGTGATTGGTGAAGGTGAAATAGATTCCTCATCTAAAATATCATCGTCATCAAAATTTGCTTTAGGGGGGCATAATTGGAGGAGTGTTGTTTTGAGAGCCTTACAACCTTCTACAACATGTCCTAGCACATGATGATAGGCACAAATTTTAGTTTCATCAAACCATTTTGGTTTGGGTTTGAGGGGATTGTAAGGTCTAAGTGGTGGTAATGTGATGATTGAGGTCTCTAAGAGGCTGGCTAAAATTTTGGCATAGAACCCTGCCAATGGATCACAGTGGGAAGTGAGTCTGGTTTTGGGTAAAGGTGTGGATGATTCTGGTGGAGGAGGTGTTATAGGAGATGGAATAGGTTTTACCATTGGTTTGGTAGGTGGTACTATCTTTGGTTTTGATGGTACCTATTTGGGTAAGGATGTGGTAGATGAACCAACAATATAAGGTTTATTGGGTTAATTTCCCTATTGGAGGGTAGTGGGTTCTTGTCCTTAGATTACACCTTCTTGGGTAAATGTTAGGTGGGAGTATGTGATGTAGAAGGGAAATAAGATGGTGGAAGAGGATGGGTTATCCATGGGGATAATGGAGGTGAGGTAAAAGTGGTTGGTAGAGGTCAAGTGGAAGGTATGGGCTGAAGTCGCATAGGTAATGTTGGGGTTATGGTAGTTGGTGGAGCTATAGGTGGTAAGAAAGATACAGGTGATGGAGGGGGTGTTTTTTGTGTAGGAAACTTGGGTAAAACACAATATCATGATGAAGCAGTAGGTTGCTTCATTTTTGATTTACCTTAGGTAGGGGGTTGTTTGACAAAGGTTGATGGGTGAGGTCTTAGGATGGACAAAAGGGGATAAGGAGACAAAGGTGTGGTGGGTGAGACTGATGTATATGGCCTAGAAGGTTGGGTCTTCCTTTTAGGTGGTGGAATATTTTTCATGTGGGCTTGGGAAGGTGTGGATAAGTCCAATTTGATGGGTGGATGGACAAGGATGGATGTCAGCATGATACCCAAGGTAGTGATAGGTATGGATGTGGGAAGCAATGTAGTTGTAGGTAAGTTCTTAAACAAAGGAACGGGTTTGGTTATGGGTAAAGGTTTGGATGTAGGTAAAGGTGACGAAGAAGAAGTCATTTTAATAGGCATGGTTAGGGTCAATTTGGTTGCTAGAAATACCTTTGGATAGATCGTGGAGGTATTTGTAGGCAATATTTGTATTTGAGTTAGAAAGGGGAGCCAAAGACACCCCCAAAACACAAAATTATCAACATAATCCAAGCAATCAGCCAATCATGAAAATAAAATTACTGTAATAGGAGATGTCATTGGTTTAGTAAAAATCCCTGTAAAAATATGTCTATGAGATAGGGAATTGATTAGCCTCGGGATTTTTTGGTAAAAGAGCCGAGAACATATCAATGGGATCATGAAATGATAATGGGGAATTTTCCTGAACAGGAAGTGGTGCTTGTAAAAAATTCCCCATGGGTAGGGGAGATGATGGGTGATATGAGGTAGGCTCATCATTTAGTGTAAGGGAAGGCAAGCATGAATCTTTTGTGGGTAGGAGATTTAATATCATTGATTGTTCATTGGATTCAGAGGTGAGTGGTAAAATGGCATTATTAGAAATGGTGGAATCCTCCATTGGTGAGGGAGGAGATGAAGAGGAATCCTCTGTGGGTGAGGGAGTAGATGAGGTATGATCCTTTGTAGGTAGAGGAGTTTGTAGTATAATTTCATCAATGGAGGGGATAGGAGGAAATTAAGGAATGGTTGGTATGATATCGAAAACAACATGGACTTCATGGACATTGTTATCGTTGGTTGAAGATTTCCCATGTTGATTAGAGGATGGTGTATGATTAGGAAATGACTTCTTAAAAATATGCAAGTTTTGATTTGTCAGTGTGTTTGGGTTTTCAGGATGAGATCTCCATTATCTAACATTTCCAGGACATTATTCTTAAAATTTATGCAATTACCATCATTATGGCCTTTAACGTGATGATAATTACAATAGTAATGTTACTTATACCATGCAGGCATAGGATGAGTGGGATTGAAACCAGTATGAGGCTTTATAAGGGGAAGTGTAATGGATCCATCCTTAAGAATATTTTCTAAGAATGAAGAATAGGGCTCTCCAATAGGATTTTATTTTTATTGTTCTCTCTGGAACTGAAAATTCTAAATGGGAGAAATATTGGAGAAATTTTTGTCTTGATTAGATGGATGAGATGGACTAGCTTTGAGAACTACCATGTTGGTAGATCCTTTGGCTTTTGAATAATTGCTTTGGGGATTCAAAGACGAAGAGGTGTCATTTGATTTGAATGCAAAATTTTTGTTATGTAGCTAAATTTTCTTCTCTTCAATGACACAAATTTCAATTTTTCGTGCCATGGTAAACGCTTCGTCGAAGGTGTGGAAGGTTTGTACCTATAGAGTTGGTGAGATGTGTCCGGCACAAGATCTAGTGTACAACTCTATACACTCAACTTGAGGTAACCGGAATGTTGATTGGTTGATAAGGCTTCACCAGCAAGCAACGAAATATGCGATAGATTCATCATCATATTGTCGTGTTGAGTATAGGTTAGTCATGGTGACATTTTTGACAACATTGATTGAGAAGTGGTCTAAGAATGCTTGAGCCACTTAGTTAAAGGAGTAGATGGAATGTCTGGGTAAACCACTATACCAATCTAAGGTGGGTCCTATCAAGGACATAGGAAATGTCAATAGGAGTAAAGCATCACCATGGGAAATTAGATAGCAACCATGTTTGAATGACCACAAGTTTTGTTGCGGATCTTATTTACTGTTGAAACGGTTGAACTTGGGAATTTCCCAATATATAGGGTACGAGAAAATGGGGATTGATGGATGAAAAGGCTCATTACAGATTTCCTCATAAGTTAGGGAGTTACAAGAGCCCAAAAATGATGCTTCTAATGTTTTCATCTTTTCCATCATCATCCTGATGAGGTCATTGGTGGGTTTTGAGGAATGGGCGCCTCCTATAGTGAAGGGAGGTTGACGATGAATGTATGATGTGGATGGCATCCCGATATATGGGGGTGTTGAGTATGAGAACTACAAAGGGGGAATAGATGTGGGTGGAAGATATCCTGAATAAGTGAAATACAAGATTAGGGGTTGTTGGTGATGTGTGTAAGTGGGTGGGGTACTCATAATGACTCTCATGGTAATTGGGGGAAAAGACTGTGGGATGGAAAGGATGAGGTTTTGGAATGGGGTGTGGGTTTTCGACACCATGGGTGGTTGTGATGCAACTGGTATATATGAGGTAAAGTGTGTATATGGGGTCATGCTTAAGGTGGTTGGTGAAGGGATGGTTGAAACCACGGGTATGATAAATGTCATTGGTGCAGAAATTATAGAGGATGTGGGGTCTAGTTACGACACCAGAGGTGGTAAGGTGGATGAAGGCCATGTTGAGCTAGTGATAACTGATGCGGAAGTGGGGGTGAGGGAAGGAGGGATAGACACGGGATCCCAAGGAGTCTTGGGTAGATGAGTAGGTGAGATAATATTGTAGGGAAGTGGGATTCTAGTCAAGGAGTCTTGCGGACTCCTAGTCATTAGTATTAATGGTGATGGGCTGAGTTGGATCCATAGGAAAAAAGATAGAAGGTGGTGACGGGCTAGGTGGAAGTGGCTGAAGGATAGTGTGAAATACAAGGGAATTGGTTTGATTGTGAGTCAGAACCATGTGAATTAGTGTAGACCTAATAAATTGTACTCTACAAATGATGTAGAAAACAACATAAATGGTGAAGAATAGATTCTGGGAGGTGAAACTGGTCGACGTCCTGATTAAAAATCAAAACAGAAGAACCGGCAATGGTTTAAACTAATCGATGATGGTTTAAGGATGACCGATGATGGTTATAGTAACTGATACTGGTTACTATGGGAAATCAACATTTTTAGCAAATGAGGCCAAAAAACTAATGAAAATGAAATGAGGAAATTGTATATGACAGTGATATTAGAATTTTGGGGATATGATGATGTCCTGAGAATTTCAAACAAAACAGAAGAGGTGATGAATGCTTTTTTGGGTAAAATAAACAAAAGATCTAGAAACTAACACCAGACAGGTAAACCAATGATGGTCAGATGGAAACCAGTGATGATCACTGGAATGACGCCGATTACTGTGAAATTTGAAGAAGTGAAGAAACATTGGTTTTTGTGAATTGAGTCAGATGGAGTATCAACCCAGAAGTCTAAGGATCATAGTATTAGACCCTGACACACTCAAAAATAGTCATAATACTCCAACTATGATGGTGGAGTGTGAAAGGAATAGGAAAGTGGAGAACATAAACTCATAACTCAAAATGCAACTCAGGAAAAAGCTAAGAAAAAAATGCAATCCTATGAGTGAATTTTATGTGTTTATCTTATGCTATTTAAGACTGACATGTGAATTCAGAACAATTTTTTTTGGTTGGGAAGGTGTCCTATGAAGAGGAAAATTCTAAAGGGTGGTTTCAGGTTATGTTTTGGCTGGGGTGGTCCTTCTCTGAGATAATGACTAGACAAAGAATCCAGCTAGACACCCACTATCAATCTTATGATCATGTGATCATTGAAAAATTCTTCCAGGTAAGTTTTTGTTTAAGGAGATGTGTGAATTTTTATTTGTGTAGTTTGGCAAAGAGAGAGAGAGAAGAGAAAGTGCTTCTATGATTCAATTGTGTCAACCATCAATTGGGCATGACTTACAGTGTATAGGTTTCCCTTAGTATTTAATGTGAGCTAAAATCCAACATACAAGGATAAAATGCAACAGATTTTAGAACCCAAATTGACAATTAGATTTGATGTAGAAAATGATGAATAGATCAAGAACGTGATCTTTCACTACTATGCAAATGTGGAAAAAAAGAAATGATTCATTTTAAACACCAAATCACAAATGTCATTTAGACAATTAGAAGAAAAGAATGTTACTAGTGAGAAGATTAAATGTGTATTTTTCAAATAGAAAGAGACACGCAAGATTTCCCTATGTGAAGAAAATGCAATGAACCCAAGAGAGGGTCCCACTGGTCATGCCAAAATGTTTCACCATATTCTTAATAGATTTAATGAAACATATAAAGGGTGATAGGACAAGGAGGAATACATGTTTGTGATGTCAGTTGAAGGTTGTACACAAATTTATGATTTCTGATCCATGTTGACTGTGAAGAACTTCCTTTTGGCTAGGAGGAACTACCTGAAAATGCAAAACAAGACCACAAGAAGAATATTAAACAATATATGTCAGTGGACTACCTAGCGTGTGTCAGATCAGAGAAGTTTGATACTTCCTAGATGGTTGTCAATCCACTATTTAATACAATTCAAGGCAAGAAATAATGTAAACAAATAGCATTCTATTGTAGTTGATATGATTTAGGCATCTCATTTAAATACAATAAGCAAATCTAATCTAACAGGTAGGGTTATGATCAGATCTGGAGGCTGGGTAGGTGGTTTTTAGTTTCTGTCGGTCTAACAGAGGTCTAGTAAAGGATATAAATGATTTTGGGTAGTTTGGGGATGAGTATTAGCTTGTTGTCTTGAACTAGGTTTTCAAACACAGAGACCGACGTTGGTCAGGTTATGATCGATAATGGTATAGATGTGACCGGTGAAGGTTTAGGGTGGATAATGGTAGAACATCAAAATGGGTACCTAAGCTCTCTATATCTATACAGAGAGTTGAGAAGGCTTGTGGTGGGATTTTAGGTTGGGTACCAGGTTTGGGTAAGGTTGTGTGAGGTTTTTGGGGTGTTAAGGTCAACTTAGTGAAATTATGTCAGGAGACACAATAACTGACGTCGGTCTAGTGACCGATAACAGTAAAGGGGAAACCAACGACGATCAAGGTGACCAGCGTCAAAAGGAGCAGAATTCTCTGCGATTGTACAGAGAATGGAACAAGGATGGTTAGGTTCGTAAAAATGCTAGGAAGGCTCAGGAATGCCTAGGAGTCTGGTATGGGTAGCTACACGGTTATGGGTGGTTGGATGGGTGGATTGGCATGAAAGTGGAGATGATAGAATGCAAAGGAGAATATGATCTAATTAAACAGATATAAAGAAACTACAATCTAAGTAAGTATAAAATGATAAAGATCAAAAATACCCTTACTTGTACTTACAAGCCTGATTGGTGGAAGATAAAAAAGGTTGATATGTGAAATTGGTGGTAAGTGCCATGGTAGTGCTTCCTAGAATAGTATCGTGAATGCCAATTCCTTCATATCAGTCTTGGTACTGGCCAGGATTGTTTTGATGCTCGAGAAGGCTCTGGCTCTTGCTTGCATGTAGATCTCTCTCTCTCTCTTTCTTTCTCCAAACTCAAAAATAATCAACCTCTCCCAAAACTTGAAATTTCTAACCTCTGGAACAAGGTATCCAAAATGAATATATGGTACCTGATGATAGTGAGGGTGACTAGTGTCGGTTTAGGGTTAACCGACATCAGTTATGGTGGGAAATCCTAGGTTTGCAAAAATAACAGATCTTGGCTATCTTTTGGCCAGTTCTGCCCGTTGGTCCTTATCTAAAATGGTATCTTGCACTTAAATAAGTGGGTATGTTGTTAGAGAAAGAATAGGCATCTAATGTTAGGGTTAGACTAAGTCTCAATTATTAAGGTAAGTAGAAATCGAGTCTTAGTTAAAAGAAACATGCTAAGAATAGGTCCATGATGAGGTGTCGAGGTGATGTGGCTAGGTGAGGTGGTCAAGTGATGATGTTAATTAAATTAGTTAAAGTAATTAATTCAATTAATCATGTGCAGTATGAGATATGAATATGAAAGGTATGTTTAATTTAATTAACGAGGTTATAAGGGTGGTATGACCTAATTTTGGTGTCTACACTTAGTTAATTAATAGACTAAGAATACTTCCATGATGAGGTGTATAGGTGATGTGGCTAGGTGAGGTGTAAATTAATTTAATTAAATTAATTAATAGTTTGAGGATGAGAATTAATTCAATTATAAGTAATTAAATTAATATGAATACGAGGTAAGGGGTCATGGTTAGGTGAATACATTACGTTAATTACTTAAAGGGGACCCAAAAAAAGGTGTCTACATTTTCCCATTTTTTTCGCATAGCTTGTATTGGTAAGAGATGCTAATAAAAACAAGAAGTGGTTTCCCCAACTATAGGTGAGAGTGGGGTTACCCTAGGTAGGGTTGAAGGTGAGGTTACCCCAAGTATGGGTGGAGGTGATCCCCCTCAAACCAGGAGATGATGAGGTGTTAGATGGAGTCAGTGAGTGGTTTGATAAATTGGTTAGTGATGAAAGTTAGAGTAGACTGGTTGTAGGTAAAGGTATGGTCATGTTGGGTAATGGGTAAGGGTCATATTGGGTAATGGGTAATGAGAATCAAATGCATGCACATGTATAGATTGCAATGCGATAATAGGTGGAAGAGATGGAAAAATCTACATCATCTAAGGTCGATATGTTATCCAAATGAGGTTGAAGTTATTCAGCTATCCAGGGTACATGATATGGTCTGGAAACACAACTTAGGTTAGATGTAGGAACATTTAGGTATGATCTAATATACCAAATTTTTGGTCAAGATAAACAACACAACAATAGGAAAGGTAAGTTCATTAGGCTAAACAACATGGGTATCAACATCACAAGGTATAGCAAACACAAAAATTCATATTGACACTGGGGTGATGTATTTTAGGTCAGGGTATGTTGGGTTGGGCACAAGTAAGGCCGATTTATAGGTAAAGAACAAGTCCCTAAATGTAGTTAAGGAAATGTACATGTAGTGTAGGCTTGTGGGTAGGGTGTAATACATGTTTGTAAAGGTAACAGGTATTTGGTTAGTAATGTTTATTAGGAAAAAATGGGCATAAGGGGACTCAAAAGGTAATAGTACTTGACTGATGTTGGTTATGGTGTAACTGACATTGGTTGGCTAGGGCATGACATGAACAACATTGGTCATGTTGATATGGGGCTGAAAAAGAAAAATACGTGTTCTTGACTTTGGTGCTTTTAGAAAATGATAGAGGAGAAGGGGAAGATTGGAAAATGACAGTATGAGGCGTTGAGAAGAGTTGGTGAGCCACGTAGCGGGTGATTAATGTTTGATCAACGGGTCCATGAGATTGATTCAATTGAATCGATTAGTTTGGAGGTGAGGAGTTTATTTGGTCATGCCATAGGTGGGAGAGGGAGTGGGTGGACCACCAACACAGCAGTCAGACATGCCACCATGGAGATGGAGCCAAGATGAGGTAGGAGGTAATCTGAACCCATCATTTGATTGAAAATGGTTAAAATTTGGGTGGGAGTTTAATTTTGAATTTATGGGTAAAATTAAAGGAAATGAGGGGTGGGAAGGTCCAATGTTACTGTAACAAATACCGACACATGTCAAGGTTTAGTTGATGTCGGTTTGCTTTGGCTAGCATCATTCAAGTCTTAGGTGACTGACACTAGTTAAGAAGAACTGATGATGGTTAGAAAAAACCAGTGACGATCAAAGTGACAGGTGACAGTTAAGGTTAAGAGTAAATAGGAGTAAGAAGGGCTAGGTAGGAAAGTAAAATAGGTGAATAAGGGGTAGGTGAAGATGAATGTAGGTACAAGAGGGTAAAATATGATTGTGGTGATATGGGATAGGTAAGTAGGTGAAGTGAAGTAAGATAATGGGTAATAATGATAAGGGTTAGTAGGCTTGTAGGTGAATTAGGTAAATGACATAGGCATGATTGATGTGGTTGGGTATGATTTGGTGGGTAATATTTGATTTGAGGTAGTCAAGTCTTCACATGGTCATGTTAGATGATGTAGGCTAGAGATCAACTTAGGATGCAAGATAGAGTATCACCTCTATTGGTATGGATGTAGCCTAGCATGACCATGGAGGAGTGGGGGTATATGACCAAGGTTGGACTTATCAGGGTTTGACACTATAGGCGGATAGTTTGAGATCATAGTATGATGATCGCTCTTATCGATATATGGGATTTAGCGACCAATACCTTCCACCTACTAATGAGTGAGATGACCGTCACCTTGGAGGAATTGTACCGGATCTTGAGTCTACCTATTGTGGGGTAGTCAATTTATTACATCTCATATGAGGCTTCAGTGGAGTTGATAGTGGTGGTTTTTGGGGAGGCAATGGGTGAGCTGAGGTATTATAGTGGGAACTTGAGATATGGACATATGTACATAGACTATCCATAGGAGACAAGGTTGTCTGTAATGATTATAGAGGTGGTAAGTTGTTTTTCTCTTCCAAAATTTGAGGGTGGGATATTACCATGAGAACTGATGGGAGTGCTACAAGATATGATGGAGGAGCGGGCATGCTTTGCTTAGGCACCGAATTTCCTAGTTCAATTATATAGGGATCTATGGGCTTATGGGAGATTCTGGTAATTCAGTATGTGTTGTACTTTTTTACTACACTGCCGGGCAGATGAGCACATCATGTGTGTGTGCCTAGTGGGTCTACCATGATAAGATTGGTTTGGGGATGGCTTGCTCAAATTTGGATATAGACATTGGGTACCAGTTGGTGGATGGCTGAGGGTGGAAAGTGAAAAATATGATTTGATATACTAGAGGCAATTGTTGGAGGGCCTGTCCGGGGTTTATATTGTGTGGAGGCCATACATTGGCTATCCTTCATACAGAGGCATGGTAGAGGAGTTGGAGGTATTATAGTTGTCGAGGTGGATACAGGGTCAGCATTCTAGTGAGCATGAGATGATACTTATAGATAGGGTTATATGGAAATTTGGGCTACCACAGGACATGCATCCACCCTTCCCACAGTACCGTAGAGATGATGTGGAGAAACCCCTATCTCCACCATGCCCAAGTGTTCCTATAGGATAGGAGGTGTAGGCATGATATTTTCACATTGATGACGTGGGAGTCACCAATGGTAGTGGGTATAAGTAGTGGTGGGTAGCACAACTACGAGTAGCACCACCGAGGCCAAGGAAGCTAGATCTAACTACGGTCACAATACAGAGAGATACATTACAGGGTCAGGTGGCTTCCATGTAGGCATAGATTACTATTTTACAGGGGTAGCTGACAAGGTCAGAGGCATAGGTAGCTACTTTATAGGCTTAGGTTATGGCTCTATAGGCCCAGGTAGCACAAGGACATGAACCCACACAGGATGGAGATGTGGATAGTGGATAGGTGGCCACCTTACACGTGTAACTAACAGGTTTACAAGGCCAGTTGGTCACTACATAGGAAAAAATTGTGGCCTTATAGACCCAAGTTGTAGCACAGGTATAGGTACCCTTATAGGCCCAGGGACAAGGTCCCATATTATAGGTACCTGCATAGGCAAGAGGACAAGCATCAAGACAGGGGATGAGGACATTATTAGCAAGGTAGAGCTCATAGGTTACAATGAGACCCATGGCACCATTGTAGACTGTATCAATGGTGAGGCTCAAGGATGCCCTGAATGAGGCTCACTACTATCAGGATCACTTGACAATTACCTGTATAGACGTCCCTGCATATTCCAAGTACATATCCCAACAGGAAGCTAGTGAGTAGATGAGATCCAGGACTCATAGTTTAAGGAGTACAGGGGGCCGTCTAGCCCATGGACAAGGCCAGGGAGAGGTAATGAGTTCTTGGAGGCCAGGCCCAAGTGAGGGCTAGGAGAAGATTAGACTGAGACCCATGGAGGGTGTAGAGATACTGGCAAGGTGGCAGACAGGTATGGAAGAAGACATAGGTGAGATTGGCCCAGAGGATATTTGGTGGGATGATGATTATTCACTTGATATGATCATTGTTTTGATTTTTGATATCTAGACCGACATGTGTGCTGAAGACGTGACATTGTATATGAGAGATTTTGAGACACTTGTATTTATTTGTATCTTTGTATATATGTATGGATACACAGACTCTCCCATTTATATAGTTTATGATGTTTATTGGATGAATGATGTACTTTGTTTTAATTTCCATTGTTATTGTGCATTGATGGAAACTACGTGAATTAGGCATGATTAAGTCAAGGTCATGTAGGCATGATTGAGTTTAAGTCAGTTAGGCATGGTGAATTTTAGGTCAATTAGCCATGGTTGAGTTTAGGTCGTGTAGGAATGATGGAGTCAAGTATAGGCATGGTGGATTCTAGGCGAGTTAGGCATGGTTGAGTCTAGGTTATTTAGGCATGATGAAGTCTAGGTGAGTTAGGCATGATTTAGTCATGTTTTTAGGTTTGATTTAATTTCCAAGTGATTGGTAGAATGGAAAATAAATGATGATGTATATGTATGTTGTGGTGTAAATTTCCAATTGTTTAATATAATAGAAATGTGGAATGTATGATATGATGATGTAATCAAATGGTAGGTATGTATATGTTTATGATTGTGTAATTTCCAAGTTTTGTGTAAAATGGAAACTAACTAAGGTAGAATGTGAATATAAAAGGGAAAAAAATGTTAGGGGAAAGAGTGGCCGAGCTAATCCAAAGGTGAAAATGGGCCTCAGGCCGATGTAGTTCTCCCATAAGCTAGGGAATAATATGATGAGGTATATGAATGGGTTGGTAGGTTTTTAGGCATGATTAAATCCAGGTCACTTAGGTGTGTATGAGTTTAGGTCATTTAGGCATGGTTGAGTCTAGGTCATTTAGGAATGGTTGATTTTGGTGAAAGAGGAATTCTTAGAATGTAGGTGTCGATGGTTTGGTCATGTATAGGAGGATCAACAAGTAAAAATAGGTGAATGGTAAAAAGAGATGAAAGTGTCACCTAATTGATAAGAACCCTGACAAGTCTAGGATACCAAAGATTGCCTTATGAACAGAGGACCTTAAAGTCATTGCATAATTGACTATTCTAAGGCTGAAGAAAGTCACATGATCACAAAATATCACATTTGCAGCAAGTCCCTTGAGAAGGTAGAAGATTAGAGAGTAAAGGCGGTGAGGTGAAAGATGTTGGTTTAGCGTAACCTAGTGTGAGACAGCATGCCTAGTTGGCAAGAGACCCAAGATCAAAATAGGCAAGTCCATGATGAAAAAGTTATATTTTTTTGTTTTTGTTTTAATAGACTGATCAATGTGTGAAATATATGTGGGATGAGTATAATATCTCCTTGAGGTCTTCGTGAAGTTGATCAATGCGGGAAGGTTTAGAATATATTTTGTTATTTTATTTTTGCAATAGTCTTATTTGAGGGAGTCATATTTTTTTTATAGAAGGTTGACTCAAGGATTTTTTAATTTGAAATTCCCATATATTTATTTTTGAATTATTTTTTGGACTTTTAGGTCATGGAAAAGACTATAGAGAAGGATAGGCTCATGTTATGATGACAAAACTATAGTACACAAAGGTTAGCTATGAAAGATGGGTTTTTAAGGGATGAACAACCTTGGGATTCCATCTTGGAACAGAAAAAAATTATCCATGAGAATCATGTCATGAGTAGAGTCATGGTACTCATATTTAAGATAAGGCTAAAAAGTGACAGTTAATCATGTGATTCTTTTTTAGTCATTGATCCTTAAAATATGTAAATGGAAGGTGAATGGTGCTCAAGAAACGAGCATTTAAATAGAAATTATGTGATATAGGAATTGATTCAATAATAGAATGGTTGAAGATGCAAGGTATTGAGGGGATCAGATTTGGGTTTACCTTTGAGTGAAAACAAATGATAAACACCTGATCCATAGGTATGAGTAACGATATAGGGTCCAAGCCAGGTAGGAGAAAATTTCCCTCGTTTACTTTTCTCCTCTTTTGTTACATGTTGATTTTCCTTTAGGCTGAGGTGGCTGACCTGGAAGGTTTGTTCATGGACATGTTTATTGTAGGAATGTTTGACATGTTTTTGGTAGTTTTGGAGGTGATCGAGAGCATTGAGATGATGTTCATATAATAACTCGAGTTGTGCTAAATGGTTCTAGAGAAAATCTTCATCATTGAGCATGTCTTTGAGTGAGATATGAAGAGAGGGAAGTTGGATTTCGAGAGGTAGAACAATCTCTGTACTATATACTAAAGAGAAATGCATGGCAGCAGTTGAGGTATGAATACTATTACGATAAGCCCATAAGGAAAAAGGAATGTGATTATGCCAATCCTTTCTAGTATCATCAACTACTTTCATAAGAATTTTTTTTAAGGTTTTGTTGGTTGATTCCACTTGGCCATTGGTTTGAGGGTAATAAGATGAGGAAAAACTGAGTTGAATGTTGAAGGCATCATAAAGTTTTCATAAGGTTTTGTTTTTGATTTACTTTCCATTATTAGTGATGATGTGGTGAGAAAAACCAAAGTGAAAAATGATGTAATGGTTGATGAATTCACATATTTTCTCATCTTTCATAGAAATGAGAGGCATGGAATCTATGTTGATCAGAGAATACTTGATAGAACTCACACAAGAAGTCCATGTGGGATAGAATACCAGGATCAAGGGCGCGGGGGATAGGAAGAACCTGAGTGTGGAGCGCAAGTTCAGATTTTAAGACTTAGCCAATTTTGAGCATGAAGACCTATTTTTAGAAGATGGCATGTAGAACACACCAATGATGTAGAGACATGCGCACCATGCATTTTTTATCTTTAGAGGATCAGATCGAATTGTTTTGCACGGAGATAAGCTAAGAATAGGATTTTCACTTCAGTTAACTACAAGAGGTCTATAGATAGCACACTTACATGTGTGTCTATGCCTATAAATGATGCATGGCTATTAATAGCATGCATCCTATTACTGAAATAGATAAGTGGTGAAGGGAAAGTTCCCACCTTATATATATGATATGAAGTACATAGTAAAAGATATACACAGAGAGAGATGGATGTATGAATGTATGTGTGTGATAGAGAGGTATATGATTGGATTACTGTATCGGATCCATGCACGCATCAGTATAGATTTCCATTATTGTAAGGAGCTTCTGTGTTTATAAATAGATGGAAGATATTGGCTGAATCTAAGTGTCATTCATGTGTGTAATTGAGTGGTGCATGTTATTGATTCAATCATAATAATTGTTCTTTCATAGATCTAAATATAGCATGCATTGTAGAATGGTGGATTAGTTATGGATATGTATGTCTCTTCCTTCATCACACTAACATCCTGCTACAACAACCCTAAAGAGGGACCTGGTACATTTACATGCTTCAAGTGAGTGCCCAGTCTAGGCTAAGTGATGTGCCAGCGCGACTAGGGTGTTATCTAGAAATTTTTAGGCTGCATCATTGGTTCCATTGCCAAGACCTCTTTTTTAGTTGTTTTTCAGGATGGTTCGTGATGAATATGTACTTGTTAACTCTAGCAAGTATTGAGGAGTGGATACATGATCTGGAGGAAGAATATACACGGTGGTTCAGCAGTGGATCTGATTTTTATGCATGCACTTGGGTAGAATAGAATCCATATGACAGCCTATACGAGATATTTTTTTGCTTTCTTTCTAGTAGAACTATACGAGTGGCTTACTGCTTATGCATCTTAGTGGAATTGGAGGTATCACATGCTTATATAGACACAGGAAGAATTTCAGGCCCTTTATGATGTTTCTTTGATCTGTAATAGCGCTGTGGATACATGTTTCATGGTGTTCTAAATAGTTATATTTTGGAATATTCAATTTTGACGTATTCTTGCCTAGAGGTAGCTGAATTCCAATTTTTACGGTATCCAAGAGGAGTATATCTACAAGGTATTCCACTGGCAATCAAGATCTTGATGGTAACTTTGAACTTGGAGAGTAAACCGATGGATAACTAAACTTCACCATGCATAAGGGCAGGAACAAGTTTGGTGAAAGATGGTAGACCTAGCGAAAGAGAGGTAAGGAGAGGAGGGGTGGCTTAAGTATAATGAGGTGCCCATGAGAGGGAGATAGAGAAGCAGCGTTCCATTGTAGAAAGTATGGAGTTGAGGAGAGATATGGATCATGAAGGATTTATAGCTCACATAGAAGACATGGAGCCAGAGCATCAGGAACTCCCCCATATTGGAAAACATGATAGAGATCCCCCCTTGGCCTCACACAGAAGTGCACCAACAAAGACTACCTGGGCCGCAGGTGTGCATCTTAATCCACCTGGTAACCTAGCCCTTACACTTGGTTTTCCCGTATCTAGTACGTCAAGCAACCAACAAGCTAACTTGGGAAGTAGAAAAGGAGTAAGTTAGGGAGCAAGTACATCAATGGTAGGACAGACAAATTTAATGATATTTAGAGGAACATTCTTAGGTGCATTATCTACATAGAACATGAGCGTGTAAAATGTTGGATTCACCTCTGGAAGTGGAACTACCTCAAAAATTGTAGGGGTTCCGTATAGTACTACATTTGGTGCACAAGGAAGTACATCTACATGTTCTATTCCAGCTACAGGTGGAGGATCAGGGGTATAGGTGGTTCTAGTTCTGGTGGATTTGGTAGTTTTGGAGGCAAAGGGAACACATGAGGTTCTGGATCAGGTGGTCAAGGTCCGCAGCAACCACATAATATCTATATGGAGATGCCTCTTCATCTCTTGGAATATAGAGGTATAGAGGATTTCTTTGAGCATGTGCACATGTGTGAGATCTTGTGGCGCACTAAA
The DNA here is from genome assembly GCA_019776745.2 of Taxus chinensis. Lineage (NCBI taxonomy): Eukaryota > Viridiplantae > Streptophyta > Pinopsida > Cupressales > Taxaceae > Taxus > Taxus chinensis. The sequence goes on along the minus strand of CM034154.1, from coordinate 764,184,472 downwards.
GGGATCACGGCTGTCTGAGCACAGGGCAAGTCAATTCACTACTACCTTGCAGGGACAAACCCACAACTGGTATATGAAGTTTGACCCTGATCAAACTTACATGGATTATGCATCATTGAAGGATGATTTCCTGAAAGAGTTCCATATCCCAGAATTTCAGCAGAAAAGTATCAATGCACTCAAAGATATTAAACATGGCACTATTGAGAGTGTATGTGAGTATGATGTCTGTTTTAAGACACTTCTATATAATATATCTTATGATATTCACGCAAGCCAACATGCATAATGGTTTGTTGGCAGATTGATTACACCATTCAGAAGAGCACTGTCACATAAGACATACATTGATTCGTGTGAAGCACTTGAAGAAGCTTTGCGTCCTGAGGTAGTTGGGAGCATCAAAACTGGCATTAGTCCATTCTTAGAGGCATAGATTGTAACTATGGCAAAGAAGTTAGAGAAACTATCAGCAAATTTAGCCAATGAAACGCACGTAGGAATTTGGTGTAAAGCTTGTGAATTATAAGGTCACACCAAGGATAATTGTCCTTCCATAATAGTACAATCATTACTGTTGGATTGTGAGATCTGTCATTTGAATCATGATGTTAGTCACTGTCCTTTGTTACAGTGTGTGATAAGGAAGAATGTATCCATATTTTACAAAATTTATAGGTCCACAACCCATGATACTAAGGATTTTCAGTTGATTGGTCAGATCTAGGATGCTATAGACATTGGGGTATGATAGACAAGTGTAACAGATAATTCTAAGGGTAAGAATGAGCACTAGGATTGGGATCATAATCAAACACGCTATGACAGGAATGAGGGGCGTTTTGAAGGAGGTCATGGAAGGGGACATGGATATCATGGTGGAAATGGAGGACAAGGCCGAGGTGGAGGAAGAGTTGAGTTCCCTCGTGGAACATGTTATAACTATAGATCTCTTGACCACTATAGGTGTGAATGTCCTCAAAATATTGCATGTTCTTTCAACAAAAAGAACCATCACTAGGAAGAGTTCCCAGACTTATATGAGCATCTGAGTAAGCAACATAAGCAAGAAAACAAAGGTGCCCAGATGGTTAGAATCTAGTGCACATTAGAAGATTAGTGGATGCCCAAGATATCAGAAGAACCTGTGGCATTAACAATGAAGATTACTACACAATCTGAAGTGGTGTGCGTAAGAGATGCATTACACTAGAAGCCTACGATCACTAAGGAGGAGGTTTTGTATGCAAGGTACCCAAATCCTGCTCATCAGAAGGAAGTTTACCAAGATACCATGGAAGTGCTAAGGAATCTTCAAGGTGAGATATAATACCTCAAGGAGTAGAAGAAAGCATCAGAGATAGTTCAAACTGATATCAATGATCTGAGAGAAGTGTGCAAAATGTTGCACCAAACGAACATGATTCCACTATTAGGAATTTGGTTAAAAGGGAACACTCTATGCACAAGTATTGATACCAGATGGTAGATTCTGCATGAAAATCTTACCCCTGATAGCATTGACTATGACAAGAAAATTAATCTGAATGTTTTTATGGATGGATGGATGTTGAGAAACATATTGATTGATACAGGTGTGGAAGTAAATGTGCTTACATTAGATGCATGGGTACAAATGGGGAGGCCTCCATTATAGCCATCATCTAATTTGTTGTTTATGGAAAACTGGACTAAGGCCACTGCCATAGGAGTTTTGAAGGATGCATCTATAACCATACAAGGGGCCAAGTTCACTGGGGATTTTAAGGTATTAGCACTTATAGAAGCAAACAATTTTCTATCCTTGCTTAGACGCCCTTGGTGTTATGCGAATAATGCTAACTTGAGATTCAATAAAGGGTATATCATCTTTGAGAACAAGGAGGAAAGGATTGTGATACCTTTGATAGATGGGAAGTCTACACCATATGTTGAGCCTCTAAGTGAGGAGGACTTAAACAAAATTTATGTATAAGCTATTAAGGACCTAGAGGTCAATGAGCCATCAAAAGAAGGCATCCTACAATGGGAGGATTCTCATTCTTTTAGTGATACTATGATTATTGCTTGTGACAATTGGGCTCATGGTACATATGAACTAGTAGGGTTCGAGGTAAAAAGTGTGGTTGTGCGCACGAATGGACTTCATTCGGTTCAATGGATAAAATTAAGAAAGGCAAGAGATATGTTAATATATAGAAACATAATGGATATATCAAATTAAGAGAAGATATATGTTAGTATATACCTTTCACGGGACATAACGTGATGGTGGATAGTCCACAGAGATAATATTATATAATGGGAAGATATTGGAGTCACCTTATCTATTAGGTTTGTAAGGAACAATGCACCTACATAGATATGCACTTATCATGGTGATCAACATGTTCAACATCACATTTAGTAGTGTGAGAGACTCTGGATTAGTAGGACAGAAAGCATTACCACCTTCACTCTGGGTGCATAGATTTTACTCTACGCTACAATGATGTGCAAATGTGCCTGGTATGTATACGCAGAACTACATCGAGAGACTAGGAACTGACAAAAATTGACTGCAGAAATGATCCATACCTTTGACTATTTTTCTTCCCAACCTCCAATAGAAGAGGTATTAAAATTTTTCAAGTGGTTAACTATGGGATATAGTGCAAAATACAAAGAGCATATTCAGGAATTGTTTGGTGAGGTAGAGTCTCAGAGCACATTTTGAAAGGGAAGAAGAAATGGACTCCATAGTACTTGAACGTGCTTACCTTGAGAAAGAGAAAGGAAAGATGGTTTACATCATGGATGATGAGGAACTTGAGAACCTAGATATTGAGCATTCACAAGGGGTGTGCGAGGTCTTAGATAGTACAAAAAATGATACGCATGTCTATCATGAACCCATGAAGACAAAGAAGGTGAATATAGGATTGGAGGCTAAGCCTAAGGAGGCCATCATTGGAGACTACTGGTCAGACTTGAAGGTAGCAAAGATAATTTATTTACTCAAGTATTATTAGGACTTATTCCATCAAGGGTATCATGAAATTAAAGGCATGCATAAATCACTTGGGGAAATGAAGATAAAACTTAAGGATAATGCATGACCAGTTAGGAAGCAACCTTATAGAATGAACCCCAATTTGTGTGAAAAGGTAAAAGAAGAAATTGATAAAATGTTGAAATCTAGAATTATCAAGCCCCTTGATGAGTCAGAATGGGTTAGTCCAATGGTGATCTGTATCAAGAATGATGGACAAATTAGAATATGTGTGGACTACATGGAGCTAAATGCTACCTATATAACAAACCCATTCCCTATGCCATTTATAGAGGAAATACTAGCAGGTGTTGTAGGGCATGAAATATATTATTTCACAGATGGGTTTTTCGGGTATCATCAGGTTAGGATTTCTCAGGAGGATCAAGAAAAGACAACATTTACTACTAAATGGGGCAATTTTTCCTATACAGTGATGCCTTTTGGATTGAAAAATGCACCTGTTGTATTCTATCATATAGTTGTTCAGTAATTCAAAGACTTTATTCACAACTTCTTACAAGTCTACCTAGATGATTGGACACTATATAGACTTGGGAAAGATCATTGTGACAATTTGTGCTTAGTGTTTGAATGGTGCAGACAATTGAGTATCTCTTTAAACATCAAGAAGTGCATATTTGCTACACCTTTTGGAATACTGTTAGAACATATATTCTACAAGGAAGGTTTGTTGGTTGATCCAGCTAAGATTGCAATCATTCTAGGCCTGGAAGTGCCTACCAGTCAAATTCAGGTGCATTGTATTTTTAGGTCATATAGGATATTATAGAAAATTCATCAAAGGATATGCCAAAATTATTGCACCCTTGGAGGAGTTACTTAAGGGGAAAGGTACATTTTATTTGGGAGAACTGCAGCAGTGCGTGTTTGAGATATTAAAAGAGAAACTTACTACCACGCCCATTTTTCCTTTTCCCTCATGGGATAAACCATTTCATGTTCATATGGATGCTTCCAGCATGGCCCTTGGCACTATGTTAGCTCAACCTGGCGAAGGTAGTATATATCATTCAATTTTTTTTTCTAGTAGGAAGTTGACTCATGCTGAACAAAATTATACAACTATAGAGCGTGAAACTTTGTCAATGATCTATGCATTGCACAAGTTTTGACAGTAGTTGTTAGTAACACCATTTTTGTTTTATACAAATCACATGGTATTGAAGTACTTGGTAAAAAAACTGGTCTTGCAAGGGTGCATATGCATATGGGTACTCCTATATCAAGATTTTGACTTCAAAGTTATGGTGAAGCTAGGGAAAAGTAATTCTAGACCAGACCACTTGTCTAGAATTCACTTAGGAGAAGAAGCACAAATGATTGAGGAAACCATGCCAGATGCACAATTATATAGGTTACAACACATGCCATTAGAATTAGAAGACATTGTTGTCTTTCTACGAACTAGTATGGCACCAAAAGGAATGAAGGCATTAGAAAAGAAACAACTTGCTATATGCACAACACCATTTATGTTAATCAATGGTGACCTCTATAAGTTAGGCATACATGAAGTATTATGCCATTGTGTATTAGAGTATGAGCATTTAGATATTATGAAAGAATCCCATGGTGGTATTGTAGGAGGCCATTATGCAGGTGATGTGAGTGCCTCGATAGATCCTACTTGATCGATTATGGTGGGAGACATTGTATAAAGACTGTAAATAATATTGTAAGGTGTGTGATCATTGTCAATGCCTAGGAAAACTAGGGAAAAGAGATGAGATGCCTTTGAGACCAATCATTAGTGCTGAACCATTTGAGAAATGGACCATTGAATTTTAAGGACCTATTTTGCCAGTCATGCGTAGGACTGGGTCGCACCATATCATTACTTGCATAGATTAACTCACACGGTGGGTAGAAGTGGCACCTACAAAGGACTGTACAGTAGCTACAATAGCTAGGTTTCTATGGGAGAATGTTCTTACAAGATATGGATTTCCTTTAAGCTTATCAAGTGATAGGGGTACACACTTTTTGAATGAGACAATCAGGATCCTATTAGATGAGTTTATGGTTGCACACCATAAAAATACACCCTATCATCCTCAGGAAAATGGAAGCTGTTGAGGATTTTAACAAGATTTTGAGTAAGAATTTGACAAAAAATTTTGATGTTGGAAGAAAGTATTGGGATGAAAAAGTGTCAACTATTCTTTGGGCATATATAACAACTTATAAAAGGTTGAACAAATCCACACCTGTTTCAGTCTGGTGTTTGGTGTAGAAGTTGTTCTCCCTATAGAATTTATGTTACCTTCTTTGTGCATTGTGCACATGCTGGAGGTCTAACTGATGAACAAGGCTTTAGAAGAGTGTATCAAGAAGATTATTCAACTAGATGAGTGACAAGACCCATAACACGATGGAGTCAAAGAGCAGGAAAAGGCCATCTAGAAGGCATTGCATGATAGACAACATAAGGGATAAGAAGTTTGAGATTAGACAAATGGTACTTCTTTATGACTCTATAGTTCTTGCACCATCAAGACAAGCTCAAAGTACATTGTTTAGGGCCATATGTCATCACTTAAATACTTGAATCATATGCTTTCCAGTTAGAAGCACTTGATGGATCACATGGCTACTCGGTTACTTTAATGGGAGTAGGATTGAATCCCTACTATAAATAATTTTTCTTGGTGTTTATAATAAGGTAGTATTTCCATTTATATTAGGTTTTCAATCATGTATTTCCTTAAGGTATTTCCTTCATTATCACTATGCTTTGTTAATTTAGTTGTTGTTTTTATGTAATAAGCATGCTTGCACGCATGAAGCTAATTACTATGTGAAGAATGTTTATGCGTAGGGGACTGCACATACCTTTAGTGTGAGGTGGTTATAGTTATCTAAGTAAAAGACTATGGGAATTGAAAGGTGAAAGGAATAAGCTGCTACAGGATGTGCTTTAATTCAAAAGAATATTGCTTCTCAAAAGTGACCAAGGATGGAGATGAATGAAAGGACCAGTATAACACGAGGTAAGTAGAGGCCATGATAACTACAAGGATTAGGTACATTGATGAGGTACTCAGGCACAAGGGTACATGCGTTGAAGAGAATTTTGTGACTAGTGGGTAGGAAGGCGCGCTAGAAGGTTATAGCTGGGGCGTGCAAAGATGTACCATGTGGAATGAATGAATTTGGTCAATGAATGAGAGGATATTTAGTAGGTGAAGGAGTCAATAACTGCATCAAAATTTGAAAAATATATATAAGGATGGGATGTGGATTCATTTTTACCGTTGTAACTAAAGAGAGTTTGAGGAAAGATCTAAGTGCAAAGAGTCCGAGTGACCAAGTTAAGGTGTGAAGGGTGTGAAACCAAGTGTGACAAATAGATATGTGTGAAAATAAAGTTTACGTCCCTAGTGATGAAGGGATTGAGTGAAGCAGGGAGACAAAGAGGAGTTAGAGCATGAAGTTTCCACCTAGGGCAATGATTTAATCGAGATAGGGTTTGATTTGTAATTTTTAGAGTTAAAGAGGAGACAATTGTAAGGTAAAAATGGCACCCAATAAGGTAGCTGTAGCAGGGGTAAAAAGAAAGAAGAAGGTGGTCATCGAGCAAGAAGTGATGGCTCCAGAAAGTGATTTTTTAGAGATACAATATCTAGAAGGTGTCATCATCAGATAGGAATGGGATTCACCCATTAGATAGAGAAAAGTAAGTGAATACAATCACAGGGCCTCAAAGAACAAGGAGCATGATTCCCTCCTCACTATGAGGACAAATAAACGTATGGTGGATGACATGCCAGTTTATGATGATGTAAGCAAGAAGATTATGAAGAGAATTTGGGTCTACCAATTATATGAGCTTCCATATTTTGGGAAGTATGATCCCTTTTATCAGTGGCTCATGAGCAGAGTGCATGAGGACTTCTTATACTTTGTAGGACATAGAGTTAGAACCTCATTTGCACTTATCTCATCAATTATAGGTTTGAAGGCCACATGAGAGGACATAAAGAATGATCTCACAGATAAAGCCATAATCTTAAAGACTAGACAGGAGCTAGGGTACCTAAAGGGTCTGTGTGGTATGGATATACACAAATTGAAGAATTTTCTAGTTGTGCAAGTAGCAACACACAAGAGGGAAGATCAGCTTTGGAGTTGTTCGACTATCACTAGTATTCATGGAAATTGGACTACTAGACGGGCTGAAGGAAAAGGTGTGGGAATACCCCATGGAGTATAAATCACCAGCTGAAAGGTTCAGCAAGTACCTATGTAAAGGGGCCATGACAGATGATGTGAAGCAAAGGGTGGAGAAATGATATGACAGGCTCCTCATGGCATTTGGAGAAGAGTGGTACATCCCAAAGGACCTACCATTAGTAGTAGGGAAACAAGTTCAGTTTTTTGTATATCAGCATTTCTGCATCGCATGCTTCCCATGGAGTTTGGAACCCTTGGTGTAAATTGCCTTACGCATTCACTACAAGGTGTTTCCAAGCATCTGTTTATAGATTTACAGACACACACCAACTGGTATTCAATGCAGATAAGGTATACTGTGACTACCATACATTGAGGAAGAAGAATGTGTATCTTGGAAGAAGTACTTACACCAAGAGGATAATTTTAGAGGTGTTGAATATTAAGCCAATAAGTCTGGCTGTAGCAGATGTAGGAGTAACATTGGTGTATCTTCAGCTGAATGAGAAGATGGAGAACAATAAGTATGTAGAGAATGAATTCACACTCCCAGGGCCACCAAAGGGTAAGCACACAATAGAAAACATACTGGTTCAAAGGCCCACAGAAGTTGTTAAAGTAGAGGGTGAAGAGGATAGATGGAAGATATTAGCAGAATCTAAGTGTCATTCCTATGTGTAATTGAGTGGTGCATGTTATTGATTCAATCATGATTACTATTCTTTCATAGATCTTAATATAGCATGCATTGTAGAATGATGGATTAGTTATGGATATGTATGTCTCCTCCTTCATCACACTAACATCCTGCTACAACAACCCTAAAGAGGGACATGGTACCTTTGCGTGCTTTGGGTGAGCGCTTAGTCTAAGCTGAGTGATGTGCCAGTGTGACTAGGGTGTTATCTGGTAAATTCTAGGCTGCATCATTCTACCCATTTAGTGTTGTATGTAGTAGTAGTAATAATCCATTGACGACATTGGGAAGAATGAGGGTTGATCTCTCTAAAAATATCTAAACCCTACTAAGAGAAAGGGTAAAGATCTCATGTAACCAGTAAGTCTTATCTAGGGGTGTGATGAAGATTAGCACATTGCTGACATTTCACACAATGTTTGACATAGTCACAACAATCATGGTTTAGGGTTGGCTAGTAATAGCCCAGGTGGAGAATGTGTTTAGTGACAGCTAAACCACTTAAGTGACCCCCACAAATTCCTTTGTGAACTTCCTTTATGGTACAGGAAATTTTAGAACTTGTAAGGCATCGTAAGTGGATATCGTCAAAGTTGCGTTTATAAAGAAGACCACCCATGATGACATAGCGAGAGACACTTTTTAGAAAGGCTCTTTGTCCATTGCGAGTAAGATCTAGAGGTAGAATAGAAAGGGAAAGGTAGTCAACAAAATACTTATACCAAAGGTCATGTGGGTCAGGTTCAATGGTTCTGAGAAGGTTAACGTCTCAAAATAGATAATTAGGTGATTCCAACCTTTGTACGGTGACAAATTTTTTTGATTAGGATGGCAAAGTGGGAATTTGAGAAGCAAGGCATGCCATGGTGTGCGCAGATTTAGTAGTGGAATGCGGGGTGGTTTGAAGTTCATAATGGTCAAAGGTAGTCAAAATTATGTCAACATGATGCTTATACTTTTAAAGTATCTCGTTATGACACTGGTATATACCATTAACTTGGTTTACAAATTTTTAGGAATCACTAAATATATTAATTAATTTAACATCTAAGGCGATGATGGTTTGAATGCCTAATACGAGTGCTTCATATTTGATAATATTGTTAGTGCAATCAAAATTTAGTTTGAAATATATAGGCATAGGCTCACCATCAATAGGAATGAGGATAAATCTGGCACCACCCCCACGCTGACATTTGGAACCATAAAAGAATAAGGTCATCTGGTAAATGGTATCATCCAAAGAGAGGGTAGCGATGGATTCATCCAGGAAATCAAAGTTAGAGAATTGATTTTCAGAGAGAGGTGCTTCTCCAAATTGGTCAGTGATGGTTTTTCCTTTGACATATTTTTGATGGATGAATTTGAGTTCTAGGTCTGTAAGAATCATGAGCCGATGTGTAGCATAATGATGTTGATAGGGCTTAGTGTACATGTAATATAAGGGGTCATTATTAGTGATAAAGAAGGTTTTGTGCTTAATTAGGTAATGGTGAAGTTTATTGGTGACAAAAACTAAGGCTAAGTAGCGTGAGAGTATCTAGTTTTGTAGTCTAAAAGTGTACGACTTATATAATAAACCACTTGTTATCTATGTTTCTCATCACAATGAGCAAGCATGGCACCCAGGGAATGGTTAGTGGCAGAGATGTAAAGTTAAATTGTTAGTCATACTTAGGGGGAATGAGCACAAGTGGTTAAATGAGGTATTGTTTTAAGGCGTCAAATGCTTTGTGGCATTTATCATCCCATTTGAAGGAAACATCCTTTTTGAGGAGATGATGAAATGAATGGCATAGTTCAGAAAGATGTGAAATAAAGAAACAAATAGATTATAACTTTCCTTACAAACTACAAGTTGACGAAGGTTAGTAGGTGGAGGAATTTTAAGAATAGCCTTGATTTTAGTGGGGTTAAACTTCTATGCCACACAAAGAAATGATAAAACCAAGGAGCTTTCTTGAAAGGACATCGAAGAAACACTTCTTGGGTTGAAGGTGGACATAATATTTGATGAGACAATCGAATATGACCTTAAGGATGATAAGGTGTTTGGGCCGATGTTTGGATTTGGAAATAAGATCATTAACGTAATATTATAATATGTGATGCATAATGTCATGAAAGATATAAGTCATAGCTCGCTGATATGTGGCACCAACATTTTTAGGGCCAAATGACATGATACGATAGCAGAAGATCCCCCAAGGAGTGATGAAGGTAGTTTTGTGTTGATCTTCTGAGGAAAGTAATATTTGGTTATAACAGGTGAGAAACTGTCCGTGAGTGATAACATCTCATGGCCAGCAATGAGATCAACTAGTTGGTCAATACTAGGTAGAGGAAAGTCGTCTTTGGGGCAAGCTAAGTTAAGGTAGTGGAAATCCATGCAAATGTGGATTTCTTCTATCACTTCCATGACATGGATAATGTTAGAGATCCATTGAGGGTAATTAGTGGGTAGGATGAAGGAAACTAGAGGCGTTACATTTCTTATTTCACAAGAAGGGAAATGTGAGGATGCATTTTTTGTAGCTTCTGTTTCATAGGTTTGGCTTTAGGAATAATGCTAATATTGCGGACCAAAATTTTTGGGTCAATACCCGGCATATCAGCGTAGGACCAAGAAAAATAGTTGTTATGATCCTGAAGAAAATAAGTAAAAGCTTCATGTTCAGAAACATCTAAAGATTAGCCTATCTTTAGAATGTGCGAGTCATCTTGAGTGTTAATATTTATTTCAATGGTCGATTCATTTAACATGGTATGTGTCTTAGAAGGTAATGATGGTTGAATATACAAATCTTCCGCACCAAGGTAGGTGAGAATAGACTCGTTGTCCTAACATTGAATGACATTAATAAAAGGTGTATCATCATCAATCATGTCAAGATACAGGAAGGGAAGATAAGAGGGAGCCTCGTCATCTCATTGATAAGTTATAGGTCCGAAGAAAATGGTGTTCATGAAAAAAAAGTTAGGAGGAATGAATTCTGGATCCATAGACTCTCTAGGTGAAGGTGGTGAACTTGGTGAATGAGGTGAAGAAGGTTAATCATCCTCAATGAATTTGACTATAGCCTTCTTGGGAGATGGTTTGGAAAATCCAATACCGTTGTGGTCTTTATGTTTACAAGTGGTGCACGGGATGACAGTATGGTGGCCTTGCTCATAGAAACCAAATTCGAATCCCTTCCAAGCACAATGATGGATGAAGGTGTGGGAAAATTAGCGGTTGGTGAGAGATTGAAGGTTAGATGAAAACTGTCACATTTGGGTAGGTGGCTCGGGTGAGTAAGTAGAAGTATCAAGTCCCCCATATGTTAAGTTGGTGTGAGGATGGGGAGGACCATAAAGGGAAGACCTCGCCTATGTGATGATCATAGTGGGGATGTTGGTGAAGTTTTCCATACTCTTGAGGAGTAAGGAATGTGTCAATGTTGTACAGGTGGTATTCCCCTAGAGTGAAGACATTAAAAAACACCTTCTAAGGGATTGGTAGTTGGTATTTGGGTAGCGAGAATGGATGAATTAATTGGGCAGTGGGGAATAAGAAGCATTAGTTTGGTTGAGAAGTAGATGGGTTAGTTGATGGGTTAGCTGTAGAGGTTGTGGACTGTAGTGGGAATAAAAGAGTTAGGTGTGCGAGAGGGTAACGGACAACATTGGTGGATGAGGTCATGGGTGAAGGTGAGGTGGTAGCAGTGGTGGATGCCTCAACTAGGTATAACGAAAATCATTAGGTTGATATACCATGTTATAAGTTTTGAATAGTGAAGGGTCAACTTGAATGGTATAGTTATGTTCCTTCAAGTTAAAATTTTACACAATGATGTAAGGTTGAAGGAACACAACCCATAATGTAAATATAAGGCCATACCATTAGCAACAGGTTGTACCTAGAATTCCCCCTCTAAAAAGTAGAATAATTCTGGGGGAATGGTATGGGGGCCCACAAGAAAATGTGGAGAATGATGGTGCTAAGGGTTGAAGTTATGGTATCATTGAATAAACATAACATAACTGTGTTATTATGAATGCAATTGGAACGGATGTGCATATGGTTATATGCATGGGAGGGAGATAATGTTGATGTTGGCACCTCCATCAACCATAATGTGTCGAACAAAAATATTATCAATGTAGATGGAGATGAATAGGTCAAGATCATGATCATCTAATTGGATAGGTATAATCTCTGTTGTCATAGAAATTGAGAGCTGGGTACCTAATGAGTGGCAGTGGGTGGAGAGGATGGGGATGAAGTGGTGAGAGAAGCCACATGGTGGAGCGAGTGATCTTGGATGCCACAGGATTTGGTTCATTAGGTAAAACCTTAATAGATTGCAAAACCTCCATGAGGTCTTGTCGATGAGACTCAGAGGTTTAGACAAGTTCGATATAATGACATTTTGAGAGGAGATTGGTGTAACTTGTTTAATCATTGTACAATTGGCAATCCCATCTGTAATAGGGTATGTGGGTCCACAGATGGTGATTTTTGGTGTAGGTGTTGATGGTACATGGGCATAGGATTTGTTGTTTTATCCTTTCCTAGGTGTAATTTTGGGCATGAGTGGAAATGTTAACCATATTAATATGGGGTAAGGGGGCAACTGAGTCATGATAGGTATAGCGGTAGGATGACGAGAAAATTATGGTGATGGAATGTACTGGTGTTGTGCAAAGAAGGTAGTGCATTGAAATTTTGGTGGAAGGTTTGGCTAGCTCTCTTATGCGGACCATATTGATCTTGAAGGTTAGAGGAGGGTGAAATGGTTATAGAGGTCGGAGGGTGAAGGTTTTTGAATAGGTAAGGGGAGAGGATGTGTGGTGATAGGTGAAGGTGGAACCATGGTCCTCATCTAAAAGATCGTCATCGTCAAAGTTTTCTTCAGGAGGACACAATAGGAGAAGAATGGGTCTTTAGAGCCTTTACAATTTTCTACATCATTCCCTAGAACATGATGGTAGGCATGTAAATTTATATATCATGAAACCCTGTTGGTTTAGGTTTGATTGGGTTGTAATATCTAAGTGGGTGGCAATGTGATGATAGAAGGTATATACAAGTATTTGCTAAGATGTTAGCGTAAGATCCTACCAATGGATCACCATTGTGAAGTAAGTTTAGGTTTGAGATGGAGGTGTGAGTGATTTTGGTTGGGAGAGGCGGCACGGGATGGTGGAATCGGAGGTTGAATAGGTTGACCACTAATTTGGTAGGTAGTATTGTTTTAGATGTTGGATTGCACCTTCTTGGGTAAAGGGTGTAGAAGATGAGCTAGTGGTTGAAGGTGTTGTAGGTATGAATATCTCTTTGGAGGCTAATGGGATCTTTAATTTTATTTGTCACCTTCCTAATTAAAGGTGAAGGAGTTAGTGTGTGATGTAGAAGTGAAGGCCAGATGGCAGGAAGAGGGCAGGATTAGCCAAGGTGATAAGGGAGGTGCATAATAAATGATGCTGGAAGAGGCAGGGTGGAAGCTATTAGTTGAAGAGATAAGGGAATATCATAGGTAGTGATGTAGGCTACTTGGAATTAGTGTGGGTGTAGACAGTAAAAAGGATATAGGTGATGGTCAAGGCATATGATTGTGTAGGTAATTTTGGTGTAACCGGGAATCTCGTGATGAGGTGGTGGGTTGTTTTGCTTTTAAGTTTACCTAGGGTAGGAGGCTACTTGGCCAAGGTTGAAGGGTGAGGGTCCTTAGATATATGGAAGTGGTGAAGGTGATAAGAGGGGTAGTGGGTGAATCCGGTGTAGTGTGGCCTAGATAGGTTTGGTCTATCCTCTTAGGTGGGGGAATAATATCCTTGTGCTAGATCTGTGAGGATGTGGCCAAATCCCAGTTTACATAGGGAGATGGAATAGGCTTGATGTCTGTGCATGACTCCCAATGTGGTAATGCATCTAGGTGCATAGAGGAAGGTATAGGTTCAGGGTAAGGCTTTAGGTATAGGAAAAATTTTAGTTGTTGGTAATGGTTTAGAGTGTAGGAAAGTGTGATGAAGAATATGCCACTCCAAACTGGAATGGGCATGGTTGGTTTGTTTATCTAAAATACCTTTGGATAGATTGTGGAAGGGTATCAACAAAAAACATTTAAATTTACAGTTGAAAAGGGTAGCTGAAGGCATCCCCAAAGCATAGAATTATCAACATAATCCAAGATGGTCAGCCAGACATGAAAATAGTCACAGTTGTAGGAGGAGATGATGTTGATTTGGTAGTAATACCTGTAAAGAATGTATGTGAGATAGGGAAATAGTTGGTTTCATAATATTGTGGGTAAAATATCCAAGAGTAAATCAACATGATCTTTAAAGGATGATGGAGAGTTGTCACCAATAGGAAGTGGTACCTCTAATGGATCTCCTATGGGTAGGGGAGATGATGAGTAGGATGAGGTAGGTTCCTCTTTTGGTGAAGAGGAAGGTGAGCATGACTCTCCCATGGGTAGGAGAATTAATACTGTGGGTTGTTCATCAGGTTGAGAGGTATGAGGGAAAATTACATCAGCAGATATGGAGGACCCCTCCATGGGTAAAGGACAAGATGAAGGGGACTCCTTTTGGGTAAAGGAGAAGATGAAATAGGTTCTTCCTTGGATGAAGGAATCATATGAGAATCTCCTCGATAGAGGGAACATGAGGAAATTGAGGAAGGGTTAGTATGATGTCAAACACAACATGAACCTCACAAACATTACTGTCATTAGTTGAAGGTTCACCAGTTTGGTTAGATGATAGGGTGTGATTTGGGAATGAATTTTTAAAGATATGCAAGTTCTGATTAGCTTGGTGCGCTAGGGTTATCCAAGATGAGATCTCCATTATCTAAAATTTCTTGGATAATGTTTTTAAAGGTTATATAATTACCATTCGTTGTGACCTTTAACATGATGATAGTTGCAATAATCATGTTCCTTGTACCATGCTGACATAGGATGAGAGGGGTCAAAAAAGTATGTGGTTTGATGGGAAAAAGAGTGACTGCTCTTTAGCTTTTAGAATTTTTTCTAAGATTGAAGAATAGGGTTCTGCGATTGGAGTGTATTTGTGTTGCTTCCACTTGAACTGAAAAATATTGAATGGGAGAAAGGTTGGAAGAAGGTTTTGATTGATTATATGGGTGAGATGGGGCAAATTTCAAAACTACCACATGGGAAGATCATTTTTCTTTGGAATAATTGTTTTGGGGTTTGGAGGAAGAAGAGGTATCATTTGATTTAAAGGAAACATTTTTGTTACACAACCGTATCTTATTCTCTTCAATGACAAGAATTTCAAAGTTTTCTAGCCATGGTAAATGCCTCATTGAACATGTGGAAGGTTTAAAATTAGAGAGTTGGTGATATGTGCCTGACACAAGCCCTGGTAAACAACTCTATAAGCTCAGTTTGAGGTAGTTGGAATGTGAGATGGTTGATGAGGCTTTGCCAATGAGTGACAAAATCTGTGATAGATTCATCTTCGTATTATCATGTTGAGTACAAGTTGGTCATGGTGACCTTCTTGACAATATTGATCGAAAAATGGTCCAGAAAGGCTTGAGCCACTTGGTTGAATGAATAAATGGAATATTGAGGTAGAAAACTATACCAATCCAATGTAGTTCCTGTCAAGGACATTGGGAATGTTCATAAGAGTAAAGTGCATCATCATGAGTGATCAGATAACACCCATGTTTAAAAGACCACAAATGTTATTGCAGGTCTTCTTTGATGTTAAACTTGTTGAATTTGGGCATTTCCCAATGGTTAGCATATGGTATGGAAATAGGAATAGATGGATGAATGGGCTCATTGCATATTTCATCATATGTCAAAGAGGTACGTGAGCTAGAAAATGATGCTTCTAATGTTTGCATCTTGTCCATCATCATTTTTATAAGGTCATTGGTAGGTTGTGATGAATGGGTACACCCTGTAGTATAAAGGGGAAGATGATGAATGTATGATGAGGATGGCATCCCAGTATATGGTGGTTCCGAGTATGAGAATTGTGAGGGGGAATAGATGCAAGTGGAAAATATCCCGAATAGGTGACAAATGAAACATGAGGTTGTTGGTGATAAGTATAGGTAGGTGGAGTGGATGTAACAACTCTCGTGGTAATTGGAGGGAGAGATTGTGGGATGGAGAGGAAAATGTTTTGGAAAGGGAGTGTGAGATTCTAATATCATGGGTGGCTGAGATGTAATGGGTATATAAGAGGTGGTAGGTGTAGATGGGCCTACACTCAAGAGGGTTGATGAAGGAATGGTTACCACCATAGGAGTGAATAACATCAAAAGTGTGATAGATGCGGTAGGTGTAGTAGATATTGATGATGTGGGGTCAAGTTGGGATACCACGGGTGGTAAGGTGGAAGAAGGTAAGGCTAAGCTAGTACTAGCTGACACAGAAGTGGGTGCGAGGGTAAGAGGAATGGACACAAACATGTCGTATACTAAATTTCCTGATGAATCTTGAGTGGATGAATGGTGAGATAATATTATAAGGTATCAGGGTTTTGGTCAAGGAGTTTTGCGAACTCCTCGTAACTGGTACTAATGATAATGGGATGAGTGGGATCCATAGGTGATAGGATGGAAGGAGGTGATGGGACTAGGTGGGAGTGGTTGAAGGCTAGCATGGAATACAAGGGTGTTGGCTTGGCTATGATTCAAAACCATGTGAATTTAGCGTAGACTTGGTAATCTTATCTCTATAAATGACACAGAAAAATAGAAGAAATGGAGAAAAATGGTTCTAGGAAGGTGAAAATTTGTGTTGTTTTAATTAAAAAATTAAAACACAGGAACTAATGGTGGTTTGATAATGGTTTGATAAAGGTGACCAATGATGGTGATAGAGGGTGACTGATGATGGTTAGGGGTGACCAATACCGGTTATACCAATTACTGTGGAATAATCAAAATTTTGATAAATGTGGTAATAACTGATGAAAATGAAGACAAATATGGATTTGACAATGATTTCAAAGACCCAGAGGTATGATGATGTATCTAAGAAACCCCAGAAAGAATAGAAAAGTGATGAGTGTTGTTTTGATAAAATAACCAAAAAAATCAGGAAATGGTTTGGTACATTGATAACGGTCATATAAGTAAACTGATGATGGTCAGATGAGTAAAATGGTGATGGTCAAATGTAAACCGATGATGGACTGGACTGATGCCTGATCACTCTGAAATTTACAAATATGGAGAAAATGGGATTTAGTGACTTATATCAAATAAAATACTAACCTAAAAACCTTGAGTATGGTAATGATGAACCTTAACACACTCAGAAACAATTCAGAATACACCAACTATGATTGTAAAGTGTGAAAGTAAGAAAATAATGGAGTATATGACCTCTCACCTCAAAACAAAAAGAAAGAAAAAAAAAACAAACAAGAAATTCTATTGATGAATTTTATGTTCCATCTTATGCTATTTAGGACTGACTTGTGAATAGAACAAAATTTTTGGTTTGATAGAAGGTATCCTATAAAAATCCAAGAAATAAGGATGGTTTGAGGTTAAGTTTTTGTGGGGATAGTCCTTTCTCTAAGATAATGACTAGATAGAGAAACCATCTTGGTTCCCATTGTCAATCCTCTGATCGTTGACAGTGTCTTCTAGGTAGGATGTTGTTTAAGAAGATGTGTAAATTGTTTAAGTGGTTTGGTATAGAGAATGTGAAAAGTGCACTATGATTGAATTAGTCAACCATTAGCTGGGCATGGCTTCCAGCATATAGGTTTCCCTCAAATTAATGTGAGCTACAATGTGACATACTAAAATGAAATGTAAATGTTTTGAGCCCAAATCCACAATTTAGTTCAATGTAGAAATAGAGAACAAGAAGAGGAATGCTCTTTCACTAAATGCAATACAATAGAAAGGAGGACATGTTAGTTTTAGAGAACCAAAAACAGAATTTATTTTAGACAATATAAAGAAGGAGAATATTCCAGAGAAGAAAATTTAATGTGAACAATTTCAAAGGCAAATAAACACATAATTTTTTACCTAGGAATGAACAATGCAAAAGAACTCCAGACGGGTCCCACCGGGCATGTCAAAATGTTTCACTGAATTATTTTAGATATGAAATAGATAAAGGTAAAAGGCCAAGGAGGAATACTTGTTGTTATGGTTGTTAAAGGTTGAGTACACTTGTTTCTAATTTCTGATCTAAACAGATTGTGTGATCTTCCTTTTGGCTAAAAAGAACTACCTGTAATACAAAACAAGACCACAAGATATAGTTAATAGAAAAAGTAAGTGGACTACCTAGTGTGAGCTAGATCTAGGAAGTGTGATACTTCCTTGATGGTTGTTAATCCACTGATATATAACTCAATATGAAATAACTAAACATGTAAATAAAAGAATCTAATGCTAGTGTTACAATTTAGGCATCTCAAACTACTATCAATGTCAATCCAATTAAATACTTGATAACTAAACTGGTGAAGGTATCGGGTTAGTTTGTAGGATAGGAAGGTGGTATGAGGGTCATAAACAGGGTCTAGATAAGATTTGGTGTAGTTTGGGTTGCTTTTGGATGATTAGGAAGCTTGTTGTCCTAACGAAGATTTACCAAGCATAGAGACCAATACTGGTGAGAGTATGACTGATGACAGTTTAGGATGAGTGATATTGGTTACCATGGGTAATAGAAGAATGTCAAAAGTGGGTGTCTAGTCTCTCCTTGTGTGTGCCCAAATAATTGGGAAGGTATGTGATGAGGTTGCAAGTGGGTTATCAGGTTTGGGTAAGGCTTGTGAGGCTTTGTAGATGTTAGGAGAAATTTAATTAAAGTTGATAGGAGATGCATTAATTGACGTCAGTCTGGTGAGTGATGCTGGTATAGAGGGGAGACTAAAAATGGTTAAGGTGACCAGCGTTGGTCGGGGAAATTTGGTGGTAATTAAATAAATGGTAGATTTGGACTTCTATGTGATTACATAGATGACGAAGGGAGGATGATTGGGTTCGTAAAAATGTTAGGAAGACTCAGGTACATATAGAGAAGATGTATGGAGAGATGGAAGGATGCGGGTGGTTAGATGGGAAAATTGGGAGGAAGGTGGGGATGGAGGAATGTAGAGAAGAACACTATCTAATAACAAATGATAAAGAACCTACACTTTAAGTAAGTAAAGAATGATGCAAAACAAATACACTTACTTGTATTTTTTGTCCATGGTTGGTGAAGGAAGGTAATGGTTTATCTATGAATAAATTTTTGGTCAGTGCCATGGAAATACTTCCTAGAGTGTTCCTGTGACTGTTGATTCCTTTGGATGAGTATCAAGTGTTTTCTTGGGCCAGTGGTTGAGTGTATTCAATGATCTAGATGTTGAGAAGTCTCTGGTTCGTGCTTGAGTGCAATAGATATCTCAAAACTTAGAATGACCAACCTCAGTAAAGGTTACCAAAGGGTATATAAGGTAACCAATGACAGTCAAGGTGACTAGTGCCAGTTGAGGGATAACTGATGTCGGTTAAGGACGAAAATCCTAGGTTTTCCAAAAAATAGGAAAATCCTTTTTATTTGTGGTGTGCTCTGATTGTTAGTCTAGGTCTGAAGTGAGGGTTAGGATTTAGATAAGAGAGAGTATTGTTGGAGAAGGAATAGGACTTTAGTTTTAGGGTTAGACTAAGTCCTAGTTGGTTAAGATAAGTTGAGACTCAATCCTTGTTAATTAATAAACTAATAATAAGTCCATGATGAGGCATTCAGGTGATGTGGCCAGATGAGGTGTAAATTAATTTAATTAAAGTAATTAAATTAATTAATAGTGTGAGGATGAGAATTAATTAAATTTTAAGTAATTAAGTTAATTTTAATGCGGGATAAGGGTTCATGGTTGGGTGAATACATTACGTTAATTAATTAAAGGGGACCAAGGGGAGTGTGACCCAAATTTGGTGTCTACATTAATAAATCCTCCTTTAGATGGTTTATTACCTTTTCTTGACTTTTGAAGTCCTCATGATCAATGCCTTGAAATAGACTCAAGGATTCCATTGAATCATTATGTTCATGCTACACACTACTAAACTTCTAAAATGGGGTATAGTCTGGTCTGAGTAAGTCTTTCTATCTATTTTCCATTCCTTGAACACTGTGAGGGCTCCATGAAGCCTTAAACACCATTATAGATAAAAACACAATCCAAAACAATATATTTACACATGAAAATGCTTTACAAAATATTCTATAACCTCCAAATCTGATATCTCAGTCCGAGAGGACTGTCCAACTTAACATCTAAGCCTATAACATACCTAGAGCTAGTTCAAATATTCAAATTATACATTTGGAGGAAAACTTCCTATTATTTCCTATGGATTCCAAATGGACTAGTACAAGCTATGACCATCTCAAGTGGACCCAAGACACCCTTAGTCACCTAAGAAAGCCAAAATTGATTATTAACAAGATGCTTCTGTATCACTAGAGGAAGATTGCACCGTAAGTGATAAGCCTTATTTTTAATTAAGGGCTTAGTTGTCAAGCTTCAAAAAATTCAATTTCCATGCTAGTTATTTTAGCCATTTTAGAGCTAATAAAACACCCTACGGGAGAGATTAGGAAATATCATAAGCATTAAGAGGTGATTTTGGGGAATGTTAGAAGTTTTGAAGGTAATTTAGGAATATTTAGGAAAGGTTTGATCATTTAAGAATTATTTCTCAACAATGGGTTTTTTTTGCAGAGAACAAACACTCTAATGGTGAAACCTGAATTCTCTGGAAGATTCTATGAGCTCTGTAAGGATTTAGGAGGGAAAAAATGGGCATTGGAAAGCTACGTGAATCCTCTACATGTTGGAGACATCCATTTTTCTCTAAGAATCAAAGGTTTCATGAAGAATTTCAAAACAATGAAGCTACCCCTTTTGGTTCCAAATCAACAAGTTTCACTAATGCAACACTTCATAACACAAAAATAGGGAACTACTAATCAACCTTCATTCTTCTTAATGATTGAAACCTCATGTTGACTCCTATGCCACCTAGAAACCCTTTACCATCTATGTAACTTGAAATCAATGACACTATGTCCAACACATGTATTTTGATTTGTTATGTATTATAAGGCATTTCATGAGTGCATATATTTGAGCAATTATGGTTTCCTTTGAGAGCTAATAGGTTTGTAAAATCTAATTTTGACACATATAAAACTCCTACAAATGTAAGTAAACAATCCAAAAGTCCCCAAAACTTAAACAATGACTATATTCGTTACCAAAATAGACATTGATTGTTGAATTTATATGCTAAAATCTTTAGGATGAATGTTGACATCCTGAAAATTACCGATGTACTAACCATATTAGATTATAAAAAACCATCTCCTAAATTGTGACTCATGGAACTATGAGACTAGTTCCATAAGATGCAGATTGACCCTAATTTCTTATATTTACTAATAAAATTTAAATTTAAATAATAATAAATGAAAATATTATACTTAAACATTTATTTTTATGAATAGAATCCCGCCACAAACACATATAATGCCTATAATCTAAGTAATGTTCTTACGTTACCTCGCATTATACCCCCAAACCAAGATTTTACAGGCTTGGAATTGCTTTGGTTTCCTAAACCTGCACCTTGGACTTGTAACAACACAACAACCTGTATGTTTTTGAAAAAACATGCAAAAAATCATCTTCTACCATGTTAAATCCTTCAAAAATATTTTTTATCTTTCTGAAAAAATTTCCTACAACGTCAAGAAAACTATCCTCTTTCTAAATATATACTTTTTATATTTTTATGACTATTATGAGGTTTCCATTTATATTTATTTCAAACTATGTCTTTTATACCTCTATTTTAAAGGATTGTAAATGATTATCTTTTGAATCTAATTTTTGATATTTTTTGAGGTAGTTAGCGAGGGGCATGGTTGGTTATCCCTTATTTTTAAAATTTAAAATATTTGTACTTGAAAAGTCATAAAAAATAAAATACTCACTAAAAAATCTATAGTAAAATTTATCACAAACTAGATGCTTCTATCTATCTTTCTACTAAAGGGTTATCAAAAATACTAAATAGTGCTAAAAAATGGGGGGGGCAAGATCGACTGTCTACTATGTTTAAAAAAACATAGGAGCACCTATTGGTATTTTATATCTTTAACCCACTTACACTTAACCATTTTAAAAAAAATAGTAGCTTAGAAACTAGACTCAAAATGCTACGATTCATGTTCTTATAACAACTTACAATTTTGAGTTTAACTATTTTAAATAACTCATAGAAGATGAAGATTTTATTTTTGAGAAAAAATTGTCCACTTAAGACCACCTTTTGGCCCTCCATTTGCATGTAGTTACACTAGGTGCTAGAGATTGCTTCTAGGCACCTATGACTGTGAAAGTAGTCAAAACCAGATTTTTATAGTGTCACACAAGTGTCATTGATATTCATTTTTGGTCACCTGTATGTCATACCTTGATCACTTAAGTCACTTATAACCTACAAAAAGATGTTGACCTACAAAACCCTCAAACTACATTAAATCCCAAAAAGATAAGATGAAATATGGGGATTTACACTAACCTCGGAGGGTTGCACTACATCTCAGACTCCATGTAGTTCTTGTGCATGTGTGATAGAATCGTGCCCTAAGAAGTCATTGTGTGAGTGCACTTAATAGTGAGTGATAGCTAGATGTACCAATGTAAAAATATGTGTGGATGGAACAATGAACTTCCCCTTCCTACAAAGTGTATGTAGAAAATGTGGTCCCTTGTCCCTTGAATAAGTGTTAAATGTATTCCTTTGATGCTCTTAGATGCCTTTAGATGTAACCTTAGGTGACGATAATATATGCTTAGATATTAGTCCTTTATTTTGGTCACATAGCTTTGTATTTATATGATTCCCTTAGTTGAATTTCATAATTGACAACTAAAAGGATGATCCAAAAGAAAATAAGATGCCCAAAAGATAAAAGAGGCTAAAAATAAGCAAGATAGAAAAGGATTAGGGGTGCCTAGAGGAGACGAGGGCACCTGGGTGTTGGTGTCTGAAGTCATAATAGATAAACCAGTAAAGAACTGATTGGACTGTAGGGTATAAAAGACCAGAAATAAGACAATAAAAAAGAAAATAGGCCAAATATAGATGTCAATCAATAGTTTTATCACTTAGGAATCATATGAATGAAAGTATGCTTTTAGGACCTAGAAATGTACCCAAGTGCGTGATTTTTTGTTTGCAACTAGCTACAAGGAAGATAAATAGATTGAGATATGTACTTGATCCAAAGGAAATTTTAGGTGTTTAGAAGATCCCTAATTCTTCCTAACCATTATAGTATAGAAGATCCTGTCGTGAGATTTCCAATGGTATATGGATTGTGGAAAATGGAGATCCAATGCAAATGTTATCACACACTCAAATTCTGGCTCAACTAGTAAAAATAAACACTCAGGTCTGAGATGATGTGGAAATGTGCAAGCTTGCCAAGTGGACCAATCAGTTTGTAACAAGTGGAAAAATGGTGAAAAATAATTTTTTGGAGGTTTTATTCTCCTCTATTTTTTGATGCTCGTGTTTGGACAAATGGGACCCACTATTTATTGGTTGGGGGACTTAGCTAGGTTCAAAACACTCTTTTTGAGGAGTGGTGCCTTTGTGTCATATTAATAATATTAGCTTGGAGACAAATTATTATTTATATTTTGTATTTTCCATCCCACCATGCATGTGGGACTAATTTTTCCCATTTTATTAAACTATGCATTTCCTTTCCACCTCAACAATTACACATGGCATACACACCTTGCCCAATGCATTCCTCACCTAAACCTTAATGCTCCACATTTTTCACATTGCATTGTACATCCCCCAAAAATTGGCTCAATGGCCAATAAACATGTGGCACCACTTTTCTTATAGATAACCTTATCCCCAATATGTGCCCCATGTGGGACTAAAAAGGAAATGTCAAAGCACACATGGAGGAGTCAATGCACCTTGGTAGGGATTGAAACCCTAACTTTTTGAAAAAATAATAATGTTCTTAACTAACTCACCATTTGTTTGGAATCACTAGAAAAGGAGCATTGTGGTATTTGAGGAATATTCTTTTGAGGAAGTTGTATAGTCCTTAAGGATCAAATTTTATATTTTTCTATTTTACGCCCATTTAAAGGAATTTTCAGGATTATTGCACAACTAGACAGTTGCTTAGAATTTCCATACATTCTGGAATTGGAGTTTGAATTTTCCTTATTGGTGTTTGTTTTATGTTGTTATGAAGTTTTTAAACCACTTTTGACGTAGAACAAGGGGAAATTGATTGTGAAACTGCTACATGAAGGTGGAAGACATTGTTGATCGAGTTCAAAGTCTTTCAAAGGTATGATAAGCATATTTTTACAGGTTTCAAATCCATTATTATTTTTTAAGTTTTGATAATTATACTTACAAATTAATTTATTAATGGATCAGATGGTGTTATAAACTATCCCCAAGATGTAATCCGATTAGTGGGTGAACTCTGCTATCAATTTTGGAATTTTTTGTTATATTTAGCATCATTATATTCTATTTTTTGTAGATTTTAAATTATTATTTAATCTATTTAGATGTAATTATAACACTTTTACACTCTTTAGAAAATTTGTATTTTGATCCCTTTGATCGTGTAAACTGGAAATGATTAACGTGTCTGAATTCAGATTTTGATTCATTTTTTGGAAACATTTAAATCATTTTTGGATCAAATTTTAATCAATTCCTACTTATTAATTTTGGGAAAATTATTATTTTAAAAGGATCCATTTTGCAAACTATTTAAACATGGGTTCAGTGTTAGTTTATAGATCAATACTTCAACATTTATTCCATATTGCAATAGGATTGTAGGCATTCCAATAGCTTTCTTTAGAGTAATCCAATCAGCCTACAATGCATCATAGAGTTTCTTATGCAACTTACTCTCAATTTGATCCACCAACTTATAGATGATTTTCAAAATATTCTTATTGTTTGATTCTACTTGGCCATTACCTTGTGAATATTAATTATCTGAATAAGAAAGGGAAATGTCACGCTCGTAAAAAAATTCAATCAACGCCACAGAAGATAAATAAGTAGCATTATATGAAACGATCTTGTACAAGAAAAAAATTGGATTAAAATGTACTCCTTAAGAAATTCACAGTCTGTCTTGATGTTAGGATGCTTGACTAGGAAAAAGTCAACCCACTTGGTGAAGTAATCCATGGCAATGAACAAATATGTGTGGTGTGCACTTGAATGTGGGTTTAGAATAACTACAAAATACAAACTCGGTTGTTAAAAAGGTTCCTAAATTATTATGGGCTTGAGAGTAAGTACAACCAAATGAGGTTTACAAACAAGTTGATGGCATTGTTCATACTTGGTTAACCATTCTTTAACATCTCAAATTAAAGTGGGCCAATAGTTTCTTCCGTTCATAATTTTTTGAGCCGTGAATGAAGATAAGAAATGATGACCACAAGTTTGATCATGACAGACTTTGGTAAATTATCCTAATTTTCATTATAAACACATCGTAAGAAACAATTATCTATTCCTCTTTTGTAAAATATATGATTCTAGATTACATACCTTGTTACTTGTAACTTGATATTTCTCCATTTTTTTCTCATTAAAATGAGGTGGAAAATCTCCATATGTCAAGAAATGAATAATTTATAAGTACCATTCAGAAGCAGTACACACCAATAGCCCCGTAGAAAGTTCATTGTTTGAGTTATCACTTGTGAATCAGGATCAACGTCTTCATTTGAATCCACAGTATCCTCGGTAATTAGTTGACAAGCATTTTCCTCACACGCAATTTTTTGGTCGAATCTCAAGATCTTATTCTTGGACTTTGGAAATTGGGTTCCTCTTTTAGAATCGAGATCCTAATAAGTATTGACTTAACTGTGATGTTGGGAAAAAATACAATTGTATGATAATTTAGGATATAGAATCTGACATTTTGACACCATTAACAACTACAAACGCATGTTTCTCTATGGTTGAATACTTCAACTCATGAGAGGAAAAGTCATGAATGTTATTGGGGATTTAATCTCATCATCATTTATTTTCACAAGGATAGTTGAGAGAGTGTGGTTAGAAGCATAACAATATATGATAAAATCATTATTGAAACCCAAGAACAACAATGTGGGAGCATGAAAAACAAATTTCTTTATATTATCAAAATAATTATTACCTTCCTTACTCCAACCAAAATGTCCTTTGTGTTTTTATCATGTCAATGATGTTTTTAATCAATTATGCAAAATCAAGAAGAAAGCAGTGGAGAAGATTAACCTTACGAAGGAAGGAGTGGACACCCAACTTTCTTGTGGGAAAAGTGTTTTTTTGATTAGCATCCATCCATTCAGGATCAATTTTAGTACCTTCCTTTTTTAAAATATTCCCAAGGAGTTTCCCTTCAGTCACCCCAAACACCGACTTTATTGTCTAAATTTTGAAAATTTTAAAACTTTTCATGGCAATGCACTACGCCAATTGATTGACTTGTACCATTCCAAGATGACATTGTCCTTCGTCCTCTCCAACAACCTGATTGTCAAATGTTGTAATGTTGCACCTTCTCGTTCATGTCACCGTCATCATTATTCCTCACCTTGTATACTCTTCCTACCTCGCGTGTCTCATTTCCCTCGCAAATGAATATTTGCTAATTAAATTAATGATTTTAATTTAACTATTTAAAATTAATTAGTTGATTATATTAATTTCATTAATGTTATTAATTAATTAACTTTCAATAATTAAAATAAACTTTATTAATTTTACGTAATTAATTGAATTTAATTAAAGTTATTAAATTTATTAATTAATATTATTAATTTTATTAATTAAATTCACCATTTAATTATTTAATTAATGGTGTTAATTTTATTAAAATCGTATTAGTTTTTATTAATTAAATCCATAAATGATGGATATGAAGTGGGTGTTCACTCCCACTTCACCACCCATCATTTCTCAATCAAATAAGAACTAAAATTCCTTTGTGTAAAACCCGTGTGTAAAATTTCTCTCATCCCTCCACGGGGAAGTTTGCCAAATGCCAAACTGAGCAAATGAAAAAAATAAACCTGTTTCCCCACTTTCCACTTCCCTCTCTCTCTTCCATTTTTGCATTAATTCTCCTTTCTTGTAATTAAAGAAAAAAATTATCGGAGGCACAATTTTTTTTTATTTCTTGTCTTCACAATAAAGAAGAACTTATTCCAAGCACACATGACTAAAATATTTCAACCAATGGTAGAGGATTGCATTAAAAATACCATATAAATAGAAGCCAAAGATAAGTGGATAAAGTGGTTGTTTGAAAATAAGAAATAAAAGATCATCTCTCTAAATTCTGGGGAAAGGTGAGCGAAGAAAGTAGAATAAAAAATCACCATGCCAGCGATTTGAGTATCCAACTAAGAGGAGATAAACACATAGAAAGCTACATAAAGAGGTAGTTGAATTGAAAGTAAGTAGGTAAAGAAATTGGATAAAACTCTACATATGAATGTCTTGTGTATACATTGAATTCATTAAGTATTTAAAAAGAATCTATGCTAGTAAGAAATTCTCTCTACCATCACCTCAAAAAGCATCCTATGAAAGCACCATGGGGGGTTCATTTAGTAAAAGTATGGTATAACACGTTCATTCGAAGGGTATTAAAGAATACCTTTAATTCTATTTTTTACCTCTAATTATTCAATTGATAATATCCCCTCTCGTTATATTATTAGAATGAAAATACCCCATATTTTTTCCATGTACCTTACTTACTCATTTTTCCATGACAATTTTATTTACCCCTTTTTATTTCTACCCTAATATATTAAACAAAAAATATATCATATTTCTCACTCATTTTTTTTAATATGCATTTTCTGTCGAAAGATAGTTTGAAGCCATTCAAGACCTATTACCAATTACCTTATAAATGTAACTCTTTAATCCTTGGTTAAGAATATGATATGCATTTATCAATAGTTCTTCAAAGAATTAAGATGGTGAAGCCATATCACTTGTGTAGACCTAATCATACCAATTACCTTATAAATGTAACTCTTTAATCATTTATCAATAGTTCTTCAAATAATTAAGATGGTGAAATAATATCACTTGTGTAGAAAATCATACTCGATCCTAGTTTTCTACCATTTTATTATTTCTTGGTTAAGAATATATTAATTGAGATTTCTTTATTCAAAAATAGATTATAATTTAACTTTATGACCACACTCCATAAATGACAATTTTAAGGTATTTAGTTTTAAAAATTAGGGTTCAAATGTTTTAGTTTTATTAAAATTAAACATCCCTTTCCTTTGGCCGCCTTCTCGATTTATTAAAATTAAACATCCCTTTCCTTTGGCCCGCCTCTCTAATCTACCCCCAATACCTGATTGAAAATATTAATAAATTAAATTTCTTTGGCCCACCTCTCGAATCTACCCCCAATACCTGATTGAAAATATTAATAAATTAAATCTATTCATATTTCTCACTCATTTTTTAATATGCATTTTCTCTCAAAAGATAGTTTGAAGCCATTCAAGACCTATTACCAATTACCTTATAAATGTAAATCTTTAATCATTTATCAATAGTTCTTCAAATAATTAAGATGGTGAAATAATATCACTTGTGTAGAATATCATACTCGATCCTAGTTTTCTACCATCTTATTATTTCTTGGTTAAGAATATATTAATTGAGATTTCTTTACTCAAAAATAGATTCTAATTTAACTTTATGACCACACTCCCCAATTTACAATTTTAAGGTATTTAGTTTTAAAAATTAGGGTTCAAATGTTTTAGTTTTATATTAAAATTAAACCTATATTTCCTTTGGCCCACCTCTATAATCTACCCCCAATACATGATTGAAAATATTAAGAAATTAAACCCTTTCACCCCTTCATGTCTACTAGTATATTGACTTTAATTTTATTAATTTTAATTACCTCAATATAAACTCATGTGCTGGGATATTACCTAGCTAATGAACCCCCCCTGAAATCACCTCACTTATGCTATCAAAGTTTTGCATTTCTCTCCATTTGGAAGGTTAATGACATTACAAAGTTAGGATCATAAATTTCTTATGCATCCAAACCACATAGAAAGAGGCACTAACACAAACTTGGAATCCTTGCAATCAAAACACCCAAGAATTATATTTGTAGAACAAAAACCAAGAATGGCCATGTGGTGACTGAACCTCCTATCAACTTGGAAAAAGGAAATTTCAAAGTGTGTGTGAGGAAATAATCAAAGGCATCTACTCCTCTAAGCAAGAGAAATATTCAGCTCTTTTGGATGTAACCTTAGATAAATAAGACAAAGAAAGTATAATCCAGCCAATAGGGCTGAATTAAAGGTTAGGAGCGGCCTAGGCAGTAATTGAAGTGGTTGTCCTTCTTAAAATTTTAGTTAATAATTTATTCCCATAAAATAACTAAATAAAAGCCACATACATTATCATTTTTTAGAATTTGCACGAGGATCATAGTACATCATTAATTTAGAGAAATTGATATACAAAAGGATTAAAAATATCCTATAAAATTGTCAAATAAGGACAAGTTATAATCTATGGATGGAGATAATTAATCATAGGAGGTACTTAGAATACAAAAAATACAATTTTCTATACAAGCTTGGTTACTTGTGTTAGTTACCAATATCAAGTAGGTGATGAGAAGCAAAAAATGCACCACTTTTTTGAAAGAAAAAAATCTTAGGTGGCTCCCATCATTTTATGCATATTGGTATATGGACCAAGCCTACCAATTCCTCCATAAAAAAGAGACATTTCCCCTAAAACATTAGGAATAGAGAAATAAATAATTCTTTCCTTTAATTGTACTTGTCTCTACTAACTGCAACAGTGACATTATAAAATATACATGAGACATTTCTTAGAAAAAATTACACACCTAAATTATCTAGAGCTACATTAAAGAGAGGGTAATAATACCAAGAAAATTGGATGAGCTTAAAAATATGTATATTTATTTTACTTGTAAATATATTATAGTACATTTGTATGTTTACGCATGAAATTTTTATTGCTCTAGAATAATATCAATGAAAGGGTCAATTAACATTGACTTTAGGTTAAAAAAATTAATATTAAGTTATAATAATAACCGAAAATAATGATATTTTTTAAAATTTAGGCACTCCGTTAGTGTTGGCGCCCTAGGCAGTTGCCTAGTTTGCCTAGGGCTTAAACCTCCCTTGCCAACCAGGGGGTAAAGTACGAGGCAATGTGGAGGCCAAAACATATGTAAATAAAGTAATAAAATAAATATTCATAGACATAAACCTACGTGGAAAGGAAAACATGAGAGTCTACATAATTTCTAACAAAATACCACTTGAATATATGTGGTGTCATCAATTACAATGATTGGAGTATTTATACATAATGTGTTTGCGGGAAAAGTCCTCGTGGCTTCTAAATGGATGCAGTTAGCAGATGTAAAATCATAGCCCACAGCCTCCTTCAACATATTCCAACCTGTGTCAAAATGGGATTTTTATAACTGGGTAAGGACATCTATCAAAGCATAAATGAGAGTTGATTTATTTTCTAAATATATTTTAGCTTTTATTTCACTAGTAGACATGTATAGAAAAATAATGCAACATAGGTAGTTAAGCTTACACGTGGAAGGAATTTGAGATCTCAGCAAGAAGATAATATATCATATCCAAACTACGGAGATGGTGAATTTTTACAAAATAAGTTCAAAGCCCCATAAATGAGGATAAATGATGAAGTTAATCATAAAACCCACATTAAGGAAGAGCTTAAAAATCCATCTTGGAGGTGAGAGTGACAAAAAGTACAAGAAGAAAGTCCAAAAGACCTAAATCGGGATGGGTGTGTTGTGATCAAGACATGTAAGATGATATATTAATGTAAGCACTAAAAAAGGATAAATTTATGTAGTAAAAGTGGAAATTTAATAAAATCTCATTTTTTCCTCTTTTGTGGTGAACCCAGAGACAATGAATCGACACCACAAGTTTTTTTCTCATTATTTATTTTTCCCTAATTTTTCTTAAAATTTGAACATCCAACAAATCTGCATTAAAATATTAGTTTCATGGTGTAATGCACATGTTCGTAATCATTTCTGATTATGATAACATAACCAAACCAATCTAAATCATGATAATATGGGTTACTTTGTATTAAAACTTGGTTCGAAGGACACATAGTGTTTTCTTAGTGCTTGTACTGTAGCAGTCTACTACAAGAAACAACCTTTCTAGTGTTATTTCAATGCCTCAATCTCATCATTGCATGTGTGGAACAATACGACATTGAGAAAAGAGGTGTTTTTAAGAGCAACAATATACCCATCCTCCTAGTTACTCCCGAACACATTGAATACCTACTCCAAATTCCATAATGTAAGGGGACTACTGAAATCAAAAGGGAGCATGTATTGCAATATTGGGATAAAGACTTGCTATGATACTCTAAAGTCATGAACAAGAATTGGTTGGTCACCAAGAGGACTCACACCAATATTCTTCCAAAAGAATTTCTTTACATTAAGTTCCAAGTGGAAATTGGAGACATGATTTCCTTACTAAGTAGAGTATTTTGCATCCCTTCTTCTCATTATTTCCAACCATGGATGTACAAGATCATTTGTATCATCCTTGATCAAAAACAACACATTGACTGGGATATATAGTCATACGCGACACATTACACAAGTAGTTGATTGAAGTGAAAATGAAAGTCCAATCTTACATGAATTCCTATCTTGTCTATGGTGTGGCACGAAGAAGAACCTTTGTCAGTTTTGAAACTAGAGGTACAATGGTGCTTTTCACCTTTACATGCAAATATAATTAAGAGAAAACATGTATCATTTATGATGGGTCAATGATGCTTTCCTCTTCTACATCATCATAATTCTTGAGAACAAACCACAAGAAAGGTTGTTACATTAGGCCAAAGAGGTTATTTCAAAATGGGTCATGTGGTTCATTCGATTTCCTACATTTTCATACATTTGTGTCTGTGGATATAATGAATTTCCCTACAAATTTCCAAAGTATATAAGTGATAGATGGGCCCTCATGGATCTTTATCGATAATTTGCATCAGTGAATCACTTCATGGGTGAAAAACTCAGATCTACTATACATTTCCCTATCTCCATTGGTGTGTACAAGTGTTCATCTTTCCACATTACAAAGATAATGGATAAAGAGATGACAATTATAACATTATACCCATTTTTGAGAAGGTGGGAATTTAATATTTACAAATTCATGGAGATAATTCTCATCCTAAAATATAGACACTATTTAGATGTGGAATACTATTGGGCTGGTTGTGTAGATGAATTTGAAGTCAGGTGACGAGATTACTCCTAAATGACTCTCATTCAAATAATCACATTTAGACTAAAATATGTCCAATGAGGAATTAGTGATAGTGGCATAGACATGGTTGATCATGTATATGATTTGATTGCATCATTTACCCTTACCAGAGTCAACTGGTCTAGGAGAGATGATGCATCACTCAATGAAATAATTCCACAAGTGGTCAAGACGAGTCTCACTTGGTATGAGGAAGAATTGATGCAATGTAATACAAATGAAAGAAATACACATGAAAATAATAGGTCAACCAACCAAAATGAAAAGAGAAATAGAAAATTCACTCAAGCATCCTCTTAATCAACCACAGAGGATTCATCTCATAATCAAACAAGTAAGAGGAAGTTGAAATCAATGTCAACTCATGATCTACCTTTGCTAGCTAGTGAACGTAAAAAAATGAAAAAGTTGAATGAGGGAAATTAGCATGTTTTAGGTATCTCACAATCAAGACAACATTCATCAAATCACAATAGTTCATATTCTCAAGGTTTGATTAAGAACAACACTCTGTAGTTTGCGGTATCAGATAAGGCACAAGTTCCAGTGATTAAAATATCCAATTATCT
Source organism: Taxus chinensis (assembly GCA_019776745.2). NCBI lineage: Eukaryota > Viridiplantae > Streptophyta > Pinopsida > Cupressales > Taxaceae > Taxus > Taxus chinensis. The sequence continues at coordinate 764,151,492 of CM034154.1, read as the reverse complement.
ATAGCCTTCACATCGTAGTGAAAATTTGTAACCTTATCCCATTCATCATGAAAATATTGTGATGAATACTTATCCTCAACTTGATGATTCCATTTATGCCCCACCTAAATTTGAGCATCCGACATGAACATAGGAGCAACTCCCACTCAATGCAAGAATTCTATATGGTGAGGTGATTGATGAGATACCCTCTTGGATACACAGAGAAATAAAGAAGAGGAAAAGAATCATCAAACCATTCATGATTGATCTTGAGGCTATTATTTCAATGAAAATTTCATTCACTCCTAAGAAGCCCAAGGTCATCTCTAAATTTGCAGTCAAAGAGCATGAATATCAGTATGATGACATAACAACACTAATTATTGATAAGGACAAGAAGGAAATGATTATTTCCTATTATAAATTCTCTAGAGTAATTATTGGAAAATAAACCATGGAAAACGATGTTTTTATGTCAAGAATCCATTTATATAATTTTGTGGCAGATGGAGAAGTAAAAATCTTAGACCATCCAACTCAAGGAAATAAAATCAAAAGCTAATTGCATATGTACAACTCCTCATCAATCCAATTTCTTATACTATTCAAATTCATGTTACAATATCGGTACAAAATCAAGAGACCCTTGTGTTATCCAAAGAAAAAAAAATGGGTTGTGTAACTAAAGATTTGATTGATATTGTTATGACACAAGGTTTGCAGGTCATCGATGAAGTTATGGGAATATATGATAAGATTCATAGCTACCTAGATTCGACCTTACATTTTAGAGAGTCTCTCAGGATCAAATTGAGAAAAAAATCTCCCAATATCTAAGAACTTTCACAAACATTCTTTCAATATCTTGTTAATGAAGGAATCCTTTATTTTAATCATTTTGGGCTGCACATTGAATGGTTGAATTTTTCCAAATTCAAAAAAATGTTGCTCCATTATGTCAGAGTAAAATTTGATGATGTAAAATAAAAAATGGGAATTAATCATATTTACAATCCAAGAATTCATTGAGGAGATCTCTTGAAATTTCATTGATGAGTACAATCAAAGGATGTTTGTACAATATATCAAAGAGCGATTGACCGATCTCATAAAGAATCAATACTCTCCTTTGGAAAATTTTGGTCTCAATTCTCTTGAAAATATCATCAAACTCCAAACTCTGTTTGCCAATATGGAAGAGAAAATGTTGGAGTTTCATATGGTTCCTAGTAGGATTTTTGAAATATAATTCATCTATGATATTTTCCTTCCTCCTTATTGCTTCCCCAATGAGTCCAAATTGATGCAATCACTTCAGAAATTTAGAAGATTCAAAATGTCAAGATGATTAGACCCGTGATTTTCAAAATAATGTTTCAATGTTATGATGTGCTTGTCCTTGCTGATCAATGAGATCATTTCTTGTGCAATCAAGATAGAAGGACACTTGACACAATGGATAAGGTACTAATCTTAGATGTCATGTTTGAATCTATGTGTCAATATTTACTCTATGTGTTTGCCATCTATGTTTCTAGAGGGGTCCACATGCACCCAATTATACGATTTTTTTTAAACTTTATTTAAGTCACATGAATCATAAAGTTATTTTAATAAAGTGGTTTGACTTTATTAAACTAAAGTTAATTAATTAAAGTGACTTAATCAAGTCCTAATATGATCTCATTAAAACCCCTAACTAATTTGTAACGAAATTTTGGGTTATAAAATGATGGTAGACGATGCAACTTAGAATATACCCACAAATCCCAAGGCGCGTTGGCACATCACTCAGCCAGAACTGAGAGTTCACCTAAAGCGCACAAGGGTACTAGGTCCATCTTTAGAGTTGTTTTTTTATAATGTTAGCATGATTGTGCATGTGTATGTTCATATTCATAATAGATAATTGAGTAAACCACAGTGCATGAACCAGATCTAGATCCAAACCATATGAAAGATTAATTAAACAATGATCACGATAATATTTACCATGTAGGAACCATGTTTAGTCACATCTAACACCAATATCACACCAATATGTTCCATTATATTAAATACTACAATACATAGAAGCTTCATACATTCAAGATCTGATTTCCATGGTTATGCACGCTAATAAATCCATAGCATAACTTTACAATAATTGGTCTCTTCTAAACTGTGAAAATCAATAAATACATACATACATACATATATAGGGGAAGGGACTTGCCCTTCACCACCCATGCACCTTCCAAAAATAGGCTACATGCTAATAATAGCCATGTGCCTTTACAAAGGAATAAAAAAGCATGCAAGTACTCTAATAATATATTTTCTATAGTTAACTCTAAGTAGAAATTCTATTATTAGATCGAAACTATGCATGGTACTCAAATTGTTGCACATCCCAAAATAGCCTTGTGTGATCTGCAATTCTTCATGTTTATCACGTGCTCAACCCTCCGTCTCCAAAAATAGTATTGACCTGCAAAAGTGGCTAAGTCTTGAATTCAAACTATTTTGGCATGCCCATGTTCCTCCCTGAGTTTGTGCCATCCCACGTGTCTAGTTCATGTGCGCCCAATACTTATGTGCTCAACATTACCCCACACTAACTGTCGTCCCCGGAAATAGGAAATCTGACTTATATCTCCAAAGAAAAGAAAAATTAATGAAAGAATAAAGACTTGTTCAGAAAGAATGAGACATCACTCAGCGCTTTCCTCCTCTATTGGCAGTATCAACTCTGGTTATTCATTCTTAATTTCTACCTCCAATGTCTGTTAGTCACTCAATGCCTCACCTATTTTTTTCAAAATGTCTATCACAATGACGTCTAGTTCATCTTGAGTCATATTTTATTTCTCATTTTGTAGAACCCTGACAATGTTAGCCATGTTTGACATTATTCCCTCCACAGAGTCCATTTTCTGCGTTATAAGCTTCCCAATTTCATCTATTTTGTCCCTGTGTGGATCTTGGGTTGCTATGAGGACTTCACTCTTTTCATTCACTAGAGAAAGTCTATCTATGCACCCAAGTGTCTCATCCTTCATATCCTTTAGGACTACATTATCTTCTTCAAGGTTCCTTGTCCTAATTATTACGTCTGGAGCTGTGCACATGTTCAGAGCTTGATTCCCCTTTTTAAGCTCTTCCTTTAAGGTCTACTGAAAAGATTCATAACTTGCAATTTTTCTGGAAATAGTGTCCTTGGTTCTAGTTTCTTCTTCTTCAAGATCCTTTGGTGTGGGCACACTAATGGGCCCTTCCTCGATGACTAATTTTACCAGTGTACACAGATAGTGCATTGTAGATGGGTATCTCTGAGAAAGTTGAGACTCTAAATGAGGTCTTACCTTCAGAATGTCATCTCCAATTTCTTCAGACATACCGAGAAATGCTTCATTCTTTGCCTCTTCATGTTCCTTTTCTACTTTCAGACACTCTATTTCTTCATTCATCTCCTTGATGTCTTTAAACAATTCTCTATTGGTTTCCACTTTTTCTACATTATTGTGCATAACCTCTACAAATATCTTTACTAAGGAATTTCTTACCTGCTAATCTGACATGGCTGTGGGATTAATATTCATGTGTCAGAGATGTGGAGACATTTTCATTTGGCACGACACATAGGAATATTCGCACACATCAAAATCTGTCTCATCCATGTGAGTTTGCATGGACCAAGATAGTTTCTTCCTAGTGCACACATTGGCCATATCTACATCCATTAAATCCAAGCCATATAGATCCTTCTGCTCTACTGTGCTCTAAAATTGGGTACATATGATTTTACTTGTATCACTTATGTAGCCCAATGTAGGAGTCATGTAATCCTCAATCTCCTTCTCCTTTCTCGTTCTCTTTCCCTTAGCATCCCAGGTGCTTGAATCTAGAATCGTGCCTTTGCATTTTTCAGCTTCTACCTTGGTTCCCTTTAGCTCCTCTTCATTATTATTCATCTCCTCATCATGAGGCTCCTCTACATCTTCTGGTTGTACTAGAGTACTAGGTGCACTTTCTCTAGACTCATCCTCCTTGCCATCTTGAAGCTTCATTTTTTCCTCTTCTTCTTCTCAGGTGCTTCTTTCTGTGGTGAAAGCCTAGGTGACCTTCTCAAAGGATATGATGAGCATGCACCCTGAGTCTTGGTTATCCTAAACACCCTCTTGAATTGTTTTTCCTTGGTGACTTTCTCTGTATCAACTCCCAACGTGTTAGTCATGTGCTTGTTTTCCTTTTTATCAGTTGGCTAACTACGACCCCTATGCTCTAACCCCTGCTATCTTCATGAAACTATTCTTCTTCTTCCTCTTCTTGAATGGGTGAAATAGGTTGTTCATCTACCAAAGCGCCAACAGTGTGCTTCCCCTTAGGTGGGTTTGATAGTTTGAATTCATTTTCCACATACTCTATGTTCTCTATCCTGAGATTAATTTGAAGGTATATCAAGGTTGCCCCACTGTCACCTATCACCAAACTTATAGGATTCATAGTTATATCATCAAAGATTAATCTTTCAATGTATGCAGACTTACTTGGATAAGCGTAAGTCTTCCATAGAGTGTGGTAGTCACAGTCTACCTTATATGTATTGTATATCACTCGATGTGTGTTTGTAAATCTGTGAACCGATACTTGAAAGAATCATGTTGTGAAGGCATAAGGCATTTTACACCATGGACTCCATGTTCCTTCCTTTATCGTAAAATGCACGATGTAAAAATGCTGGTACATTGCAAACTATGCCAACTTTCCTACCACCATGGGCAACTCCTTAGGTATTATCCACTCTTCTTTAAATGTCATGTGGAGTAACTTGTACAACATCTCTACACTTTATTTAAATGGGACACTCATGGATCCTTCACATAGATACTTTTCAAATCTATCTATGTGATATTTCTTCTTCGCAGGGTACTCCGAGACTTTATTCTTTGGCCCATCCGGCACTCCAATCTCTACAAATACAAGTGACAGAAAAATAAAGCCAAAGCTTATTTTCTCACCTTTGCGCGCCTCCTTAATGATTGTTTCAGCAATTTATCCTACCAAGTTGTAAGTCTCCCCTTTTGACATATTCTTTGCAATATGTAGCCACATAGTATTCACTTGTGACCATCTCTCCTAGTTATTCAATTTTTTCAACAAGTGGGCGACTGCCTGTACAACTAGATTTTTCCTCAACTTGTAAATATCCATGTTGTGGATACCATTCACATAACTCATCTCCTTTTTGGTGGCTATAATTATTGCCTTATCAGTGAGGTCACTACTCACCTTTGTGCCTTTGCTTTACAAACCCGTCAAATTTCCAATCAAGGGTGTTTTGATCCTCATTTCTCACCCAACAAAATAGAAAAAGTCCTCATGGACTCTGCTCATGAGCCACTAGTAAAGATTTTTAGATTTTCCAAAATATGGTAGCTCATACAACTGCAAAACCCTTACCTTTCTCAAGAGCTTCTCCCTAACATCATCATAGATGGGCATATCATCTATTGTTTGTTTGTTTGTTTGTTTGTATTTCTATTCAGCAACACATCCAACTCTTCATTGTTATTAGTTGTCCTATGGTTGTAATCGCTTACTTTTCTTTAGCAGACATGAGAATCCCAATCACGGCCCATGATTACTTCCTCTAGGTACTACATTTCAGAAAACCTACTTTCGGGGGCATCCTCGATCTCAATCTCAACATCCTTTTGTTTCTTTCCCCTTGTGCCTACTCCTGGTGCTCGTTTGGGTTCCATAATATCTAGAAAGATGTGTTCTTTGTACCTTTTTTGAGCTACAACTTTGATTCATGCATGCCCTAGCAAGAAACTACATTTGCCCTAGCTTCAATTCAAACCCTAGTGCTTGATTTCTCCTCCCCACACCTCTGCTTTTCTCAAACCCTTCTCTAATGGGAGCGCAAGTCAATCCTGTGCATAAATTTGATCACAACACCTAGTTTCTCAGCTCTCCACACTTCAACAATGTCTCACTAGCTCATTCGCAAATAGCTCACTCAAAAATTTGTAATAGCAAAGGTAAAAATGAACCCATACATTCCATCCTTATATAGATTTTGAAAAATTTATCACATTTATTGCTCCTCCACCTACCACCGATCCCAACATTAATTCATCATTTTCCAAACTTTTCTGTATTGTACATCTCCATGCCACAATCATAACCTTCTGGCACGCCTTTCTACTTCTTGGCCACATACCTCCTTTCGTGCCTGCTCACATGCGCCAAAGTACTTCACCATTGTACCTTCTTCTAAGTAGTTTCCCCTACTACAACCTACCTCACGTTACACTGTGCATCCATTTTTCCATTTGTGGTCTTCATTAGGAGCAATTTTTCTTTTCCCTAGCTACACCTTCCAAAAATCACCTTCACTAAAGTTTCCTTATGCATACCCATAATCCACTATATCCAACTTGGTAATGAACCCTTGTATGTAAACCACCCCACACTAAGGGTATGCGCAGTCCTCTGCACATGAAAACACTTAAGATAGTAATCATCTTCTAGCACGTAAGCATGCTTATTACACAAAACACTAAACTAAATTGACAAAGCATAGCAATGATGAAGGAAACACATATAAAGGAAGTGCATTAAGGGAAACCTAATCTAAGTGGAAATATTTCCTTATTACAAACACCAAGAAGACTTATTTATAGTAGGGCTTTAGCCTACTCCCATTGAAGTAACTAGGAAACTGTGTTCCATCCAGTGCCTCTAATTGGAAAGCGCCTGAGTCAAGTATATAATTTATAACATATGGTCCCAACCAATGCACTTTAAGCTTTCCTGGATGGCAAAAAATTTGAATCATACAGAAGTACCATTTTCCCAACCTCGAGCTTCTTATCCTTGATGTTCCTGTCATGCCATGCCTTCTATGCTATATTTTTCTTACTTCTAACTCCATCTTGCTATGGCGCATCGTTCATCCAGCTGCATCAACTTGTCAATATGTTCTTCCAATGCTTTCTCATCAGCTAGACCTCATGTGTGTGTAATACATAAAGAAGGTAACATGAATTCCATGGGGAGAACTGCTTCTGTGCCAAACACCAACTGAAATGGTGTTGATTTATTCAACCTCTTATAGGTTGTTCTATACGCCCAGAGTACCGCAGAAACCTTGTCATCCCAATCTCGCCTTCCAACATCACAATTTTTTGTCAAGGTATGGCTCAATATTTTGTTGAAGGCATCAGCAGTTCCATTTTCTTGAGGGTGATAAGGGGTTTTCCAATGGTGTGTAACCATGAATTCATCCAATAATATCTGATAGTCTCATTAAGGAAATGAGTACCCCTATCACTTGTTAAACTTAAAGGGCATCCATACCTGCTAATAATATTTTCCCATAGAAACCTTGTTGTAGCTGTGCAATCCTTTGTAGGCATCTCTTCTACCCACCTTGTAAGATAATTTGTACAAGTTATAATGTAGCACGATCTTGTCATGCATCGACTGGGGAAATAGGGCCCACAAATTCAATTTCCCATTTCTCAAAAGGTTTTGCACTAGTAATGGGCCTCAAAGGCATTTCATCACTTTTCCCAGGATTTCTAAGGTGCTGACAATGGTCACAGGCCTTACAATATGCTTTGCAATCCTTATATAAAGTCTCCCACCATAGACCAATGAGTAAAATCTTGTGCACGGTGGCATCCCCTGCATAGTGTCCACCTACAATACCACCATGAGCCTCTACCATTATTGCTTCATGCTCATGCTCAAGTACACACTGGTGAAAACTTCATCACGGCCTAATTTGTATAAGTCTCCACTGATCAACATGTAAGGTGTGGACGTGAATAGCAAGTTGTTTCTTCTCTAAAGCCTTCATTCCTTCAGGCACCACACCTATACGTAAAAAGATAGAAATATCCTCTAAGTCTGAGGGCGTGTGATTCAACCTGAACAACTATGCATCTGGCATTGTATCCTCAATGCTCTACACATCCTCTCCTGATTAAATTCTTGATAAGTGGTCTAGACCAGAATTTCTCTTACTAGGCTTAACCACCACTATAAAATTGAACTCTTGAAATAACAAGTACCCAACGACATATGTGCCCCTACAAAATGGGATTGTTCACCAAGTACTTCAATGTCATGTGGTCTGTATAAAAGATAAATGGTGTAGCTAAAAAATACTATCGAAACTTATGGAGCGCGTAGATCATAGACAAGGCCTCATGCTCTATTGTTGTATAATTTTGTTCTATTGGAGTCAACTTTATGCTAGCAAAACAAATAGGATGATCAAAATCCCCTCTCCAGGATGAGCTAATACAACACCAATGGCCATGCCAGAGGCATCTACATGAACGTGAAAGGGCTTGGACCATGAAGGAAAGCACAAAATAGGTGTTGTAGTAAGCCTTTCCTTCAGTGTGTCAAATGTATGCACTGTTGTGCCTCACCCCAATAGAACTTTCCTTTTCCCTTGAGTAATTCTTCTAAGGGCACATAAATCTTGGCATATCCCTTAATAAACTTTTTGTAATAACATATGTGCCCCAAGAATCCATGCACCTCACTTTGGCTAGTAGGTTCCTCCAATCCCAAAATCACAACTACCTTAGCAGGATCCACCAGCAAGCCTTCTTTACAGATGATGTGCCCTAACAAAATTCCAAAAGGGGTGGCAAATATACACTTCTTAATGTTCAAGGATATTCTCAACTACCTACATCTCTCAAACATCAGCCACAAGTTATCACAGTGATCTTTCATGAGCCCATAGACTGTCCAATCATCTAGATACACCTACAAGAACTTGTGAATAAAATCCTAGAATGCTTGTACCACTATGCGCTGAGAATACTGCAGGTGCATTCTTTAATCCAAAGGGCATAACCGTGTATGAAAAAATTCCCCACTCAGTGGTGAAAGTCATCTTCTCTTGATCCTCAATAGCTATCCTCACCTGATGATATCCAGAGAATCCATCAGTGAAGGAGTAGATTTCATGCCCTGCAACACCTTCCAAGATTTCCTCAGTAAATGGTGTGGAAAGGGATCAATCACACATGCTGCATTTAACTCCTTGTAATCCACACAAATTATGATTCTACCATCTTTCTTGATGTTGATCACCATAGGGCTTACCCACTCTGACTCCTCAATTGGCACAATAATTCCAGAAATTAACATTTTATCAATTTCTTTCCTTTACCTTGACGTGCAAGTTCAGATTCATCCTGTAAGGCCTCTTCTAGACTGGGCGTGCACCTTCTTTTAGCTTTATCTTCATTTCTCCCAATGATTCATGTATGCCTTTCAATTCATGATAGCCTCTAGGGAAAAAATCCTGGAAGTCACGCAACAACTCAATGATCTTAGCAACCTCAGAGTCAGACCAATAATCTCCTATAATAGCCTCCTTAGGTTCAACATCCATGCCAATGTTCACTTTCTTGGTCTTCATAGGCTCATGGTAGGTGCACACTTTCATCTGCACTGTCCAAGACTTCACGCGTACCCTCTATGTGCTCAATGTTTAGATTCTCTACCTCTTCATCATCAACCATGTAAATCATCTTACCCTTCTCTCTTTCTAGGTAGGTGCGCTCAAGTTATTCATATCTATTCTTCCTCTTCAAAATGTGCCACTAGGTCTGATTCTCCTAACAACTCTTGAAGTAACTCTTCGGCCTTTGCACTGTCTCCCATAGTTAAGCGCTTCATAACCTGTAGTACCTCATTTACCAGGGGTTTAGAAGAAAAGTAATCAAAGGTCTGAGTCATACCTTAAACAAGTTCTTTCCAATTTCCAGTCTCTCTATTCAACTCTGCATAGACATACCATGTGTATGCAACCTCGCAAGGTGAAATAAAACTTGTGCACCCACAATAAGGTGGTAAAGCTTCCTGCCCCACTGTCCAGAGTCTCTCACACTACTGAACATGGTGTTGAACAAGATCATTACCATGGAATGCGTAGATCTGAGTAGGTGCATTTATCCTTAGAAACCGAGTAGATAAAGCAATCCTTACTTCTCTCCATTCTAAGAGATTATCCCTGTGAACAATCCACCAGCGCGTTGCCATGTCCCACGTAGGGTATATACTAGCATATTCCTTCTTTCCACCTGACATTCCCATTGAACCTCCATAGCAAGCAGGAATACTTCTAGATTATCTTCACCTATGTACTTTGGTATCTGGCTGCTACCCAACCACCTGATACTGATTGGCTTACTGATACGTGCAGCTGCACTCTGTACTTTGTGCCCAACCATTTCATAAGTTTCGTGCACCCAATTGTCACATGCAACACTTGTAGTATCACTCATGGAACTATGCATCATCCCACTGGATAACTCCTTCCTTTGATGGCTCAAGAACTTCTGGATCTCAGATGGTGCGCACATAAATTATGTTCAAGTATTCTTCACTTAAAGGCTCTACATAAGGCACAAATTTCCCATCTATCAGAGGTATGATGACACACTCTTCCTTATTCTCAAATATGATATACCCTTGTTGAAACACAATTCAACATTGTTTTCATAGCACTAAGGGTGCCCAAGTAATGCGGGAAATTTTTCTACTTCTACAAGTGCTAAGACCTCAAAGTCCCCAGTGAACTTGGCCCCCTATATAGTAATGGATGCATCTTTTAAAACTCCAATGGGCATTGCCTTAGTTCATTTTTCCATGAACAACACATTAGAAGATGGTTGTAATGGAGGCCTACCCATCTGAACCCATGCATCCAAAGTGAGACATTTACTTTTGCACCTGTGTCAATCAAGATGTTACTCAAAAGCCAACCATCAACAACAACATTTAGAGTAATCTCCTTGTCATAATCCAAACTATCTAGAGGAAGATTAACATGCAAAATTTGTCTCTCATGTTCAGTCCTGACGTGTGGAGTGTTTCCCTTCAACCAGCTCCCCAACAAAGGAATAATGTTCTCTTGGTAGAACATCTTGCAAAATTCTTTCAAGTCATCAACATCTACTCTGATGGAGATCAACTTCTTTCTTTTGTTCCAACTTCCATGACTGTTCCTTTCAAACATTGTATTTCACCCTATAAATTCTGAATTACCTCCATAGTTTCTTGATAAACCTCTTTATGATGCATTGGGTCTAGATACTTGGCATGCAAGACTTCCTCCTTAGTAATAGTAGGCTTCTGTTATAGAGTCTCCCTAGCAAGCATTGCCTTAGTGCATGTAGTAATCTTCAGAGGTACCAACTCAGGATCCAACACTAACTTTGGCATCCATTGGTATTCCACGGCATGTTGTACTCTAACCATTCTTGCACCCTTATTTTCCTTTTTATGTTTCTTGCTTAAGTATTCATACAAGTCAGGGCAATCTTCATAACTATGATTCTTTCCACATAAATGACACATAATATTCTATGGACATTTATGCCCTATAGTGGTCAGGAGATCCACATGTATATTCAGTTCCACGAGGGAAATCACTCCTTCCTCCCCCATGACTGTGACCTCAGAATCCACCTCTGTAACCTCGACCTCTACCATGTCCGCCATCAGAACGCCCCTCACTATGATCATAGTCACAATGTTTTCTCTTTTCCTTAGAATTATTTGCAACACCAGTCTGTCATACGCCAACATCAATGGCATCATGGATTTGATTGATCAACCTACAATCTTCAGTATCATGAGTTGAGGACCTACAAATCTTACAGTAACTGGACACATTCTTTCTTATCGTGCATTGCAATAATGGACACCATCTTGCACTTTGGTCCAAGTGACATATCTCACAATCTAGTAACAAGGAGTGCACTGATTTCAGAGGGAAACTATCCTTAGTATTCCCCTCCACTTCACAATATGTACACCAAATCCCGTTGCATGTCTCATGTGCTGAATTAGCAGATAATTTCTCCAACTTATTTGCCATTGCTGCAATCTGAGCTTCCAAGAATGGGCTCACTCATGTGTCCACACTTCCTACTGCCTTAGCATGCAGAGCTGCTTTGAAGTGCTTCACACGTGATCTGTGTAAGTTTTATGTGAAAATACCCTTCTAAAAGGTGTGATCAGTCCTCCAACAAACCACTATGCATGTTGGCTCGCGTGTATGTCATAAGATAACTTAGACAGAAGAGTTTTGAACCGAGCATCATATTCCCAAACACTCTCAGTAGTGCCCTGCTTAATATCCTTGAGTGTGTTTATGATTTTCTACTCAAACTCAGGGATATAAAATTCCTTTAAGAAAGCATCTCACAGCGTTGTATAATCCACACAAGTCTGATCAAGATCAAACTTTTTGTACCAATTGTGCAACGCATCCCTGCAACATAGTTGCAAACTAGCTTTCCTTGTGCTCTGGAGCTGTAATCCCCTTTGCGTGCCATAGTATCTCACACATATACATGTGCTCAGTTGCATATTCAATACCTCTATACTATGGGAGATGGAGATATATCTCCATGTAAATTTGTTGAGGTTGGTGCGGACCTTGCCCACCAGATCTAGAGCCTCCTATTTCCTCCTATATTTCCACTACCTCCACCAGATCCTTCCAGTCGCTTGAGCCACTCTGATCCTCCTAATCCACCCCTCTAGCAGGTAATGGAATAGAAGATGCACTACCCTGTGTTCTGAAGGTTGTGCTAAACTGAACACCCATAGTCTGCAAAGTTGCACTACTTCCAGATGTGATGCCTAGGTTCTGCGTGCCTACATTCTGTGTTGATGATGCACCAGAAAAGATACCTCCAATAGGTCCTCCAAATAAAGTAGATGACGATTGCACCATAGATGAATAAGCTCCCTAATTAACTCCTAAACTTGACTATAAATTAACTCTATCTACTGCAACTCTACTACTCACACTAGCTTGTTGTTTACTGACTGATCATAGAAACTAGAAAACCAAGTGCAAGGGCTAGGTCACCAGGTAGATTCAAATGCGCACCCATGGCCCATGTCATCTCTATCGGCGCGCTCTCATCCAAGGTTGAAGAGGGTTCCCTACCATGCTTTCCCAAATGGGGGAGATCCAGATGCTCTGGCTCCATGTCTTCTACATGAGCTCTGAATCCTTCACGAGCCATCTCTCTCCACAATGCCATCTATTTTGTAACTTCACGCTGCTTCTCTAAATCCCTCTCACACCTCATTGAACTTAAGCCACCTTTCTTCCCTCTGTCTCTCTACCGCTAGGTCCACCATCCTTAACAAACCTGCTCCTACCCCCGCTCATGGTGGGGTTTAGTTAGCCATCGAATTCTTTTCCAAATCCAGGGTTACAATCAGGATCTTGATCAGCCAGTGGAATACCATGAAATATGATCCTCTGGGCTTGCACAAAAATTGAAACTCAACAACCTCTGGGAAAGAGTAAGTCAAAACTGTGTACTCCAGAATATAGATATTCAAAACACCATGGAACCAAACATCCATAGAGCGCATCCAAATCAGATCTGCATCATACAAGGCCTGGAATTCTTCTTGCATCCAAACAAGGGTGTGAAAATCTCCAATTCTCTTTTAGATGCATAAGAAACCAACCACTCGTACAGTTCTATCGGGAAGATAGCAAATAAACTCTCATACAAGCAGTCATACAGATTCTTCTCGACCCACAGTGTGTGCATTAAAATCAAGTCTAGTACTAAATCTATGAGCATACTCCTCTTCCAAATCTACTAACCACTCCTCAATACTGGCCAAGGTCAATCGGTATGTCTTCATCATGCAACATCCTGAAAAACAACTGAGAAAGAGGTCCCGACAACAGAACCAATGATGCAACCTAGAATATACCCACAAATCCCAAGGTGCACTGACACATCACTCAGCCAGAACTGAGTACTCACCCGAAGCACGCAAGGGTACCTAGGTCCCTCTTTAGAGTTTCTTTTCCATAATGTTAGCATGATTGTGCATGTATATATTCAAATCCATAACAGATAATTAAGTAAACCACTAGTGCATGAACCAGATCTAGATCTAAACCATATGAAAGATTGACTAAACAATGATCATAATGATATTTACCATGCAAGAACCATGTTCAAGTCACATCTAACACCAATATCCAGCCAATATGATCCATTATATTAAATACTGCAAAACATAGAAGCTTCATACATTCAAGATCCAGTTTCCATGGTTATGTGCACTAAAAAATCCGCAACATAACTCTACAATAATTGGTACTCTCTAAACCGTGCAAATCAATACATATATATAGGGGTGGGGACTTTCCCTTCACCTCCCATGCACCTTCCAAAAATAGGCTACATGCTAATAATATCCATGCACCTTTACAAAGGAATACAAAAGCATGCAAGTAATCTAATAATAGATTTCCTATAGTTAACTCTAAGTAGAAATCCTATTATTAAATTGAAACTATGCATGGCGCTCGAACTACTGCATATCCCAAAATAGCCTTGTGTGATCTGCTAGTCTTCATGTTTATCATGTGGTCAACACTCCATCTCCAAAAATAGCCTTGACCCGCAAAAGTGGCTAAGTCTTGAATTCAAATTGTTTTGGCATCCCATGTTCCTCCCTGAGTCTGTGCCTTCTCGCGGGTCTGGTTTATGTGCGCCCAATACTTATGTGCTCAACAATAGAGGTCATTTGTATGGGATTTTTGGAGAAAGAAGAAAATACTATTTTTAGAGAGCTAGTAAGAAAATTTTAGTTCCAGTGTGTCAAGAGAAATAAAACAACATTTGTGGAGAAATTTGTTTCTTGTGCTTGTTTCTTTCCTTAGCATGTGTTACTCTTATGTTTAAGGAATGTGAAAGATCTTACTCTTTATGGATTCTGTATCTTTGATTCATTTTTCACTCTCTATGTTAGCTATAAAGTGCATTCAATTTTACAATTTGCATGTTCTTAATATTGCATACACCCCTTTCTTACTTCTTCATTCACCTCCACTCACTTCTCTTTCCTTCTCCTTTTCTTTCTTCCCAAAAAACCTAAATACCGTTTTGAATATATAGTTATAAATATCCTTTTGGTTTTCAATAAGGGAAATCTAACTCATCATTGAGGAGGGATTATGTCCCCTTTACACTGATGTCGTATTTTGCATATGTGCAAAATTACATGCCGACTAAATTCCTAGGATTTAAATATATGTCATGTTATCTATAATAGATCAGTACCTTCTTGATATGTTTCAAATGATCACCCCAATTCTTTGAGTAAATCAAAATGTCATCAAGGTATACCACTACACACTTGATCTTTATCTCTTTGAATGTTAAATCCATGTCCCACCAGTTTGTGGCTCAGTTTGTGGCTCTCGCATTGATGACGTAAATATGTAATTATTTCACAAGTAGTTGTGAATGTAGTCTTATGTTGATCTTTTGGTGCTACTTCAATTTGGTTGTACTAGCAAAATCCATCAAGCATAAAGAGCATCTCAAAGTCAATAACTGCCTGCAGAATTTGGTCCACCACAGGTAGTGGAAAGTTATCTTTTAATGGGGATTGATTTATATTTCTAATGGAAAAACATATTTATATCTCACAAATGTTTTGTGGATTGGAGCTATATTAGTCACCCACATGGAATGATGGATGGGAAAGATAATTTAGGCATTCAACATCTTAAGCACCTCTTCTCAAATAGTCCTAACTATTTGTGGACTATACTACCTCTACTATTTTTGGAATGGTTCTACCATGGCTTGAGAGGGATATGATATTGCATTTATTTGGGTTTGAAAGACTTAAACTCCTCATAAGAATAAGCCAAGACATTTGAGTAATTTTGTAAAAGTGAGACCAAACCTCTTCGTTCTTCCAAAGAGAAACATTTAACAATATTGACCAGCCCTAGTTACTCCATTGTTCTAATGTTCATCTTCTCATATTCATTTGAACTTTGAGGATAATCCTTATCTTTATCTTTCAAAAATTTATCATGTTTATCAAAAAGTTCTTCTAGAGAGACAAGGCCCATTGGTATTTTCTTAGCTTTCAATTTGATAATGTTATCTTCATCTACTTCCTCAATTTCATCTTTGTCTCCGTGTGAAGTATATTACCTGTATGGATAATTACTTCCTTCATTATAAATGTTGTTGAAATTGTATTTCTACTCCAAGACATAATGTACATTAACTGTGTGGCATGTCGATGCATCATCCAAATGTGGACTCATATATTATGATGATTGTGGCATATGGAATTCATTACAATGGAAAGGATGCTTTCAAATTCTTTGAACTAATGAATAACTTTGAAATAAAAACCAATAATAGAAGCTTTATTTGTACTTTTTGCATACAACCATGCAGGCTTAGTTGATGAGGGTTATAAATACTACTATTTCATGAGTGAATCTATTTGCATTATGCCTAGAATGGATAATCATGTATACATGATTGACATTTTGGGTTTTGTTGGATATCTCAAGGATGTATTACAAGATGTAGGAAACAATTACAATTATAAAAAACATGTCATGTGTTGAAGATCCAAAACCATATTGGTATGGTTCTGGTAGACCATCATTATTTTGGTATAATTTATGCATACAAAAACTATATATTTATGGTTATGAAAATATCTAGAGAAAATTGGGGATATAGGGGAGGAGATATAAAAGGGACAAGATAGGGATCTAAAATATAGACATACAAGGATTTCACAAGGAAAAATTATAATCACAAGGAACAATACAAGGATCGAAAACACTAAAAAACTACAAATAATAGGTAAAAAAAAACAAAGAACGCATACAAAGAAATACTTTATTTAAACATATAATTAATAAATATATAAACACAATAGCACCATAAAATTAATTAATTATATATATAAACACCAAGTTTCTACACTATCATAAATGATCAAAACTACAAGAGTTTCAAATTTGTGTTCATAATATACAAGACATAAACTTATTAGTAACAAACCCCTCTACCATCAAATTAAAACTAAATCTTGAGTCTTAAAACATATAAAGTACATGAAATATGCACATTCTTGACATCTTTAAGTGTGAGATGTGGTTTGCACTAAGAAGTGAGCTACAATATTCAAATAAGCTATAATAAGGTATAAATAGATATAAAATTAGGAGTATAAGCATTTTTTTAAAAAAATAGTTAATTGCTTTATAAAATTGAAGAATTGTGGTTTTGAGAATGATATATGGTGTGTTATAAATTTATATTTATTTGTTAGTGATAAGGAATTTAAAAGAGAGCAAGATGGGGGAAGAAGTAAAGTCAGAAAAATTAATAGAATTGGAATACTTGAATTAAAACCTTACAAACACAAATGTGGCACAACCCAAACTTTAGCAATACAATTTTGGCAACTTTATATAATTGAAAAACCAATTTGTTCTTTGCTTTGGGTTTTGCAAACATAATTCACTTTTACATAATTTTCTAGGAGTCATTAAGAAATTCCTTTTTTTTTTCTCAAACCCTAAGCTAGCATCAACACCTTGTGAAAGAGTAAAAAACACAGTGTAAGAGTTTTCACGATTAAACTCCCTTTGAGGAAGAAGTCTTGAAATCAATTGATTGAGAAATTTAACGTGAAAGTGTTCTAACTCTTATCCTTTTAATAATCTAAATAATAAAATAAATATTGAATGTTTGAGTTCTTATCGAAAAAAATTAAATTGGTTTTTTGCAAGTCCTAATCAAACATCAATATCTGGTAGAAGAGTTAAAATTGGGGTGTGGGGACTTTCTTAATCACACTCTCTTTGGAATCAATTGAAAGGACAATTTAATGTGGAAGTGTCACATTGTGTTGGATGTAGGTTCCTATGTTTTATGTATAGGTGATTCTATCACGTGTTATGTTTGAATTTTTGTGTGAATGAAATGATGGTTATATGGATGATTGTCCTACATGTAATAATACATTCGTCCATATCAGGGTATGGAGTAAGTTAAAATTGGTAGAGTACAGGTCCTTCTTCTAATAACACATTCATGCATATATCAGGATATAGAGTAGGTTAAAATTGGGGAAGTGCAGAAACATGAGGCCTCTCTTCCAGTGGTCTGCTCCATGGACCACTACTGTTATATTTGAATTCTAGTGTGAATGAAATTATGGCTATATTGATGATTGTCCTACATATAATAATGCATTCATCCATATCACAGTATAGAATAAGTTAAAATTGGGGAAGTACAGGCCCGTCTTCCAGTAGCACATATATATATATATGAAGTAGCTTAAAATTGGGGGAATACAGAAACATGAGGCCTGTCTTCCATAAAGCTAAAAAAACATTGTATTTCATAAGACCATTGGTCTGCTCCATGTGACTGACATTATGGTATGGATGATTTTCGAAACGTATGCAGTAGAATTGGTGGAGCACAGAAACATGCACTGAACACAACAATGAAAACCTTGTTACACGTTTAATGCACTGGACGTCCTTCCAACATTGCTTTCGTTTAAAGAGTGGAACGATAATGAGATTGACGTCATTCTGTGGAGAGATGATGATCGGAGAAGACTTAACAGGTTTCAACGTCTTGCAGTTTGAGCGGCGTATGAGGGAAAAACAAGAGGAATTCCTCCCACTCACAACGATGAAGATAAACATACAATTGAAGATGGAAGTTCTGGCCACAGTATCAATCTTCTTCGCTGCCTCTGCCTTTGCAGAACAATGCAAGATCAATAAAATGAAACTTCACTTAAAAGTGGATTAATATATAGGTCAGAATGTAATGTGTTCTTATTAGTACTGCCCAAGGCATTGTAACTATAGGTTTCACAATTACATAACCAGTTATTATTATTTGCACTTTTCAACCAATAAGGGCTTGTTATCATTTTCATAAACGAATAAACACTTTTCAAATCCATAATAAATATTACTAAACTTGCACATTTCTTAACAAAATAATTACAAAATGTCATTTATCTTCAATTTGATTGGCTTACACATTAAGATGTTATTGTGGCCTTTAGCAATTTCGAGAAGAAAAATGATGTCATGATCAGGGGCGTTTCATGCCCTAGGCAACTTAGGCAGTTGCCTAGGGTGCCAAATACGGAGGGCCGGCTAAATTCTTTTTTAAAATTTCAAATTTCACTTGTAGGTCGGCTTTACCACTACCAGTTTGAACCGGTGCCCGTGCGATTGTCCTGGTCCAATGGGATGGCCCATTCAATTTAAATTTTACATATATATTGATATAACCATCACCAAGTTCTGTCTGTAAATGTGAAGGAAACGACTATGCAGGTTTGCAACGAGTGTGACTAGCTTCTGCTTGCCATTAAGGTGATAGCCGCAACAATTCCAGGGGTTACAGATCATGTAGAATGGGAAGTTATGCTGCAAAGGATTCAAAATGTAGACAAGCTCAATCAGGATGTACAAGAAAAGATTTACAATAGTTTGCGGCTGAAGCTTGAGCTACGATGCGCTGGGCAAGTATGATCCCGCTCTCCAACTATGTTATCTTTACATAGGGGCTTTTAAGGAAGATGAACTTTGAAGATATGTATCTAGAAGATTTGATTAATTTATGGATCGGTGAGGGATTGGTTGCAAGCAATCGCCCCAGGGAGTGGGACGATCCTTAGGAAATCGGGCGGGCTTAAGCTAATCTGCCTATTATAAGTTAAAAGTATAGCTTTAATTGAATATGTTAAAAGTTATACTATAATTGTTTAAGAAACATGCACATGTGGGTGCCTAGTCCCAGGGGGGGGGGGGGGGGGGGTGGGCGTACTCTCCGAGTACTACCTAGGGTGCTTCAAAACCTTAATTTGGCCCTGGTCATGATATTTATTACACATTGTGGGGACTACGTACTTTCTTAGTTCTCTGTTTTCCAAAGCGTTGCATTTTGCACTAATGTCACTTTTTTATATACTAATATCAAAATGTTCCCGTCCACATGAAAATTTTGTTGTTTTTGCCAGGGAATTTCCTTCCACATTCCTCCTCGAGTCCCCATCTCTCTCTTCTTCTAAGCCCTCTTCACTCCTGATCTCCTTTACATCTGAGTATCTGTATCATGCATTTCCCTGCTATGTTGTCTTCATTTTCATTTTTACACTAGCTTTTTTAAGTATGGATTTTACCAGTTTCAGGCCATCTCCATTGAATGTGCACTTCTCGGCTTACATGTATCACATTTTTATGAGTTTGTGAGGACCAAATGTCAGAAAATCTCTCATAGATCATCTGTTTGAAGCTCTCACCACAACTGGAATTCATGTTTTCCTCAACACAAAACGACTATAGAAAGGCAATATTATTGGGTTGAGCCTGGAAAAGGTAATCGAGTCTAGTGCCATTCTCATTCCTATTTTCTCAAGAACTTACATAGACTCTGTTTGGTGTTTAAAAGAAGTGGGACAAATGTGGAAGTGCAGATCCCCACGATTAATTATCCCTCTCTTCTATGACTTGGAACCCTCAGATGTTCGACACCCCCAAAAACACAACGGACAGATATGCAGAGGCATTCGATAGGCATTATAGTAATGGAAGATATGAAACACACATTGTCGATGAATGGAAGGATGATCTTCATCAAGTCTCCTCCTTGTTTGGATGGTCTTTGTCGTGCACTTCAGGGTACTGATATTTTTCATTTCTTGTATACGCTGAAGGGATTTTTGTTTAACTATTGCTACGCCATTTAACCATTACAAATTTCAGAATTTGCAGGTATGAAGGGAAATTGGAGAAGCGAGTTGTTTTTGATGTGATCATCTCAATTAATTGCGAGACCCAACATGTCACCAAACACCCTGTTGGGATTAGTCATCATGTATCCAAGCTCAAGGACATGTTAGCTTTAAATTTCAATGACAGGGCGATTATTGTTAGCGTTGCGTTACAATTTCCTGAGGATCTTATAATATACTACTCACTTTTTGATGTCAATATCACGAAAAGAAAATCAACTCAAATAAGATAAAGTCAGTTTAGTTAACGCCTCAACTGACGACTGTTGTACTTGAGTTGGAAGAGACTGCTAAATTAATGCTGCAAAATACCACATGACACATTGTAAAAACATTGCAAGAGAATGACAGGAAAGCTGCTATTTCTTTGACCGTGCTAATATTAATGATGTAGAATGTAATTTTTTCGTTGGAGACATTGCCTTCGTTGAATACCTTCCTGCATTCAGATTTTTGTAGAACTAATATTTTTGTGAACGAATGGACAGACTTGTGACAAATATTTGACATTAACATGAAACTAACAGAATTTAGCGTCAAGAAGTCACAATTCACTTTATTCCTGTATTCGAATACTTATTTGAAAACATTACATACACGGTCATTTACAAGATTAACCGTCACAAGACAAAGAAGGATTAGGAAATTGAACAATCATTCAATTATTCTTAGCAAAATTCTCCAAAAATATTTCATAGCATTTTTTTTTTGGGTGGCAATATTTTGAATATCATTCGGAGGCTCTGCATCGAGAATTGAGTATTCATGTCAAAGAAACAAGCTATCCCTAAAACGTACAAACATTGATTTCGACCAGCAATATTTTACAAACATTTTCAACAAGCACACTTTCTTTTCATAATCGCACGAGAGTAATTTTCAGCATTTTTTAACACTATTTCCAATATTTTGATCCAAATTTTGTTTTCTTTCACAAAATGTGGTGTGCAAAAACAACATACATCATACAACTAATTATTTTACATGTCAATTGTTTACTGACTGATATGTGAATCTTTCTTTGTGATACACGTTACGAATATAGACATTGTATATATAGCATGCGATTGTGGATGCATGAATATTCTGAGGCCAATTTATGTTGTTCTGTAGTTGCAATGGATGGCTATGATTACGATCCTGTAAGACTGTATCGCCTGGGTTCCTATTTTTTAGTTATTGCATGAAGATTCTTTAAGCCAACATTCATGGTCACAACCTTGGAAGCTTTTAGTCAATTATGGCTTTTTCTTAAAAATAATCCCACGTCACAAATAACATTGATGTCAACAACAATAGCCTCACTAAATGCATGGCGCTGCTAGCATCATATCCCCTGATGCATTTGACAATGAGGAGGTTTGTAATAACAACGAAAATCGGTTTGAGCTCTTCCACACCTTTGACAAGGACAAGAATGCATACATAAGCATCATCACGAAGCATTGATAAGTTGACCTTTGTTGCCACTATGGCGATACTTAGCAACATTATTACTCTTGTTTATATAATAATTCATTTTATCGATAAGTTAACAATATGTTCAAAAGTGAACACACATGATCTTTAAATACAATTGATTTAGAAGGAATAACACTATAATTTAAAATTTTGTATAAGGATAACAAACTAACTAAATTTAATTATTGAAAAACTCTATAATTAAATCAACTTGAATCAAAGCGGGACTATAATAGATATCCCCCCAGAAGTTATGATTCTTCACATTTATCAGATACAACACCTTTCTTGAATTTGGAATCTTGATAGTCTTTACTATTTCAAAGTGAATTCTCTATGGTCTTCATAAGTTATATATATATATATATATATATATATATAATTAAAAGTATCTTTGTAATTTTCTCCAGATTAGCTTCAACGTAAAGTAGACTTTCTTCATCTTAATGTTTAAGTCCAGCCCTTCTACGCTTTTTGGCATTCCTATATGATTGGTGTATTAGGCACATGGTAATAGATACAAATACAAGTAGAAATGGAATACACAGTTAGAATTTAGAGTTTGACATGGAAATATAAGGTCAGGAAATGTCAATATCCACAAAAGTAGGAAAAAATATTTTAAATAAAATTCTAATATTCTTAAGGGTATGTATACTACTACGCAAACCGATTAATATTTATGGGATTTTAATATCATATTATTCATTTCTCTATTCTTTTCATTAATTACTTTTTATACTCTGAGTAGTATTGTGTATTGGGTTGGTTTCATTTTTAATGACAAGTTGAGGAAATGAACAAGATTAATACTATGGCAAGTTCTCATGGATTTTACATGAAAAACCTCATGTTTATGTCAGAGGAGAGTAGTGCGACAAAAATGTTTCACAACGGTTGGTTGGAATTAGCAGGGAAAGGAAATATACATTTCATTGGTTTGCAGCTTGGACAAGGATGAATCATGGGGGCACTTACAGGGATAGTGACGGACCTGATTTCCCCTACCTTGAAGGAAGGAATGAAACTTATTTAGCTCAATGTATTGCTCGTGTTAACAAAATTTCAAAATAGAATGTCCTCATTGCAAGAGGTTAAAATTTCAAAGTGCACTTGTGATTTTAATTTTTCTTAGAATTTGAATTTAAGAACTACATTTTTCTAGAGAAAATTTAATATGAACTTGTAATGGGAAATGCCTTTATAATATCTGACTTGATGAAATTTATATTTCTTTTTACAGTTGAGATCTTTTAATCTCTGTCATTATATCTTACAACTAGATACCTACATTATCTCATGAATTGATTGGGACCTAGGGTTTTGTAGGATAACACATTAGTAGGAAATATATCTATAATAGCTAGTCATCCTTATTTTGAATTTTTGGGATGATACAATTCATTTTATTTTTGAAGTTGATATGTCGTTTCACTTCTATTATATATTATAGCCATACATGCATTATCTCATGAAGTAGTTGGGACTAAGGTTTGTTGCAAACTAACACATTATAATAGTTTTCTTTCTATTAGGGTAAATAAAGGGCCTCATAACCTTATACATAGCTAGAAAGATAGAGACAATAAATCATATAAGTAGAAACTCACAAAGACAGGGCCTAATGAACCCTTCGGCCCAAAGTTCAAACAAAAATTTAGCATAACATCAATTAACAACTGGCCAAAAAAATAAATTTGGTAGTTATATCTATTTTATTATCTTGATTTAGAAGCCTCCTTCACTTTTCCACTCCTTATTTCTCTAACACATGGCTAATTCATTCTCTTATATTTGGATTTTCAACATGACACAAAAATTCATTCATAATTGTCTTCCACATCCTTGTGGAGAGGCATTGTCTCATCACCCTCAATCACCTTTCTTTCATATTCCTTATTTAATGTATTATGATTGTAAGTGATTTTTAAAACAATAATGTTATGATAGAATGTAAATAAAATTATATGCATGAAACCATGTGGAATATTTGGGATAAATTACAATATTACAACAAATTACTCAAATGATTTTGCATCTTAGGTGTCAATTTCACCTCAAGATTATTGTTATACTATATATATACTAAACCAAATTTTTCCTATGGTTTTCCAAGGTATCAATAATACAACTACCACTTATTTATTATTTCTTAGCAAGTATAATGTGAATGCTATTCAAATCTTCATGAGTTCTTAATTGTTTACACATTGAATTATAACATCACAAGTTTCTCACCCCTTTTATTACATACCCCCTTACCATGACCCCTTTCACATATTTTTATTAATCTAATTACCTATATTAGATTAATTATTACCTCACCCCTTCACCTCACCTTCCACCTCACCTTGGACCATTCCAAGCCCATTTAATAACTAAGACTGAGTCATCACTCCCCCTAACCAACTGAGACTTCTTCTAAACCTAATATTAATTGCCAACTACCTCTCCCACAAATTTCCCATGTGATTTAATGAGAATCAAGACTCCTAACCCATAACCATTCTTGACTCATGCCAAAAAGGGAGAGAAAAGGTTATTTTTAGCAAATAAGACTATTTCTCCCTAACCGACACTGGTTATTCCTCGGCTGACACCGGTCAAGGAACTGTCCATTGGTTCCTTTAAATAAGCATTTTCAACTCTTTTCCTGGGTTCTTCTTTTGGTTGGCATTCTTTGATCTTGCATCTTTGGCATTCAATCGACACCTTGATGATCAACTGAGCACCAGAGCATCAAAATCTCCACCAACAACCAATCTACGACTTCATAGGCTTGAACCATTCACACAGAGAAGCACTCAACCTTCATTGTTGTAGTGACACTGGATCTTGACTCATCTCTCCTATGCACACCCACCAACCACCACCTTCTACCAATCTTTGGATCTCTGATAAGTATTCTTAACCAGGTTATTGATTTCATTAGCTTTGGTTTTAGATCCTTTATCTTTTTCTAATCACCTCCTTCCTCTCTCGGATACCTTCCGTAGCCCATTCACCTGACACCCTACCAACTGGAACCACTCTGCCCTTTCAACCACCCCTTTTACCCCTGTTGAGTCTTCACCTAAATTCCTACACCCTACCTAAGACCTCCCAATACTCTGTGCAATCACAGAGAGCCCAAATCAACCTCCTTTCTACCTTTAAACCAATTTCCCCTACTGTGATCGGTTACCCAACCGATCCTTGGCTATAACTAGTGACCGACATCGGTTCCCCAACTGGCATTGGTCTCTGATGTGTCTGGCATTTTCCCCTCAGACTAGTGAGCTCATTCCTCCACCCAGAACTCTCCAAAACCTCCCAAGACTTCACTCAGACCTTCTTTCTACCCTCTGTCATACCTATAGACCCTGACAACTGACCATTCTCCTAGATTTAATCTTATATTCATCATTTAGATTAGATTTAGACTATTGTGTTGTGTGAGATACCCAAATCATATAACTACAGTAGGAATTTCCATTTCATGATATTTATCAGCATTAATTTGTATTAAGATGTGGATTGACAACCTTCGAGGAAGCACCCCGCTTCCTGGATCTAGCTCACACTAGGAAATCCATTGACCTATGCTATTAACTCTATTTTGTGGTCTTTCTTTTCTTCTCAGGTAGTCCTTCTAAGACAAAAAGGAGTGCTCTACAATCAGCTTGGTCTTCAACAATGGTGCACAACCTCTTCATGACCTCCAGGTATTCCTCACGTACCTTACCTTTACCTTTTAAATCATTTTTTCATATGATACTCCTATGTGGTGAAACATTTTGGCATGCCCGGTGGGACCCTCATCATTTGTGGGTTCCTTATATTCATTTAGGATTGCATTTTTGATTGTTTCCTTTCTAAAATATTCACTAAATCTCTCCTTGGTAACATTCTTTCTTCTATTTTCTCTAAAAGTCACATTTCATTTGGTGTAAATTAAAACAAATCATTCTTTCTTCTTTCTTTCTTGCATTAGTGAAATTCATACTCTATTCCTATTCACTATTTCTTTCATCCAATCTCAATATTTCGATTTGGGTTTAAAATTGTTGCATTGCATCCTGTGTATTCTTGCATTTAGCTCACATAGTCTAATTAGCAATCAAATATAATGGAGGTCATGACCGGTTGATGATTGGGTAATTAAGCATAGTCCACTTTTGTACACACTTTTCCAAATCACTCAAACAAACAACACATTTCTTAAACATTCCCCAAATCCCAGGAAGAAGCTATCAAGGATTTAAACACCCGTTGATAGTGGGCCCTGACCGGTGTTCTGGCTAGATTGTCATATCAGAGCTTGGACCTCACATACCGAAAGGTATATCAAGGATGCCCCCACCAAAATATTCCTGAAACCATCCATAGTTGGCTTCTAGGTACCTTATATCCACTCCTTTCTATATATTCACAGTCAGTCCTAAGGCTTAAGCCATCAAAACACTAAAATATTATTCCTAGGATAACATGTTTGTTAGATTTTTCTTGTTGGATTTGTGAATTTATTTCTTGTCTTCTACTATTTGAGGTGTGAGATCATATTTCATCACTTTTCTTTCTTTTTTTTCACACTCGGCCATCACAATCAGTTAATTCTGGTTCTCTGAGTGTGTTAGATTAGAATTGATATACACAACCTAGTTCTCAACTTCTTTTGACCAAAATATTTCTTAGAAATTTCAAATTTCTTAAGTTTAGATCTAATCTTCCCTACCGGTGTCAGTTCAGCAACCAACATCGGTTATTCTACCTACCAGCATCAGTTCAACAACTGGTATTTCCTCTTCTCAATGACCGTGTTTCTATGTTTTTTTTTCAAAAAAACAGTGAGCTAATTTCACCTTCCATACATTTTCCAAAAGTATGTTTATGAGTTTTTGTCATTTTTACAGAGCCCAGAGTACCTATTTTCCATCCTTCCATATGGTTTGGACTCACCAACAAGGTGCGAGCTCTTGCTTTCCATGCAAGTTGTATACCTTTTCCTTCTAGCCCTTCACCGCCTTCCATTTCATCTCCAATGGATCCTAATTCTTTTGTGAATGTACCCATAGGTGATGAGGAATTCACTAGATTCCTTGATCATAACACCAAGGCCTTGCAACATTACCTTGCTACTTCTTCCACCCGTGACTCATCAGGTCAACCCCTTTATGGAATGCCCACTTCCATGCCCACCATTTCTACCATCTCTGCCATATCAGGGAATGCTAATGTGGCCACCCAAACTACTCTAGCATTTCCTAATCCCATTTTTCAACCACCTACTTCTCACGTAACCTCTGCATCCTTGACATCTTCTCTCCCACTGACATCTGCAGTACCCATATCCACTGCCCCTATTATATCATCATCAATATCTTATGTACCTATTCCTACACAACCGTCAGTTGCATTGACCTCTTCCACTCCATTTCAGAATTTGGTGGTCTCTATTCCCCAAAATATTCCACTCGTCACCACGAGGATCTTTCCACAAGCCCCTCCCACTTCCACCTTACCTCAAATGCAACCCATCGCCTCAATTGCATATTTGGGGTATATGCCCTCCTCATCCACTACTTCCTACATACCTACATCTCAATTCACATACTCAGCACCACCACATACTGGTATGCCTTTTACAACCCATTCATCTTATCAAGCCCCTTATACCTCAGGGGGAATCCCTCAATCAAACCCCATAGCGGATCTCATTAAAATGATGATGGATAAAATGCAGACGCTTGAGGCCTCAGTTTCTGGGTCCCATAATGTCTTAACATATGATGAGATTTGTAATGAACCCATCCATCCCTCTATACCTATTCATCCATATCCCATGCAATGGGAGCTACCTAAATTCAACCACTTCAATAGTAAGGAGGACCCACAACAACACTTGTGTTCATTTAGACATGCTTGTTACCTAATAGGCCATGATGATGCCTTGCTCCTTCATACCTTTCCCATGTCCCTGTCGGGACCCACCTTAGACTGGTACAATTATTTTCCCAAGCACTCGATCTTTTCCTTTAATCAATTGGTGCAGAACCTTTCTCGATCACTTTTCGATAAACATTTCTAAAAATGGTCTCTATCACAAATTTATATTCTATTCATCAATATGAAGACGATTCTATCACTGATTTCATCACATGGTGGTGAAGCCTAATCAATCAACTTTCCTTCTCTCTCCCACAACCTGAGCTCATAGAGTTGTTTACGAGGGCATGTGCCAGACACATTTCCTCAAATCTTCAAGTTCAAATGTTTCATACGTTTGACGAGGCTTTTACCATGGCTAGGAAGCTTGAGATCCACGTGCCCTTGAAGAAGACAAACTAAAATTGCATAACAAAAACACCACCTTCAAATCAAATGAGTCTTCTTCCAAACCACCCAACAACCATCCCAAGCCAAAAGGATCCATAATGTGGTAGTTCTAAAATCCATCCCTTCTCATCCAACCAATCAACCTAAACCTCCTTCCAATCTCTCACCGGTGCAA
The DNA here is from genome assembly GCA_019776745.2 of Taxus chinensis. NCBI lineage: Eukaryota > Viridiplantae > Streptophyta > Pinopsida > Cupressales > Taxaceae > Taxus > Taxus chinensis. The sequence goes on along the minus strand of CM034154.1, from coordinate 764,122,880 downwards.
AATTTTCAATATCAGTATGAATAAAAGAGTTACACTCCCATTGGGGAGCCTTATTCTTCCGTATTGGAAAATTGTTTGAAGGCTGGAGCCATCACTCTTCCTCTCATCAAACCACATACTGGTTTTGATCCTTCTCACCCCACACTAGCTTGGTATAAATAAAATGAATTCTGTAATTACCACCACATAAAAGGACATAGTGACACAAATTACAAAACCTTTAAAAACATTGTGCAAGGAATGTTAGACAGTGGTGATCTCGTCCTTGAAAACCTAACACTTGCTAATGTAAACTTGAAGTTTTCAGAAAACCTTTTCCTAACCATGCCCCTTCATCAACTCATGTTAGTGAGATGTCTAAAGAAGAAACCAATGTACATGTGGTTCATGAAGTCTTCAATACAACGTCTGATCCTTCTATCCAATATCCTCCTATAACATCTATTGAGGAAATATTCACACAGGGGCCCACTTTACTTGTTCATAGAACTCCCACCTCTATTCCTTTACCCATAGAGGAACCCACCTTACCTCACCCACAGAGGAACCCACCTCCTTTCCTTTACCCATAGAGGAACCCACCTTACCTGTTCCTTTACCCATAGAGGAACCTCACCTATACCCATGGAACCCACCTTCCTTTACCCATAGAGGAACCCACCTTACCTATTCCTTTACCCATAGAGGAACCCACCCCACAGAGGAACAGACATTACATATTCTGTTACCTTTAGAAGAGCCCGCCTCACCTGTTCCTTACCCCACCTTACCTTCCTTTACCCATAGAAGGAACCCACCTTACTTGTTCTTCTACCCATAGAGGAACCCACCACCTTATCATCCTCTCTACCTGTAGAGGAGTCTACATTACCCACTTTTCCTTCTCCTCAACCCATAAAAGAGCCAATTTTATCTACTCTTCCTATTGGTGATACCTCTCTGAAGGTCTTCAAATATCCCATCACTCTTCTTACCTCACTCTTACCCACCGATTCAGAGGCTAAGACCTTCCCTGTCTCGTGGGCCTCAGAGCTCTTCATGGGATTTAACACCAAGTCATCATCCTCTTCATCTACTCCAAAAACCCTTCTCTCATTTGGTTGACCACTTGGAGTACGTCGATTACACTACCCTCTGGGGATGCCTTAGAATCCCCATTTCCACACAAATGCAGATGTCCTCCCTTGATACCTCGACCATATATCCAAAGATCTTCAAAGCGACTAAGGCTATTATGCCTGAACCAGTGGTATTAGCCCCTTCTTCATCAACACCCCCTCCACTCAGGCCTCCATCTACTCAAAAACCTACTACCACCTTAGGGGTTTTACTGGTACCAAGTCAGTTACACCCCCTATGAAGCTAGACTTGTCAACTTCTTCACCACCAATCAAAAAATCTACTCCGACACCTAAAAGGAAGACCCACCTCTTAGGGCTCACACCTTAGTATCCCCCACACCTTCTCACTCACCTGTCACCTCTGTTGTCGATATTGGGCCCACATCCTTCAACCTTGGTTAACCTACCCCTTTACCAAGGAAAACCCAAAGTGTGACAACCTATACCCTTGCCTTCACCTCTCATTCTGCCCACACCTTCTTCACTACCTTTACCTCACTCTTGCCAACACCCACACTTTTTCCTTGGCTTACTCAGATACCTACACCTTCTGAGTCTCCTTCACCCTCACACGCTATTCCTCCACCTTTACCCAAGAAGGCACAACCTAAACCCAAACCTTCACTACCTACCAAAAAATTAGTTACACCAACATGATCTCTCACCTCACCTCCCTCACGAAGGTCACCTACCCCTTCACCCAAGACAACCTTGACCTCTCATTGTGATCCTTTGGTAGGATCCTACTCTAACATCCTCACTCGGTTGTTAGAGACATCTACTATATCACTTCCACATATCAAGCCTTATGATCCTCTCAAACCTAAACTAGTAGGGTTTGATGACACATTGTTTTTTGCTTATCATCACTCACCAGGGCATGATGTTGAGAGTTATAAGGCTCTTAAAACCATTCTCCTTCAGATTTGCAATTTTGATGGTCTCTTCAAAGAAGATGATATGTTGGAGGAGGATTCCATTCTTTCTTCTCCCATCGCCACACAACATAGCCCCAAACCCATTCTACAACCTTTACCTTCACATCCACCTAGGGATAAATGTAAGTATAAACAACCCTCTTTTCCTCCTCCTATCTTTGAAATTAACATGGTGTGTGTAGCCACTCGGTCACAACACGTGAAAGAACAAAGGAAAGGAAAAGGTTGGTAACCCTTCTAGTTCACCTTCACCTACCATTACACTTGTACCTCCCCCAAGATAACCATCCTTAGGCTAGCATCACCTACTTCTTCTGGGGTTACACATCGTTCAATGATCAAACAACTTCACCAGTCCCCGTTGAAGATGCCTTTATATGACTTGATTCAAACCTCTTATTCTCATCGTCAAGCCCTCATTGAGGTCATGTAATCCATCGAGATTCCACCCAATGACACTTCACCTATCATTACCCTCACATGTAAAACTCTAGTATTTTTACATGACAATCACATGCAACCACTAGTTAAGAGAAAAACACCTTGCTAGTAGGTTTTTCAAGGAGTTTTTGTAGGCCTTTAGTCATTATTTGACCATGTCAAACTAGTCCAATTACAACCGGTGGCTCGGGAAAACTAGTCACTAGTTGTAAACCATTCACCAATTCTACATCCTGTCGACTCCTATGAATTATCGGTATATAGGAAAGCATATAGGAACTTCCCTATTGTGCTTTCAACCATCATAATTCATTTTTTGAATTCGGTTCCTTAGCCCTTAACTAAAAATTGACATTTCTGCAAAGTAGTCATAAAATGTGAAAAAAGGCTGAAAGACCCTCGCCATGTAAATTGACAGATAAAAATACTTATAGAAACTTTGTATTGACTATATAGAACTATATTTTGTGGATTTTTTTGAGAAATTTGATTGTGAGAAATATTTTTTCTCTCTCCTCTCTCTCCTCTCTCTATTTCTCTTTCTCCTCTAATTAAGAAATAAAGTGAAATGAAATAAACATATCTCTAACTCTCTCTTGTTGTGTGCGAAGGTATAGGATTATGTGAATGGAAAACTAAAAGCATGAATTATGCAAGATTCAGGTAGATGCCATGACAACAGTTGTGCTGACCATACGGTGGTTACAGGTACCAAGACACAAAAAAGTGGAATTTACTAGTGATTTTATAGTGAACTGTTATTTGAAGTAATGTAATTGTAGAGGCTACATCAACCATATTGTTATATATATATATATATATATATATATATATATTAATATATATATATATATATATATGTTGATTATTACATTATGTAATGGGTATGAGTTGTTATTGTTTTGGGATGTTTGGGAAATGGGAATTTAATCATGCATGTTAAATTGATTCAGGATTATGTATTACAAGGGTGGATGTTATACTAACTGAAAATGAATTCATCTCGTATAGTTGTGTTTCAATGTGAAATCAATGATTAAATATATTTTGTATTGTGCTATTTTCTTGAAAAATTTTAGGAAAAAGAAACTAAATAAATTGTCAAACACATGGTAAAATTATTGTGTGTATTTACCTTCCTTATAAGATCACTTGCATAACGTAGAAGATTGAAATTTCAGGATGAGCTTAGTTCCTTACACTAAATTCCATCTCATATCTTAAGGAAAATAAGATCCCAAATTCAAGCTACCATAATAACATGTATGCTTAACGAGATTTTTGCAACCCCATTTGGTAGGAACGAAAATGGTTAAACACTACCTTTAAGTATGTGGTCTTCCTCCTAGGAATTTTTTTCTTGTGTGTAACAAGGTGTATATGTTCCCTAAAGTAGCTCATGATTATTCAATTTAAAATATAACACAAACCCTTTTGAGCTAGCATATGAGTAAAATGAAGGGTTTTAGGTGAAAACGTTCGAAGCTACTCTTGAAAGACATTTTGAGGATTCATATTATGGATGAATTCCATTCCTAATTGTAGTTATTAGTACGGTTTACTATAACATGATGTTAAGAGTTAATTGTGGAAAATAAAAAAATTGTAATTAATTCTTAATCTTTGAAATAGTCATGAATGTTGTCCAAGGAGAAAAGTGAAACTTTATATCTTTCTAATAACAGGATTAAAACCTTCTTATGTTGTGAGATAAAATCATATCATGTGGAAAATTTAATGTGAAGAATTATTACGGTGAGAAATTTGATTAATCCTTGACTTCTCCCCCTGACTCACACTCTAGGTTAATGAAATTATGATGCAAAACTAGGTAAACTTGTTTCTTGAGACAAATCCTTAGGAATAAGAAGCTAGTAAAATAAATGATCCATATTAACATGTTGTAAGGTATATGAACCAAATTAAGTTAAACTATTTTAAGTTAAATGTAAAATGATATTAAGGAGGAATTTTAGTCTACCCATGATAATTTCTTTATTAAAATTATTGAAATATATCTAATAAATTTGTATACATGAAATCTTCTATCAGAAGTGTCGTGATGTTTATGTTGTAGGTGGATTTTTGTTTAGTCCTTTGTTCATGTTGGGAAATCATCATTGTTTGTGTGGATATGTTTTCTTCTTGTTCGGGGTAAGGCTTCTTGATTATTTAAGGTGTATCTAGTGAAGGATAAGGGGAATGTATGTGTCTTTTGAAGGAACCAAAGGGATTCATGGCTAGTCTTAGTGGAGGGATAAGATCATGTTATAATGGAGGGATAAGGGGTCCTATTGTAGTTGATGTGGTGTGTATACTTTGGAGGAACCAAAGGCTAGCCAGGATCCCTTATTGGAGGGATAAAGGGTAGTTACAATGATGAAATCTCACTTATGTAATCCTCTTAGGTAGGCTTGGTATATGTGTTGTCTTTCCTTGTGAAGACAATAACTTCTCATCTTTTGGTAAGCATGGGTCCATGTTGGTATAAATGTCTTGTGTCTGATGTTGAATTATCCAAAGTGATTTCCCATGTGGTGTCGTGTAACATGTAATGAAAGTCAAAAAAATTATTATGTTATTTTTTACTGTTGTATTGTGTGTGCTATTTTTGTTGGTGTTACATTTGGTATCAGAGAAGAGGTTCATGCTCTCAAACCTATAGGATAATTGAAGTTGTGATGATTATGCATGATGGTGGTGGAGTTAGAAGCATAATGTGATACTATGTTGTGATGTGACCAGCATTGTAATTGTGATTATTTGAATGCACTTTTTCTGCACACCACTTAGTGTGGATTTGTTATGATGTTGATGTGTTTCATGACGAATAGTATTCACTCTCTCTTTCATGAATTTAGTGTGAATTTCATGTGTGATGTACCACCTTGTTGTGTGAAATAATTTTTTTATGTTTACTATGAAAGTGTTGTAGTACCTCATTATCATGTGATATTTTGTATATATGTACTAATGGGTTGTATGACAAAAAATGCCTTGTGATGAATATTGTCTTATTGTGTTGTGGTTGTCCACCATATTGTGGTGAATCGTGATGTTATATCGCCATGTTGTATTGTAATTATTTGTATGTTGTGATGTTAGATTCACTATGTTCATGGTACATATGTATTCATACGTTATGTAATAAACCATGTGTCATGAATTAGGGGCATATGGTAATCTTATGACCCCTATTGTACTATACTTCCACTTTTGGGTGCACTATATGTGAAATGTTGATGTGTTATAAGCTATGGAAATAATGTTGTGTTACCCCATAAATATACCATGTGTAAGATGTTATGGTTCTTGTGCATAAATCTCCATTGTGTTAGTAATGTAGTTATGTGTTATGTTATGTACCCTACACTTGTACAACCCTTAGGGAAGCAATCAACAAAAAGAGTATGTGTGGAGTGAGGAAATGTGTATTGTTGACTAGTCACTCGAGTCGAGTACGAGATAGGAAGTGGACTCTTATATAGAGTGAAAATAAACTTCTGTTCATTTGGTATATAAGTGAAACTTTCTCAATGGGTGTCATGTATATTGTTTTTGCAGACACCTTAGGCTCAGTATAATGCGATACTTGTACCTCTTTCTCTCTCCCTATACTGATTGTCAGTATAGATGACCTATGTGTGGTTATGACTATGTTGAGCCTTGTGGGAGTTGTGGAGGATGATTTTAGAAAGATATTATGATAGTTATATTATTTGATCAGTTATTATTTATATTCCGAGATGGATTTATCGATTCCAAGATGCGCACTTGATGATTTAGTACTTCAATGAGTGGTATCATTTAGAGGCTAATATAGTGCTTGTGATGTGAATTTTTCATATCTGTTTTATTTGTAAACTCGATTGTGCTTGGAACTCAAAAAAATTTATTTGATTGTGGTTAAGCTTCGATACTCTTTGTCTTATTTTTTGATGTTATTTATTTTGTTATTTGATTATAGACTACTTAGCCATTCTTCTTTATTTATCGATATTTCCTTTATTTTTATTTCTTTTCAAAACTCAAAGCTTAATGATTTTGATGTCACTTGGCTGTCTCTATTGTCTAGTTTGGATCTTTTAAAATGTTTGAATGAGTTGGTTCTGTAATGTTGTATGTGCTTATATGTTTTCCATTGACCTGATATGGTCCATGTACAGAGTGTGAGGTTACGTCTAAAGGTTGTAGGAATGTATTTCCTATGGTTTTATGTCATTAGGCCTTTGGGTTCTTCAATGTGGCGGAGCTTTATGTGTTCCGTGTCCATAGAGTGTCCATAGTTACTTTTGATATTATGATTTTATTCTTACCTTCTTAGGAGGTTTATGGAATTATTTTGGGAGGCTTATGGAGGATGGGAGGTATATGGAGCTGATATTTATGATTCATGAGTACTCATGTGAGACTGGTTCTTTTTTGTGATGTTGAGGATTAATGCTCTTCATTAACGGTATGATGTTGATTCCATCTTGATATTATGTAGTTACAGTTGTATACAACCTAATATTTTTACAATTTCTATTTCATACATGTTACTAACAATTATTTTTTTAGGTTAGAGGTCGTTAATACATGTATCTCTTGAACGGGTGCCTTAAGGGGCTCATTCCAGGATATGGGTACGGTTATTCATGTAACCATTGGGTTAGGGATGATAAATGGAGAGAGAACAAATTTTGGTCCCATTTTTGTCTTTCTTTTGCTCATATTCCTCTTATTGTTTTGAAATATTTCTTTCTCATGACACCTCTTCTTTCATCTTGCATCATTTTTATCCTTCACGGATATTTGCACATTCCTCTGTCTATTTTTCCCTTTTTAATGCCATTTTCCGTGGGCAATTATGTGGATGAAAATTCAAAATCCTCATTGATTCCTTCACCCATGGGTGATGGAGTTGGTATAGATACCCCAACTCTCATTTTGACATCATAAGCTCTTCAATTTCACAAATAAAATTTTCATTAGATTTTCTCTTTTGTGCCAACTTGCACCTGCTCGCTCACCTTCTATATTTATTACATCTTGAATCTTGGATTGGAGTTATTATTTCTTAGATTGGTTTGCTTGCACTTTTGGGTCATTTATAGTGAGCAAGGACTAGATTATTTCCCCTTCTCCACTTGAAATTTTCTCTCTCTTGGTGCATGGTCCTTTGGGAGATAGATACATCAGTGATCACACCCCAAAAGGTATGTGCTCTAACTCACTCTTTTATTTTGTATAAAATAGTTCCTTACATTTGATACATGCTCTATGTTAGCTTATTATTTAATGGACATGCTAGGTTATCATATTGTATTTCAGTTCTTCTTTTCATGTTACATGATTTCCTTTGGTTAACATAGGAATTACATGCTTCTTAGGTTTATCATTAACCCCCGTAGTGTTGATACCTCTATAGGGTTATTTCCTCTTCTCCAACCTAAGACCTTGGAAACATTAGTTTGTCTTAGTGTAAGGGTTACTTCCCTTAGGGTATACAATCATAGTAGTCCTTGTACCCTCTTTAATTTTATCCGTTTATGTGTCAATCTTGGTGTGTCCCTCACTTTATGCCTTGAATACCCTGGTTGAATGGATGATATTAGTGCATGGTTCCTAGAATTTTTTTCCCCACCACACATCCTTGGTGAACTTGATGTAAAATTTAATTTTTCCCTTCTGATTGATCACAACTTGTTAAAATCACCCATTTGCATTTTCCTCTTGTTTGAGTATTTAAAAATTCCAAAAAACCCTAAAAAATAAATTTAACACAATATCGTCCTATGTATTCCTGGCCAATAACACCTTTATCTAGGGCTGATTATGTCTATATTATTTCATTTTCATTCTCGAATCCATCTACCCATGTGTAAATTTTTTTCAGGGCCAATTGTGTCTAAATCAAATTTTTCTAGAATCCTATTTCTAACTTCGAGAAAATAAAAATGTCATCTCTGAGGATATTCTTGGCTTAATAAAATCACCTAAAATTCTCTAAGGGATATCCCTATGTTCTTATAACTCATCTTCATGCTCCCAAATGATCTAATTCCTATCCTATAAGAACTAATATCCCCACAAGCCTCGATCCAACTTGTGAAACGTTTTTATCCCAACCCTATCCCTTTAATAAGTTAAAGCATGGTTATTAAACTAAGTGTAACATGGTTGAAGTTGGAAAGATAGACCCCAAATCCATCTATTTCGCACAGAATTTAGTTCCAGAATAGAGTTACTTCTATCCTTTCATTCTTTTGAGAAACAGATAGGGGTTAGGGTTAGGAGGAATACCTGTTGAGTGTTGGGAAGGTGTGCACGTACTGTAGAGAGATTAGACCGATTATGAAGAAATCATTTTTGTCTAGGAAGGACTACCAATTTCTGATGTGGATGTAGGTCCAAAGAATGCAGTGGCGAAGGCAAGGCCCAGTTGGGATGATCCAGCAATCGAAAGTGATCTGATGAAGCTATCCTCCGACTCTCCCAAGGTTTGGATGAGTGTGACAATGCTCTAGTTGCTCAGTTCCAGTTTTTGGCTTGATGCTCCTCTTTGCAAACTCTTATCTCCTTCTCACTTGTTTCTCTCTTGTAAATGAATAAAGATCCTTTCATTTTGGTTGGGGAAGGTCATTTACAGGGAACCGATGGCGGTTATGTAACCGATGCCGGTCAAGTAGGGACCGATGTCGGTCAGGTCAAAGTTGGATATTTGTAGTAAAATAGCCAACTTTCCCTCCCTTTCTCCCGAGGGGTCAGTTGTGGGCTTGGTCAAGTCATTATTAGGCTCGTTTTGATGCGGGTGAGGGGTGATGAGTCATGAGTGTGGGTCTAGACCAAGTCATAGGTCTTAATTAGGTTAGTTTAGGGTTAGGTCTAGGTCATAGTGAGGTGGCAGGGTTGGAGATGTGGATTTATTAATTATAAGGTAATTAATCAATAATTCAGTGTGTAAGGTTTAGGTGGTGAGGTAGGGTTAGGTTGCGGGATGAGATATGGGGTACATGGTGTCGTAAGACCCAAATTTAGTGTCTACATTTGCCCCTTGTTGTTGTGTGGCTTGTCTTGTAAAGCGCCACTGACAATAATAAAAAGTGGTTGTCCCAGTTAAGGGTATAGGTAATCCCCCTCAAATCTATCACAGATTGAGGTGACATGAAATCAGGGATAGGGTTGATAAAGGGTGAATGATGATGAGATGTTGGTAAGATGGTGGGGTAAGTTCAAGGAATCCGACGCTCGTTGAAATGCAGTAGTGCGACCAGGGTACAGGTTTTGAAGAGAAAACAAGCAATTCATAGGCAAAGGTTGATAGTTTATCCAAACAAGGTTGATATAATCCTGGTATCCAAGGCATAGGAAGTAGCTCCAGGGGATATAACGGGTAAGGTACCGAAATGTTTAGGTATGTTCGGCAGTACCAAATGGTTGGTTTGGTTGAGATAAATGTCATGGTCTTGGTCTAGGAAAAGCTGGTCGGCTGATCAATTCAAGTATCCTAGTCATGCTAAAACATGAACAGGTGAGCTCGATTGAACAAATAGGTACATGATGGGTGAAGAGAATTTTTAATGTGTGGGCCTCGATCAAGGTACTTAATTGGTGCGGCCTTGGGTCGGCCCAATTGATTGATTGATTGTGGCCTTGGGTTGGGCCGATTGATTGCCTTAGAGAGAATTTTTAATTTGAGGGCCTCGGTCGAGGTACGTAATTGGTGCGGCCTTGGGTTGGGCCGATTGGTTGGGTGCGGCCGTGGGTCGGGCCGATTGGTTGGTTGCGGCCTTAGGTCAGGCCGGTTGGTTTGTTGCGGCCTTGGGTTAGGCCAATGGGTTTGTTGCAGCCGTGGGTCGGTCCGATTGATTGGTTACGGCCTTTGGTCGAGCCGATTGGTTGATTGCGGCCGTGGGTCTAGCCAGTTGGTTGGTTGCGGCCTTGGGTCGGGCCGATTGGTTTTTTTGGCGGCTGTGGGTCGGGCCGATTGGTTGGTTGCGGCTGTGTGTCAGGCCAGTTGGTTGGTTGCAGCCTTGGGTCAGGCCGATTGATTGGTTACGGCCTTGGGTCGGGCCGATGAATTCAAAATAAGGCTATTTAGCAAAGATGGGGGTAGGTGATGTGGTGAAAAATGGAGATTGGTGGATAAGGGCAGGAGTTAGGTTAAACTAAGCCGGTAACTGATATTAGTTATGGGTGACCGATATCGGTCTCCTAGGGTGCACTCTAACCGATATTGGTGAGAGGGCGAAAACCTATAAAAATAAAAAATATGGCATGTCATTTTCACTTTGTGAAATTGAGTGCCAAATTTTTCTTGTTTGATTTTTTGAAGTGATTGGGTTGTGTGTTTGGGTTGAGTTGGCACTAGTTGAGTGGGGGAGTGAGTTATTGGTAGGCCCCAGAGATCGGGAGGTAGAGTTTGATTGGTGTAGGACCCTGCTAAGGAGATTTGTAGCTATGGCACAACCTGGAGGATTAGGAGGTGCTGGAGGAGCTGGACCACCACCACCTATCCCACCACGATGACGTGTAGTTGTACCGGTAGGCTCTGAACCCCTATTTTTGTGAAGTTGATGAATTTAGCTAGGATGTGGGTTTTGGGGTAGGAATCCAAAATTTGAGAAAATAATGAATAAATGGAGGTAAATCGTAAAAATTGATTGGGTAGATATGTTAGGTAGGCCAAAACGGTAGGGTGGGTAAGTTTTTAGGCAATTATGCTGGGTAGAAATAGGAAAAAAGGGGATTTGGGGGCCGTTTTTGGTCCGACCTCGAAATCCCACAGTGACCGATGTCGGTCACTAGGTGAACGACATCGGTCACAGTGTAAGTTGTGTAGATTAGCGGGTATAGAGACTGACATTGGTCATGTGTCGACCGACGTCGGTGCATAAAAGTCAGAAATTAGCTGTTGGTGGGGACCGATGGCGATTGAGGGTGACCGGTACCAATCACCATGGGTAGGAGGTAAGGTTTTGAAATTTATTGTTTTGGGTGTTGTTGTAGGCGGGTAGGATAGATTTTTGGGGTGAAGGGGGAGAAGGTAGAGTTGCTAGGAAATGTTATTGGGGTGGGGGGTAATCGGGTGGTTGGGGCCAGTTCGGGTAGGATAGGTGATGGGTTGTGTATGAATTAGGAGGGGTTAGATTGGTTGAGGTATGGTGAGAGGGTGAGAGTAGAGCGGGTGGAGTATGAGTGGGGCGGTTGGTAGGGTGTGGGATAGGTAAAGGAGATATTGTAGATTTTTGTTGGGTGGGGTTATTGATGTTGAGGGAGATGAGGTGTTTTAGGTTTGATTTTAAAGAAGGACCATAAGAGTGAGAGGAATTTATAGATGTATAGGGTAAGATAGGTGGGTGAGTGAGTATAGAGTTTTAAGGTAGTTGTTTTGTGAAGGGTAGGCCTGATGGAGTGGGTTGTTTTTGCAGGCACGCCAGTAGCTGATGATGCGAGATCGGATGCCGCCTCTACTGGGGCGGATGCGGCCACATGTGACCGCAGCGCAGTGAGTAGTGATGTGGGAGGTTGGACTCGGTGAAGTCCAGAGGTATAGGGCTGTGGATAGGGACCATAGCCTGATGGTTGCCCTCATCGAGAGATGGGATCCGGAAACCAATGCCTTTCATCTCCCTATTGGAGAGATGACAGCCACCTTAGAGGATGTGTATCACATCCTGAGACTGCCGATCATCGGTGAGGAGGTGTTCCAGGTGGATGTTGAGACAGCCATGGATAGCATCCTGTAGGTATTCGGGGATGCAGCTCCATTGATTACGTATCATAGTGCGAGCATCTGCTACGGTGATATGTATCACGCGCATCGACAGGAGACATAGTTTTCCGTGCTAATGATGATCGGTATCACCTGCTTCACCCTCCCTAACTTAGAGGGAGGCCACTTCCCACAGACTCTGATGGGAGTGTTACATGAGATGGTGGAGGAGCACACCTGCTATGCATGGGCACCAGTGTATCTGGTGCAGCTATACAGAGAGTTCTGGGGCTATCGTCATATGAGGTGATTCGGTATATGTTCGACATTCTTATTAAACTACTGGGCCTACGAGCATATCGTGTGTTTATGACCAGTAGGGTTGCCCCAGCAGCCAGGGCCACAGGTAGTTTATAGATATGGGTTTCAGAGGTGGTTGGGGGTTATGGGTCAGCCACGAGTAGTTATCGCAGGGCGGGATGTCACTTATTACAAACATATGCTAGAGGGCCTGACTACCTTAGATATTATATGGAGGCCATATAAAGGCCATCAGCCCCATGGAGGAGCCTGAGCACAGCTGCGTTGGATCCAGTATATCTTCTGGATATCTAGACGAAGACCCGTGGAGTACGAGAGGATTCCTCTAGAGAGGGTACGACGACAGCTGGGATTACAGCAGGATGAGCCACCTCCCTTCCCACAGTATCGGAGGGAGGATGTAGAGGCACCACTACCTGTACCGCAGCCATTTGACCCAGTCTGGGTAGCAGAGAGACCAGACAAAGATACGGTGGAGGACGCCGGAGTTACAGGTTCATTTTTGGTTTGGTGGGCAGGGCAGAGGGCAGCCATGAGAGCATAGCCCGCACAGTCAGATTTGGCAGCTGTTATAGCAGAGAGGGACCGTCTCTTGGGTCAGGTGCAGTTATTACAGGGGTAGCTTGCTGCTACACAGGCACAAATCAGAGTGTTACAGGGGAAGTTGGCCCAGGCACAGGGACAGGTACAGGGATAGGCATAGGCACAGGAACATGCACAGCCTGAGGTCTAGATCCCTGTTCAAGCACAGGCACAGGTCCCTTTTCAGGCTCCGATGGTAGCTCCACCACCACCACAGGTACAGGCTCAAGGTCAGGGTGTACAGGTAGGACAGGGCCCACTTCTATTAGGAGTTGGGGGACCAGCTCAACTAGCCATGGTGGCACGGGCTCGGTACATGGAGGCGAGAGCGAAGGCCCATTATTATCAGGACGTACTAGATGGTACCGGTGCCGATTATCAGCCATATGTGGCTCACAGAGCCGAGACTTCCAGGAGTTATAGGTCACAGGGGGCCGCAGCCATAGCTGGTGGGTTAGTGACAGGTAGGAGGCGAGATCTGAGATCGGGGCCAGCTGAGGGATGAGCTGAGGGAGGGGGAGAGAGCTGAGTCATACTAGGAGCAAAGATGTTTTTGGGTAGTTGATTTTTTTTATAGAGACATCGGTATATGAACCGAGTGTGCATATAGAGGCCTGCATGCCCACATAGGATTTATGTATTCATTTTTGTTGTATATACTGGCCTGCGAGCCGAGTACATTTTGTACAGTTGATACCGGCCTGTGAGCCAAGTATATTGTTGACATGAGAGACCGACCTGCGAGCTGAGTCGAGATTTTGACAGAGATAGCGACCTGCGTGCCGACTTTGTATTTTTTAGATTATAGAGACCCCATGCAGGGAAATTTTTATATTTTGACATTGATTTGAGGATATATATAGATGATGAGTTTGATCCACATGGTGTGTATAATGTTTGATTTGATACATATAATTATAATGTGTTATTTGTTTTGTTGATGATTTTGGAAGTTGAGGTATATGGATGACGTTGATGATGTTTGGATTATATGCATATGTGTTGAAATGTTGATGGTATTATGATGATGGATATTGATAATGATGTTGTTATGCAGGGAAAAGAGGTGAGTGCCACCAAAAATTTACAAAAACCAAAGAAAAGGCCTAGGTATAAGCAAAAGGAGACAGTTTGACCGATATCGGTTAGCTAACCGATGTCGGTCGCTATGTGACCGATATCGGTTAGGTAACTGACATCGGTTATGTTAAAATGAGCTTTTCTAAAAATAGAAAAGCTTGGGAGGCAATTTAAGTTCTTATTTTTACAGTCATGCAACATGTTAAATACGAGGATGTGAGGTTGTTTTCGTCCATACAGGGTAGTTGCATGGGAGAATTGAGTGATAAGGAGGAAAGAGATAGGTAAAGTGATCGTGTGCTTGGATTAAGGTGTAAAGGCAAGTTATAATGAAGAGTCTGGTGAACATGGCTAAACAAGGAGAAGCATCCATTGGGCAAAGAGGAGAGAGAAGATAGGTTCTAGCTCAAGCTGCTGCATCCCAAGAGGTATAAGTTTTGGTTGGAATAAGATTTTACATGCTTATAAATAGGGTGTGGTAAGATAAGTGGGTAAAAAGGTGATAGGCAAGGGTTTGGGATGGGATGAGTGTTATAGGGTTGGAAATCATGTGTTTTAGATATGTTTGTAGGTACAGAGAGGGGTAAACCATGGAATAAGGTATCATAGGTGGTGTTTATCAGTAGGATGGGTATTATGAACAGTGACCGATATCGGTTTAGGACTAACCGGTATCGGTTAGGTAACCGATATCAGTTACTGTGTAAAGTTGTAGCTTCTGATTAAAAAAAACACTTGGGGATTCATTTGTTGCTTGTTGTTTGTTGGTTTGATGTGTGTAGGCAGAGGCAAGGTTGATGATGAATGATAGGGTACCAGCGCTGTTGTCACGGGTCTGAGCGGATGTAACACTAGTGGAGTGGGCATTAATAAACCATGTGGGATTAAGTGGAATCCTCTATTATTCATGAATCGCACGCAATTATGCTATGTTGCAGACACTGATTGAGAGATGGAATCTAGAAAAGAATACCTTCCATCTTCCAACAGGGGAAATGATAGTGACGTTAGAAGACATGTTTCAAATTTTGAGACTTCTAATTACAGGAAGACCAGTGTATCAGGCAGGGCCCAACGCCGTGCGGGCAGCGATAACGACAATATTTAGTCCAGCCGTATGAGATTTGACATAGCGAGGCGTGACATTTACTTATGGTATAATGTTTGTGGCACACCCTGAGGAAACAAGGTTGGTCGTGGTATTAATAATAGCGGTGGGGTATTATGCATTACCTAGAGTAGACGGGGGAAGATTTCTAAAATCATTGATGTGTATTATTCGTGAGATGATATAAGGTAGAGTTACTTTCGCGTGGGCACCCGCATATCTGGTGGAGCTATACAGGGGTTTATGGGCATGTAGGTGAAATCACAGGACTACACTGGATTGTGCATACTTATTACATTGTTGGGCCTATGAGCACATTGTGTGTGTGTGACCAATAGGCCGACCAATCCAGGCAGGAGAGACAGGAGTGCAAAGGTTGGGATTCAGTTGATGGGTCCAGACAGAGTAAGAGGCAAGAGCCGAGATTGTGACAGATAATGTCAAGTATTATAGGTAGAAGTTGGAGACGATGATGATTGCGGATATCCGTTGGAGGCCTTACGGGAACTACATGGTAACGGTGAACATAGTCGAGGATTTGAGGGGTGTAGAGCGAGTGAGGTGGATCGCAGGACACAGACCAAGAAAGTACGAGAGGATTCCTCTAGATCGTGTGCAACGACAATTTGGATTTGTTCAGGATATACCCATGGATCATAGACCATACAGAATGATCGAAGCCGAGGCACCATTCTCACCTCCATGGCCAAATCTTCCAGAAGGACCAGAAGAGATAGCAGCTAATCGCAGGGTAATGGATGTAGGAGAGACAGAGTCTTATAGATTATGGTGGGCAGCAGAGCTGCGAAGTACACATGAGAGGGCCGATCATCCCAACATAGATGTGATTACCATGGAGAGAGACTGCCTGTAGGGTTTAGTTCACCAGCTTCAAACACAGGTGAACGAGACCACGAGATTGTTAGAGGCTTCGCAGTCTCGAGTGAAGAGACTAGAGGCAAGAGTCCTCCACACGAGAGGGTAGATTCATATGTTACAGGAGAGATTGGTGGATCAGTGGGAGGAACCAATAGCAATGGTACCTTTGAGTACAGAGAGGCCAGGTGAGCGGTGTCAACAATCACCATCACTACCTGGTTCGGGACGAGGCACGGGGGTCTAAGTGAGTTTCATACATAGGGGTAGAAGAATAAATAAGGATTCTGACCTGTGCATCGATGATTGAGAAGATGTATTTGTTTAAAATCTAAATAAAATGGAATATGTATGTTGATTTGAGTTTATGATAATTATAAGAATATTTGTGTTTTGAATGTTTGGATTGATAAAGGATCAAGGTGAGTGTTATCAATAAAAATACGTGAAAATATTTATATTTTTAAAGAAAACACAACACATGATAGGTTATGGGAGGGGATGGTCGAGCTAACCTTGGGAGACCCCATGTCTCCTAAGTGCTACCTACATAGCCCATTGCGCAAAGCAAGGAGGGGCCTCAGACCGATGTAGTTCTCCCTTAGGACCAGGGAGAGGTGAATTCAGGAAATTTGGTTGTGGTTAGGCAATTTGTTGGTTGGTAAAATTTTGATGTTGGTAGAGTAATGTTGTTGGTGTTGGTGTGGGTATAGGTGAAGTGAGGTTTAGCTTACCTAAGCATAGGAAACTGTGTCCTAATTAAGATCAACACACAATCCTAGATTCGGGTAAAAGAGGCAAAAGTGTCTCATAATTGGAAAGAGCTAAACAAACCACGTATTATCATAGGATGAGCTTGAATCCCTTGGTACCTTTCATAGGCGAGAAGTCGATAGGTGAAAAGAGTTGTATAATCACAATATATCAGATATATGCACGTCCCTTGATTTTGTTAGTTTGAAGAATGGTGAGGTGAGGTGGATGGTATAGCTGGGGTGCAGAGAACTTTTTATAAGGTGATTATTCTAATAGAAGAGAACCAAAACAAAAATAGACAAGTCCATGACTCAAAAGTACTTTTGAATACTGCTTTGATTTTTCTGGATATAGACTGATCGATGCGGGAATTCTACATGGGATATGCATTTTGTTGTTCTTGAGGTCTTCACGAAGCTGATCAATGCGAGAAGCATCTGATAGAGGCTGACTTGGTATAGCTGTCCTTCGAGGGAACAATCTACTTATAGTAGCAGACGCGGCGTTGCACATAGCTGTCCTTTGAGGGAGCAGTCTAGTTATAGTAGTAGATGTGGCTTTGCACATAGCTATCCTTCGAGGGAGTAGTCTAGTTTAGTAGCTTGGAGGTCTATATGTCCGTTTGGCATGAAGCATCTAAATTTGCAGGAAGTTTGACTCAAGAATATCCCAGAATTGTATAATTGAGAACTTGTTATTTGGACTAGACTAAAAAGGAGAAGGGCTCTTTAAGAGGGGATGATGATCAAACCACGTGGGTTTAATTTTACTTTGAGATGCATGAAAAAAAGGTGTATGAGGTGGTAAAAGAGCTCAAGGGACCAGCGCAAGGTGGATAAGGAGTGATGTAACACTAAATTCAACAGAAGAATGGTTGAAGATGCAACGAATTAAGGGGTTCAGGATCAAGTTTACCATTAAGAAAAGCTAAACGATAAGTACCTGATCCGTAAGTGTGAGTGATAATGTAAGGCCCAATCAAATTAGGAGCAAATTTTCCACATTTTCTCTTTTTTAGTTTGGTAACATGTTGATTCTCTTTGAGGACAAGATCACCAATTTTAAAGGTACACCCATGAATTCACTTATCATAAGCATGCTTGATGCATGCTTGATGCACTTTTGATAAATTTGAAGGTGGTCAAGAGCGGGTAAGATGACGCTCATCAAGAAGCTCCAATTGGGCTAACCTCTCTTGGCGGAAGTCATCATTAGGTGAGGATATCCTTGAGAGATATTCTGAGGGAAGGGATTTGTATTTCGAGATGCAAGACATCCTTAGTACCATACACTAGAGAGAATGGTGAGGCATTAGTGGAAGTATGAATGCTGGTACGATAAGCACAAAGGGCAAAGGGGGATGTGATCATGCCAATTTTGACCAGAATCGTTAACAACTTTCATGAGAGTTTTGGTTAAGGTTTTGTTAGAAGATTCGGCTTGACCATTTTCTTTGTGGATAGTAGGGTGACGAGAAGCTAATTTTTATACCAAATTTGTCACAAAGGGCTCATAACAGCTTATTTTTGAAAGATTTGCCATTATCAGTTATCAAGTAATGAGGAACACCGAAACGGCAAATAATGTGACGATTGATGAATTCAAAAAATTTCTCCTTTTTGGTTAAAACGAGTGGAATGACCTCCACCCATTTAGTGTAATATTTGGTTTCCGTGATGATCCAATGGTGACGTTACGAGGAAGGTGGATGAATCTCACCAATAAGGTCCAAACCCCATTGTGAGAAAGGGCCAAAGATCTTGTGCGACCTGTAGCGGATGGTTGGGAGTATGTTGAAGTTTGGCATGCTGTTGAAACATAAAAAAATGCTTAACATATTTGCAACAGTATTTATTAAGAGTAGGCCAATAATATCCTAGGCGAAGGATCTGCCTTGGCCATGGCAAAGACACTAAAGTGCCCCACCACAAATTCCGTCATGGACTTGTTGGATGGTATGAGTGACTTCAACGTTGGTTTAGACATCGAAGGAGGATACCATCGAAGCCACGTTTATAGAGGAGTCCCCCCATGATGACATAACGAGAAACACCTTTAATAAAAGCACGTTTGCCATCACTACTAAGGTCAGGTGGGGAGAACATAGTTTGTAAGGTACTCACGAAATTGGTGATACCAGGTATCCTGCGAGTCAGTAGATGCATTATTTACCATACAAACATCCGGGGACCAAGTAAGATGGGGAAAAGAGTTGTTGGACCAAGAAAAATATGTCAGAGTCAATTGGTGATGTAGGAATTTGTGAGGCCACGCAAGCCATAGTATCTATAAATTTATTAGTTGAGCGTGGAACAATTTAGATAGTATATTGGGTAAATAAGGTCAAAAGTGAATCTACGTAACATGGTTGTACTTTTGAAGTTCCTCATTTTTACATTGGTAGATGCTAGTAACTTGATTTACTACCAATTGAGAGTCACCGAAATATGTTAATAGACTTCACACCTAAGTGTAACATAATGTGGAGACCCAAAACAAGGGCTTCGTATTCCGATATATTGTTAGTGCAGGAGAAATCGAGCCTGAATGAAAGAGGCATAGGTTCACCTTCAAGTGGAATGAGAATAACACACGCCCCTCTGCTCGTGCTAGCATTTAGATCCATCGAATAAGAGAGTCATCGGATAAGATGCACCACTGAGCGAAAGAGTTGTGATCAGTTCATTAGGGAAAGTAAAATTGGTAAATTGTTCCCTAGGTAGAGGGGTTTCCGTGAGTTGGTCTGCGATAGTTTGTCCTTTGACTGATTTCGTGGTGTACGAACTCAAGGTCGAGGGTTGGAGAGGAGCATAAGCCATTGGGTGATGTGTTGGTTTAGATGAGGTTTGGCGTACATATAATGTATGGGGTCAACATTGGTGATGACAAAAATTTTGTGATTCGGGGAGGTAATGTCGGAGTTTGGTGGCCACGAATGAAAGGGCTAAGCACAACTTTTCAACATGTGTATACCTAGTTTTGTAATCCACAAGAGTACGGATTATGTAATAAACTACTTGTTCTCGATGCTCAGAGTCATGATGTGCGAGCATAGCTCCTACGACATGGTCGGTGGCAGAAAGGTAAAGGTAGAAAGGGTGATCATCCTGAGGTGGGATAAGCATGTGTGGCTGCAAGAGATAAGTTTTAAGAGCCTCAAAGGCTTTGTGGCACTCCTCACTCCATTGAAAGATAATGTCCTTTTTAAGGAGATGATGGAAAGGTTGACATCGATTCGAGAGTTGTGAGATGAAACGACGGATAGATTGGAGTTTGCCCTGCAAACTACGCAATTGTTTTAGGTTAGTGGGTGGGGGCATTTCTAAAATAGCTTTGAATTTAGTAGGGTCGACCTCAATGCCACACAAAGAGACGATAAATCCAAGGATTTTTCCTGAAAGGACACCAAAGACACATTTCTTTGGGTGAAGATGAACACAGTATTGTAACAGGTGATTGAAAATAATGGTTAAAACATCGAGATGTTCACTGCGATGTTTGGATTTTCCAAGAAGATCGTCATCATAATCCTCAAGGATAGTGTGCATAATGTCATGAAAAATGTAAGTCATAGCCCATTGATAGGTTGCACCAGCATTCTTAAGGCCAAATGGCATGACACGATAACAGAAGGTGCCCCAAGGGGTAATGAAGGTGGTTTTATGTTGATCGGATCGGGGCTACTAAAATTTGATTATATCCCGAGAAACCATCCATGAGAGAAAGCATCTCATGGCCCGCTGTGAGATTGAAAAGTTGATCAATACTAGGTAGGGGGGAAGTCATCCTTTGGGAAATCGAGGTTAAGATCCTAGAAATCAGTACATATCCAAAGTCCCCCCGTCACTTTTAGTGACAGGTACAAACATTATAAATCCATTGCGGATAGTCAATAGGTAAGATGAAAGAAACAAAAAGGAGTTGTTGAAGCTCTTCTTTAACCAAGAGAGCAATGCGTGGATGCATTTTTATCAGCTTCTGTTTAACTGGTTTGGAGTCTAGTTTCAGAGTGATGTTATGGACAGTAATGTCAGGATAGATTCCTGGCATGTTGGCATAGGACCACGTGAAAGATTGATTGCGGGCACGGAGAAAGGTAGTGAAGGCGGCTTGTTCTGATGCGTCGAGAGATTGTTCTAATCTTTACAATGTGAGGATCATCCTCCGTGTGGATGTTGATTTTCTATAGTCGATTCATTCAACATGGTTTGGGGTTTCAGATGGTAAGGTGCATTGAATATAAGAGTCCTCCGCACCAAGGTAGGTGAGGATGGAGTCATCATCCTGGCACTCCACAACATTAATCGAAGGCGAGGTCTTCTTCGATCATGTCTAGATATAAAAGGGGGAGAGAATATGGGTCCTCACCATCGCAATGATAAGTGAGAGGAACCTAGGAAGATAGCATTCATGAAAAAAAAAAATCTAGGCAGGGATAGATTTCAGGTCTATCGACTCCGTGCGCTGAAGATGGTTAAAATGGGCGATGATTGTTAAGAATGGGTGACTTTATCGTCTTCCTGCATACAATTGACACGAGGTTTCTTCAGTGTATGTGCTTCAGAAAACCCAAGACCACTACGATCTTTGTGTTTACATGTTTTCATGGGAATAGCCGTATGTCCGTCCTTACTCATAAAGACCGAAACCAAAACCTTTCCAAGCACATCATGTCAGGAAGGTGAGGACGAAACGACGGTTGGTTAGATATTGAAAATATGATTGGAAGGGAACCACACCAAGGGGAGGTTCGGAGGGTGACAGAGGATGCGTCAACACCCCCATACGTTAGGTTGGTGTGGAAATTAGGTAGTCCGTAGGAGATCACCTCCCCCACCACAACAGTCATAGGTAGGATGTGCATGTAACTGTCCATACTCTTGTGGGGTATGGAAGGTGCTAACATTGTATAGGTGGGTACTCCCCCAGTGTAAGGCATTGAAAAAACACCTACCAAGGGATCCGAGGTTGGGATTTTTTCCGTGGGGAAAGGAATAGGTATTCGCATCGGTGGTTTCATTGGTCGAAGGTGTCGGTGCGGCTAAGGTGGATGGTTGAGGCATGGTTGAAGTAGATGACTGGGTTGGATCAATGGGTGTCTTGACTGG
Organism: Taxus chinensis; assembly: GCA_019776745.2. NCBI lineage: Eukaryota > Viridiplantae > Streptophyta > Pinopsida > Cupressales > Taxaceae > Taxus > Taxus chinensis. The sequence continues at coordinate 764,100,852 of CM034154.1, read as the reverse complement.
TACAAGTACATCATTAGGGTAGGTATAACATATTATAGGTTTTGAAGGGGGAAGCGTCAGCTGTGACAGTTGTATGACTTCCCTCTCATACTCAAATTTTATGCATCTATGTAAGGTGGAGGGAACGCATCCCATAGCCCAGGATCCAAAGGGCGGCCCTAACAACATGTTGTATTAGAATTATCCCTCAAGGACATAGAATAGTTAGGGTAAGGTACGTGGCCCTACACGAATGTTAAGGATCATGGTGCCTAGGGTATAATTAATAACATCGTTGAATGAACACAACATGGCGGGGTTGGCACACATGCAGCTAGGAGGGATATTCATCTATGTTGGAAGGCTTTGGAAGAGAGCGATGTTTAGGCTAGCGCCCCCCATCGATCATAACATGACGTACCCAGATGTCCTGGATGTAAGCTGAGATGAAAAGAGTGGGGGTCAGGATCTTCTGCACCAAAGATGACAATTTCTTCTTCAGAAAAAACTGACAGCAGTAGACTTGCTGTACAGGGACAGAGGTGGTTGTGGAGGTAGGATGTTTGGTGAGAGAAGCAACGTGGTTGGGGTGTGAAGATGGAGGCGACGAGGGAAAGGTTTCGTTAGGTAGGACCTCTATCCCTTAAAGGATCTCAATTAGATCTTTTTGATGCGATTCAGATGTTTTGAATGAGATCATAGAGTGTCATTTTTACAAGAGATTGGTGAAGTTGTTTGACCATAGTGCAATGGGCAACTCCATTAGATACTGGATAGGTAGGTCCATGAATAATCTACTTTAGGTGGTGGTGCGTTCGGGATGGCGGAAGGAGAAAGAGAGACCATAGGTGTGCTCTCTTTATTTTTTCCATTGTTTTTCTTGACCTCAAGTAGCAATGTTAATCATGTTGATCTTGTGAATATGAGATGAGGAATATGGTAGGGATAAGTCATTGTTCTCGAGAGGTGGGGTTGCAATGATGATAGATTTTTACGAGGTGGAGATAAGTGGTATAGGAGAAGGGATCGAAGCTAAGGGATTTTCCTTCCGTAAGTTGTCTTTCTGAGATTTTCTATCCGAGATAGGCGACTGGCGAAGGATGGATTTCAAAGCTTTGCATCCTTTTACATTATGTCCATGGTGTGCGGTGGTAGGTGCATATTTTAGATTCATCATAACCTATAGGTCAAGGTTTAGATGGATCATAAGGTCTGAGTGGGGGGTAGGGAAATGGTTGTGCCCCGTACCATCATATCAAGGATCTTGGCATAAGATCCTTTGAGTGGGTCAAATGAAGATGAGGCTATTGATTGAGTGGGTGAGATTATTGATTGTTTTGGTAATGGTTGGGTACGAGTGGTTTCATACGGGTGGTGGTTTAGGCAAGGGGATTTTGATGATTGGGGTTGAACTAGGTGTGGCTTCTTCTACACAGAAGTTCAAGTTTAGCTGGTTAGAGGATGTGGCCACAGATGACGTGGTGGTAGGAAACAACCATGGGGAAAGAGGAGCGGAAGCAAACAATTCCTTCGATGATTGAGTTTTCTTAGGGTTGGTAGGTAGGCAAGATTCTTGGGGCGACGGGTGTTGAGATGTTTGTGGATTCCTATATGGGTGCAGAAGGTGCTGGTCGTGTTAAAGAAGACGTTGGGAGGCATGGTGTATTGAGGCATGGTGGAGGGGTGAGGCCCTAATATAGAAGGTAGGTGTGACAGCGAGGGTTGAAGCAGTGCCTGCTGTCAACTGGTGTGATCAGGGGCCGAGGGTTTTAGTTGTGGCAGAGGCATAGATTGGACTCGAGGAGATTGGGTTTGTCTCCTAGGTGGATTGACAACTTTATTTTCGGATAAGTCTAACCGTTTAGGTGGGTGCGTCAGGCTGGGTATTGGTGAAGTCCCAAGGCGTAGGGGAAGGTTTGGTTAGGTTGATAGAGGTGGATGAGGGTATTCGGTAGAGATGAGGGGGGTGGGAGGTGAGGACATAGGAATTTTGAGATTTTGTAAAAACTTCGGGGTATATGGTAGAGGTGTCTGGATTAATCATTTGTATTTGAGTAGAGCATGGTGTATCTCAATCTTTCCCATAAGAGTCATCTATCTTCTGGGGGGTGACAATATTCACATATGGACAGGGAAATTTTGGCATGGAGGAGAAGTGGGTTGTGATTCCGGTCCACTGGGGGTGTGATATAGGGGGGCGAATGAGGCGCTGTATCAATGGGTGTTAAGGGGTCAAGCCGGTCACTGGAAAGATTTGGGTGATGAAGAACTAATAGGGAGGAGGGCATGTTCTAGAGGATCCGTCATGATTAAGGAATTTGGTAATGTAGGCTCGAGGGGGTTTCTCTTCTAAGGACGACAGAAAAAGTGGTGACCCACTTCTTTTGTAGCAAGAGTGGTGGAAGGAGATGTTTGGGAAATAGATAAGTTAGACAACATCTGCTCACAGTCTTGTAGGGATGTGGTGTAAGAAGGCTCTTCTATGAGAATAGAACTCTGGGCGATTGATTCCTTTATGGGTAAAGGAATAGCGGGGCTTTCCTCTTGTTTCTTGATGAAGGAGAAGGGGGCAAGGACTCCTGCGTCGGTGAAGAGGCTTGATTCAGAATTTCCTCGATGGAATCCCTTGGTTGGGAGTTAAAAACCACATGGATCTCATGCATACTCTTCTCCTCGGCTAAGGTTTCTTGGTTTGTGTTACTGTTAGAGGAATTGTTTGGAAATGGTTTGTTGAAGATTTTTAAATTTTGATTAGCAGGAGCATTAGGATTATCAAGGGTTATATCCCCTACATCAACCATTTCCTGCACTATGCTTTTCAACATCTTGCAGTTTTCATGGTTGTGTCCCTTCACGCGATGGAAGTTACAAAAGTCATTTTCTTTATACCAAGAAGGTATAGCGCGGGCAGAATCAAACCCGGAATGAGGTTTAACAGGAGGCAAGGTGATAGCTCCTGCTTTAAGAAAATTTTCCAAGATCACATCATAAGTTTCTCCCAAGGGAGTGTACTTGATGGGCTCAGCTTTATACTTATAGGTGGATTTCGGCTGGGTATAAGATGGTGCTTGAGATTTGACCGTTACCACGTGTACATCTCCTTTTGATTTCGAAGCAGCTGATGCGTGAGAGTTGGTGGTGTTGGGTTTGTTAGCGGAGTCCTGGGTTCAGAAATTTGAGTTTTTGTTGCGCAACTTCAATTTCTCCTCCTTTAAGGCCCAAATCTCTAGTTTCCGAGCCATAGTAAAGGCCTCATCAAAGGTGCGGAAAGTTTGAATTTGGAGGGTGGGAGAAATGTGTTTAGTACAGGCTCGCATAAAGAGTTTGATGACCTCGGCCTGAGGTAAGGCATAAATTGTTTCACACATAATTTAGTTCCAGAATAGAGTTACTTCTATCCTTTCATTCTCTTGAGAAACAGATAGGGGTTAGGGTTAGGAGGAATACCTGTTGAGTGTTGGGAAGGTGTGTGCGTACCGTAGAGAGATCAGACCGATTGTGAAGAACTCCTTTTTGTCTGGGAAGGACTGTCAGTTTCTGATGTGGATGTAATTCCAAAGAATGCAGTGGTGAAGGTAAGGCCCAGTTGGGATGATCCAACAATTGGAAGTGATCTGATGAAGCTATCCTCCGACTCTTCCAAGGTTTGAATGAGTGTGACAATGCTCTAGTTGCTCAGTTCTAGTTTTGGGCTCGATGCTCCTCTTTGCAAACTCTTCTCTCCTTCTCACTTGTCTCTCTTGTAAATGAATCCAAATCCTTTCATTTTGGTTGGGGAAGGTCATTTACAGGGAATCAATGGCGGTTATGTAACCTATGCCGGTTGAGTAGGGACCGATGTCGGTCAGGTCAAAGTTGGATATTTGTAGTAAAATAGCCAACTTTCCCTCCCTTTCTCCCTAGGGGCAAGTTGTGGGCTTGGTCAAGTCATTATTAGGTTCATTTTGATGTGGGTGAGGGGTGATGAGTCATGGGTGTGGGTCTGGACCAAGTCATAGGTCTTAATTAGGTTAGTTTAGGGTTAGGGATAGGTCATACTGAGGTGGCAGGGTTGGAGATGTGGATTTATTAATTATAAGGTAATTAATAAATAATTTTGTGTGTAAGGTTTAGGTGGTGAGGTAGGGTTAGGTTGCGGGACAAGATACGGGGTACAGGGTGTCGTAAGACCCAAATTTGGTGTCTACACCATCATTAAGGGCCTTAACAACAATGAATGTTTTACTTCTGACAAAGATGGATATTTTTGAAGGATACCTACTAGTGTCATTGAAATAATCAGGCCTCATTCTAATCAAGAAACACTCAAACATGATCAGGATTCTCCATGTATAACTATTCATAATGAGTCCCCTAAAACTACCACTAATCAACATATTAATCATAAAAAAGTACCCACCTCTAAAGGTTTCTCTTCATCTATGGAATTTAATGTAGTGATAATAAAACTCCTAGAAAATATGGCCTAATGCTAGGCTACCACCATAGCTAGCATGATTCATATACATAATCAGATGTTATATTTAATATCTTTAAATGTGGTGCCTAACATGCCTTATAATACACACTCCCCACTGGTAGGTGTGCAGGGTAATCATATTCCTCCACCAATCCAGAGTGATATATCACAAAAGGTCCAAAATGAACGCCATACAAGTCATATGAAAAATATCGTGGGGACCATAGATCCTTCATTCTATCAACATGCCTTGGTGTAGACACCAAATCATGAAATTTGAATCATTATCTAGTATCGATAGCATAATATTATTAATATGGCTCATAAGTAATAAAATTATTGACTAAACCATGTCTTTGACCACCTTTCTTTTCTTTATGCTTTTTCTTTCAGTCTTGTACTTGTAGTTTCTTAGTCTATATTTTCACCTTTCAACATTTCTCATTTTGGACACCAACACCTAGACTAGGATGCTATCGCCAAGTGCCCTTTTCCTCTTTTTGGTCACACTTTCTGGGTCCTTTCTAGCCATTTGAGAATCTTATCTTTTTTGTAGTTGTCTCTTTCGGGTTTAATTACAAAATTCAAGAGAGGGAATCATATAAATATAAAGTTATGTGATCACAATAAGGGACCAAGCACTAAGAATATACTATCTCCACTTTAGGTTACATTCATCAAAGTAATCTATAGCTACATTTTCATCCATCTAGCTCCATCACAAAGGAAAAAATGATGGTTCATCTGCATCACACTTCATAGGATAGGATTTTATTGTTTCTATGCACACATTATTTACATTATACATATAGATACTTGATCACTACTTCACATGTGACTGGGACAAGAGAAACCTAGGGAACAATTCTACATACACATAGAGAGAACTACATCAGGTTTGAGATGTAGTGCAATGCTTAGTGATAAGTCCATAATTTTGGCAGCTGAGGACATTTTGACCCTTCATTTGCATCTTTCATTTTTAGGGTTTGATACTTTGTTTGGGGTTTTGAAGGTGATTCATTCATTCCAGATTTATAAAGACATTCGGCGATCATATAGTGACTTTGAGGTGATCAAATTTAAACAAGTGCGAACATCCCGCAACCCTGAAAATTTAGGTTTTTGAGCATCTACACAGACTATGGTTTCCAAAATCTAGATCAGGACACCCACGGGTGCCCTATCATTCTCCAAGCACCCTAGTCTAGTCAAATTTGTCAGATCTACATTTTTCTAAGATTTTGTGTGATGGTCCTCCATCTCTATTCATTCGGTCTCCACTGCGACATAGTCTAACAACCTCAACGAATCAGATAAGGCTCTTATAAATATCTTTACACATTAAGGTTTCATATTATCATTGCTTAATTTCTTTGGTGTTATTTTAGTATTTAGAATTCATTTATTTAATGCAAAATTGAATTAGATTAGGCTATTATATTACATTTTAGCATAATCATTTTGGTAAACCCGAATGCTTTCATGCTCAGGATCCTCATTTTCCCTCTATCATGGGTTGTAGCATTCCTCAAATTTATGTCTTATTCACTTAAGATGCATCCCAATTGTCAGGTTGTTTTGCAAAAAACCTTAGACACCATGTATCTTTCTAAAGATACGTCACCACATGAGATAAGTCTTATCTTCAATCGTTATCTAACAAACCTAGTCTTCATGACCCTCCATCTAATCACTCCATATTGGAATCAATTCAAGATTTGCATCATTTATTTCAATAAAAAAATTAGGTTATAGAATCCATGATTACATCTTTGAAAGCTGAAATCCAACATCTTAAGGATGCTTCTCAAGCTCATGTTTATTCTCATTCTACATCTCATCTTCATTTTATGTCTACTACAAGTGCTCAAATTAGTGAACCTCGGGTCATACCATTACCAAAGCCTCTCACCTTTTATCGCAATGCTATGAAACATGAAATTATTAGTGAGAGCCTTAGTCCCATTGATCAATTTACCATCTAATCAAGGAAATCCTCCTTACCGAATTGAAAAATATCAAGGTCGCCCATATTGCAATCATCATTGGTTCAATGGAAATAATGAAAATTACTTCTATGCTTTACGTTGAAGAATCAAGCATCTTGAGTTTCATTTCTTTATCTCATTCACTGTACAACATTTTGTTGCATTCCCATATACAATTTTTAAATTCGAATGGGTTCCTAAATATTATTTATTTATATCTAATGAGCATCATACCATTTTTTCTAAGGTTCCTATTATCACCCAATTACAACACCCTCTGATTTTCTTGCAAGTGAGTGGATTGGGAAACCATTTTAACTGGGTAACATGGAGTTATCTCAAGGTGTGGGACCTTGTAGTTGAGACACATATCCAAAGAAGGCTAGTTCCTTTTCCTAATATAATGTTAAAACTACCTCTAATTATGGAAATAAAAATTACCTAATCATATTCTATTATCTTAAGTGACCAGGGAGAGAGGAAAATACATAAGAATGAAGAAATCATACACTAAGGAGGTGATAACATAAAGAGAAGGGTGATGAGACACTTCCTAAATGAGTGAAAATGGGAGGAAATGAAATTGGAAAGGGAAAACACAACACCATAGTCCAATAATAACATTTACAACACCATTTCCATTAAATCACAACAATGTATACCTTGCGAGGAGGATACTATATGCACAAAATACCTCCAATGTGATAAAAAGACAAGATAATGCAATAAGCAAAGCTAGGGTAGTAAAATAACCACAAACTCTAATTTTATTGCTTTATATTGTTACACGGTCCATTATAATGAGGAGAAGAGGCATGAATCTACCATACAATGTTCAAAATGAGGCTATGAGCTCATTTACATACAAACAATATTAAAAAATGTTCAACCCTTACAAATGAATATCCCTCTACAATATATAGAAAATGGGAGAGAGAGAGAGAGAGAGAGAGAGAGAGAGAGAGAGAGAGAGAGAGAGAGAGAGAGAGAGAGAGAGAGGAGGGAAAATAGAGCTAACTCAAAGTCTTGCTTTTATCTACCAACCACATGCATTAAATTCTTGAAAATAGGCATGGGTACTTGGCCAAGGCCATTACCCATGGTACTTTGCTTGTTGGAGAAGCCAAGGAACCATACCTCATCATTTTTGGTGGTTGAACTACCTGAAATTGTTCCTCTAAATGGCAGATTTTTTTACAATTTTAAAAATAATAAATATAGATTTTTTGGTGTAGAGGATTCTGAGAGCTTTCCAAAAAGTCAATTTTTTAAAAAAGTAGAGCTTCTTAGAGAAAGTTATGGCCATTTTAAGATCCGGGTGCCATACTACAATAAATGTGAGTGGTTGAACTATTAAATTATGCCTCCATCAGAACTTCAACCCTACAAAACCCCTCTGAAAACCCAACACATAGAGCCATCCAGTTTCAGGGATTAGAATACAAGTGGACAAAATACATGCATATGGGTTGCCATGTTCCGATGTAGAACGAGTTACAAAAACCTGAAATGAAAAATACTAATGGAAGTTTGACAATGATTTGCAACCATTGACCTATGAAATACAAGGGTGGAACTTCAGAACATGCAATTGCACCTTCCAACTTCCGACGCGAGAGGAAATGTGATTTTCAGGAAATGGAAGTTGAATGACATGATGCATCATTGACCTGTGCTGAGTGTCGTTGACCCGCTGAAAACCTGAAATAAAGGAAATAAGGTTTCAGAATTAGAAAAACAAGTAGCATAGGACATGTAAATGAGTCAACATGTTTTGATGCTTTGAAAAACTGAAATACCATGAATTCTGAAACCCCAAAACACTGGAGACCATCAGATTTTGCAGGTTCAAAAAACACATCACACCGAGCATGCATTTGGGCTATGATGTTCTCGATGCAGAGAAATTTCTGAAAACCCATAGTGACAGAGGGTGGAACTTTGAACCTGTATTACACAGTTAGGAAACCCAAAATAAGGAAATTTAGGATTCAGGGGGGGGGAAAACCAACGACATGGAACATGTTAATGGATCAAGATGTTTCAATGCATGAAGGACCCGGAAAACCTAAAACAATTAAATTCCTAAACATTTAGTCAATTTTAAGATTTTCCCAAGGTGGGTTTTAGCTAAGTGTGGGCCCGAATGGTTTTGTGAGGAGAAGAGGGAATGTCCTGAGACTGCTACAACCTTTCCAGAAATGTGAATTTTCCCAATACTTATCAAGTTTTTTACCCCCCAGGTCTAAGATGAAATGAAAAGTTATAAAAATATTCTAAGGGGGTATTTTGGATAACAGTTCCTTCTACAGAGACTCAAGGACCACCTAAGAAATCACCTCTCAAAATCAATATAGCACCCCCTCCTTTCAAGTCATCTGTGGCATTACTAAGTCAAAATATGAAACTATCTCTCAAAATTAGTCCACCTTCTTCTACTATCAAGTCTTGTGAAGAATCATCAATCCCACCTAAATTACCAACATTCAGGATTCCTCCCCATCCTATTTCAATTTCGTTTCCAATTCATTTTGTCAAAGTAACTACCCCTTCCACTAATGATTAAGGCACATTTCCAAATTTTCCACCATTAAATGATCCTGTTGTTGCTTATGCCACACATGCTTCCACTTCTTCATGCCAAATTGGTCTTTTATAGGTGACTCTTGTCATCTTACCCCATGAGGACACACTCGTGTTAATATGGTTCTTACATGATTGTTGAGGGATCTCTTACAATAATAACCCCATTTCAGTGTTGTGTTACATGTTTCATTAACATATCTATCTATTACATAATCACTCATACATACATACATACATATACAACCATCTATCACTCGTCACACATATAATATAATCCCTCATCATATATCACATCACTCAATCAATCTTACAATATCTATGATACTTCACCACCTTCATACACACTTCTCTATTTGTTTCCACACATCATTCATCAAATAACACATTCATCACCATACACTTGGGGGGCATCATGCTTACTCCCTATGTATTATAGCATCATCAAGTATATTTCATCTTAAACACATCACATCTAGTATTTTTCATTCATCATATACATCCCCTTACATTTGCATATTCATTTCCCTATGATGCACTCTTGTGTTATGGTTCGCACTTGACTATTGAGGGAGTCCTATACACATAAACCCCTCACATTGCATCGTCAACAATACACATCACATCTTCACATATCATACACTTTTCTACATATAAAATATTCCATCTACTCTTCTTTATTTGCACTTTTTTCTTTATACACCTATACATTGTACACACTACATTAATCTACAGTTTACATTATCCACATCTTCGACATCACATGTGATTTTACACTTCCAAATTTATATAATTTACGCATCTTTATGTACATACTATACACTCTACATTACACATTACACCCTCTACACATCACACACCAAGGGAATCTATTACACATGTTACACATCTTACTCGTCATCCTCTACGCACTGCACACACTACACAATGACACACTCTAGTCTCATGCTCCATACTGTACTTGAAAGAACCCTAAACTTTACAAAGAAAATAACATGACTAATTAAGGGAGGCTAACACCATTTCCATATATAGCCAAGGATTTAAGTCTAGGAATATAACACTAAAGATAAAATATTAATGGAATGTTAACTAACATGAATGTAATTCAAAATCTAGCTAATCATGCCTACTAATATATTTAACTGCTAAACTAAAAGAGGCCTAAATAGATCTAAGAGGGAAATCAAATTGGTATGGTTGATACTCTAAACAAGGTGAAATGTCCTCTCTTAATGACTACATGGTAATTTTGGATATCCATCTACTAACCCCATTGAATACTTTAGGCAAGGATTGAGCTTGGTTATAAATCATATTTATTATATGAGATGCAAATCAAAGCATGGTGTAAAGTTGGAAGATAGTACTTAGTCTTATTTATAGTTTTTTATTTGAGGAAAACTTGCATCTTAGTGCGTGTGGGACTAAAATTACAAATAATATTAAGAATTTCTAATCATTATTAAGCTTTGTTAATCATAATTGGTGAATTATTAAGTGATTATGATGTGAGGAGCCTTAATCAACCACTTAGGGTCAACTCAGAGGCTAGGATAAACTTTTGAAGCTTGTTGAGACATTGTGGAGAGAAGTGGGTGATTTTGAGTGGTTGGAAGAGGGGTTTGAGTCAATAATAGGGTATATTGATCAAAACATGAGTAAAATAGGCTTAATTAGCTAATAAACGTTAATTGCCTATTTTGAAGAGGATTTTGACTTACGATTCGTCGCAAAGTGGAATCCTGAATGAAAAAGAGGTTAGGTAATCCAAAATGCATTGTTAATTGGAAAAATTGGTAATAAATGTTAGTTAATTATCAAAAATCACTAATTATAACAAAATTAGAAAGAATGAGAGTGATTTGTGTACATCTAGCAATAAGATTGCAAAAGCAGAATATAGGTGTCTACATTTTCCCCTTTTTGAGGTGAATTTAGTGACTTCCATTCAAATATAGTAGACAAACATAAACAAGTAAATTTTTGAAGAAAAACTAGTAGGATGAAGGATGTCATCTCAAGTGTTGATGGGGTGATAGAATATTTCAATCAATGATCGAAAATATGATCGAAATGGATAGAATAAATAGGATAGAACAGGTGCAAAAAATTTGGTTATTTAGAAGGGAAAAGGATAGGGATAAACATGGTTGTTTATTTCCCTAGGTGATTTGGAAGAAAAATTAGTAGTGATGATAAATGATAATCGAGAATATAGGACAAGCCCAACCTTTCAATAAAAAACTTTTTTGTATCATTTTCCCCCTAGATCTACATCATCGCCTTTATTGAAATAAAAAAAAGTGTAAGATAACACAAAAAATAAAATTACCAACATGTGTTCATTATTACGTAACTTCATGTAACATACATAATGTAATGCAATACGAGAAAGTAAACCATGGAACCTAACATAGAAACTAGTACAATCACACATACTTAAACAAACAACATTCAAGACAATTGCACCAATTTTTTTGCTATCAAGCTTTAGTTCCTAAATTTTCATGTTGTAACGACAAGGGTTAAAAATGGTACCCCAAGCAAGGATACATGTGAGGGGAATAATAGAGGACACAGGCAGTCCCATGGAAATAATTCGTGCACTATGCCACAATCTTTGACAACTCACTGTTTCATGGGAGTACCGACATTAATCTATAAACTCTTCAACTTTGGAATTATCCACAAAATCACAAAATAAATGTTGTTCTACTTTCTATTAGAAAATGACAGAGATAACTAATGAATGAATTATGCTTATGCTTAGAATCCACAATTGTGTGTACTACCCTCTCATCAATTGTACCAAAGTCTTCTTTACCACCTCTGTCTATCCATCTGTATGTGGATGGAAATTTGTTCTCCTCTGTAACCTGGTATCCATATTGTCCCACAAAGTAGTCCAATACTTCCCCAAGAACCTGGAATACCTATCAGAAACAATAGACTTTGGCAAACCAAAATGCACCCATACATTAGCAAAGAAAATGTTTGTTGCCTCATGTGCTTTCACTATCTTTTTACATGCCATAAGAATACACATCTTACCGAATCTATCAACAAAAACATATAGATAGTCATGGCCATGTTTAGACATAGGTAATCATCCTACAAAATCCATAGAAATATCCTCCCATGGACTAGTGGGTACTGGAAAAGGCATATTCAAACCCTCCTTCCTAGTCTTAGGCTTGATGGTACAAAAAATTTTACATCCACATATAAATTTTGATACTTCTTCTTGCATATTGGGCCAATACACATACCTTTTCAAGTGGGCTAGGGTCTTACCAACAGTAAAATGTCCCACTACTTTCGAGGTATGTGCTTCCCTCATCAATAGAATTCTTTCTTCTTTTGGCATGCAAAGCTTCCCCCATCGGTAGAGCATCCTGTCCTAGAGATAACAATATTCAATCCCTACCTTTCAGTCCTCTGGGACTATAACTTCTGAAATGTCACCCTAAATTTTTTTTCCTGGGCATATGCCTCTCTGTAAGCTTCCTTTGTGAAGGGATCAATCTGAGAGATAGTGGCCAAACAGGAAAACTTCTCCTATGTGGGTGGCCTAGACATCATGTTTGCCACCAATTTTGTACTACCCTTCTTGTATTTAATCACCAGATGGAACTACTGAAGGAACCCCATCCATTTGTAGTACCTTACCTACTACAATTTAGATGATGCTTGCAAATACTGGAGAGGTTTGTGGTCAGTGTGCACAATAGTTTCTTTACCCAAAAAATAATGCTTCCATTTTTTAATTTCTTGAACTAGCGAATACATTTCCTTATCATATATTGAATATCCTTTAACTACTGAAGTGAAAGTTTCATAATGATAACATACGGGTTTACCTCCTTGAAGCAACACTACACCCATGGCGTAATCACTAGCATCTGTCTCTACTACAAAAGGCTACTGTAAATTAGGAAGAGCAAGTACTGGAGCATGACTAATATTATATTTCAATAACTCAAAGGATTTGTCTTGTTCCTTACCCCATTCAAAACCCTTACTCATTGTGGCCAATGTGTGTAGAGGTGCTGCAATTACGGAGAAGCCTGGAATGAACTTCCGCATGTACTGTACTGCTCCCATAAAAATCCTAGTCTTTGTGGCTCCTGTTGGTGTTGGCTTCCACCTTCTTTGGATCCACTTTTATCTCTCCTCCTCCAACCACCTGTAGACACCAAATTTGTGTCTTACGACCCCCTTTGCCCCGCATCTCATTTCGCAACCTAACCTTATCACCTAAACCTTACACAATTATTTATTAATTACCTTATAATTAATAAATCCACATCGCCATACCTGCCACCTCATTTCACCACCTCATCATGACCTAGTCTTAACCCTAAACTAACTTAATTAAGACCTATAACTTGGTCTACATCCACACCTATGCCTAATTACTCCTCACTCGCACCTAAAACCAACCTCATAATGACTTGACCAAGCCCGCCACTAATCCCTCGGGAGAAAAGGAGGGAAAGCTGGCTATTTTACCAAAAATAGCCCGCTTTGACCTGACCGATACCGGTCCCTACTCGATCGTCGTCGGTTGCGTAACCACCATCGGTTCCCTGTAAATGACCACTTCCAACCAAAAACAAGGGATTGGATTTTCATTTGATCAAAAAAGGGAGAAATCATAAAAAAAAAGATCCGGATTTGCTTGGCCGAGCAGAGACAAGTGAAGAAAAGAGAAAAGTTTGCAGAGAAGGACATCAAGCCCAAGACTGCAACTGAATAACCAGAGCCCAGTGACACTCATCCAAGCATCAGAAGAGGAGATAGCTCATCTTGGATTGTCGGATCATCCTACTTGAGCCCTGTCTTCGTCATCACAGTCCTGGAACTTGCATCTTCATCAGGAATGAGTAGTCCTTCCCAGACAAAAAGGAGTTCTTCGCAGTCGATCTGATCTTTCTCTACGGTATGTGCACACCCTCTCGACATTCAACAGGTATTCCTCCTAACCCTAACCTTATCTATTTCTTAAAGGAATGAAAGGATAGAAGCAACTCTATTCCCAAAAGTTGAAACATTTTGGCACGCCCGGTGGGACCCACTTCGGGTTTCTGTTTCTCTTGCTTGCTTTCATATAGGGAGCATACTTGCTGTTTTATTCTTCTAAAGATATTTCACACGATATTTTGTTATATTTGGTAAAAGAATTTGTCTTGCTTTTCCCAGTTTTGCAGTAGTGAAAGTCATCTTATTTGCTTCATCGAATATCATTTTCGATTTGGGTTTAAAACATGTGCATTACATTCTTGCTTGTTGTTTTCAATTCTAGTGAACATAGACTAAGTAACAGGTCATACACGTGGGGGTGATTTCCACGGTATTGACAGGAAATTAATCTTACTTTCACTGCACAACACATACCGAATCACTTCATAATTAACACAACAGCTCAAAACATCCCCCCTTTTTCCGCGGTATTCCTCCGCCCGATTGAGGTGACCTTACAAGCCAAAAAAAACTTGACATTTCCCCTAAGTCTTTTGTTTAGGATTGACATCATTCTACGTCTAAAGGCATAAGCCCAAATTGATTAAAATTAACCCTAGGGTTAGTCTGTTAATTTGTTTGTGCATTCTTGCTGGTTTTTAGTTCTGTTTCTCTGTCATACACTATTTTCTATGATCACTACAGAACAGTTTGGTAGGCATATTAATCACTATTAAAACTCAAATCAACAACTTCCTACTACTTACCAGTTCTATTATACCGACATCAGTTATCTTACCGATGTTGGCTGCTGCCTGACCGACATCGGTTATCTGACCAATACCGGTTACTGTCTTTTACAGTTCCTGACAAACCAGCAACCTACCAATTTCAAACATCTTGTTGTCTGTTTCAATTCCTGATAGATTGAAGCCCTACTATGTACTCCTGTCCATGGTTGTTATCACTCGAAAGCAAGTTGCCGCCATGGTTTCACATGCTTTCTCTGTGCCTTTTCCTGAATCACCCCCTTCACATTCTGTGGGAAATCCTACGGACACCAGCGAGGTTCCTAAAATTCTTGTAGGAAATAAAGAATTTGCCAAATTTCTGGATGCTAATCCTAGCGCTGTACAATACTATTTATCTCATACCCCTGACCGTACACCCGAAGGTCAACTCCTTGTTGGCATGCCTATTAGTATAGCTACTCATTTAGCTCCTTCTCCGCCTGATAACTCCACTTTGCCTTCTGCATCCTTAGTCCCGTCTCCTAACTCAGCAGCTTCAGGGGTTCATACGGCACAGATTTGCTTTCCTTTGGTTGATCTTGGGCCCAACATGTCAATACCGCCAACTACTCCTACCTCGTCTCTCTTGCAGACTGTTCCGTTCATGACTTGCTCTCTACCACCTATCCACACGAGCTTTCCTTCCCAAGCTCTGCCCACCTTTTCATTTCCACAGACATATCCGGTAACCTCAACGTCTTATATAGGACATCCCTATTCGGTTGCCTCAACACATTCATCCTCCATACCTTATCAACATTTAACCCCACCATTGTCTAGCGGTGGCTCTTGGCCCAATTTGTCTCCGTTTACCACAACCACACCATCATCTCATCCAACTACTGATTTAATTAAACAAATGATGGAAAAAATGCAAAATCTGGAGGCTTCTGTTTTAGGAACTCGTAGCGCCTTGACATACGAGCAAGTTTGTCAGGAGCCTATCCACCCTTCAGTCCCCCTTCATTCATATCCTCCTCAATGGGAATTACCAAAATTTACCCGTTTTAATAGTAAGGAGGACCCTCAACAACACTTGCAATCATTTAGACATGCCTGCTATCTGATTGATCATGATGACGCTTTACTACTCCGCACATTTCCCATGTCCTTATCAGGACCCGCCTTGGAGTGGTACAGTGCTTTGACCCAGCACTCAATCTTCTCTTTTAACCAGCTATCCCAATCTTTCTTGGATCATTTCTCCATTAACATTGCCAAGAAAGTATCTATCACCGACCTCTATGCCATCCGACAATTTGAAGACGAATCTATCGCACATTTCGTTGGACGATGGCGAGGCCTTATCAACCAACTTACGTATGCCTTGCCTCAGGCCGAACTTATTGAACTCTTTACGCGAGCCTGCACTAAGCACATCTCTCCTACCCTCCAAATTCAAACTTTCCGTACATTTGACGAGGCCTTTACTATGGCTCGAAAACTAGAGATTCGAGCCTTAGAGGAAGAGAATTGCAGTTGCGCAACAAAAACCCCAGTTTCCTAACCCAAGATTCCACCAACAAACCTAACACCACCAATCCTCACCCATCGACTGCTTCAAAATCAAAAGGAGCCGTGCACGCGGTGATGGTCAAATCCCAACCACCATCTAATACCCCGCCAAAAACCACCTATAAGTATAAAGCAGAACCCATCAACTACACTCCCTTGGGAGAAACATATGGTGTGATATTGGAAAAATTGCTTAAAGCAGGAGCTATTACCTTACCTCCTGTTAAACCTCATTCTGGGTTTCACTCGCGCCATACCTTCTTGGTACAAAGAAAATGACTTCTGTAACTTCCACCGCGTGAACGGACACAGTCATGAAAACTGCAAGATGTTGAAAAACATAGTGCAGGAAATGGTTGATGCGGAGGATATAGCCCTCGATAATCCTAACACCCCTGCTAACCGAAATTTGAAAATATTCAACAAACCATTTCCGAACCACTCTTATAACAGTAACATAAACCAAGATATCTTAGCCGAGGAGAGCGTTCACGAGATCCATGCAGTCTTTGACTCCTAGCGAAAAACCTCTATCGAACAAATTTTGAATCAAGCCTCTTCACTAACGCAGGAACCAAAACCCCCTTCATTACTATTAAGACAAGACGAAATCCTGGCCGTTCCTTTACCCATTAAGGAATTAACCGCCCAGAGTTCCCTTCTCACAAATGAGCCTTCTTACACCACATCCTTGCAAGACTGTGAGCGGATGTTATCTAATTTATCTATTTCCCAAACGTCTCCTTCTACCATTCTTGCTGTACAAGAGGAAGGCTCGCCAATTCTTTTGTCATCCTTAGACGAGAAACCTCTTGAACCGACATCACCACATTCTTTAAACATGATGGATCCTCTCAAACACACCCTCCTACCTATTAGTTCTTCATCACCTAAATCTTTTCAGTGACCGGTTGACCTCTTAATGCCCATTGATACAGTGCCTCATCTACCCCTTATATCACACCCACAGTGGACCGGAATCACAACCCACCTTTCTTCCATACAAAAGTTCCTATTCACACGTGAGGACTGTCTTTTCCCAAAAGATAGATGAGTCCTATGGGAATGTTTGAGTACGCCATATTCTACTCAAATGCAGATGACCGATATAGATGCCTCTACCATATACCCGAAGTGTTTACAGAAGCTTAAAATTCCCATGTCCTCATCTTCACCCCCCTCATTTCTACCAAATACCTCATCCACTTCTATTAACCTAACCAAATCTTCCCCTACGCTTGGGACCTTACCAATACCCAATCTAACACACCCACCTAAGCGGCTTGATTTATCTAAAAATAAAACCGTCCATTCCATTAGGAGACAGACTCAATCTCCTCAACCTATGCCTCTATCACAACTAAAACCCTCGTTGTCACACCTACCTTCCATATTGGGACCCCATCCCTCTACCTTACATCAATATATCATACCTCCTGCATTTTATTTAAAGTGACCTACGCCTTCTGCACCCATACAGAAATCCAAGGGTATAGCAACACCATCACCCCGCGTATCCTGTCCACCTACCAACCCTAAACAAATTCCATCATCAAAAGAATTGTTTGCTGCCACTCCTATTTCTCCGTGTTTGTTTTCTGATACCACATCATCTGTGACCTCATCATCTAACCAGCTAAACATAGCTTCTGCACCAAAGAAGCCACGTTTGGTTAAAACCCATTATCAAAACCCCTTGGCTAAACCACCAACATACAAACCAACCATACCCCATCATTACCACAAACTACCCAGTCAATAGCATCATTTTCCTCTGACTTTGACCCACTCAAAGGGTCTTACACCAAAATCCTTGCTATGTTGGTGGAGAATGCGACCATTTCCCTACCCCCACTTAGACCTTATGATCCATCTAAACCTCGACCTATTGGTTATGATGAGTCTAAAATCTGCGCTTACCACTACACACCCAGACATGACGTAGAGGGATGCAAAGCGTTGAAAGCCATACTTCGTCAGTCACCTCTCTCAGATAGAAAAGTTAAGAAAGACAACTTACGAAGAGAGAGAGCTTTAGCTTCAATTCCCTCTCCTATACCACCTGTCCCCACCTCACCAAGATCTATCATTATTATAGCCCCACCTCTCGAAGACCATGACCTATCCCTACCGTCTTCCTCCTCTCGTATTCACGAGATCAATATGATTAGTGTTGCTACTCGAGGGCAGAAAAACAATGGGAAAGCGAAAGAAAGCACACCTGCGTCCTCTCTTTCTCCGTCCACCATCCCGATCGCACCACCACCTAAAGTGGTTATTCGGGGACCCACTTACCTCATCTCTAATGGAGTTGCCCACTGAACCATGATCAAACAGCTTCACCAATCACCTGTAAAAATGACACTGTATGATCTCATTCAGACTTCTGAATCTCATCGACAGGATCTCGATGAAATCCTTCAAGGGATAGAGGTCTTACCTAACGAAACCTTGCCTGTTACCTCTATTCTAACACCCAATCACGTTGCTTTGCTCACCAAACAACCTATCTCCCCAACTACTTCTGTCTCTGTTCAGCAAGCCACTACTGTCAGTTTCTCCGAAGACGAAATTATCGACTTTGGTGCTGAAGATCCTGACCCTGCTCTTTTCATCTCAGCTTATCTCCGGGACATTTGGGTACGTCGTGTTATGATTGACGGGGGCACTAGCCTAAACATCATCTCTTCAAAAGCCTTCCAAAAAATGAATATCCCTTCTAGCTGCATGTGTGCCAACCCCATCATGTTGCGGTCATTCAATGATGCTATTACTTCTACCTTAGGCACAGTGATCCTTAACATTTGTGTAGGACCACGTACTTTACATGAACTCTTCTATGTCCTTGAGGGAGAGTTCCAATACAATATGTTGTTAGGCCGCCCTTGGATCCGGGCTATGGGATGCGTTCCCTCCACCTTACATAGGTGCATAAAATTTGAGTACGAGGGGAAGTCCTACACCATAAAAGCTAATCCTCCCCCCTTCAAAACCTGTAATATGTTGTACCACCCTAATGATGTGCTTGTACCAGTCACGACACCCATTCATCCTGTAGACACCAAATTTGTGTCTTACGACCCCTTGTGACCCGCATCTCATCTCGCAACTTAACCTCATCACCTAAACCTTACACAATTATTTATTAATTACCTTGTAATTTATAAATCCACATCACCTTACCTGCCACCTCATTTTTCCACCTCATCATGACCTAGCCCTAACCCTAAACTAACCTAATTAAGACTTATGGCTTGGTCTAGACTCACATCCATAACTAATGCCTCCTTACTCGCACCTAAAACCGACCTTCTAGCCACTTGACCAAGCCCGCAACTGATCTCTCGGGAGAAAAGCAGGGAAGGTGGGTTATTTTACTAAAAATAGCCTACTTTTTCCTTACCGATGCCGGTTCCTACTCGACCGCCATCGGTTACGCAACCGCCATCGGTTCCCTGTAAATGGGCTCCCTAAACCAAAAACAAAGGATCGGAATTTCATTTTGGGGATCAGGTCGAATGATTTTCGAATCAACAGAGATCATTGGGAGCGAAAAAGAGAGTCCAGATCTTCACTTGACCGAGCAGAGACGAGTGGAAATACCAGAAGTGTTTACAGCAAAGGAGATCAGCTTGCATCTTCGTCAAAACCGGTAAGTCACATCTTGCATGTCCTCTGTTATAACATTTCTTATGCCTTTTGAATTACAGTCCTCATAAATCCATCCCTGAATCCACTACCCAGCATGCATATTACCTCTAACTATCATTCATCTACCTCTCATCACCTTATTTCCTAATACCACCTATATACAGCCTTACAAACAACACAACTACCCCACAAAGCAACTAACCTACAGATCCTAGAACCCACCGGTATCGGTTATCAGTAACCGACATCGGTTATCAGTAACCGGCATCGGTTCCTTCGATCAAAACCAGAAAACCAGCCTTTCCCCCTACCCAGTTCAACGAAGCAACTTAATTGATATTTTACAGTCGTTTGTGTTAATTCATATTAGTAGGGAAACTGACCACCTTCGAAAGGAAGTTTTATATTTCCTGGGCCCAAGGCAGTTTCCTCATTTATTGTCTAATCAAAATCTTGTGGTCTTATGTTCTTATTTGCAGGTAGTCCTTCCAAGACAAAAAGGAGTTCTTCGCAATCAGCCTGATCTTTCTCCACGGTACGCGCACACCATCTCGACATTCTACAGGTATTCCTCCTAGCCCCTAACCTTATCTGTTTCTAAAAGGAACAAATCATTCCGAGTGAAACATTTTGGCACGCCCGGTGGGACCCATCTTGGGTTTCTGTTTCTCTTGCTTATTTTCATTTTAGGAAGCATACTTGTTGTTGCTACTTTTGTTATATATTTCGTAAAGAATTTGTCTTGCTTTCCTAATTTCGCATTAGTGAAAGTCATCTCTCTTGCTTCATCGAATATAATTTTCGATTTGGGTTTAAAACACGTGCATTGCATTCCTGCTTGTTGTTTTTCAATTCTAGTGAACGTAGACTAAGTAATAGGTCGTACACGTGGGGGTGATATCCACGGTATTGACAGGAAATTAATCTTACATTCACTGCACAACACATACCGAATCACTTCACAATTAACACAACAGCTCAAACATCCCCCTTTTTTCCGTGGTATTCCTCCGCCCGATTGAGGTAACCTTATAAGCCAAAACAACTTGACATTTCCCCTAAGTCTCTTGTTTAGGATTCTGACATCATTTTACGTCTAAAGGCATAAGCCCACGATAATTAAAATTAACCCTAGGGTTAATCTCTGGATTTGTGTGTGCATCTTGCTTGTTTTTAGTTCTGTTTTCTTTCTCATACTCTGTCTTCTGTGATTGGACACGTATACTAAACGTTGTTAAAAATCAAATTAGCAGCCTTTTATATCTTGTTAACCCAGAATTCTTACACCGACATCGGTTACCTGACCGACATCGGCTATAGTATAACCAACATCGGATACTAGACCGATATCGGTTACTGTCTTCTACAACCCCTGACAAACCGACAACCTGCCAATTTCACCATTCTAAGGCTGTTTCTGTTCCAGATAGATTGAAACCCTACTGTGAACACCTGTCCATGGTTGTTATCACTCGAAAGCAAGCTGCCACCATGGTTTCACATGCTTGCTCTGTTTCTTTACCTGAATCACCCCTTTCACATTCTGTGAGGAATCCTACAGACACCAGTGAGATCCCCCAAATTCCTATAGGAGATAAGGACTTTGCCAAGTTTCTGGATGCTAATTCTAGCGTTGTACAATACTATTTGTCCCATACCCTTGACCGTACACCTGATGGTCAGCTCCTTGTTGGTATGCCTATTAGTATAGCTGCTCATTTAGCTCCCACTTTGCCTGATAATACCGCCTTGCTTCCTGCATCTCTAGCCCCGTCTCCCAATCCGACAGCTTCAGAGGTTCATACGACTCAGATTGGCTTTTCTTTGGCTAATCTTGGACCCCACATATCATTACCACCGACTGCCCCTACCTCATCTCTCTTGTAGACTACTCCATTCATGACTTGCTCTCTGCCACCTATCCACACGAGCTTTCCTTCTCAAGCTCCCCCTACCTTCTCATTCCCATACACGTATCCAGTAACCTCAACACCTTATATGGGACATCCCTATTCTGTTGCCTCAACATATTCATCCTCCATACCTTATCAACACTTAACTCCACCATTGTCCAGTGGAGGCCCTTGGCCCAATTTGCCTCCGTTTGCCACAACTACATCATCATCTCATCCAACCACAGATTTCATCAAACAAATGATGGACAAAATGCAAAATCTGGAGGCTTCTGTGTCGGGAAGTCGTAGCGCCTTGACATACGAGCAAGTTTATCAGGAGCCCATTCACCCTTATGTCCCCCTTCATTCATATCCTCCTCAATGGGAGTTACCGAAATTTACTCGTTTTAATAGTAAAGAGGATCCTCAACAACACTTGCGATCATTTAGACATGCTTGTTATTTGATTGCCCATGATGATGCCTTGCTACTCCGCACATTTCCCATGTCCTTATCAGGACCCACCTTGGAGTGGTACAGTGCTTTAACCCAGCACTCAATCTTCTCTTTTAACCAACTAGCTCAATCTTTCTTGGATCACTTCTCCATTAACATTGCTAAGAAAGTATCCATCACCGACCTTTATGCCATCCGACAATTCGAAGACGAATCTATCGCAGATTTCATTGGACGATGGCGTGGCCTTATCAACCAACTTACATATGCCTTGCCTCAAGCTGAACTTATCGAACTTTTCACACGGGCATGTGCTAAGCACATTTCTCCTACTCTTCAAATTCAAAATTTCCGCATATTTGATGAGGCCTTTACCATGGCTCGGAAACTAGAAATTCGAGCCTTAGAAGAAGAGAAATTGCGGTTGCGCAACAAAAACCCCAATTTCCGAACTCCTGATTCTACCAATAAACCAAATACCACCACTCCTCACGCGTCCACTTCTTCTAAATCAAAAGGAGCTGTCCACACGGTGATGGTTAAATCTCAAACACCGTCTAATACCCCACCAAAAACCACCTATAAGTACAAAGCCGAGCCCATCAACTACACTCCCTTGGGAGAAACATATGGTGTGATATTGGAAAAATTGCTCAAAGCAGGAGCCATTACATTACCTCCTGTTAAACCTCATTCCGGATTTGATTCCACTCGCGCCATACCTTCCTGGTACAAAGAAAATGACTTCTGTAACTTCCACCGCGTGAAGGGACATAGTCATGAGAACTGCAAGATGTTGAAAAACATAGTGCAGGAAATGGTTGACGTAGGGGATATAACCCTCGATAATCCTAATGCCCCTGCTAACCAAAATTTGAAAATCTTCAACAAACCATTCCCGAATCACTCTTCCAACAGTAACACAAACCAGGATATCTTATCCGAAGAGAGTGTTCATGAGATCCATGCAGTCTTTGATACCCAGCCCAAAGCCTCTATCGAGAAAATTTTGAATCAAGCCTCTTCACTAACACAGGAGCCCGAACCTCCTTTACCACCATCGAACCAAAGCGAAATCATTCCTTTACCCATAAGGGAGTTAACTGCCCAGACTCCTCTTCCCATCGATGAGTCTGCTTATACCACATCCCTACAAGACTGCAAACGAATGTTATCTAATCTATCTATTTCCCAGACTTCCCCTTCTACCACTCTTGTTGCACAAGAGGAAGGTACGCCACTCCTTTTGACATCCTTAGACGAGAAATCTCTTGCACCGACATCACCAAGTTCTTTAACCATGACGGATCCTCTCGAACACGCCCTCTTACCTATTAGTTCTTCATCGCCTAAATCTTTTCAATGACTGGTTGACCTCTTAACATCTATTGATACAGTACCTCATCTACTCACTGTATCACACCCACAGTGGACTGGAATCACAACCCACCTTTCTTCCGTACCAAATTTACAATTCAAGCCTGCAGACTGTCATTCTCCAGAGGATAGACAAATCCTATAGGAACGTTTGAGTACGCCATATTCTACTCAAATGCAAATGACCGATCCTAAGAAATCCACCATATACCCGAAGTGTTTACAGAAGCTTAAAATTCCCATGTTCTCACCTTCACCCCCCTCACCTCTACCAAATGCCTCGTCCACTTCTATTAACTTAGCCAAAATCTTCCCCTACGCTTGGGACCTTACCCATACCCAGTCTAACACACCCGCCTAAGCGACTAGATTTGTCCAAGAATAAAGCCACCCCACCACCTAGGAGACACACGCAACCCGTGCCTCTACCACAATCAAAACCATCATCGTCATACCTACCTTCCATATTAGGATGTCATCCTTCCACCTTGCACCAATATATCATACCTCCTGCGTTTTCTTCAAAACGATCTACGCCTTCTACGCCCATACAGGGATCAAAGGGTATATCAACATTATCACCCCACGTATCCTGTCCACCCATCAACCCTAAACAAACTCCATCATCAAAGGATTTATTTTCTATCACTCCCCTTTCTCCGTGGTTGTTTCCCGCTACCATGTCATCTGTAGCCTCATCATCTAACCAGCCGAACGTAGCTCCTGCGCCAAAGAAACCCCATTTAGTGAAAAACACATATCAACACCCCTCGGTTAAACCACCACCCATACAAACTAACCACGCCCAAACATTACCAAAACCCGCGCAATCAATACCCTCATCCTCTTCTGGTTTTGACCCACTCAAAAGATCTTACGCCAAAATCCTTGCTATGTTAGTAGATAATGCGACCATTTCCCTACCCCCACTTAGACCTTATGACCCGTCTAAACCTCGACCTATAGGTTATGATGAGTCTAAGATCTGCGCTTATCACCACACACCAGGACATGATGTGGAGGGATGCAAAGCTTTAAAAACCATCCTTCGTCAGTCACCTCTCCCAAATAGAAAGGTTAAGAAAGACAACTTACGAAGGGAGAGACCTTTAGCTTCAATTCCCTCTCCTATACCATCTATCCCCGCCTCACCATGATCTATCATTATTACAACCCCACCTCTTGAAGACCATAATTTATCCCAACCATCTTCCTCATCTCAGGTTTACGAGATTAATATGATTAGTGTTGCTACTTGAGCGCAGAAAAACAATGAGAAAGCGAAAGAAAGCACACATGTGTCCTCTCTTTCTCCGTCTAGCATCCCGATTACACCACCACCCAAAGTGGTTATTCGTGGACCCGCTTACCCCGTCTCTAATGGAGTTGCCCATCGAGCCATGATCAAACAGCTTCACCAATCACCCATCAAAATGACACTATATGATCTCATTCAGACTTCTAAATCTCATCGACAAGCTCTCGTTGAAATTCTTCAGGGGATCGAGGTCTTACCTAATGAAGCCCTGCCTGTTTCCTCCATTCTACACCCAATCACGTTGCCTCTCTCACCAAAAAACCCACCGCCCCAACCACTTCTGTCTCTGTACCACAAGCTGCTGCAGTCAGTTTCTCTGAAGATGAAATTGTCGATTTTGGTACAGAAGATCCTGACCCTGCCCTGTTCATCTCATCTTACGTCCGGGACATTCGTGTATGTCGTGTTATGATTGACGAGGGTGCTAGCCTAAACATCATCTCTTCAAAAGCTTTTCAACAAATGAATATCCCTTCTAGCTACATGTGTGCCAACCCCATCATGTTGCGGTCATTCAATGACGCTATTACCTCTACCTTAGGCACCGTGATCCTCAACATTCGGGTAGGACCACGTACTTTACCTGAACTCTTCTATGTCCTTGAGGGAGAGTTCCAATATAATATATTGCTGGGTCGTCCTTGGATTCGGGCCATGGGATGCGTTCCCTCAACCTTACATAGACGCATAAAATTTGAGTACGAGGGGAAGTCCTACACCGTAAAAGCTGATCCTCCCCCCTTTAAAACCTGCAA
Source organism: Taxus chinensis (assembly GCA_019776745.2). Taxonomy (NCBI): domain Eukaryota; kingdom Viridiplantae; phylum Streptophyta; class Pinopsida; order Cupressales; family Taxaceae; genus Taxus; species Taxus chinensis. The sequence continues at coordinate 764,075,117 of CM034154.1, read as the reverse complement.
TATGTTATACCACCCAAATGATGTGCTGGTACCAATCAAGACACCCGTTCATTCAACCCAACCATCTTCTTCAACTATGCCTCAACCATGTACCTCAATCACACCTACGCCTTCAACTAATGAAACCACCGTCGCAAAAACCACTTCCCTTCCCGCAGCTAACATCCCAACCGCAGACCCCTTAGTAGATGTTTTTCAGTGCCTTACGCTGGGGGAGTATCACCTATATAACGTTAGTTCTTTCCATACCCCACAGGAGTACGGACAGGTACATGCCCATCCTAACTATGACCGTCGTGTGGGGGAAGTAATCTCCTACAGACCACCTCACTGCCACACTAACCTAACGTATGGGGGTGTCGACGCATCTTCCGTTGCCCCTGAGACTCCTCTTGGTGTGGTTCCTTTCCAGTTCGATTTTCAATACCTTACCAATCGTCGCTTTGCCCTCACCTTCTTGACTCGCTGTGCTTGGAAAGGCTTTGGTTTTGGTCTTTATGAACAAGGCCGACATACGCTCATCCCCATCACCACACGCAAACATAATGATCGCAGTGTTCTCAGTTTTCCTGAAACACCTACACAGGAGACACCTCGTGTCAGCTGTATTCTGGAAGAAGATGACGTCACCCCTACCAAACCATCATCACCCACTTTTCCATCATCACCCACAGAATCTATAGACCCTGAATCTATCCCTCCTAATTTTTTTTTTTCATAAATACTATCTTCATAGGTCCTCTCACTTATCAACGTGATAATGAGGACCCATCTTCTCTTCCCCTTCTGTATCCAGACATGATCGAAGAGGATTCGCCTTTGATTAATGTTGTTGAGTGTCAGGATGACGACTCCATCCTCACTTACCTTGGCCCGGATGATTCTTATATTCAACGAGCCTTACCATCTGAAACCCAAACCATGCTGAACGAATCTACAATAGAAATCAACATCCACACGGAGGAGGATCCTCACATTGTGAAGATCAGACAATCCCTTAACGCATCAGAACAAGTTGCCTTTACTACTTTCCTCTGTGCTCGCACCCAAGCTTTCGCTTGGTCCTACGCTGACATGCCAGGAATTGATCCTGACATTGCTGTCCATAACATTACACTGAAACCCGATTCCAAGCCAATTAAACAGAAATTGAGAAAAATGCATCCATGCATTGCCCTCTTGGTCAAAGAGGAGCTCCAACGACTCCTTTCTGTTTCCTTCATCTTGCCTATTGACTATCCTCAATGGATTTCTAACATCGTACCTATCACTAAAGTGACGGGGGGACTTCAGATATGCACGGATTTCTGGGATCTTAACCTCGCTTTCCCTAAGGATGACTTCCCCCTACCTAGTATTGATCAACTTGTTGATCTCACTGCGGGTCATGAAATGCTTTCTCTCATGGATAGATTTTCAGGATACAACCAAATTTTGGTTGCCCCTGCCGATCAACACAAAACTGCCTTCATAACTCCTTGGGGAACCTTCTGTTACCGTGTAATGCCATTTGGCCTTAAGAATGATGGTGCGACCTATCAGCGGGCTATGACCTACATTTTTCATGACATTATGCACACTATCCTTGAAGATTACTTCGATGATCTTCTTGGCAAGTCTAAACATCACAGTGAACATCTCGATGTTTTAACCATTATTTTTGATCGCCTGTTACAATATTCTGTCCGTCTTCAACCAAAGAAATGTGTCTTTGGTGTCCTTTCGGGAAAGCTTCTTGGTTTTATCGTCTCTTTGCGTGGCATCGAGGTCGATCCATCTAAAGTCAAAGCTATCATAGAAATGCCCCCACCTACCAATCTCAAACAATTGCGTAGTTTACAAGGTAAGCTCCAATCTATCCGACGTTTCATCTCCCAACTCTCGGATCGATGTCAACCTTTCCATCACCTCCTTAAGAAGGACATTGATTTTCAATGGAGTGAAGAGTGCCACCAAGCCTTTCAAGCTCTCAAAACTTATCTCTTGCAGCCACCCGTGCTTATCCCACCTCAAGACGACTGCCCTTTCTACCTTTACCTTTCCACCACTGACCACACTGTAGGGGCCATGCTTGCACATCGTGACTCTAAAAATTGAGAACAAGCCATTTATTATATAAGTCGTACTTTGGTGGATTATGAGACTAGGTATACACATGTAGAAAAGTTGTGCCTAGCCCTATCATTCGTGGCTACCAAGCTCCGACACTACCTTCTGAATCACAAAACTTTCGTCATCACCAACACAGACCCCATCCATTACATGTATGCCAAACCTCATCTAAATCAACGCATCGCCCGATGGCTCATGCTCCTCGCCGACCTCGACCTTGAGTTCGTCCACCAGAAATCAATCAAAGGACAAACCATCGCAGACCAACTTGCAGAAGCCCCTTTACCTGGGGAACAATTTACCAATTTTATATTCCTCGACAAACTCATCGCCACTCTTTCACTTGGGGAAGAGTCGTATCAAATGACCCTCTTCTTCGATGGATCTAAATGCCAACGCGGTGGAGGAGCTGGCGTTGTTCTCGTTCCTCTTGACGCTGAGCCTATGCCTCTTTCATTCCGACTCGATTTCCCTTGTACTAATAATACAGCGGAATACGAGGCCCTTGTTCTGAGTCTCCAGGTTGCGCTGCACTTAGGTATCAAATCTATCAATATTTTTGGCAACTCTCAATTGGTAGTCAATCAAGTTATGGGCATCTACCAATGCAAAAATGAGGAACTTCAAAAATACAAACACTACGTGGATTCGCTTCTAGCCTTATTTACTCACTATTCTATCCAAAACCATTCCACGCTCTACTAAAAAATTTGCAGAATACTATGGCTTGCTTAGCCTCGCAAATTCCAGCCATCATCAACTGACTCTGACATTTGGTCTTGGTCCAACAACTCTTGCCCCATCTTATTCAGCCCCGGTTGTTTGTATGATAAATACTGTGTCTGCTAACATCGCAGGATACCTGGTATCAACCAATTCCATGACTACCTTACAACCTCTGTTCTCCCTTCTGACCTTACTAGTACTGGTAAACGTGGTTTTTCTTAACGTGTTTCTCGTTATGTAGTTATGGGGGGACTCCTTTATAATGTGGCTTTGATGGCATCCTCCTTCGATGTCTCACCGGTGCAGAGATCACCCATACCATCCAACAAGTCCATGACAGTATTTGTGGTGGACATTTTAGTGGCCTTGCCGTGGCCAAACGAATCCTTCGCCTCGGTTATTATTGGCCTACTCTCAATAACGACTGCTACGAATATGTTAAGCGTTGTGTTATGTGTCAACAAACATGCCAACCTTCAACATACTCCTAGCCACCCGCTCCAGGTCGCTTGAGATCTTTGGCCTTCTCACAAATGGGGTTTAGACCTTATTGGTGAGATTCACCCATCCTCTTCACAACGTCACCGATGGATTATCACAGCAACCGAATTACACAAAATGGGTGGAGGCTATTCCACTCATTTCAACTAAAAAGGAAAAAATTGTCGAATTCATTAACCATCACATTATTTGTCATTTTGGTATTCCTCATCACCTAATAATAGATAATGGTAAATCTTTTAAAAACAAGTTGTTACAAGACCTTTGTAACAACTTTGGTATCAAACTTAGTTTCTCATCGCCTTACTATCCGCAGGCCAATGGTCAGGCTGAATCTTCTAATAAAACCCTAACCAAAAATCCTCATGAAGTTGTCAATGAATCCGGAAGAAATTGGCACGATCACATTCCCTTTGCCCTTTGGGCTTATCGTACTAGCATTCGTACCTCTACTAATGCCACACCTTTTTCTTTGGTATATGGTACCGAAGCTGTTTTGCCTCTCGAAATACAAATACCCCTCCCTTAGAATATCTCTCAGGATATCTCACCAACGATGATTTCCGCCAAGAGCGGTTAGCCCAATTGGAGCTTCTTGACGAATGTCATCTTACAGCTCTTGATCACCTTCAAATCTATCAAAAAAACGCATCAAATGTGCTTATATAAGTGACTTCATGAGCATACCTTTAAGGTGGTGATCTTGTCCTCAAAGAGAATCAACATGTCACCAAACTAGAAAAGAGAAAACATGGAAAATTTGCTCCCAATTGGATTGGGCCTTACATAATCACTCACACCTATGGATCAGGTGCTATCGTTTAGCTTCGCTTAACGGTAAGCCTGAGCCTGAACCCCTTAATGCCTTGCATCTTTGACCATTTCTACTGTTGAATTTAGTGTTATATCACTTCTTATCTACCTGCCGCTCGTCCCTTTGAGCTCACATACCACCACATGCACTTCGTTCCTACACCCTCATAATAAAAATCAAGCTCACATAGTTTGATTCTCACCTCACCTAAACGATGCCTTCCCCTTTTAGTCTAGTCCATGACTTCAAGTTTTAAAATAAGCCGTATTCTTATGGGATTTCTTGAGTCAACTTCCTACCAAACTAGATGCTTCACGCCAAAATAACATCTAGATATCTAAATTATATATAGACTGTTCCCTCGAAGGACAACTATATGCCAAATTATTGCTGCTATTATATATAGACTGCCTCCCCCGAAGGACAGCTATGCACTAAATCATATCTGCTACTATAAATAAGACTGCTCCCTCGAAGGACAGCTATATACAGTCAGCCTTTATCAGAAGCTTCTCGCATTGATCAGCTTCGTGAAGACCTCAAAGAATAGCACAATCAATATCCCTTGTAGACTTCCCGCATCGATCAGTCTATATTCAGTAAAATAAAAAGCCTCATTCAAAAAGAACTTTTTGGGGTCATGGACTTGTCTATTTAGGGTAGGGTTCTCTTTCGTCAGAACACTCACTTTGTAATAAATTCTCTGTACCTCAGCTATATCATCCACCTCACCTCACCATTTGTTTCAAACTCAAGGGACGTAACGTACACCCGATATATGGTGATCATACAACTCTTTTCACCTATGGACTTGCTCGTCTATGCACGGTACCTAGGGCTTCAAGCTCGTTCTACTGGTTTGGTGGTTTGTTTAGCTCTTTTTCACCTACAGAGTACTCTTTCCCGCTTGCCTCGCATCTAGGATGTGTGTTGATCTTAATCATGACATGGTTCCCTACCACTTGGTAGGCTAACTTTCGCTTCCCTTATAACCTTTTACAAACACATCACCAATTCATTGCCGACACCAACAACCTTACCTTACCAATATTAATATCAATATGCGTACCAATCAACCAATTGCCTAAACCGTACCAATTGCCTGAATTCACCTCTCCCTGATCCTAAGGGAGAACTACATCATCGGTCTGAGGGCCCCTCCTTGCTTTGTGCAATGGGCTATGTAGGCAGCACTTCGGAGACATGGGGTCTCCCAAGGTTAGCTCGACCATCCCCTACCATAACCTATCATGTGTGGTAAATATAAATATTTTTGTGTATTTCTATTAATCACATTCCTCTTTATCCTTTTTCAAAACACAAAAAGTCAAAACGAAAACATTCTTATTATTATAACTCAAATCAACATACATATTCAGTTTTTATTTAGATGTTAAACAAATACATCTTCTCTATCATCGACACGCAGGTCGGTACTCTTATTATTCTTATACCTTGCTAACATTTATTTAGACCCCTCACGCCTCAATCCCCAATTAGGTGATGATCGTGATCGTCGACCCCTCTCGCCAGGCCTCTCTGTCCTCAATGGTACCATGGCTATTGGTTACCACCCACTGATCTGCCAATCTCTCCTGTAACATATGAATACGCCCTCTCGTATGGAGGACTCCAGCCTCTAGTCTCTCCGCCCGTGACTCCGCAACCACTAACGATCCTCTTGTCTCATTCACCTGCGTTGGAGCTGCTGAACCAAACACTGCAGACGATCCCTCTCTGCTATAATCAACGCTATGTCAGGGACGATCACGTACACCTCGCAGTTCGTCTACCACCATAATCTATAGTCCTCTGTCGTTCCTACATCCATTACCCTGCGATCGGCTGCTACCTCTTCAGGCCCTTCTGGAGGTGTTGGCTGGGGAGGTGAGGAATACTGCCTCTGCCATCGATCCTCATATAGGGTCTATCAGCCTGGGGTAATATCTTGCACCAAATTCAAATTGTCGCCGCACGCGATCTAGAGGAATCCTCTCATACTACACCTGGCCTGTGCCCTGCGATCCACCTCAATCGCTCTACAACACCCCTCAACTCGTTAGCTATATTCTCTGTTACCATATAGTTTCCGGTAAGGCCGCCAACAGATATCCGTAATCGTCACTCTCTCCCATACCTACCTATAATACTCAAAGTCATCCGTTCACGGCCTGGGCTCTGCCTCTGTTCTGTCTGGACCAATCATTTGAAATCCCAACCTCTGTACTCTGTTTCTTGACTGGATGAATCGGCTCTGCGCCACAAAAACATGGCTATGGTCCCCACCAGTGTAAATAAGTATGAACATCCAGTGTAAGTTCTGTGATTTCACCACAAGCCCCATAAAAACCCATGTATGCTCCACCAAATATGCAGGTTGCCCTGCAAACGTCAGTTCATTTCTTCAGCTCCCAAGACAAACTCAATGCTTTGGAATCTTCCCCTTTGCCTCGGTAATGCATTACCCTACGCTATCATTTAAACTTCTGCTAACGTGTCTCTCAGGATTGTGCTGCATACATATCCCATACGTAAATGAAAAACCTCACTGTGTTAAATATAGTGCGTTATGGACCAATAACTGTGTTATCACGCCCTGTGCCGCGCTAGGGTGGGGTAATGATGATTATACTGGTTTTTCCTGTGTAATGGGAGTCTCAAATACGGCCCAAATTTCCAAGTTACTGTCATTTCCTTTGCTTGGCAGGATAGCAAGGATTGGTCTCAGGTTCCATCTCTCAATCAACGCCTGTACATAGAATGGGTTAGGTGGGCGATTCGTGAATTGCATTAGCGGAATTCCACTTAAACCCAAACGATTTCTCATGTCCATTCAAGCTGGTCGTTTACCATCGCTCGGATCGTGACAACAAGTGTGGTACACTATTCATTCATCCTCAACCCTTTTTGCCTCTGCTGCTACATCCAAATAAAATAATAACACAAAAAACACATTCAAGTCATCAAATTCCACCCCCGGTTTTTCTCAATTCTGGAAATTCCTCTACAGCAACCGGTATGTTTACATAACCGATATCGGGTTGGAGTAACCGATACAGATTATCACTAACGATTATCAGTCCCGTGTAGTAAAACAACCCACCTACGAACAATAAATTGTTTCTTCCTCCTGTATACACAGATTATACTTGAACCCTTAATTTACCTACCGGTAACAAATCACCTATTATAACCCTAGATCATCTTTTCTTTCTCAGATCTACCCACATACTCTCCCCATCTATATTTAACAAGAACATGCAGTAGTCAAATCACAAACAAAACGTTACCTCTTGGGTGATGGCGGAGTAGATTGAGGTGAGCCTTGTCTCCAGAGGTTATCCCTGCCTGCTGGGATGTTTCTCCTAGTCCTGCCATTATCACCCACCTTTTCCGAAACCTGGCCTTTCTGTCTTTCCATGAATTCAGATCACAATCACTTTTCCCGTCTCTTACTCCTAATCCATCAAATCTCTCATAGCAAATACCTGTCTCAGTGCGCGTCAAAAAGCGTACGTATCGCCGTAGTTAACTCTTGCATGGCTCTAAAAATAAGAACTAAGTTGCCACCTTGCTTTTCTATTTTTAGAAAAGCTCATAACTAAAACAACCGTATCGGTCAGTGACCGTAACGGTCTACTACAGCCTACGCATCTTTCGCTAAGATTCGGTTATATAGCCTATCTCTTTACAACATGTCTTTTTGCCTTCATTTTCCACCTAATTTTTTGTCACTCCCTGGCACCTTTTTCCTGCATAACACCACCATATCCATATTTCTCCATCCACCACACCATATCATTACAAGTCCATAACATCATCTATTTTACAAAAACAAACAAACCATCAACTAAGTCACTAATCTACACAAACCAAAACTCATCATTTGTAATCCACTCATCAGATAGTATATACAATGTCAACAAACCACAGCCCAAAACTGCAACTTTCATCTTATAACACATCATCCATATATCAACACGTCAAATCAACTCATCATATATTCTATAATACCACAAAACCATTGATGAACATACTTAAAACACATTTTGAACATCTATATATACAACAAATTTTCAAATATACAATTGCCCTGCTCGGGGCCCTGTGATCTCAATCATACAACTAAGAAGCCGGTACTCAGGCCGCAATAACTATCCAAAATCTCGACGCGGCTCGCAGGCCGGCCTCATTTAAAATATATCGGCCTCTGCAGGCCGGTATCAAATATAACAACCCGTAACTCACTCGCAGGCCTGTATATAATGAATAAATGAATCCTACATGAATAAATTACGGCACAATCAGGCTCTATCAACTAACCATTCTCAGACCGGTGCCATATCCATATACAAAATACAAACATGCAGGGATCCCTCGGCTCTCCCCCACCGCCCTCGGCACCTCTCCCTACTGGTCCTTGGCGCCTCTCGCCTCCTGACCTGTAACAGACATGCCGGCTGTGGCTGGCAACCTCCCTGTGATCTCTGGCTACGTGAGTCTCCGTCGGTGTGCCGCATATGGCTGATACTCAGGCTCCGGTACTATCAAGAACATCCCTGATAGTACCGGCCTCCGCTCTCGCCTCCATGTAATCTATCCCGTCCACACAGTCGGTACGTGGCTGGTTCCCGCGACATCCTACTGCCAATCCCTCCTGTGCCTGTGCTGGTTGGTGCCTGTGGCTGTGCTACTGCTGGCATGGTATCTATCCTGTGCCTAGGGCTGTGCCTGTGCTAACTACTGCCTGGTACTGGCTGCCTGTACCTGTACCTGCACCTGTGGGCTGTGCTACTGTTGGTTGGTGCTGGCCTGTGGCTGTAAAACCAACCTAGGCCCTGGCTAGCGACCCCTGTACGACCCTCATCGTTGCCTACGCAGCATCCAGCTGCCCCCTGTAATTAACTGCAAAACCTGGCCCCTACTGATCGTCTCCTTCTCTGTCGTCCTCCGCTTCCAATCTGGCTGTGTGGCTGTGCTATACCCCTCACCCGCCGCTCTCATAACCAGTCACCAAAACCCTGTATCTCCCGTGCACCCAGCCATCTCCGCCATCATCCGGCTGGCTCCTGCAAAAACCCCCAATCTGGATCCGGAGTGCTGTGGTGCAGGCAGTGGGGCCTCTACACTCATCCCTCCTGTACTGAGGGAAGGGAGGTGGCTTTCGTCTAATCGCAGCCCCTCTGCCTGCTTACCCTCTTCTATGGTTATCCTCTCGTCCTCTCCCGTCCTCCGTCCTGCTTCCATACAGATGTACTGGATCCACCGTAACTATAAACTATAACTCTTCTCTCGGCCTCCCTCTGTGCAGGTGATTACCTCTGTAAAGGTCTCCATATGAATGTCTAACCGCTTGTCAGGCCATCCTACTAATTTCTATAATAACGCCACATCTCGCCCGCAATAACTTACTCGTGGTTGCCCCATACCCCCAACCACCTCTGAAGCCGATCTGTATAGGACCTGTGCCCTGGCTGCTGGGGAACCCTATTGGCCTGGATGCAATATGATGTGCTTCATATGCCCAACATGCAGCAAAAATGTCGAACAGATACCGAATCGCCTATCTACGATAAACCCAGAGCTCTCTGTAATATCTGCACCTGATACATTGGTGCCCACCACCGCATAGCAAGTATGCTCCTCATCATCTCAGCAACAACCCCCCATCAACACCCCGTAGAAAGCGGCCTCCCGCTGAAGTTCCAGGAGGGCGAAGCAGGTGATCCCAATCAGTCATCAGCACAGCCATCCGTGTCTCTTTTCGATGCGCACGGTACTGTCACCACACCCATGCTCACGCTGTGATAGGTAAGTAGCGCGGTTCAATCTCCAAAAACCTGTATATGCTGTCCTGTGACGTCTCTTAATCTACCACCTAGAAAAACTGCCTCTCCCCTGATAGGTGTCGAATGGATGCGATCACATCCTCCAGCGTGATGTCTCCCCCATTCGGGAGATGGAACACATTGGCTCCGAATCCCATCTCTCGATGAGGGCGACCATTCAGTGTGATCTCTCTTTTTCTCTCCCTTTCGCTTCTGTACCCTCCCTGACTACCCCACCGAGTCCCACCTCGCTCACTTATCACCCAGTGAGCTGCGAAACATGTGGTCTCATCTGCACCAACAACGGGGGCATCCTATCCTGCATCGTCAACTGCTGACGTGCCTCCTGCAAAAACCAACCGCTACCTTAGACCTACTCTGTATCACAACATCGACTTTACGCTCTAAATCTAAACCCCCTTTTATATCCCCCCGACCACACCCCAACTCTCTACCACCCCCCTCTAGCAAACCTACCTTCAACCACCCACCCAAAAACCCAACCTATCCCCCAACCCTCAAATCCCATCCCGTACCCATAACTCACCACCCAACCACTACCCGACTTCTACACCCACTACCCAGACCCAAGCCCAAAATTCTAACCCACCCAAAAGCCCAAAACCCCACCCACCCAAACCCAAACCCCCAACCCAACCCAAAGCCCAAAATCTACCCAACCCAAACCCAACCCCACCCCCAACCAACCCACCCAAACCCAAACCCCACCCAACCCAACCCAACCCACCCCACCCCAAACCCACCCACACCAACCCCAACCCAACCCACCCCACCAAACACCCAACCCACCCAAACCCAAACCCATACCCATACAAAACCCAAAAACCGACGCCGGCCGACATACGACCGACGCCGGTCCAGCCCAACACACCCTGTCCACACAATTTCCGACCGATGCCGGTCGCTTAGCAACCGACATCGGTCGCTGTAATTGCGGGGGAGCCGAACCCCCGCGCGGCCCCCCCCCATATTTTTTTTTCCATTTTTATACTTATCTACCCACCCAAACACCATAAAAACCTACCCCCCCCCCCAGCCGACTTGCCCTATTTTACCCCATCTATCCTCTCTTTTTTTTCAAATTACGTCAATTTACTCATTATTTCCTAAAAAAAAATGTAAATTCCTACCCAAACCCCCAATTTCGCTTAATACCATTCAAATGCACAAAATAAAAAAGTTCCGAGCCTACCCGTACGACGACACGTCGTCGTGGTGGGATGGGTGGTGGTGGTCCAGCTGGTCCAGCCCCTCCTGCTCCTCCTGCCTGTGCCATGGCTCCAATTCTACTCTGCTGGGTCCCCCGGCCAATCAACTGCTGCCTCCTCCTCACTCGGGCCCGCAAAAACAACTCACTCCTCCAGCAAAATAGCTCCACCTCACTCAATAAACCTCCAATCTCAACTCTCCACGTCAGACAAGTCAATTTGGTTTTCAAAAAAATAAAAGTGACAATGACAAGCCGTATTTTTCTTTTTATAGGTTTTTCGCCCTTAACCGATATCGGTTTCATTTTGCCCTAATGAACCGGTATCGGTCCCTTAACCGATATCGGTCATGTAGAATCGACATCGGTTTTTTTCTGCCAACTTTCCCCCAATTTTTTTTTTTTTTTTGCCCTTATTTACCATTTGCCCCTTTTTTAACCACATATATCACCTATATCCACCTTTGCTGAACACCATTTGTTTACCTATTCGGCCCGACCCAAGGCCTCAACCTACCTATTTGGCCCGACCCAAGGCCTCAACCTACCTATTCGGCCCGACCCAAGGCCTCAACCTACCTATTCGGCCCGACCCAAGGCCTCAACCTACCTATTTCGGCCCGACCCAAGGCCTCAACCTACCTATTTGGCCCGACCCAAGGCCTCAACCTACCTATTCGGCCCGACCCAAGGCCTCAACCTACCTATTTGGCCCCTACCCAAGGACCCAAGGCCTACCTACCGGCCCGACCCAAGGCCCTCAACCTACCCCCGGCCCGACCCAAGGCCTCGCCCTACCCTATTTGGGACCCGGCCTCCCCAAGGCCCACCCAAGGCCTCAACCTACCTATTTGGCCCGACCCAAGGCCTCAACCTACCCATTTCGGCCCGACCCAAGGCCTCGCCCTACCCATTTGGCCGGCCCGACCCAAGGCCTCAACCCAAGGCCCGCCCAAGGCCCCACCCTACCATCCGGCCCGACCCAAGGCTGTAACCCAACAACTTGCCCAACCCACGGCCGTATCACTTCATACCATACCCACAATCAACGTTTTATTTTTATCCATCCATCCTGTACCTTTTGTTCCATCGAGCTCACCTGTTCGTGTTTTAGCATGATTAGGGTCCTTGACTTGATCTGTCGACCAACTTTGCCTAGACCTAGACCGTGACGTTTATCTCAACCAAACCAACCATTTGGTACTGCCGAACACATGCCTAAACGTTCCTGTACCTTACCTGTTATATACCCTGGAGCTACTTCCTATGCCTTGGATACCAGGATTATATCACCCTTGTTTGGATAAACTATCGACCTTTGCCTATGCACTGCACTGTTGGTTTGCTCGTCAAATCATGTACCCTAGTCGTACTATGCATTTTACCATGCGTCTGCTTCCTTGGACCTACCCCACCATCTTACCATCCCCTCTACCCCATTTACCCTTTATCAACCCTATCCCTGATTTCCCGTTCACTCAATCTGTGATAGATTTGAGGGGGATTACCTATACCCTTAACACAGGGGAAACCACTTCATATTATTGTCCGTGCAGCTTTACAAAACAAGCTACACGACAATAAGGGGCTAATGTAGACACCAAATTTGTGTCTTACGACCCCTTGTGACCCGCATCTCATCTCGCAACTTAACCTCATCACCTAAACCTTACACAATTATTTATTAATTACCTTGTAATTGATAAATCCACATCACCTTACCTGCCCACCTCATTTTGCCACCTCATCATGACCTAGCCCTAACCCTAAACTAACCTAATTAAGACCTATGGCTTGGTCTAGACTCACATCCCATAACTAATGCCTCCTTACTCGCACCCAAAACCGACCTTCTAGCCACTTGACCAAGCCCGCAACTGATCTCTCGGGAGAAAAGCAGGGAAGGTGGGTTATTTTACTAAAAATAGCCTACTTTTTCCTTACCGATGCCGGTTCCTACTCGACCGCCATCGGTTACGTAACCGCCATCGGTTCCCTGTAAATGGGCTCCCCAAACCAAAAACAAAGGATCGGAATTTCATTTTGGGATCAGGTCGAATGATTTTTGAATCAACAGAGATCATTGGGAGCGAAAAAAGAGAGTCCAGATCTTCACTTGACCGAGCAGAGACGAGTGGAAATACCAGAAGTGTTTACAGCAAAGGAGATCAGCTTGCATCTTCGTCAAAACCAGTAAGTCACATCTTGCATGTCCTCTGTTATAACATTTCTTATGCCTTTTGAATTACAGTCCTCATAAATCCATCCCTGAATCCACTACCCAGCATGCATATTACCTCTCTCATTCATCTATCTACCTCTCATCACCTTATTTCCTAAATACCACCTATATACAGCCTTACAAACAACACAACTACCCCACAAAGCAACTAACCTACAGATCCTAGAACCCACGGTATCGGTTATCAGTAACCGGCATCGGTTATCAGTAACCGGCATCGGTTCCTCCGATCAAAACCAGAAAACCAGCCTTTCCCCTACCCAGTTCAACGAAGCAACTTAATTGATATTTTACAGTCTTTTGTGTTAATTCATATTAGCAGGGAAACTGACCACCTTCGAAAGGAAGTTTTATATTTCCTGGGCCCAAGGCAGTTTCCTCATTTATTGTCTAATCAAAATCTTGTGGTCTTGTGTTCTTATTTGCAGGTAGTCCTTCCAAGACAAAAAGGAGTTCTTCGCAATCAGCCTGATCTTTCTCTACGGTACGCGCACACCATCTCGACATTCTACAGGTATTCCTCCTAGCCCCTAACCTTATCTGTTTCTAAAAGGAACGAATCATTCCGAGTGAATTGGTCTTTATGAACAAGGCCGACATACACTCATTCCTGTGACTACACGCAAACACAATGATCGTAGTGGTATCGGTTTTCCTGAAACAGTTACAACCGGAGAAACCTCATGTCAGTTGTATCCTGGAAGATGACGACGTCACCCCCTACCAAACCATTATCATCCATTTTTCCATCGTCACCCACAGAGTCGATAGACCCTGAATCTATCCCTCCTAACTTTTTTTTTTTCATAAATGCTATCTTACTAGGTCCTCTCACTTATCAATGCAATAATGAGGACCCATATTCTCTTCCCCTTCTGTATCCCGACATGATTGAAGAGGATTTGCCTTCAATTAATGTTGTTGAGTGCAAGGATGACGACTCCATCCTCACTTACCTTGGTGCAGACGACTCCTATATTTAACGCACCTTACCGTCTGAAACTCAAACCATGTTGAACGAGTCAACTATAGAAATCAACATCCACACAGAGGAGGATCCTCACATTGTGAAGATCGGACAATCCCTTAGCGCATCAGAACAAGTCACCTTTACTACCTTTTCTCCGTACCCGCAATCAAGCTTTTGCTTGGGTCCTACGCTGACATGCCAGGAATTGATCCTGACATTGCTGTCCATAACATCACCCTAAATCATGATTCCAAACTAGTCAAACAAAAACTGAGAAAAATACATCCACGCATTGCCCTCTTGGTCAAAGAAGAGCTTCAACGACTTCTTTCTGTTTCCTTCATCTTGCCTATTGACTATCCTCAATGGATTTCTAACATCGTACCTATCACTAAAGTGACGGGGGCACTTCGGATATGCACGGATTTCCGAGACCTTAACCTCGCTTGCCCCAAGGATGACTTCCCCCTCCTAAGTATTGATCAACTTGTTGATCTCACTGTGGGCCATGAAATGCTTTCTCTCATGGATGGCTTTTCGGGATACAACCAAATTTTGGTTGCCCCTGCCGATCAACATAAAACTGCCTTCATCATAACTCCTTGGGGAACCTTCTATTATCATGTCATGCCGTTTGGCCTTAAGAATGCTGCTGCGACCTATCAGCGGGCTATGACTTACATTTTTCATGACATTATGCACACTATCCTTGAGGATTATGTTGATGATCTTCTTGGCAAATCTAAACATCGCAGTGAACATCTCAATGTTTTAACCATTATTTTCGGTTGCCTGTTAAAATATTCGGTCCGGCTTCAACCAAAGAAATGTGTCTTTGGTGTTCTAAAACTTCTTGGCTTTATCGTCTCTGCCTTGCGGGGGCAATTGGATGTCGATCCATCTAAAGTCAAAGTTATCCTAGAAATGCCCCCCTCCCAAAAACCTCAAACAATTACGTAGTTTGCAAGGTAAACTTCAATCTGTCGGGCATTTCATTTCCCAACTCTTGGATCGATGTCAGCCTTTTCATCACCTTCTTAAAAAGGACATTGCCTTTCAATGGAGCAAAGAGTGTCACCAAGCCTTTGAAGCTCTCAAAGCCTATCTCTTGCAACCACCCATGCTTATCCCACCACAGGACGATCGCCCTTTCTACCTTTACCTTTCCACCACCGACCACACCGTAGGAGCCATGCTCGCACATCGTGAGTTTGAGCATCAAGAACAAGCCGTTTATTATATAAGTCGAACTCTCGTGGATTACGAGACTCGGTATACACATGTAGAAAAACTGTGCCTAGCCCTATCATTCGTAGCCACCAAACTCCGACACTACCTCCTGAAGCACAAAACTTTTGTCATCACCAACGTGGACCCCATTCATTATATGTATGCCAAACCTCATCTAAACCAACGCATCGCCCGATGGCTTATGCTCCTTGCTGACCTCGATCTTGAATTTATACACCAGAAGTCAATCAAAGGACAAACCATTGCCGATCAACTCGCAGAAGCCCCTGTACCTGGGGTGCAATTTACCAATTTTAATTTTCCCGACGAACTCATCGCCACTCTTTCACTCAAGGAAGAGTCGTATCCAATGACCCTCTTCTTCAATGGATCCAAATGTCAGTGCGGTGGAGGAGCCGGCATTGTTCTCATTCCTCTCGACGCTGAGCCTATGCCTCTTTCATTCCGACTCAATTTCCCCTGCACTAATAATACAGCGGAATACGAGGCCCTTGTTTTGGGTCTCCAGGTTGCATTACACTTAGGTGTCAAATCTATTAATATTTTTGGCGACTCTCAATTGGTAGTCAATCAAGTTATGGGCATCTACCAATGTAAAAATGAGGAACTTCAAAAGTACAAACAGTACGTGGATTCACTTTTGACCTCATTTACTCGTTATTCTATCCAGACCATTCCCCGCTCCACTAACAAATTTGCGGATACTATGGCTTACTTAGCCTCAAAAATTCCTGCCTCACCAACTGACTCTAACATATTCGTCTTGATCCAACAACTCTTTGCCCCATCCTACTCAGCCCCGGTTGTTTGTATGATAAATAATGTGTCTGCTAATTCCCAGGATACCTGGTACCACCAATTTCACAACTACCTTACAACCTCCGTTCTCCCACCTGACCTTACTAATACTGGAAAATGCACTTTTCTTAAACATGTTTCTCGTTATGTCGTCATGGGGGACTCCTTTATAAACGTGGCTTTGATGGCATCCTCCTTCGATGTCTAACCGGTGCGGAGGTCACCTATGCCATCCAACAAATCCACGATGGTATTTGTGGCGGACATTTTAGTGGCCTTGTCGTGGCTAAACGAATCCTTCGCCTAGGTTATTATTGGCCTACTCTTAATAACAACTGCTACGAATATGTTAAGTGTTGTGTTATGTGTCAACAACATGCCAACCTTCAACATACTCCTAGCCATCCGCTACAGGTCGCACGAGATCTTTGGCCTTTCTCACAATGGGGTTTAGACCTTATTGGTGAGATTCACCCGCCCTCTTCACAACGTCACCATTGGATAATCACAACAACTGAATATTACATAGAATGGGTGGAGGCCATTCCACTCATTTCAATCAAAAAGGAAAAAATCGTCGAATTCGTTAACCATCACATTATCTATCGTTTTGGTATTCCTCATCGTGTAATAACAGATAATGGTAAATCTTTCAAAAATAAGTTGTTACAAGACCTTTGTGACAACTTTGGTATCAAACTTAGTTTCTCATCACCTTACTATCCATAGGCCAATGGTCAAGCTGAATCTTCTAATAAAACCCTAACCAAAATCCTCATGAAAGTTATCAATGAGTCCGGAAGAAATTGGCATGATCACATCCCCTTTGCCCTTTGGGCTTATCGTACTAGCATTCATACCTCCACTAATGCCACACCTTTTTCTTTGGTATATGGTACCGAGGCTATCTTGCCTCTCAAAATACAAATACCTTCCCTCCGAATATCTCTTCAGAATATTCTCACCAACGACGATTTCCGCCAAGAGCGGTTAGCCCAATTGGAGCTTCTCGACGAGCGTCATCTTACAGCTCTTTATCACCTTCAAATCTACCAAAAACGCATCAAGCGTGCTTATGATAAACGACTTCATGAGTGTACCTTTAAGGTTGGTGATCTTGTCCTCAAAGAGAATCAACATGTAACCAAACTAGAAAAGAGCAAACGTGGAAAATTTGCTCCTAATTGGGCCTTACATTATCACTCACACTTATGGATTAGGCACTTATCGTTTAGCTTCGCTTAATGGTAAACCTGAGCCTGAGCCCCTTAATGCCTTGCATCTTCGACCATTCTACTATTGACATTAGTGTTATATCACTTCTTATCTACCTTATGCTCGTCCCTTGAGCTCATTTACCACCGCATACACTTTTTTTCTTACATCTCAAAATCAAATTAGGCTCACATAGTTTGATTATCACCTCCCCTTAAAAGATGCCTTCCCCTTTTTAGTCTAGTCCATGATTTCAATTTATCAAAATGACACATTCTTAATTAAACACTTATGGGATTTTCTTGAGTCAAACTTCCTACAAAACTAGATGCTTTATGCCCAACAGACATCTAGACTTCTAAATTATACAATAGACTGCTCCCTTGAAGGACAGCTATATGCCAAACTATTGCTACTATTATATATAGACTACTCCCCCGAAGGACAGCTATACATAAACACCGCATCTGCTACTATAAATAGACTGCTCCCTTGAAGGACAGCTATACACAGTCAGCCTTTATCAGAAGCTTCTCACATTGATCCACTTCATGAAGACCTCAAGAACAACAAAATATATATCCCATGTAGACTTCCCGCATCAATCAGTCTATGTCCAAAAACATAAAAAGCTGTATTCCAAAAAAGCACTTTTGAGTCATGGACTTGTCTATTTAGGTTTGGTCCTCTTTCATCAGAATAATCACCTTGTAACACACTCTCAGCACCCTCGCCCATATCTACCACCTCACCTCACCATCTGTCAAAGAAACAAAACTCAAGGGATGTGACGTAATACCCGATATGTTGTGATTATATAACTCTTTTCACCTATCGACTTCTCGTCTATACAAGGTACCTAGAGGTTCAAGCTCATTCTACGTTAATATGTGGTTTGTTTGGCTCTTCTCAACTATGAGACACTTTCGCCTCTTTTTCTCGACTCTAGGATTGTGTGTTGACCTTAAACAAGACACGATTCCCTACTACTTGGGTATGCTAACTTCCACTTCACCTATACCTACACCAACAACATTACCCTACCAACACCAACAACATTACCCTACCAACATCAAATTTTTACCAACCAACAAATTGCCTAACCACAACCAAATTGCCTGAATTCACCTCTCCCTAGTTCTAAGGGAGAACTACATCGGTCTGAGGCCCTTCCTTGCTTTGTGTAATGGGCTATGTAGGCAGCACTTAGGAGACACGGGGTCTCCCAAGGTTAGCTCGACCATCCCCTACCATACCCTATCAGGTGTTGTAAATATAAATATTTTTTGTGTATTTCTATTTGCCAACATTCATCTTTATCCTTTTTCAAACAAAACAAAAACAACATTCAAAAAAAAAAAAAAAAACAACCATTCTTATTATTCTCATCACTCAAAATCACATACATCTTTAGTTTTTATTATAGATGTTAAACAAATACATCTTCTCTATCATCGACTCGCAAGTCATCATCCTTATTTATTCTTATATTCCTATGAAATTCACTTAGATCCTTGCACCTCCTCCCGAATCAGGCGGTGATCGTGATCATCGATGCCCCTCAGTTGGCCTCTCCATCCTCAAAGGTGCCACTGCCATTGGTTCCTCCCACTGATCCGCCAAAATCTCCTGTAACATACGAATACGTCCTCTCACATGGAGGAATCTTGCCTCCATTCTCTCAACTCGTAACTGTGAAACCTCTAACAATCCCATTGTCTAATTCACCTATGTTTGAAGCTGGTGAGCCAAATCCTACAGACAATCTCTCTCCGTTGTAATCACAGCTATGTCTGGGTGCTCATGTGCACCTCGCAGCTCTGCTACCCACCATACTCTATAGGCCTCTGTCGTTCCCGCATCCATTACCCTACGATCAGTTGCTATCTCTTCTGGCCCTTCTGGAGGTGTAGGCCGGGGAGGTGAGAATGCTGCCTCGGCATCAATCCTCATATATGGTCTATATGTCATAGGTATATCCTGAACGAACCCAAATTGTCGCCGCACGTGATTTAGAGGAATCCTCTCGTACTCACCCAGCTTATGCCCTGCGATCCACCTCAATCGCTCTACACCCATCAACTCCTCAGCTATGTTCTCTGTCACCATATAGTTCCCGTAAGGCCTCCAAAAAATATCTGCAATCGTCAACATCTCCCATACCTATCTATAATACTCGATGTCATCTATCACGGCCTGGGATCTCGCTTCTTGTTCTGTCTGGACCCATCGTCTGAATCCAAACCTTTGCACTCCTACCTCTCCCGACTCAATGGGTCGGCCTATTGGACGCACACAAACAATATGCTCATAGGCCCAACAATGTAATAAGTACAAACAATCCAGTGTCGTCCTGTGTTTTCGCTTGCAGGCCCATAAACCCCTATATAAATCTGCCAGATATGCGGGTGCCTATGCGAAAGTCACGCTCATTTCTATCATTTCCCAAATAACACTCATCAACGCTTTTGGAAATCTTCCCGCTTCCGCCCTCGGCAATGCATAATACCCCACCGCTATCATTAATAGCATGGCCAACCTTGTTTCCTCAGGGTGTGTTGCATACATTGTACCATACGTACATGATAAAGCTCGCTGTGTCAAATATCGCGCAGCTGAACTGAATACTGTTGTTATCGCTGCTGCCCCGCGCTAGGAAACGCCTGATACACTGTTTTTCCTATCATTGGGAGTCTCAAAATACGGAACACATCTTCCAAAGTCACTGTCATCTCCCCTGTTGGTAGATAGAAGGTATTCTTTTCTGGATTCCATCTCTCAATCAATGCCTGCAACATAGCATGGTTACGCGTGATTTGTGAATAATAGTGGATTCCACTTAACCCCAAACGATTTATCAATGCCCATTCAGCTAGTGTTACATCCGCTTGGATTCGTGACAACAACGCTGGCACAATATCATTCATCCTTAACCCTACTTCCTTCTGCATACATCAAAACGACACATAATTATTCAATAGAACAAATCTTCATGGGTTTTTTCTCAAATTCTGGAAACTCCTACAGTGACCGATATCGGTTATGGATAACCGATACCGGTTTGCTGACCGATACCAGTTATTTCTAAACGATACCGGTCACTGTCAAAAATATACCTACCTTTCTTAAAACATACAGCTACGATAATTATTTAGCCCGTTTACTCCTATTTATACCTAAAAACATACATGACCACCCTGTTTACCTACCCCATAGCACTCACCCCATCCCCAACCCTTTCCTATCACCTTTTCTTTCTCATATTTACCCACTTACACTTCTCTCATCCTATTCACAAAACATGCAAGAATCAAATTACACCCAAACAGTTTACCTCTCGGGATGTAACAGCTTGGGGTGGAACTTGTCTTCCTCCTCGTCCCTGCCTTCTGGATGTTTCTCCTCGTTCAGCCATGTTCACCACCCTCTTCAAATATAACTTGTCTTTCTGCCTTCTGGATCTCAGCCCACACTCACTTCACCTGTCTCTTTCCTCCTTATCACTCAAATTATTTCATGCAATTACCTGTATCAGTCATCAAACATCGTCGCATTCACGTATTTAACTTGTTACATGACTCTAAAAATAAGAATGCTAAAAATAAGAACTTAAGTTGCCAACCAAGAAATTCTATTTTTAGGAAAATAATTCAATAATAACCGATATCGGTTACATAACCGATATCGGTCATATAGCTACCGACATCGGTCACATAACCGATATCGATCATGTGCCCCCTTGTTGCTTAAACCTAAGCCGTTTCTTCATTTTTGCAAATTTTTGTGGCACCCGCCCCTTTTTCCTGCATAAACAACACCATTCTCTATAATTTTTCATTAAATCCATATCTCATCACAATTTCATCAACATCATCTATCTATATTACAAAAACAAACCAGCCACCATATAACGGGCCCGTGCCACCATAGCTGCTGAGGCTGGTCCCCCGACTCCTAATAAGAGTGCCCCCTGTGTTGGTGCCTGTGGCTGTATGGGTGCCTGTGCTGGTGCCGCTGGTGGTGCCTGTGGCTACGTCGGTGGTGGTGCCTGTACCTGTGCCTATGCTGGTGCTGCTGGTGGTGCCTGTGGCGGTACCTATACCTATGGTGGTACCTGTGGCTGTGCTTATACCTGTGCCTGGGCTAACTACCCCTGTAAGACACCTATCTGTGCCTGTGCGGTAGCAAGCTGCCCCTGTAACAACTATACCTGTCCCCTGAGCTGGTCCCTCTCTGCTCTAACAGCCGCCAAGTCTGGCTGTGCGGGCTATGCTCTCCTCGCAGCTCTCTCCCCTGCCCACCATACCAAAAATGATCCTGTACACCCGGCGTCATCCACTGTATCGTCTGTCTACCACTCTGCTACCCAATCTGGGTCCATAGGTTGTGGTGCAGGCAGTGGAGCCTCTACATCATCCCTCCAGTACTAAGGGAAGGGAGGTGGCTCATCCTGTCGTAGCCCCAGCTGTCGACATACCCTCTCCAGGGGTATCTGCTCATACTCTCCCGGCCTCCGTCCTACTATCCAGAATGTATACTGGATCCACTCCTCCACGGGGTTGATGACCTCTGTAAGGCCTCCATACAATATCCAGGGTAGTCACGCCCTCTAATACATGCCGGTAATATGCTACATATCGTCCGGCGGGAACTGCTAGTGGCTGGCCCACGACCCCCAGCCACCTCTGAAAGCCATATCTATAAATCACCTGTGGCCCTGGTTGCTAGGGTAGCCCTACTGGTCGAATGCATATGATATGCTCATATGCCCAACAGTGTAACAAAAACGTAGAGCAAATCCTGAATCGCCTCATCCGACGGTAGCCCCACAGCTCTCGGTATAACTGCACCAGGTATATTGGTGCCCAAGCATAACATGTATGCTCCTCAACCATCTCGTGTAATACCCCCATCAGCACCCGTGGAAAGCAGCCTCCCTCTGAGTCCGAGAGGGTGAAGCATGTAATGCCGATCATCATCAACACGGCAAGCCGTGTCTCATGTCAGTGGGCACGATACATATCCCCATAGGCGATGCTCGCGCTGTGATAAGTCAATAGCACGACTACATCCCCGAATACCTGTAGGATGCTATCCATGGCTGTCTCTGCATCCACCTGGAAGACTGCCTCTCCATCGATCGGTAATCTAAGGATGCGATACACATCCTCCAAGGTAATGGTCATCTCTCCAGTCAGGAGATGGAACACATTGGTCACCGGATCCCATCTCTCAATGAGGGCGACCATAAGACTGTGATCCCTCTCTATCGCCCTATAACACTGGATTCCGCGGAGTCCCACCTCGCGCATGATGGCCCAGTCTACCGCAGACACGTGTGGCCACATCCGTCTCAACATCGGAGGCATCTTATCCCGCATAGTCAGCTGCTGACGTGCCTACACAAATCACCCACTTCATTAGACCTACCCTTTCAAACAAACTACTTTAACCTTCTATACCCCCTTTTACCCACCCGACCACAACCCGACTCTATAACACACACCTACACCCACCTATTTTACCCTAAAAACTTTACGATATCCCCTTGCCTTATCTCGCACCCTACCAATCACTCAGCTCTACTCTCGCCATTTACCTATACCCCTACCAATTTAACACCTCCCCATTCATGCCCAACACCTAATCTATCCGAACCGCACCAGCCACACATTCGCCCCATTTTTCCCCCCACTCACCAATCAACCTTCCTATTAACCTCTACCCCTTCCCTCTTCATCCCCACAAACACAAAACCCAAACCACTAATAACCAAACACCCAAACAACAGCCCCAACAACCACCAAACACCCCAAACCACAACAAAACCAACCAACAAAATAAATATTGCTAACTAGGGACCGGTACCGGTCACCCATGACCACCACCGGTCCCCTCTCCACCGATGCCTGTCGACGTACGACCGACACCGGTCACCCACAAACCCACCCTGCCCCAAAATTTCTTGACCGATGCCGGTCGCTTAGTGACCGGCATCAGTCACTGAAAAATCGCGGAGCCGAACCCGACGCGGCCCCCCAAAATCCTTTTTTTGCCTATTTATCCCTATTTACCCACCCAAACACCCTAAAAATCTACCCACCCTGCTGCCTTGCCCTCTTTCACCCATCTATCCTCTTCATTTTTCAAATAACTTCAATTTATTCATTATTTTACCAAAACATGGATTCCCACCCAAACCCCCAAAAATAGCTTAACAACATCAAATTCACACAATGAGAGGTTTCGAACCTACCAGTACGACGACACATCATCGTGGTGGGATGGGTGGTGGTGGTCCAGCTGGTCCAGCACCTCCAGCTCCTCCTGGCTGTGCCATGGCTCTAACTCTCCTCTGCTGGGTCCTCCACCAATCAAATGCTGCCTCCTCCTCACTAGGGCCTACCAATCACTCACTTCTCCACTCAAATAGTGCCACCTCAGCTGACAAACTCAAAAATCTCACCACAAGACCTCAGACAACTAAAATTGGTTTTCAAATTGACAATATGACAATGACAGGCCGTATTTTTTTCTTTTTATAGGTTTTCGACCTATAACCGATACCGGTTATATTGTGCCCTAAGGAACCGGTATCGGTCACCTAACCAATATCGGTCATAGACAATCGATATTGGTTTTATCCTACCTCTTCCCTAATTTCTGACCTTATTTACTAATCACCCTTTCTCACAACATCACCTATATCCACCTTGGCTGAAAACCCTTTGTTAACTTCATTGGCCCGACCCAAGGCCGCAACCAACCAATTTGGCCCGACCCAAGGCCGTAACCAACCAATTTGGCCCGACCCAAGGCCACAACCAACCATTTGGCTCGACCCAAGGCCGTAACCAACCATTTGGCCCGACCCAAGGCCGCAACCAACAAATTTGGCCCGACCCAAGGCCGTAACCAACCATCTGGCCCAACCCAAGGCCGCAACCAACCCATTTGGCCCGACCCAAGGCCCCACCCAACCATTTGGCCCAACCTAAGGCCACACCAATTAAATACCTCACCCAACATCAACACAATACAATTTTATCCACCCATCATGTAGCTTTTTGTTCAATCGAGCTCACCTGTTCGTGTTTTAGCATGATTAGGGTCCTTGACTTGATCATTCGACCAACTTTGCCTAGACCAAGACCGTGACGTTTATCTCAACCAAACCAACTATTTGTTACTGCCGAACATGCCTCAACATTCCTGTACCTTACCCGTTATATCCCCTGGAGCTACTTCCTATGCCTTGGATACCAGGATTATATCACCCTTGTTTGGATAAACTATCAACCTTTGCCTATGAATTGCTTGTTTACTCTTCAAATCATGTACCCTGGTCGCACTACTGCATGTCAACGTGTGTCTGCTTCCTTGGACCTACCCCACCATCTTACCATTATCTAAATACTATTTACCCTTTATCAACCCTATCCCTGATTTCACGCTACCTCAATCTGTGATAGATTTGAGGGGGATTACCTATACCCTTAACAGGGGTAACCACTTCTTATTATTGTCCGTGCAGCTTTAACAAGACAAGCTACACGACAACAAGGGGCTAATGTAGACACCAAATTTGTGTCTTACGACCCCCTGTGCCCCGCATCTCATTTCGCAACCTAACCTTATCACCTAAACCTTACACAATTATTTATTAATTACCTTATAATTAATAAATCCACATCGCCATACCTGCCACCTCATTTCACCACCTCATCATGACCTAGTCCTAACCCTAAACTAACCTAATTAAGACCTATAACTTGGTCTACATCCACACCTATGACTAATTACTCCTCACCCGCACCTAAAACCAACCTCATAATGACTTGACCAAGTCCGCCACTAATCCCTCAGGAGAAAAGGAGGGAAAGCTGGCTATTTTACCAAAAATAGCCCGCTTTGACCTGACCGATACCGGTTCTTACTCGATCACCATCGGTTGCGTAACCGCCATTGGTTCCCTGTAAATGACCACTTCCAACCAAAAACAAGGGATCGGATTTTCATTTGATTGAAAAAGGGAGAAATCATAAAAAAAGATCCGGATTTGCTTGGCCGAGCAGAGACAAGTGAAGAAAAGAGAAAAGTTTACAGAGAAGGACATCAAGCCCAAGACTACAACTAAATAACCAGAGCCAAGTGACACTCATCTGAGCATCAGAAGAGGAGATAGCTCATCTTGGATTTTCGGATCATCCTACTTGAGCCCTGTCTTCGTCATCACAGTCCTGGAACTTGCATCTTCATCAGGAACGAGTAGTCCTTCCCAGACAAAAAGGAGTTCTTCGCAGTCGATCTGATCTTTCTCTACGATACGCGCACACCCTCTTGACATTCAACAGGTATTCCTCCTAACCCTAACCTTATCTATTTCTTAAAGGAATGAAAGGATAGAAGTAACTCTATTCCCAAAAGTTGAAACACCACCTTCCCAAGATAGAGAAGTAACTATTTGGAAAATTCATATTTCTTCATATTACAAAGTAGTTGTTTCTCCCTAAGAACTTGCAAGACTTGTTGTAAATGAGTTAGATGTTCTTCACATGTGGCACTAAAAATCAAGATATCATCTAGATATACAATGAAAAATGAATCTATGAAATCCTGCAATACATCATTCATCAATCTCATAAATATAGTGGGGTGCATTGCATAACCCAAAAGGAAGTACTAACCATTCATATAAACCCTGTTTTGTTTTGAAGGTAATCTTCCATATATCTTCCTCCTTCATTATAACTTGGTGATAACCAGACTTGAGATACAACTTTGTGAAGAATTTGGCATGCTGAAGCTGGTACAAGAGATCATCCATGTGGGGAAGTGGATATTTGTTCATTATGGTGATCTTATTCAAAGCACAGTAGTCGATGCACATCCTCCAAGAAACATCCTTCTTTGGCACCATAACAATAGGTGAACCACATGGTGAGGTGCTTGGACATATTACCCCCTTGGTCTCTAGTTCCTGGAGTTGTTTCTTTACTTCATTACTCTCAAGAAATGATTGCCTATACAACCCGATGTTTGGTAGAGGGGACTCTGGCAATAGCTGAATCTCATGCTCTACTTCCCATTTTGGTGGTAACCCACTGGGAGCCTAAAATACTTCCTGAAAATACTAAATAATACTATCCAAATCATGCTTTCCCTGGTTAGAAATCTCTAAAACTTTTACCCCATCTTGTTTATCCTTTAACAAAAGTAAACAAAACTGATTATGATTTTCCTGAATAAGTTGTTTTTCTTGGTTAAAACTCACCATAGTAACCCGTGTCTTGCGATGGTGTTCCCGGATGTTATAGCTAATCCCATCCTTGACCCATGTGTATCATTTTTCCCTTATCATAAATATAGCATCCCTAATATACAAGTAAGGACTCCTAAATACAACATCAAAAGCATCAAGTGGAATAATGTCATCTTATAGAACATCAATATACTGGAAATTTATCCCAAACTTGACCTTACATCTTCTTATTACTTGAATTTCAACACCCTTCTTCACCCAAACCAAAGAATAAGGGTGTGGATGCTCGTAAGTCTCAAGAAAAAGCTTCTTTACAACTGATTTAGAAATCAAGTTAGACTAAGAACCGGTATCAACCAAAGCATTTACCATAGTTCTCTTGATCTAGATTTTGATCCGTAATAGTCTACTCATCTCCTCTTCCTGGTTGTCCATGTTGGTGGATTTTCATCCAAGCCTTTCATCTACATCAAAGTCATCTTCGATTTCCACCTCCCCTTTTTTTTTTACAGCTGTCATGGACTTCTTTCAGTCCTTGGTTTGGTTTCTTCGGATGTAAATCCAGATGCAACTTCCAACATGTAGCGTCAGTATGACCATTGATATCACAATTATTGCAAAAAGTCTTGGGATCTTTACAATTATTCAAAGTAGTGGCCGCTTGTTTACCTTTCCCTTTCCACTTACCCTTGTTACTTGTTTTCCCATACTCTTTTTTATGCTGATTTGTCGATTACGTTGACCTTGGCTCTACTTCCCCTTGCTTCTCTTCATCATCTATGTAGTATGCTTGCACACACGCCTCGTTGAGATATTTGGGCTTGGTGGAGATGACTTTTCTTCAAAGGTGAGCGTGAAGTCCTCCCAAGTACTTAGTCATAACATCCTCATCCTCCATGTCCATGTTTATCAATATGGCCTACCTCAAAAACTCCGTAGTATAGTCCTGCACACTTTTACCACTACCTTCTCTAAAATACTGCCATTTAATCATTTGGTCAGTCTTGTGGCTAGTAGGATAGAAGTTATCTCTAAGTAATTCTTTTAATTCTTTCCATGATTTCATAATAGGATGCTTCTTCTTTTCACAAGTGGTTAGATGGGTTTCCTGCCAAACCAAAGCGTGTCCCTACATTTTGATATGTGCAAAGGTGATCCTCTTTTCCTCAGTGAAATTATGGACGCTAAAGTAGACTTCTAACTATTTTAACCATTTATCAAGCAACTCTGCATCTAATTTTCCTTCAAAGCTTTTAATATCAACTTTCATCTCAACTTTAAAAGGAGTATGATCAGATTTTACCTTTTCTCTTACGTTTGAAGTCTCTTCTTCATGCTTTTCCCCATAACTTTCCTCATGGTGGCTCCTTCCTATGCTAAATGTTTTAGCTAAGCCCCGAACCACAAAGTCCATGGAGTCTTGCTTGATAGAGGATGTCTTCTGGAAATCGGCAAGCTCTTCTTTCCTTCTAAACATCCTATCCATCATGGTCTCCAACATCTCAATTCTATGGACCAAGTTCTCTTCCTCCATTTGTCCCTAAATTCTCTATTTCCACTTCTTTGTAGAAATTTTTGGATCGCAAGGTAAAGCCTCTTCGCCTTTAGATATCGTCACTGTCATACAAATTCAAGAACGAATACCTCATTCTTGGATACTTGTTAGCTCTGATACCCAAATTATTTGTAGACTCTAAAACTTTGGAATCATCCACAGAATCACAAAATAAATGACATTGTTCTAATTTCTATTATAAAATGATAGAGATAGCTAGTGAATGAATTATGCTTATGCTTAGAATCCATAATTACAGGAAAGGAAAGATTTTAAGCTCATAAATACCAAAAAAAATTATCCTAGAAATCTCCAGAGGAGGAAAAACCAGTCGGGAAGGGTAATTGCTCTTTTTTCCCACTTTTATTAGCTGATTCAAAATAACAAGTAAAAAATTTATAATAAGTATGAAAGAGAAGTAGATAATATCTCACACTTCCTCCCAAATACTTGCTTACTCTGACTCAACACTCCTTTCTTCTACAAAACACAATTCCAGTACTAAGAACTTCTTGCTCACTTGCTTTCATGCTTTGATGATCCTATTCTCTTCTACAAACATGTATTTATAGCCTTTCTCATGTCCTCCCATGCATTGGAGAATGGGAAAGGTCATGGAGGATAAGAGACGTGGACAAATTTCCAAATTATGGGTTGTTCATTTTATATTTTTTTTTTTCTATCCGAAAGAGGCAAGACTGCCACCCAAAGCAGATCGGCAGTCCAAGGACCTCCGCCCTGGTTGGGTGGTGGTTCTATAACTACCACTCTACATAGAGTGGTGGTCCTGTTACTAAAAAGACAAAACCTCCATGTGTTATTTTTCCTTCTTCGTCTTGACTAATTTGATGAAGTAGAGTTATTTTTCCTTCTTTCGTGCTATAAGAAAGTGAAGATGTGAAATTACCCCCAACATTAGATGGGAATATTCAAATGAAAATTCTTCATGTGTAGAAGTTATATTAGGGCTAATATAGATAGGTTCAACATGATGATGAACATAACCCAATGACATGCTAGGAAGGAGCAAGGATGCCCCCAGTGTAAGTTGGCCAAGAAGAACATGATAGAAAGAAGTGGAAGATTACTTTGAGAAAGGGCACAAAGGTGCCTGTGAACATAAAAAAAATATTATATACATGGATGTTATGAATGAAGTATAAGAAAAACATGAATGTTGTGATTGTATCTTAGAAGCCTCGTGATGAATAAGCGATTAGCCAAAGGCATGAATCGCAAGACAAGATACAGACTAGAGTAAGAGTCTAAACAAGGTAAAAAAAAGACACTTGGTAGCATACTAATCTTGTTTGCTCATAGAGATCTAGTGTGTGCACATGGAAATTTATTACCTCTTGGAGGGAAGATTTGATAGACAACAAGTGAAGACGCCCTAGCCAATGTGTAAAAATGATTTAGTTTTCAAAGTTGATTTTTATTTTGTGAATGGATTGTGGAATGAGATGCATACATTACTCTGCTTCCAGCCAGGTGTCTATAGCCCCAACAGAGATGTATTTGATTCTAATTACAACATTTCTCTACTACCAGTAAGGTGTCCATAACCCTGGTAGAGATTATTGGAAATACCCCAAGAGAGAGCTATTTATCAATTTGCTTTTACTTTTAGCTTTGGATTTTTTATTTTATTAATTTTATTTTACTTTCTGAAAAATTATTTCATCTCTCTTGTTTGACAAGGGGTTAAGAATCAATGATGGCTTGATGTAAGGAGCCGAAAGTGATTATGATTCCGACATTGGCTAGTGTCAACAAATATGTCCAAAAGTTTTTCACAACAAGATTTTTAGTTGTTGATTATGATAGGATCTTTATAAGGTCAGTCGTTCTTTAATTTACCAAGGTGATGAAAGACCAAGGCAAAGTGGATACCATAGAGATAAATGTCACAAAATGTGTGTGAATTGGCTAACCAAAATATTATCGAAGGGATGAAATGGTAGAAAGACTTGCAGAAGAAGAGAAAGAAATGGAAGAAAGAACATCCATATGTATTCAATACCGGATTGTAATGTTTGATCTTTAACTTTGATATTTTTTTGAAATTGTTTCTCTTTCTTTTGTGTATTTTTGAAATTTTTAGAATTTTGGAAATTTGAACCAATCAATATCAATCTATGTGATAAGATCCAACAATAATGCTTGTGATTTCCTTGATAAGGGAGATTAAGTGTGTTTGCCTCATCAAGAGTCATATTATCCCTGATCTCAATGATCGTGGCGAGATCATACTAAATAGATGAATTTTTTATTGTGAAACATGGATGTTACATGAGGGAGATTGAGGTCCCTATCTCGATGTAATTTTGCATTTTGAACCATACCTAATGGTTGATTTGATGTGCATTTTAGAGATCGTGGTTGATACTATGAATTTTAAGATTGAATTTAAATTATTGTGATAACATGGACCTGTTTTAACTTTTTATTTGAGCTTGATGAAGAATTGAGGTCCCTATCTCGATGGTTTCTTGCAATTTATGAACTTGACTTGATCTGATCCCGAGAAGTAGGAGAAGAAAGTTGGATGAATAGCATTGATGTGAGAAATCGATGGTGCGCTGGCCACAATTATTGAATTTTAAGATTGTTTAAATTGTTGTGATCATTTGGACCTCTTTTAAAGGATACTTTTTCCATTTGAGCTTGATGAAGAATTTTTTTATGGTTTCTTGAGGGGGGGAACATGCTAATTTAGGACTTGACTTGTCCCATAGATCCCGAGAAGTAGGAGAAGAATACTAGGATGTGACGCATAGAATTGATGTGAGAAATGATGAAGTACTTCCTGGCCACAATCATTGACCATAGATAGAAGATGATGAGCTACTTAGACGTAACCCAAGAATCAAAGATGAATAATACAATGTGATCAATGTTCAGGATACGGTGCCCCCAGAATTGAGATGAATATGGGACTACCAGGAGATTAGTCACCATAGACTAAAGAATAAAATGGGATACTAAGAGATGTGGGCATACAGATAGAATGATGAAGGGATACTTCCTGGAGGTGCCCACCATTATACCATAGATAGAAGATGATGATGCTACTTAGACGTAACCCAAGAATCAAAGATGAGAGAATTTCAGGATGTGCCCCCAGTATAGATGAAGAGGGACTACCTGGAGGTTAGTCACATATAGAATAAAATGGGATACCAAGAGGTGAGCCACACATAGATGATGAAGGGATACTTGGAGGTGCCCCACATATAGAAGTAGATGATGGGCTACCAGGTGGTGACACAAGATGAGAATAAAATGGGCTACCAGAAGGTGAGCCACAAATAGATGATGAAGGACAACTTGGAGGTTCCCCACATGTAGAAGTAGACAATAGGCTAGCAAGTGGTGACCTAAGGTGAGATTGTGATTGAGGAATAATGATATGTAAATAAGGTTATGAAGAAAAGATAGGATCTTACTTAGTGGTCTTAGGATCTTCCTTAGTATTCTGAAAAAAGGAATCAATTTCTTCTTCCTAATATGTGAGCATATCAAAGTCAAGATTAAATCCTTGTTTGTAATATTCTAGGGGAATGCCATCATGTAACCCCAGGAATTCCCTAACTATCTTTTTAAATCAAGATGAATCAATTGGTAGGGGTGTTTGTTCTTTGACCATGGGAGGTTGACTAGAAGAAATGGGTCCAATTGGTGTGGAAGATTGAGAAGATGATGACTCAAGAGACGAAGTATATTTGGATCTATATGTCTTACAAGTAGAAGAAAATGTATATTTATAACTGATTAACATTGGTTTTCCTAGAAGATGACATATTGTCGGGAAACAATGAGGATAAAGTAGAAAATCAACATATGATTGTGACATAGGAGTTGTCTGAGGTGTTTGCGACATATACATCGAGTTAGATGATTGCTAAATGAATGGAGACTTAGAATATTGTGAAATGGGAGTTGACTTAGGAGCTTGTGATGTAAGTGTTGACTTACATGGTTGAGACATAGGATTCATCTTAGGAGATTGTGACATGGGTGGCAACTTAGAAGAATTTGGATTCACCCAGATCTTCAACGAAAGAAGAGGTTGTCAAGGCGGTGAATAAGGGACCTCCTACAAAGCAAGGGAGGACCATGGCTCAAGAACCAAATTGGGTGTTTGATTAATGGATCTTATATCCACACATATCTTTAAAGGAAGAATTCCTATAGGTGACTAATAAGGGGAGTCCTGCGAAGAGAGGGAGGTCTGTGAATCAAGAGTCGAATGAGGTGAATAGCTCTACTGAGAACCTTCATAAGACTGAGGTGAATCTGAAGAATCAGAAGAATAGTTTGGATTGAAATCAGAAAAAGAGTGGGGGAAACTGAATAATAATTTGGATCATAAGTTTCCAAACCATACCACTGACTATGAGATGAAGGTGGGGAACAGGGTACCTGAACGAGTTCTTTAGCATGAAGAACCAAACGAGGCTTAGTTGTGATGGGAATCCTTTGATGGGAATGATGAAACTTTTATTCCTTAGTGTCATACATATAAGGAGCCCCACGATAGTTGGTCATTGTTAGAATTTGTGGGATACAAATGCCTATACTTATATAGTGCGATTGAAATTCTACAATTGGAAGGAAATCATGTGTTTATTTGGGCAGCACAACGACAATCAGCTAGACATTTTAATGATATGGGCCCTGGGACAAACCAAGTGGTGTAACGATGTCAAATCGTTACAAATAATACCAAGAAATAAATGGTCATGAATCTGAAGGATCAATATGAACCTAAGGACACCAAAGAATAAAGAATGACCTACCCTAGTAAGGTAATATATGAGACGAGTTTTTCTAAGACAATACAAAGATGTATAATACTCAAATTTAGTCACACCAAAAGTTTCCTCCCTATGATTATTTTGAGATAGGTTTGAAATAAAATAGTGACAACACAATATCACTAGTTAGGTTAGGTTTGAGAAAAAAAAAGACCTAAATGCTAAGAGAGTGTTGATGTGATCCTCTAACAAGGTATACTTAAGACCAGTTTCTAAATATTAACAAATTCTAAGTCCTGTAAAATGGATGATACAAATGTGAGCATAGTAAACAATGCTATTTGGACACGTTATATCAATATTTTCAAGAAAGTGATATTTTAGTATCAAAATGGTGTTATAGTGATGTGAACAAAGTAACCTCAACGCTTACAAAAACTCAAGAGAAAGCTAGGATATAAAAACTATGCCTAATTATATCAATGAATCATTATGCATGTGAGCAAACGTAATGATACAATATAAATATTTAGGTCAAGTTTCACAATGGAAACAAGACGTAAATACCACAATTGTATGGTTATAATGTGGGTAGTGTAAAAACTCAAAAGAAGAAAATGATGATATTAATGTTATCCATTTTTCTCACCCCCTACAAAATAGAAAACTTAACAGGCTAGAGCATCGACAGTTTATTGAAGAAGGGGAATGCTTTTGTAGTATGTAGGGTAGCTTGTTTGTTGGCTTGGCCAAGTTGGTTATAACTCATGGTGATCTGGAAATCCACAGAAAATCTGGGAGTTGGAAATTGATTTCATTGGAGAGAGGGTTGGTCAGCTCGGGGTTGGTTGGCTTAGAGTTGGTGGGCTCAGGGTTGGTTGGCTCAAGGTTGTTCGGGTCGGGGTTGGTCAGATCAAGGTTGGTCAACTCAAGGTTGGTCTGTTAAGGGTTGGTTGACCTAGGATTGTTCATCTCGAGGTTGGTCAGCTCAGGGTTGGTCGACTCAAGGTTGGTCAGCTTGAGGTTGGTCAACTCAAGGTTGGTCAACTCGAGGTTGGTTGGCTCGGGGTTGGTCGGCTCAAGGTTGGTAGGCTCAAGGTTGGTCGGCTCAAGGTTGGTCAGCTTGGGATTGGTCGGCTCAAGGTTAGTCGGCTCGGGGTTGGTTGGCTCATGGTTGGTCGGCTCATGGTTGATTGGATGGACAGTGTATAGAGATGTTGGTCGACATACTTAGATGTAGTCTAACCCCTTGGGGTGTGACTGCCAACACAGATGGTCAACTTACAATTGTATGACATGCTTTGGAAAGTCACGAGTTTGGTCAGCTCATTATTTCATCAGTCACGAAGATAGATGTATTCCAACCCAACAAAGTTAGATGACCTAGAGGATGGACGGGGTTACAAGCTAGATGACGGTAGGTGAATGAATACAACCCAATGACCAAAATTAATGAGGCATGGCACCCATGACCTCTTATGCAGGAAAATTACCAAAATGAATGGTTTCCCATACCACTTTAATGCATCCTTATGGTTGGTGACCCAAATGGCCTATATACTATAAAATTTGCCCCATTTTGGGAGATATTTTTTAGAAAATAAAAGGAACTCTGTCAAATTTGTTCCAGAGCTATTGTGAGCTAAAGGCCTCAAATTTGGGCTTATTGTAAAGGATTTTGTCTTGTGCTTATGGTATGATGGATTGTGCATGTTTATGAGCAATAAAATTCATGTTTTGTGGCCATTTTCCCCCTAACTTGTATGAATTGCATATTTCACCTTCCATTCTATTTAAAAGTATATTGTGCATGTAGGTATCTCTTTGCAGGGTCTATAGTTTTTTGTGCTTTATGAATATAGGGAATTGAATATTGTCTTAGACTGTGGTGTTTCTACCAGCCCTCTCCTTCCTAGTTTTCTCCCTATCCTTCACTCACTTGGACTATGTCACCCTTTCTTGGTGCATCACCTTCACTTAGATTAGTTTTATTTCATGCATTTTTCTATACCCGTATCCTTGGAAAGAATTAGAATAGGATTAGTTTAGCTTTCCATTCTCTTCTCTTTGGAGAAGTTGTGAACTAGGTTTGAGGAAGAAGTTAGATTTGTCCAGAGGATTATCCTAATTTCAAGGTCCCACACTACAAGATAATCCCATGTTATGCAGGTTGCACTAGTTGCCTCATACGTAAAAATCACAAGTAATCAGGGGTGCTGGAATTTTACACTAACAGTTTTGGCACACTCGATGGGATAGAAGTCAATATTTCTATTTCATCAAGATAAGGTGTGTGTCTTGGTGAATTTATAGCCTTTGGAGGCTTTACAACAACACATCTAGTGACTCTAAGTATAAAATCAATTGGTTTCAGAAGTGCTGGTGGTTTAGCTCATGAGAAGGATTCAAACTCGGTCCATAGGAATAGAAGAAGGTGTATTTGAATATGTGTAGTTATCTCTAGGAAGAGGAAGGAGAGGAAGAAGAGTAAAAATTTATCCATCTCCACCAAACATAACCTTATCAACACCTCCACCTGGTAGACCCTTCCTTCAATCGACCAAGGTTCTCAAGCCAATCATAATGGCACATCTACAAAAACCACCATTACCGACAAACCCATTTTTCAATTTCACTTGCACTAGTCACTCGCCCTCAATGCACATAATCCTATTCTAATGGCATCATTGAAGAGCATTCCTTACTTCACTGGGGAGAATCATATGACCAAACATTGATCATATTTAAGACATTGCAAATGTCTGTGCCATTCATGAGATCAACAACATGGATTTTTTAGTTAGGATCCTTGCTTCTTTTCTCAAAGGTAAGATGCTACAATGGTTTAAGAGCCTAAGAATAGGGTCAATTACAAATTGGGATGCATTTTGTTCAGCCTTTTGCAACCATTTTAGAGAGAAGGCAAATAATTTATCTTTGCTGGAACAATTAACCACAATCAAGAGGGCCCTAAATGAGTAGATGATTGACTTCAACTTTAGGTTCCAACAGACGTGGGGCCGGATTCTGATTGCCATGATGCTAGCAATGAAAGGTGCATTCCTCTACTTTTTGAGGGCTCTAAATTCTGACATAGCTATGATGATAAAATCGATGGAAGGAACAACACTGCTAGGGGCATATGATATAGCTATCAGAGAAGAGAACTGCTTAATTCAAGTGGGCAAGCTAGCTCCTAGGCCACCTATACATCTCTATCAATAAATAGGATCCCCAAGTACTATTCAAGCACCTACAATAGCCCCCATCCCTACTCTAAGAAATCATAGTTCAAATGAAGCTTCCACTTCTTCTTCTAGCCCTTCAAATGAGCTCCAAGAAGTCATGAAGCAATTGTAAAACATAGGAAATGAGTTGGTTAC
Source organism: Taxus chinensis (assembly GCA_019776745.2). NCBI lineage: Eukaryota > Viridiplantae > Streptophyta > Pinopsida > Cupressales > Taxaceae > Taxus > Taxus chinensis. Next base: position 764,038,472 of record CM034154.1, on the reverse strand, counting down.
AATTAAGAGGCAGCAAGCTCAAAATTTTAGGTCATATCAGCCTCAAGCCCAACCCAATAGGCCTCTGTATCAATCTAATAGACCACTTGCTCAAGCTACGAATCAGAACCAAACAAATCCTCATGCGAGTAGGCCATTTCAACCTTACAATTCTATTGATGTGTCCGCATCTAGAGCCTTAATTCTAGTCCAAAATAACATGGCTCAAGAATATGAGTGGTTTTTCCAATGCAATCAACCTCATAACCAATCAGTATGCTTCAAATGGTTCTTTGAATAAGGATCTTATGGTGACACAAAAATTTTGGCGCAAGAGACAAATCAATAAGGAAATCAGGAGTAAGAAGCAACTCAACAAGAGGCACCTCCAAATGAGACCACACTTGTTAATTGGCAGGATTAATATTTCTCTGGTATAAATCAAACCCCTTCTCAAAGTGTAGTAGCCAATACATGGTCCAAGAAAAGGAACATTGGAGAGGGACAGTCATCCAATTCAAATGACCCTCAACCCTTCATTATTCCACAAGGTGTAGTAGTCAAAGTGCAGCTCTCAATGTGCAAGGTCAAGCCAAGCCACCTTCTAGACCAGCTCGAGTGTCGGTTGTAACAACCCATGTGCAATAAAAAATGTGCAACAAAAGGGGAAGCTAAGAGATAGATCATCTCCATTCAACATTATTGATTAGATCAAGAAAACAAATGTAAAAATCTCGATGTGGGAGTCATTAGCTATCCCAGGACAAAGAGACCTATTGCAAGCTGCTATGGCGAATTGGTCCGCATCAAATCAATCATCCAAAGGGAAAGAGAAGGTACTCACTTAATGCATCTCAATAAGGAGGAAATCAAGGAGGCCAACAAGGTAAAAATTTGAAGCCCCCACCATTCTAAATCTCATTGATCATCGGAGGATAAGTTGGTGTATAATTCCATGATAGATTTAGGAGTAAGTAGCTATGTAATGCCAAAACATATAGCCAATTATTTGGGTCTTCAATATGAATTCATTTCTAGAGGTGCAGTGCAATTAGATAGGGATATTGGTAACAACAATTGGATTAATCAAAGGATTGAGCCTTACGTTACATGCATTTCACAATGTAGACCATCTTACAAGATGTATCAATCATAGACTTGCCGCCACTCTTTTGAATTTTGTTTGTTAAGAGAATTCACCGCTAAAATTGTGAGGCTATTTGTCTGTTGATTGGTCACACATTCTATTGAAAACAAGGTATAGAGCTAAGGATATGATCAGATATCTGAATCCTATTTCAAACTTTCATATTGAGCCTTCATACACTGAGTCCAATCAATGTAAATTGTACTCAGCTTCGATCGATTAGGAATATTTTAGAGGCTCAACTTATGAAATAGATACCAAGGTTGGGAAGCATTCTAGACATAACACTTGATGATTGGGCCAACAAGAGACATGCATTAAACCCTTATAAGTAAATGGAAGAATCTGAATTAGGGGTCTATTGTTTACATGAAGGAAAACTCGTTGTTTCCTATTATCACCAAGCCAGATGCTAAAGATGATGATTGAGTTATGGAAACTATTCTTTGATGGATCAAGGAGTAGGCAAGTTTTTGGAGGATGTGCAATGCTTTTTTCACCACAAGGTATAAAGCACTACTCATACTTTTTTTTTTTTGTTTTCTTATTCAAACAATACAGCTGAGTATGAGGCTTTAATCCATGGGTTAAATTGGGAAAGAAAGAGGAGGTATTAAAAACTTACAAGTGTTTGGGGATAGTGAGTTAATTGTCAACCAAGTTAGATGAAAACATGCTACTAAGAATGATCTACTCAAGGTCCTACAAACCATCGGGTATAGGATCAAATCAAATACCTTGAAGCGTTCAATATTCAGGCCATACCACATGGAATAACAATGAGGCTGCAGAACATGCTCGCAACAAGTTAGAGAAACATTTGATATGGTGGATATTATCAAGAGAGATAAAGAACAAACACATATTCATGTCATTGTAAGGCCAACTATAATCAGATAATAGCACAAGCTGGCAAGTTTTTTAAAATGAACGACAAATCATTTATTTTTTATAGGAGAAGTTTGATTTCTTAGCTATAAATCAAGAGAAATAGGAGCAGCAGTATGGGGATCAAGTAGTGCAGCTACAGACAAATGAATTACCAAAGGGTTTAGTGACTTTAGAGTCAATATTCAACCCAACTGATCAATTCTAGAAAGATAAGGCCAACATTCAAGTCAGAAAGGAGGATTTTGAACCCATTTCGGCTGGAGAAGGTGAAGATGCTCCAAATAGGCAACATAAGCAAGTGAACAAGAAAAGTATGACCTTGTGTAGCTTTTCCAGGAATTCTCAAATGTTTTCACATGGAGCTATGAGGATTTGACAAGTTTTAACCCAAAATTGGTGCACAACACACCATTGAGTTGCATCTAAAGGATAAGCCCATGTCAGAGAAAAAACAAAGGTCGGTCAACCCTCATATATAGCCTCTCATGAAGAAATATCCGAATAAGATCATTGAGGTATGAGTATCATTTTCCCTATCAAGCACTCAAGTTGGGTGGTAAATCTAGTTTTGGTTAGGAAAAGGAATGGGGAAGTTAAGCTATGCATGGATTTTCAGGACTTAAACAGGTCATCCCTAAAGGATCACTATTTACTTCCCTCCATGGAGCAGATTCTGCAAGTAGTGGTTGGTTTAGAGAGATTCTCTCTCTTAAATAGGATATTCAGGCTATAATTAGATTATGGTGAAAGAGGAGGATTAGTTCAATACAACCTTCATCACAAAATGGAGCACCTATGCCTACATGAATATGCCATTCGGGTTATCAAACGCTTGGGGCAACATTTCAACGAGTAATGGATATGGCATTTAAGGAGTTGTTAAATAAAATAGTGCTTGTATATCCTGACCACATCAGTGTATTTTCTAAAAATGCATAAATTCACCTCTTTCATCTCAAACAGGTATTCCAAAGGTGCAGGAGGTTTGGAGTGTCCTTGAACCCAAAAAAGTGCGTATTCATGGCACATGAGGGTAAAATTCTAGGTCATATTGTGTCGAATGAATGACTGACAATTGATATGGAGAGGGTAGAAGCCATCTGTGCTCTACCATTTCCAATTCATAACAAGGCTCTCTAAAGCTTCTTGGGGAGGATAAAAAAATGTTCAGAGGTTTGTACTGATTTTTTCCGCTCTTGTGAAGCCATTAATGATGATGCTGAAAAATGAATTTGGCTTTCAAATGGATAAACAGAAGGGAAAGTAAATATTTCAAATCTATCAAGCAGGCCATATCTCAAGCTCCAAATCTCATTAATCTAGTATTTCTCCGAATAGACTTCTTTCTATATGCAACTTCGGTGGTTCAGACACCATCTCCGCAATCATGGTGTAACAAAATAAGGAAGGGATAGAACAACCTATTACATTCTTCAGCCATGGCCTTATGGACTAAAAGGTAATATATTCATTCATTGAAAAACACGTCCTTTCTATGATTATAAGCTTGAATAATTTTAGACATTTAGTGTCAAATAATAGGATTCATCTACTAGTCACACATGTTGGTATAACAAATATTTTCTTTTAAACAAGGACCTCAATGAAAAAAGGGCTAGTTGGGTAACCAAGGTCATGGATAAAATATGACATTGATATTAAGGTGGCCAAGCTGGTCTTGGGGAAGGGATTATGTGAATAACTAGCTTCGGGATAGCATGTTGAGTTAAGTGATAGAGAAGAGGTTGTTTTGGTGCTATGCGGAACGATCAAGAGTAATCATTTGATGCCTCAAACAATCCTTGTTGGACTCAATATATAGTTGATTTCCTTCAAACATGTCAAATTCCTCAAGGGCTAAGTAAGGAAAAAAGAAGAGATTTTAGGCTCCATTTATATCCCCTTTGTATTAGTTGATGGTATCTTGTTTGAGAAGTATGTAAATGGTGTCCTCCTAAGGTGCCTCAAGGTATATCAGATAGATAATGTGTTACATGAAGTTTTATGATGGAGAAACAAGTGGACATTTTTCGGCAAGGGTGACAAATCTTAGAATTATGAAAGTAGTTTATTATTGGCCTAACCATTTTCATGATTTTCATGCATGGATTAGGAAGTGTAAAAAAGTGTGCCTTCTCTCATAGGAAAAGAGAGGTTAGCAGCTCTTCCACTTCACCCTATTTCTATAAATGAACCATTCATGTAATGGGAAAGGGATTTCATTAGGAGTGATTAATCCAAATTCTAGCTTGTGCCACAAGTGGATTCTCACAGCCACAAATTATTTCACCAAGTGGAAAGAGGTAGTTGCTACTCAAAGAAGCAAATGAGGCCAACATACTAGATTTTTATGACAGGATAGTGACAAGGTTTGGAGTTCTAGCCACCATTATATCGGATAATGCTTTGGCATTCATATGTGCCAAGATCACAGAGTGGGTAGTCAAAAATTGGATATACTTGAGCACCTCATCAAATTACTGCCCATAGGGTAATGGGCAGGCCAAGTCCACCAACAAAAATCTTTTGAATATTATAAGGAGAACTCTAGAAGAGAACGAGAGAACTTGGCATGCCAAGTTGAAATCATCCTTGTGGGTTAATAAGATTACTCCCAAGAAGTTGATATAGGGAACTCTCTTTAAAGGTTATTCTATGGAAGGGAGGAAATATTTTCATATATCCCTTGAATTTCCTGCATTGGAACTCATGAAGTAGCTAGATCTATCCAAATTTCAAACCCATGGAGGCTAGATATGCAAAGCTCACTGGAGTTAGAAGGATATGAGGAACCAAGACATACACATCATGGAGGAGGATCAAGCATTGATCATGAGGTGCTTTGACAAGAAGGAGAAGGCTAAAAATTTCTGGGATGGAGATATTTGGTCCTTAAATGGGATGCAGACATGGAAAAAGATCCATTAAGGCACTCTAATTTTGATGTTATATGGAGTGGCCCTTATATAATTTCAAGATGAAACGAAAACAATGCTTTCCATCTATCAAGATTAGACGGAGATGGACTACAGATTCCAGTCAATGTAATCCATCTCAAACATTATTATTGAGTGAAAAATCCATCCTTGTACATATTAGTTTAGGATTCATAATTCCTCCAAGTGTTTATAGCACATTGTAGTTATTTTAGTTTAGGTTGCTTTTATAATAAGTGCTTTTGCACTCCCTACATATTCTATTTGGAATATGTATGACCTTTTCTATTTGTACATAGTTGTTCCCTTGTTGACTCTTGCAAACTTTCTAGTTTCAGGAAAATTTTGGTGAAGAAACAACCAGTCCTCAACCAAGGGTTTCTTTTGAAATAAAAATACCCAATAGCGCTCCAGAGGTTGGAAGATAGATTTTCAAGTGATGGGATAGTTCCAGCAATCATATGACTCCATTCCCAATAGATCCCCTAAGGTCACTAATCTTCTAGATAAAGCAGGCAGATCATCCCGCAAGTCACCAATTGTTAACCATTTTTTGCATTCCCTGTGCAAAATAGAAAAATTAACAGGTCAGGAGCATCGGTAGTTGATTGAAAAAAGGGGAATGCATTTCCAATATGTAGGGCATCTTATGTGTTATCTCATGGCTAAGTTCCACGGAAAATCTTGGAGTTTTCAAGTTGGTTTCATTGGAGACATAGGGTTAGTTAGCTTAGAAATGGTCAAGCTCAATGGTTGGTCAGCTCATGGTTGGTCAGATTTCAGGTTGGTCAGTTTGGGTTTGGTTGGCTCAGGGTTGGTTGGCTCAGAGTTTGGTCGGCTTAAGGTTGGTTAGCTCATGGTTGGTTGACTCGAGGTCTGGTCAGCTCAGGACTGTTCAACTCAAGGTTAATCAGTTCATGGTTGGTCATCTCATGGTTGGTAGGCTTAAGGTTGGTTGGCTCATTGATTGGTTAGCTCAAGGTTGGTCGGCTCATGGTTTGTTGGCTCATGGTTGGTCAGCTCAAGATTGGTCGGCTTAGGGTTGGTCATCTCATGGTTAATCAGCTCATGGTTGGTCAGATCAAGGTTTCTTAGCTCATGGTTGCTCAGCTTGATGGTTGGTCGGCTCATATTTGGTTGGCTCAGGGTTGGTCAGCTCAGGGTTTTTCGAGCTCAAGGTTGGTCTAACTTGGGGTTGGTTGGTTTGGGTTTGGTCGGCTCGTGGTTGATCGGCTCATAGTTATTCATGGTTGGATCGGGTCACAGTTGATCGGTTGATGGGTATAGTCAATCAGACATAGTCGGCTAACTTTTTTGGTGGCTTGAGGATGGCAAGGTTACGGTTGGTCAGATGGATAGCGTACGGAGAGGTTGGTACGGGCCTAGTTGTAGAAATCGACCAACCCCTCGGGGTTTGATGGCCAAAACAGATGGTTGGTCAGTCATAGTTGTATGACACGGTATGGTCCAAGTCACCAGGTTGGTCTACTCATTGGTTCATTGGCTATGAAGATGGATGAGTTTACAAGCTAGATGAAGGTAGGTGAATGAATGATAGCCTAACTAACCATAATTAATGAGGCATGGTTTCCCATGACCACATGTGTAGGAAAAGTACCAAATATGAATGGTTTCCCATACCGCTTTAATGCATTTTGTCGGTTGGTGACCCAAATATCCTACATATTGTAAAAATTTGCCTCATTTTGAGGGGGAGATTTTTCCAGAAAAGTAAAAGGAACTCTATCAAATTTGTTCTAGAGCTATTCTGAGCTAAAGACCTCAAATATAGGCTTATTATAAAGGATTTTGTCTTGTTCTTATGATATGATGGATTGTGCATGTTTCTGAGCAATAAAATTCAATGTTTTGTGGCCATTTTCGCCCTAACTTATATGAATTTCATCTTTCTACATTCCATTCTATGTATAAGTATATTGTGCATGTATCTATCCCTTTGCAGGGTCTATAGTTTGTTGTGCTTTATTAATATAGGGAATCGAATATTGTCTTTGACTGTGGCATTTCTACTAGCCCTCTTCTTCCCATTTTTCTCCCTATCCTTCACTTCACTTGGATTGTCTCAGCCCTTTTTTAGTGCATCACCTTCACTTAGAGTAGTTTTATTTCATGCATTTTTCTATCACAGTCTCCTTGGAAAGCATTAGAATAGGATTATTTTAGCTTTCCATTCTCTACTCTTTGGATAAGTTGGGACTAGGTTAGAAGAAGAATTCAGCTTTCTTTAGAGGATTATCCTACTTGCAAGGCCCCAAACTGCAAGATAATCCCATGTTATACAGGTTGTACTAGTTTCCTCGTACACAAAAATCACAAGCAATTATGGGTGCTGTAATTTTTCACTAACAATTACCTAACTAAAAATGATATTAAGTATGAATATGGGTTTTTGAGATAAGAGGGCCTACTAGATCGTGAGTACATACTACACACACTTTCAACACTTTCCCTTCGGCATTGTAACCTAGTTGCAAAAGTAGAATAAAAAAGGTAGAAAACCTAATATGATCAAGTGGTATCAGTGTATGTTGTTTCCTTTTGTCCCAAAATTGGAAACAGGAAAACAAAAGTGTAAACCAAGTGGTGGTGAAAAAAACTTGGTGCAACTTTGGTAGAGCTTCACCTTACCTTAGGACAAGTGAAAAACTAGGTCAAAGTAACACTAAATATATTTCATGATGAAATATCATGTAGTTTCAACTTCAAGAGATTCTTTCTTTGGTTCAAAAAACAAGATTTTGAATCTAATAAAGTAGAAAATTTATGAGATCTCTATAGAACATGATGTCAAAAAAATGGCTCTAATCAAAAAATATTCCTAGGTGGTTTCTCTCTCTATGTGTCACAAGTTTACTTCTGCGAGGTCAATTTACTAAGAAATTTGCACTGACTAATATTAGAGTATCTTGGCTTTACTTTACCCCCTTTGAATATAATGAGCAACTAGATCATTCATTTGTATTATCATTGGGGTCGCAATGGAAATAAATTTTACTCTAATCTTTCAATGTGTGCTAGTCAATTTGGTAGTGTGGAGCACTTTCCTATTTCATTCACAAGGTTGCCTCTTTATTGAAATACTTTAGGGTTCCTAGGATCACCCCCATTGTTGTAGATTAAGGATTATGCCAAAGTGGTTATGTCCTAGTTTAAATTGGATGAGTTGTAGCTCTTAACCAAAAATTGCAATACGGTGTTTTGAATTTGTGTTTTGGTGTGTTTTTTATCTTTTGGATTAAGAAATTTGGTTTAGACCGCCATTGGCTACCTACAACACATGTGAATGTTATAATTTAGTTTGAAGGGAGACCTTATTTCTTTGACAAGTGTTTAGGTCCTTCACACAAATGGTTAGTAGTTCAAAAATATTTACAATATCATAGAAAAATAACAATGAAAAGGCTTGTAAATCAACTAAATACCATAAAACTTTGCAAAATAAGGTTTATTCCCAATTAATCCAAGTGATTCTTAATGAAAGACTAAAATTTCTTTTGGTTTCCAAGATCGCACTAGTTGCAAGGGAAGAACATACACAAATTTTAGCCTTGATTATTTATCAAGTGAAAATGCCCTTAAACTAAAAGATCATGTACATGCCAAAAAGAAAGTTTATTCCCTTAAGTATAGCAATGAATGATGATTTTTTCTACTTACTCCAAATTAGCAAAAAAGAGGTTTGCGGGTGCTTTTGTTTCTCAATATCACACAAGGTGCAAAATAAGGGCATACACAACCCTATTCGAAACTCATACAAAACATGAAACAAAATCACTCACCAAACCCTAAGTTAATTTGTTAGAAATTTTTTTATCAAACCCTAAGGCAATTTTCTTAGGAATATTGCTCTAAAATCTGAAAATTGACAAAAATAAAAACTAAAAACCTTTAGAAAATGACAGAGATCCTAAAAATTAGAAATTAGAATTTTGAAGTTTAAGAAAATTTTACCTTAGTGCACAGGTGCACTCTATGAGCATGGGCGTACACAGTAGTGCACATGTGTGCACAGTAGTGTATAGACACACCCTCTATTAATTTTACACAGTCATTTATGCACAAGTGCATCCAGTGAGGCATAAATGCACCCAGTGATACACAAGTGCAAGTTACACGCAGATACCAAAGTCTTATGTTGCAAAGTGCACGCAGTAGTTCACAAGCACAAGCCACAAAATACAGTGTTACACATGTGCACACAGTAATGCATAGGTGCAAGCCAAAAATATATAAGGTTTCATAGGTGCACACAGTAGTGCATAGGTGCAAGCCACAAAATACAGTGTTGCATAGAACACATAGTAGTGCAGAGGCGCAAGCCAAAAAAATACAATGTTACATAAGCACACATAGTAGTGCATAGGCACACACCTCAAAAATATAGTTTTACACAGGTGCACATAGTAGTGCACATGTACACACCTCAAAAATACAATGTTGTACAGGTGCACATAGTAGTGCATAGGAACACACCTTCATGTAGGTGGCCAAACATTAGTTTTGACAAGAAATTCTTCAAAAAGATCAAATATTTGGCCTTTTGATGGAATTTCAACAACACTTCACCTCCTTGAATCATACAAGGAACATGAAAACAAATAAGTTGTGAATAATGTAATTGAAATAACTATCTAGTTTGCAAATTGATCTACAAATCTTTGAAAATTACTATAAAAACTTGAAATTAATCTAAAAATCTTGAAAGTAATCTAGAAATCTTGAAATTAAACTAGAAAACTTGAAACTAATCTAGAAAACTTTAAATTAATCTAGAAAACTTGAAACTAATATAGAAATATTGAAATGCAAACATTTGAAACTAAGTTAAAAAAATTTTAAATATGAATGCAAATGGGGTATGCTCCCACCGGGCATGCCAAATGAAAGCACCCTAAATCTTACAAAGAAAATAACATGACTAATTAAGGGAGGCTAACACCATTTCCATATATAGACAAGGATTTAAGTCTAGGAATATAACACTAAAGATAAAATCTTAATGGAATGTTAACTAACATGAATGTAATTCAAAATCCATCTAATCATGCCTAATAATATATTTAACTGATAAACTAACAGAGACCTAAATAGATCTAAGAGGGAAATCAAATCAATATTGTTGATACTCCAAATAAGGTGAAATGGCCTCTCCAAATGACTACATGGTCATTTTGGATATCCATATACTAACCCCATTGAAGAATTTAGGCAAGGATTGAGCTTGGCTATAAATCATATTTATTATATGAGATGCAAATCAAAGCATGGTGTAAAGTTGGAAGATAGTACTTAGTCTTATTTATAGTTTTTCCTTTGAGGAAAAATCGAATCTTGGTGCATGTGGGACTAAAATTAGAAATAAGATTAAGAATTGCTAATCATGATTAAGCTTTACTAATCATAATTAGTGAATTATCAAGTGATTAGGATGTGAGGAGCCTCAATCAACCACTTAGGGTCAACTACGAGGCTAGGATAGGATTTTTAAGCTTGTTGTGATGTTATGGAGAGAAGTGGGGTGATTTTGAGTGGTTTGAAGAGGGATTTGAGTCAATAATAGGGTATATTGATTAAAACATCAGTAAAATAGGCTTAATTAGCTAATAAACACTGATTACTTTTTTTGAAGAGGATTTTGACTTTGGATTCGTCGTAAAGTGGCATCCTAAATGTGAAAGAGGTTAGGTAATCCATGACATGTTTTTAATTGGCCAAAGTGTTAAGAAATAGTATTTAATTAGTGAAAATCACTAATTATAATGGAATTGTAAAAAATGAGAGTGATTTGTGTGCGTTTGGCAATAAGATTACAAAAGTGGAATATAGGTGTCTACAATAATGTCTACACTATACAAATAAAATGGACCTCATTACACTAAATAATCTAACCATTCAATATTTGTACCATGTGACATTCCTACATTAGTGATATACGTTATAGGCTACATCATCAATTTTTCTAGCATCCATTAGTTATATACGTCATAGGATACATCATCACTTATTGTAGTAACCTTTAGCGATATACGATTTAGGATAAATCATCACTTCTTCTTTTATCTTGTTGTGATATACACTTTAGGATAAATAATCACACATTATCACACCTCATCTCTATGTCACATATCATCATTACACATTCATCACATCACGCTACACACAACATATAGTTCGACCGTTTTATCGATGACGTACTCTCATTTATGGTTCATTCTTTACTACTAAGGGGGGCATAATAAATAAACATCATTGCATACAATGCCATTCACTCGGGGGGCATGCAAATCCTATCATTCACATTGCATTCCATTCTGCCTCATCCACATTATACTACATATCTTGGCTACATTTACTTTTAAGTACTTATGCTTTTACATGTTCATCTTATTACACATGCTAGATAGATATCTTGTATGTCATTATCTTTATCATACACACATGTTTGTTCACTTGATTTTATAGTTGTGATCATAGATTCTATATATCTATTACATGCAGCATGGATGCTTGGTGCAATACCTAGTACTAGTCCCACAACAGTTCATAGGGGCATCCACTTTCGTACGTTTCAAGTGATATCGTTTCATTTTATTTTATAGAACATTACTTTATCATCTTATACATGCATTGACAAACTTTTTATCTTTCTATCATGATAATGGGTGCTTCATGTGCATCATTTTTCATGCAAGGCTACTTTTTTCCATGCTTATTTATTACATTGTTTGTACTTTCTTGTAGTTTTTTTTACATTGTATGTGGGATTTTCCCTCTATCTTGTGTGAAAAATTGTCTATTTGCAACCATTACAACCTTGATTTCCTTACGACACCATGAGTGGTGTCCCATGTTTGCAAACCCACTCTTCATAGTATATATTATCTTCTTGGGTGTTTACATTGTCCTTCTTACACATTGTTTTTTTTAGCTTACATTTCATCTTATACATGCATGTATGTCTTTGCTTATATTAAACACTTTTCTCCTAGCCACTTGTTTGCTTGTGCCTTGGTTTCTACAAAATGCATGCCCTTACCCCTGAAGGGCACATTTTTCAATGGTTGGTCCTCTTTTGGGCTATATACTCAAACAATGACGTCGCATGCACCCCCAAAGAGGGGGGTCATCATTTGGGTAAATCAGTCACCCCATACAGAGTATATACAACACAACACAATATCGGTACAATATAGTTTAGGGATCTGAATCAGACTTGGGTCCTTTGTATAGTGATGCCTTTCCTAGAGCACCTATAACTAGGGGTAGTTACATAATGATTTAATTTCCGAATAGTTTACAGAACTCATACACAATGGATTTTAAAGGGTAGGTGTCCCTTAGCACATGCATTAGTACACATCATCTACAGTGGTGTTTTATTTCGAGAAGAATTTAAAGGTTATAGGATAACACCAAACCTTCCTCTCTACACTACTTCTTTTGTGACGTGGGATCTCTCAAAAAACTAGACAATATAGAGATCTTTACAATTTTAGGAAGCAGTTAAAGGTTGGAGGATAAATCAGACTTTCCTCCCTACACTTCTTTGGCCAGTGGCATGAGATCGCCAAAAAATCTCACACTTCATTGAAATAGTCCTTTCTACATTCTTTCCTCATCGCAAATCAGGTGCACATGTTCCTTTTTCACATTTTCAAAATTTTCTTTTACATACTTCCTTACATTATTTTTTATACATATACCTGTGTATTTGACTACTTGATCGGATTCTCTTTTTCAATTCCATCCATATGGGAATAAAGTAGTCAAACAAATTAAATACATCAACATCAACAACAAGTACATCACACATTGACATTTACACACACGTTTCTGCCCTAGGTTCACTTTCATCACATTTTTACATTTTGGCATCTTTTAGTCTCCATACTCCATATTTTTATCACTCCACATTTTGTCTAGCCCCTCAACATGCTTTCTACATCAATCTACCTAGATATTGGGTATGCATATTTATCTACTTTATGTTATTGAGAATTATGATCACCAACATAAAGTGGGGAAAAGTATAGACACAAAATCACATAGTTTGAGTCATTATCTAGTCTCAATTACATACTACTATTCATATAGTTCCTAAGTAAGAAAAATACTAATTAACCCATGTATTTGGCCACCTTTCTTTGCTTTATGAATTTTCTTTCAGTCTTGGCACTTGTAATTTCTCAGTCTATCTTTTCTCCTTTCAACATTTATCATTTTGAATACAAACACCCAGACTAGGATGCCAGCGCTAGGTGCCCTCGTCTAGTGCAATTGTCCTTTTTGTACTTTTTTCACACTTTCTGGGTCCTTTCTATCCAATTGAGCATCTTATTAGTAGTCGACCTTTTTGGGGTTAATTAAAAAATTAAAGTGAGGGAATCATATAAATATAAGGTTATGTGATCATAATAAGGGACCAAGCACTAAGCATCTACTATCTCCACCTAAGGTTACATCCATCAAAGGAATTTATAGTAACATTTGCATCCATCTAGGTCCATCACAAAGGAAAAAATGATGGTTCATCTGCATCACAATTCATTAGGATGGGATTCTATTATTTCCATGTACACATTATTTACATTCTACATCTAGATACTTTCTCACTACTTCACGTGCGACTGACATAAGAGAAACCTAGGGCACAATTCTATGCACACACACATAGAACTACATTAGGTTTGAGATGTGGTGTAGAGCTTAGTGATAAGTCCATCATTTTGGTAGATGAGGACATTCTGACCATTTGCATCTTTCTTTTTTAGGGTTTGATGCTTTGTTTGGGGTTTTGTAGGTGATTCATTCATTTCAGATTTACAAATACATTCGGTGATCATACAACATCTTTGAGGTGATCAAAGGTGAATAAGTGTGAACATCTTGTGGCCCTAAAAATTCAATTTTTTGAGCATCTACACAGATCAGGGTGCCTAGAATCCAAACAATGGTGCCCACGGGCACCCTTGTCTTTTTGTAGGCACCCTAATCCAATAAAATCTACCGGATCTGCATTTTTACAAGATTCTATGTGATGGTCCTCCATCTCTGTTCAGCTGGTCTCCACTGCGACATAGTCCAGCAACCTCTACAAATCAACTAAGTCACTTTTAACTCTCTTTGCACATTAGGGTTTCATATTTTCATTACTTAATTACTTGGGTTTTATTGCAATATTTTAGCATTCATTTATTTACTACAAACTTGCATTAGATTAGGCTATTATATTAAATTTAAGCATAATCAATTGGCTCAAATGAGGTCTTCCATATTCAAAACCAATACCATTGACATATCTTATAATAGATTCCTAAGAACGCCTCAATATTCTTTTGTACATTAGCAACAGGGTTCCCAAGATGAACATCCTCCTTCTAGAGACACAATCGTCCCCTATAAAATATCTTATGTAGGGATGATGGTATCTAGATTTGACAATGCCTCTAAAGACTACATCGTCCCCTGTGGAAAATCTTCTACATGGATGATGGTGTCTAGATCTGACAATGCCTCTAAAAACTACATCGGCCCCTATGGAAAATGTTCTATAGAGCCGATGCTTAACTAAAACTAGCCTTGATGCATGGAAGTATGTTGATGCAAGTGATGCAATGGATGTAACTCTAGATGGAGTGATAGTAGTAAGTGATGTTAAGACCCTCATTATGGTCTCATAACTTTATATTTATAGGGTTTTCTTGTTTTAATTTTGTAATTAACTCTGACATGGCTGAATAGGAAAAAGATAAGTATGAAAAATGGCTAGAAAGAGCCTAAAAAGAGGCGGGAAAGTAAAACAAGATCGGGGCACCCCAGTATAGGCCTGGGAACCCTGGTTTAGGCTAAAATGATGGGACAATGATGAAATAGCTAGGCATGTTTATGAAAATATGTGGGAATGATGAAAAAGGTAAAATATGATGGCCAAAAGGTGGGATTAATTAGTACTTTCTCTACTTGAGAACATTCTAAATAGTAGTATGAGACTGAGCTAAATAATTCTTAAAGTGCATGATTTTGTGACTACATTTTTCCCCCACTTTATGTTTATGAGTGGAACACTCGGTAACATAAAATAGATAGAGATGAAAACATGATATCCATGTAGAGTGTAGTAGAGACATTTCGATGGACTAGACTTAAGCATGGAATGGAAAAAAGAGAAAGTGGAGGAGCATGCATTCTAAAGATGAAAAATGTGCATAAAAAGTGATGAGAGTGAACCTAAGGAAAAACGCATGTGTAACTGCTACAGTACGTAGTGTACCTACATGGTTAGTAAAGGTAAGTGTCATCACTATGTGTTGTCATCATCATCATCATCATCATTGTTGTTGTTGCCCCTACTTTGACTGATTATTTCTCATACGACTGGACTTGCAAGGAGAAAACAATCAAGTAGTAAAATATGTATGTGTCTAAAAAAAACTGTGTAAAATACGCATGTGTATAGAAATGTGTAAAATATGCAAAAAGGAAAGTGTAAATGGAACATATTCACCTGATCCATGTCGAGAGAAAAGGATGTAGAAGGATATCCTGCACTACTGCGAGTGTTTTGGGTGATCTCACGCCACCTTGGCTGAAGAAGTGTAGGGAGGAAATGCTCTGTGTCCTCCAACTATAAACACTTTTGTTGAACTATGTGAAGAGATATCTATAGCATCCTATTTTTTTAGGTGATCTGATGCTAACTATCTAAAGTAGTGTAGAGAGGAACACCCACTGTAACCCCAAATCCTGTAACTTCTTTCCAGAAATGCCAAAGGAAACCATGTCCTGTAAAGGCCATTGTGTATGGAGTTCATAAACTAGGCTGAACTCACTCACTGTATGTAAACCCAAAATGCCAAGGGCAAAAAGGGCATTGTGCCGAACCAGTGTAAATACATTGTGTCAGTATGTAAAACCCTCAATTATGCATCCCCTCTTTTGGGGTACATGTGACATCACTGAAAGGAGAATGCTTCCCTAAAAGAGGACCTACCGCACTCTGACCTTTAGAACTCTTCCCTACAGAGGGAAAGAGAAAGTGCTTGATAGAAACCAAGGGCATCCATAAAGGGGATGGCTAGCCAAAACAAGTGCTAGCCTGAAAACACATGCATGCAATAATACATGTGTAAAATATGCAGTCAATGTAGTAACTACCAAACAAAGTAGTGAAAAGATGCAATAAAACCAGTAGACCATACAAAGATGGTTGCAAACATGGTACATCACTCATGATGTCACAATACACACAAGGCAATCATGGCCGCAAATAACAAAAAAGTGTGACACAGACATAGGGCAATGCCTGCATACAATAGAAAACAATAGAAGAAAAGTATAGAAAAATAAACAAGTAGTCATGGAAGTATGTAATCCTGCAAAATAAGTGTTGCACATGGAACACCCATTAGCATGTTAGAGGAAATAGCTAATATTTCAAAGCATGTATGATCAAGTAAGTGTAAGATGTCAAGTAAAAAATGAAATAATAACACCTAGATTAGATGAATGTGGATGCCCCTAGCGACTAGTATAGGAAGGGTAGAAGGTGAGAATCCATGTCCCCGTGTAAAAATTATTGTAACTATGATCACACTAAACAAAGGCGTGAACAATCATATGTTTATGATATGGATAATGGCATATAATAAATCATCTAAACATGTGTGGTAAACTAATCATGCAAAATAGTAATAAACAAAAGTAAATGCCCCCAAGATAATGTAGTATGTTGTGGATGGATGGAATTGTAGGAGCAACATGTCCCCCAAGTGTATTGAAGTGTACGTACTGAGGTTCATTTTTCCCCCTTGGCAATCAAGAATGACTATAAATGAGAGTGTTTCATCAAGAAATGGTCGAGTGGTGTTTGTTGTGTCTAGCGTACTGTGATGAGTGTGTATATGTAATGGTCATGAGATGCGGCATGTGGAGAGATGTGCATGAACCCTATAGATGAATCATATATCATGACTTCTTGAATGGATGAGTGATGATTTATCCCTAAGTTTATATCACTATATGATGAAAGTATGAGTGATGATTTATCCCTAAGCATATATCACTATAGAATGAATGGATGGAA
This sequence comes from Taxus chinensis, assembly GCA_019776745.2. NCBI lineage: Eukaryota > Viridiplantae > Streptophyta > Pinopsida > Cupressales > Taxaceae > Taxus > Taxus chinensis. The sequence continues at coordinate 764,021,416 of CM034154.1, read as the reverse complement.
ATGGGTGATGATTTAGCCTAAAGCGTATGTCACTACAAGATGAAAGGATGGAGTGGTGATGTAACCTAAGGTGGATACCACTACAAGATGATAATAGAGGTGGTGATTTATCCTAAAGTGTATACCACTACTAGAGTAAATGATGGAGGTGGGTGATGATTCAACCTAAAGCGTATGTCACTATCCTAAGAATGTCACATGATGAAATATTACATGGTGAGTGTAAGGTCCATTTGTTTGGTAAACCATCGGAAATCAAGTATGGACCAAGGAACTAAAGTATGTCATAGGGTGGTGAGCATAGCGCGTAGAACAATGTAGTTTATGTAGTAATGATAAAAGAACTATAGGATAAGTACAAGATATAAATGTGTAATGTAAATAATGCAATGTAAGATGTGTATGGCATATAGAATATGTAATATGGAATATGCGATGATAGGTGTAGATAGAAATATAATATGTAGGGATAAAATGTAAATATATACCCATATGTAATGTAGTCTAGCGTAATATGTAGAATGTATGTGGGAATGCAGAGTCGGACGATGTAGAGGTTATGTGTGGGATAGCCTAATAATGTATGTGGTGTGTAGGGTAAGGAATAGTAAAATTTATAAGAGGTGTAGAATGAATGGTGTATAACGCAAAATGTATTATGGAATGCAATTTATAATGCCTAAGGTGTGGTGTGTGGGGTTTAGTGTAATGGTAATCCCTCAATAATAAAGTGTGAACTGAAGCACAAGAGTGCGTCATCTGGTAATGATGGTGCTATGATATGTGATATGGTATGCTTATAGGAAAGGATAGTAAATGAGAAGTACAAAAGGTGTCATGTAAGACTATGTAACTATGTGGAAACATGAGGGGGGGAAAAGTGTATAATGTGATATGCCCCCCTCCCCCTGCAGCAATGTGCCAAGGGACTATGTAATCTCATCAATAAAATCGATCGAAATTGAATGGATATGTGTTAGTAACATGGTAGGATTATAGTATTAGGTTGATCATGTAATTATTCATTAAGACGTAAGTGATACATGCCCATGACATATGCTTCATCATTTAATGGATGGGAGGGGAAATCATGTGTGTACCAATAATTGGTATTTTATGTTAACTTAGGAAAGAGCTATTACAGATGATAGTAAATCCAAAAGGCATATGACAAGATATGTTTGTATGATATGGATCTAGCGTGCCCCCTATATAATCTAGCTAGGACTGTCCTAATGTGAGTGGCGTAGTAATAGGAGTATGTGTAAGAAAAACATCAAGATGAAAGACATGAAGGCCATAAGAACTTGTGACATGGAACAACCCATGTTATAAATGAGGGTGGTATGGTGGTGGATGAATATTGGAAATGGAAAAACCTAAGTGGGATAAGTCGTCATGTATACATATGGTTTCAGGTGAAGTAGGATCTAATGGAATGTGCTCCTAGTACAAACCATGTATGAAGAGTGTGAAACTAAATGGTGGATAGCCAGACGATGAAGATGAAGATGGGAAAGTAGTATCCATGAGGGGAGCAGGCAGCTGAAGGAGGTGATGGAGAAGGGACAACATCTAGTAAGAAAATAACTCCCTCAAGTGGTGGTAAATGAGGGTGGGTCATCCATAGTTTGAGGTTCATTCGTAGTATCAATGCGAGGGATAATAAGACCACTGTTAAGGTCATGGAAACAATATTGAAATAGGCCATGGTGCCAAAATATTTTATACTCAATACATTCATGTAAGAACTTAATGCAACAATGGACCATAGAAGTGACAACCTACATGGCATGGAGTCATGGCCTACCCAAAAAACAATTATATGACACGAGAAAATCTATAACAAAGAAAACTATAGGGAAATTTTTTTGACCAACAGTAATGAAAAAGGTAACATGACAATGAAATGGAAGAAGGAATAATGTCACAGGCAGACAGACCTAAAAACTAAAGGAATGACATGGGGCACGAATTAAGCTTAGAACCATTATCAATTAAAGTGTGTTTGACACCAACATTATAAATATGAAACATAATATGGAGGGGTGGGTCAATGTCAAAGGGATGAATATCAGTACAAGGATTGACCTTGAATGTTATATGTTATGAGAATGCATCGTAAAATGTGTTATACATGGAATTTGGATTCAGTGTCAACAAAAAAAAATTGTAGTAGCAAAAAGGTGTTGAGCATGATGAAGTAAATCAGGATGAGTAAGCAGATACTCGTTGATGGAGATACTCATGATGGATAAATGCAAATGTAAACCTATAAGGTGTTATGATAAAAGGTCGGGTCCACAAAAATTATTAACTAAAATTGAACTATGTTATATGATAGTATAAAAATAGTTAATCTAATATAGGATGACTAAAAGGATGTAAACTATGCTAAAAATGTATGGAATGATTTTAAATAATTATATAAAATGAAATAAAACCCTAAGTATGAAAAGATGTAGAAGGAAAGCACTTATCTAATTTCTCGAGACTGTCGCAAGTTTCTGCAAGTCTGAATATTGATTTGAGGAGCAGGGAGGATCACTCAGAGGTTTCGTAAAGGCCATATATTGAAGATATAAGGATATTGCAATGCCCAGGAAGGTACTCGAGTTCCTGGGGTGCCCTAGTCTGCATAATAGGTGTCTTGGTCTCTGTAAAATCTTATAATCTAATTTTGGCAGTATCACAAGATACCCTGAAATATTCTATCTATTGCATTGGATATACTAAACTATGTCTTATGTGTGAAATAATGCAAAAATGAAGGAATCACCTGTAAAAGGCAAAGAAGTATCAAAACCATAAATAAAAAAAGATGTAAAATTAATGGGTTTAGACTGACCTCAACTGCCACAACAGCGGGCTTACTAAACTGAGCATTGCAATACATTTTCGACCCAAATGTAGTTCTGGTGTGTGTTTGCATGTCGTGCCCTAAGTACCAACTACACTTTGTGAAGTAGCCAACAATAATAACTATAGAAAATGTAATAACATGTGTGCATGGAATAGAATATAATCCCCCCCTATGTTGTGTGTGTTGATGCAAATCTCCTAGCCTTAATGCATTGAAGTATGTGGATGCAAGTGATGCGATGGATGCAACTCTATGTGGAGTGATAGTAGTAAGTGATGTTAAGACCCTTATTATGGTCTCATAACTTTATATTTATAGGGTTCTCTTGTTCTAATTTAGTAATTAACCCCAACATGGCTGACTAGGAAAAAGATAAGTATGAAAATTGGCTAGAAAGATCCCAAAAATATGTGGGTAAGTAAAACAAGGATCGAGGTGCCCCAGGTGGGACCAGGGTACCTCAGGTCACCCTAGTATAGGCCTGGGATCCCCGATGTATGCTAAAATGATGATACAATGACGAAATAGTTGAGCTTGTATCTGAAAATACGTGGGAATGAAAAAATAAAAGGTAAAATAAGATGTCCAAAAGGTGGGATTAATTATTACTTTCTTCACTTGATAACCTTCTAAATAGTAGTATGAGACTGGGCTGAATAATGCCTAAAGTGCATGATTTTGTGACTACATCCGATCATGTCCAAATTTGAAAATTCCTCTAAAAAACCATCAACTACTATTAAAACACAACTTTCCGTGACAATAAAATATAGGAATCCCTTAATGATGTTGACCATTCTTCCCAACTAGTTCTTGAGCCTCATATTGCTCCACCGGTCACACTCTCACATACCAACATCGAATGAGCCGACCCTTTCTCCTTGAAATAAAATCGGGTTTCCAACTATTAGAAGAACAATAAATTAAGAAGGCGGGTGAATTATTTATTTAAACCTTTAAAAAAATCAGATTAGCTAATGGTGAATTATTTATTTAAACAACATGAAACAATCAACCATATAGGAACAATCAAGAGAGCATACACATGAACACAAGATATAAGTGCAAAACCTCACGAGGAAGAAAACACACTAAAACTCTACTTATATTACACAAAGAAAAGAATTTTAGTGAAGCACCAACTTCAAAAGGAGCACCAACCCTTGATTTAGTGAGGCACCAACCCGAAAAGGAGCACTAACCCCTAATTCAGTGAAGCACCCACTCCAAAATGAGGCTAAAAAACCCTAAGATGACCAAGCACCAACTCGAACACCTTAATAATTTTAATATATGATATTTCTTCTATCACAATTGATGGAGATAAAAATTTCAACTCACAAACCATAGGTCTTCAACCTTGTTCTTTCTCCTTTTTTTTTCACTAGTCTTTCCTCTAATATCTTGCAAAATTTATCTCAATCATTCATCAACCTATCATGAATCTGATTAGATCTAAAAATATTCCCTTATAACTACAAAACAATCTCCTCTAGATCACACTACTCCCCCATGGAAGACTAGCTCCTAAAATGAGCTTAAACTCCACTTTTATATGTAAATCAAGTCACAAACCCAGAGGAGGTCAGTCCCTCATGAAAAAATTTGACCCATTCACCTTAATTAATTTAAAATAATTTCATTACAATGGTCATATATGACCCAAATAGGTCCGCCTAGCTAAAAAACCTCATTACATGTACCAAAAATGGCTCAAAACCCCATGGGCACAAAGATAAAAATTCCCTTACATGAAAACCATACTTATTCATGACCCATAAACCATCATACATGATTAAAATTTCATTAAAATTAATAAATGGTCATACATTTGATCAACCAATCAAATTATTTCATTTAATGGGCCCAGTTCACTTTGTAAATCTCAAAAAAAATGTTTCTTATAGCCTTCAGCACCCTGGAAACTTCATTATGCCACCAAATCAATTCTACTAAACCAAACCATGCCATGTGACCACTAAATGGAAATTTCATAACCTTTATAACACTTCTAAGCAATTTTATAACCCTTTAATCAACCCCATGCTCAAACAACAGATATGTTTGTCTTCACCAGATCAACCTGCCAAAAATGTTGTTTTCCAAAGGTTAGCTCATAATTTATTTTTTAATACATTCAAGACTTAAAAATTAATTCATTGGATTCCAAATTCATCCATATTAACAATATAGGTGATATCAAGCATCAAAAAATCCATCTCATGCTTCAAACAACCCGGAACTTGCAAAAAAACACATCCTATCTTGCACTGCAAAAAACTTTTCATGTCCAAAGAATTACCTATAAACCTTGAAAAATAACCTCATCATGAGTAAAACCTTACAAAATATAATTCTCTCTTAATCCTCTTTCCATCAACATTTGAATAATATTAAAACTCCACCTGTAGCTCAAGATATATCCATTTTACTAAACCCTACTATTTGAGGCCTCAAAACTGTCCTTTAACTAATTAACCTGAATGGACCTCAAATTACCATGTTCCTGTATTAAATTTTGTTTTCATAATCCATGAAAATCAAGATAAGATCATATAAATCATGCAACATCAATTTTGCATGCTACTGCTTTAAACAACCTTTTCCTAAAACCTTTTTCTTCGTAAACTAACCTGTTTGAGTGGGACCCACTCATCACCATGAACCAAATCATATATTTATCGAAATATAAGATATTACTCTACAACATCCAATCATCAATTTTGATTAATCAATCAAAATTGGGCTGATATACTCACTTTTCTGCAAGTTACTCCTAGCTAGGGTTTAGCTAGGGTCTCATACCACTTTGGCTTGTTAAGAATCGTTCATAAAAACATGATGATCAAACCACATTATTATTTTGTGAAAGAAGAATAAATTACATAATAACATATTCCAAATATCTTATGTTCCCATGAAAACCATATAGTTTATAATGAGCATCAGAAGGTACAACTTTACTGCAAAATCACACTAAAACTTACCTCATTTCACCAAAATTTGCATATCTTCAAAATAATTTAGCATCTTGACTTGAAAATTTGCATGAAGCACCATGAAAACATCGTATAACTTCTAAAATTCACCATATATCCCAAATATAACTGAAACTCTCGATCTAATCTCATTTACCTATGCTAAACTACATGTTTCTCACCTATAACTTCCCAAGGACCCGGTAAATGCATCAAAACACTAAATGTAGACCTAAAAATTTCCATACACCTCATGTAAACTTTCACAACATTGTTCACATGCTTTACTATGACTGATTAGGCCCAAATCTCACTTCTCCACTTCATTCCACATGCTTCAGGGATAGAAACAAGTCTGGAATGACTTGACTCAACCATGAACTAACCATAATGATCATATAAAGACCCAAAAACACCCATAACACACCTCATAGACCATGTATGGCCACATGAAAACATTAAACCAACTCAATATAGATCAAACTGAGATTTAACACACTAGACCATGTTGCAGGACACTATTGAACTCACCAAAACACACAACATTCAAGATTGACACCTGGATATCACATCATATGGACTCACACAACACCATGATACCATTTTCCATCAATGGGGGTTGACATCGATGACAACAAAAACCTAAAATGGCAAAAAATCTCCCCCCTTTTTCATTGATGACAACCATTATCAGAAACATTGATGAAATCTAACACGAAAAACATACAACTAACCTCAAATCAATTTTTTTTATGGATCTCTCTCCATTTTCCATCTATGAAAAAGGATACAATGACTCTACAACATGTAAAATGACAACACACAATGTAAATAATGCACAAATTGACTTACATGACTCAAAATGCTCCCCTTAGGACTGTAATTACACTTCTTTAACTCCTTCAAAAGCATTAGAAGATCATATGGATCTATAAAATGTTCCCCCTAAACTCATGCTTCTCATATTTTCCTTCATTCATTCTTTTCTTCACCTTTTAGGGCTATAAAATGCAATATAACTCACAAATTTTCCTCAAAGTTTATCATTTTACACTTTAGGACCTTGTTCCATAAACTCCAACTTCAGTGAAAATTTGAAAAACTTCTCAAGGTCATGAAACCAATCCAAACATACAAAATAACCACAAATTTCTCCCCCTGGGTTTGTAACACCATATACTAGCCATAAGTACAAAAATAAGAACTCATTCCTTATATTACATGCTTTAAGGATTGAAAAGAAACTATACCTCTTCCCTGAATTGTTCACTTAGTATTTTCAATGTCATTTCAACTTGTCACACATGTTTGAACCAAAAATAGGCTTACCTTTAAAATCTACTAGCCCCAAATTAACATTTTTTTTCCAAAATAGGTCATTTTCCCATATATCTTACTTGATTTGAGATTAGAGAGAAATCCCCCTACCTCAAGATTCTTTATTAGACCTGTATTAACTCCTTATTCATAGTTTTATTGATATTTCACTTCTCAAACCTTAAGTCTTCTTTGATAGGGATTTAAGTACCAACAACCATCACTGTAGTCATTCACCAACTTCATTTACTTAGATAGGTTATCTCATACCTATCAAACACCCCTGTAACATCATTTAGGTGTACAATAACAACTTACTGTTCCTTATATTGGAAATTTCATCACTAATTCAACTTACAAACTTGTACCTTACTGTAACAGTCCTTGAGAATCTTACCTTGGGTATATCTTCATCAACATCATTGAACTTTATGATCCTTAGGTGAAGAGCGTGATGAATTTCCTCCTAACAGAGAACTATTCCTTTTCTCAGATTTCATTCATTTAATCTTGCATTAAGATCACCCATAGTTCTAACAATGTTTTGAAGGTCACTATTTCATACTCTTAGTATGCATAACTCTGGCTTGTAGAAACTTTATCCATGATTGACAACTTTGAATTTTTCTATATAAAAAAAATCTTATCACTTTGTGAACTCTAAAGATTTTTTACACTCCCAAGGAACTCTCTTCTATTCACTTCAAACCTCTAGATACTTATTGAACCTTCAAAGTTACCTTTGCCATCCTAGCTAACCTCATGTGAGAGGTGAGTCAACAACCCTCAAAATCCTCAAACACTTTCATGCTTTGGAATCATCCATAGACCGCTTCATCTTTGTATACTTTTGAGAACATGTTTATACTGACCTTTTGAGTTATTGTAGCAAGCCTTTCTTGAATTATAGTGCTCAGATCAATTTTTTAGGTTAAGACATAGTATGATGAACTTTAGGAGATCAGGAATTTGTATCTAATTGACTATTTGAACACAATTTGCAATGTTCAAGCATAAATCATAGTCAACATATAACTGTAGGTATTCACATAGTCCTCTATACCTTGAAGCTTTCTAAGTCTACTAGTTTAATCTTAATCTTTGATGATGCTTGTAACACACCTTGTACCTATGGAGCTCATTTACTACCTCTGAGATCACTGAGACCATATTTTCACCATCCCTCACTGAATCGTACTGTAGCGGCTGATATACATTTGAATCAATATGTTAGCATCAAGAGTATCAACATGAAATCATAATAAAACATTAATTTTGTCATTAATGTGCTTTTTCATCAATGAAAACACCTATTAGGATACCATGCCAACATATTTTTGTATTTTTTTGATATTTTTTGGTAGAGATGTGTTTTGGGTGTACTTGGGAAAATTTCTCCCTAGTGGAGTTGCCAAAAAATGTTGATGACAAAAAATTTTAGTTGGGAAAATTAGGTGTCTCCACCAATGTTCACAGGGCTACGCCGCTCTGCATTGAATGTGTAGCTCTCATTATTGAATGTTAATAATCTAATCCTAAACTAAATGTTGTGGGTTGGAAAAATAGGCTAGGGATCACAGATGGAAACTCCACTAAACATGTGGTAAAGTGTTTCTACCAAGGAAGTAAATCAAAGTGATGAGGGGGAAGGAGAAAAATTAGGGAAGGAGAGTTACTTCCATGAGTGGGCCAATTACAGAGTTCACACCCAGTAACCAAAGTAATTCAACATTCAATATAGAAGAACAACCCTTTTACTTGATATCAAGATGAGATGATACCATGAACACAAATTCTTTTTAATCTCCTCATCAACAACATAAAAAATATGTTTTCTTATTTATTAACATTCAAAAAAATTTATAATGAGAGGAATAAAAGAACACATGAGAAATGGAAATGGAAAAAATGTAGATCTTATTTCTTGTGCATTGATATAAATTTCAAAAACTACTGTCCACAATTGCTACAAAGTGAAAAATTTCCAAAATCTAGGATCCTTTGGAATGGAGAGGCCACCCCAATTTATAGAATTTTGGATTGATATTTCATATCCCCTACATGACTCTTCACATTCCTATTCCACTTATGACCTTTTATTTCCATTATAAAAGGAAAATTAAGTATTTATCTTATAATTTTGAGAAAATACTATTACAATTCAAAAATATGTCACTTAAGTGAATAGGAAAAAATATAATTATGAAGCCCAATGAAGCATTAAAAAATATATAGAAGGAAGAGGGATAAAGAGAGAATGAGAGAGAAAGAATTGCTCTGAAGCATGGATGAAGAACACTCCATGTCTGTGAAGATCATCTCCAGTGAAAAATCGGTGAATGCTCCAATGCAATGATAAATTATGAACCTTTGAACCACGAGATAAATCCTCTTGAACAATCCATGAAAATTTTCCACTCCTTTTTTTCCCAATCATGCATATGGAAAATACCTTGAAACAACTTCGTATGTAATGTAACCATGATGGTGATCACCACTTCTTCTTATACATGATACACATGTACTTCAGACTGCTGAAAAAAGTTTTTAAAAACACTGCAGAAATATTTCCTTGATGTCCACACGAGTTACTCACAAAGATCCATTATGGAGAGCTTGATGAAGGAAACTAACACCTGATGACCTTCCGTACACTTCTACACTGAAAGGAAAATCCAATTAAATTCACTTTGAACACTTTTCCCTTTGAAAAATATTGAAATGATGGGCTTCTACATATTACCTGGATACACCAAGAAATGATAAACAAATGAGATGAAGACCATTTAGAACTCTGAGAGATAATTCCCCTTATCAAGAAAACATTTTGATCTTGAAGACACTTGAAATGGCCTTTGATACAAATTTGATTATTTCTTCATGCGGTAATCTTCTTGAGACTTGAGTGGGAAGATTTTATGAGTACTTTGACCAATCGAGGAAGTGAAAAGTGATGAAATTTGACCGCTTTCAACCTGCTTTTCCCATTTACTATTTTTAGTATGTCCACTGTGAGTACCCAATCTAGACATTTTTACCATTTGTGTCAATTTAACCAATTTCCAAGTGTCTTGATCATGTGGGAATGGAATGAAGAGTGTGAATACACATTTTTATCAGAATTACTATTTTTAGGAGGTTATCCTATAGATACTTACTAAAATTAGAAACGAGGCCTCTCAGTTTTGGATTCAAATTGAACCAACTGTAGAAGTTTACATAATTTGCTTACAATGCTCTGGTCAAAGTTTGAAGAGATTTCACCCATTGGAACCCTAGGAATTTGAAAATTAATTTTTTATATGTGAGGCCTTCATGCATGAAGATTCCATGGAAGCCATTAATGGAGTCCATAATATTTTTACAAGTTTTCTTTCCCACCTTGAATTTTGACGAAGCCAACTTTTTTGATATGAGTTTTTTTGTCTTTGTTACACCTCTAAAGTTTCAGCTCAACCTAGTCTCTAGAACAGAAGATATTAAATTTTAAAATTTCAGTTTCAAGAAATGAGGGTTTTCTTGTTGCAAAATGTTTTCCTAGTGTGTGTTAAATCCATCACTTATGTTTTTTACGGCCTCTGAAAATGTATAATAATGAAAAATAATTGAGATCAAACCGTGCCCTGGTTTTTTAGTTATGGAGTTTTTTAGTTTATTGTGTACACCTTCATTTTGGAGAAAAATGAAGCTTAGAGCATGGAATTTTGTGATTTTATTTACAAAATATTGGTCAGTAAGAGTAATGTAATGAATGGAAGAGATAAAAAATGGAGGAGGAACCTGGAAAACATTTCCTAGTGTTCTAGGTGAAAATGGAACAATGTGGGGGGAATTACAAAAATGGCTAAGTTTGGTTATTAATATGTTTGGTTACCTTGAGGGAGAGGGGGGGAATTTTTTTTGTCCCATTTTTAACCTTGGAAATGGAAAATTTGGGAAAAATGGGCTCCCTCACCTCAGGTTGCAAGTTGGCACTCATGCATAGGTGAAGAGGAATGAAGGAGGGGGCTGAAATCAAACATGTGGGAGCTACTTTTTGGTCGTATGAAGAACCTTGAGGGAGAAAATAGGGGGGTGAAAAAAATTCCCATTTTTCTCCTTGGAAATGGACAATGTAGTCACAAAAGGGTGCCCTCACCCTGGGTTGACACTTGTCATTCATGTGTGTAAAGTTTATGGGGCTAGAAAATGAGCACCTATGAGCTAAATGGAGTCACCGGGGTCATGTTTCATCTCCATGGGATTTATGGGAGGATGGGTGAAATTTTTTGTCCCTCATGTACTATTTTAAATATAAAATTGGGAAAAAAAGTGTGCTTGAGCACCATGTTGACATGTGTCCTTCAAAAATTTCAGTAACTGCCAAAACATGGTACCTTGGGAAGAGACTAGAAACAAGCATAACTTGATCTCCCAGATGAATTTTTCACACTTATTTATATGAATTGGAATGGAAAATTCAATTTGAGAAGGATGGTATGAGTATCATGCCTTTATTATTCCTATAAAACCTTTTTAAAAACTCCTTTTTCTTGGGATCACCAGTTGTGCTTGGAAAGAATGAGTTGTCTAGAAAAATGCATGGGTTTTATGATGAATATGATTTTTCCACCATGTAGAGGACTGAAATTTACTTGCATTTATATTTTTTTTCTCACAACTCATTATAGAGCTCCTATAATCAGCTCTTGAAGTTTAGGTGCTCACTTGCGGTGCAAGCTCCTTCGACCTCAAAAACCCACTTTTGATGAACTAGTTCCTAAACCTTTGATAATATCCAGAATATTCCTAAAATAGTTGCAAAATGATATTGGATCATGAATAAAAATAATTGATGAATCTGGTACTTTGACATTTCTCCAGATATTATGTACTTTTCTTAGAAAGGTTGATGATAGCCCTTCCTAATCTTGCTTGAAAATCCACTTTCAGAGACACTACCTCTAAAGTAATTAAATGATATTTTTCTCCCTAAATCACCTATGGGGAAGGGTGAAACACACATATGAAAACTTGGATGGATAGATTAGGCTTGACATAAGGAATAAGTTGGCTTGGGAGGGTGTGTTTGAAAAGCTATACCATAGAAAATTTTCGATACTAGCATATGGTTGCTCTATTTTTAAGCCAATTTTTCCCATGCAACAACATAGGACAACAAATGCTTATGGTGATGTTTTAGGGATAATTTAGTACCTGTAGATATGTTTTATTTGTCTTGGTTGAGTGTTTGAAGGTGGTAAAAGCTTCATCTTTCAAGGCATATTTTCAGGGTATGCAGTCCTAGTAGGACAGTCTTGGTATTTGAGTGATGTCATGGTATGAATGGATGTTTTAGATATTTATAGGCATAGTGAAGGTCATAGGAGGTAATGGAAATTTTTATTTAATATTTTCAAGCTTACCATGAAATTGGTAAAATAGACATTATTACCATTTATATCAATTTTACACTCAAAAATTGGTAAAATAGACATTTTTACCATTTCTGTCAATTTTACCAATTTTCGAGTGTCTCGATCATGTGGGAATGAAATGAAGAGTGTGAATACAAATTTTTCTCATAATTACTATTTGTATGAGATTACCCTATATATACTTACTAAAAATAGAAACTTACATTCCCAGTTTTGGATTGAAATGGAACAAACTGCAGAAGTTTACATAATTTTCTTATAATGCTCTGGTCAAAGTTTCAAGAGATTTCACCACTAGAACCCTGAGAATTTGAAAAATAATTTTTAATTGGTGAGGCCTTCAGGCATGAAGATTCCATGGAATCCATTAATGGATTCCCTAATATTTTTACAAGTTTTATTTCCCACCTCGAATTTTGACGAAACCAACTTTTTTGATATGAGTTTTTTTTGTCTTTGTTACACCTCTAAAGTTTCAGCTCAACCCGGTCTCTAGAACGAAAGATATTAAATTTTTAAATTTTAGTTTCAAGAAATGAGGGTTTTCTCATTGCAAAAAAAATTCCTATTGTATGTTAAATCCATCACTTGTGTTCTTACGACCTCTGAAAACGTACAATAATGAAAAAAAATTGAGATCAAATCATGCCCTAGTTTTTTAACTATGGAGTTTTTTAGTTTATTGTGTACACCTTCGTTTTGGAGAAAATGAAGCTTAGAGCATGGATTTTTGTGATTTTATTTGCAAAATCATGGTTAGTAAGAGTAATTTAATGAATGGAAGAGATAAAAAAATGGAGGAACCTGGAAAACGTTTTCTAGTGTCCTAGGTGAAAATGGAACAATGTGGGGGGAATGACAAAAATGGTTAAGTATGACTATTAATATGTTTGGTTACCTTGAGGGAGAGGGTGGGGGGGGGATTCTCCTTTTTTACCTTGGAAATGGAAAATTTGGGAAAAATTTGGCACCCTCACCTCAGGTTGCAAGTTGACACTCATGCATAGGCGAAGAGGAATGAAGGAGGGGGCTGAAATCAAGCACATGGGAGCTACTTTTTGGTCATATGAAGAATCTGGAGGGAGAAAAGAGGGGGTGATTTTTTTTGTCCCCCATTTCCGCTTTTAAATGGAAAATGTAGGCACAAAATGGTTCCCTCACCCTAGGTTGACACTTGTCATTCATGCGTGTGAAGTTGAAGGGGCTAGAAAATGAGCACCATGGAGCTAAATGGAGTCGTCAGGGTCTTTGTTCATGTCCATGGGATTTATGGGAGGGGGGATGAATTTTTTTTTCCCTCATGTACTCTTGGAAATATAAAATGGGGGAAAAAAATTTTCTTGAGCGCCATGCTGACATGTGTCCTTCACAAATTTGACTAACTGTTGAAACATGGTACCTTGGGAAGAGACTTGAAACAAACATAACTTGAGCTCCCATATGACTTTTTTCACACTTATTTATATGAATTGGCATGGAAAATGAAACTTTAGAAGGATGGGATGAGTATCATGCCTTGATTATTCATATAAAAACTTTTTAAAAACTCCTTTTTCTTGGGATCACAAGCTGTGCTTGTAAAGAATGAGTTGTCTGAAAAAATGCATGGGTTTTATGATGAATCTGATTTTTCAACCATGTAGAGGACTGAAATTTGTTTCCATTAATATTTGTTTTCTCAAAAATATTTATAGAGCTCCCAGAGTCACCTCTTGAATTTTAGGTGCTCTCCTACGGTGCAAGCTCCTTCGGCCTCAAAAACCCACTTTTGATGAACTAGTTCCTAAACCTTCGAATATATCTAGAATATTCCTAAATTAGTTCCAAAATGACCCTGGATCATGAATACACATCCTTGATGAATCTGGTCCTTTGACATTTCTTCGTAGATTATGCACTTTTCTTAGAAAGGTTAATGATATCCCTTCCTAATCTTGCTTGAAAATCCACTTTTAGAGACAGTACCTCTGAAGTAATTAAATGATCGTTTTCTTCATAAATCACCTATGGGGAAGGGTGAAACACACATATGAACACTTTGATGGATGTGGTAGGACTCACATAGGGAATAGGTTGACCTAGAAGGGTGTGTCTGAAAACTTATACCATAGAAATTTTTTTATACTAGGGTATGGTTTCCCTATTTTTAAGAAAAAATTTCCCATGCAACAACATAGGACAAAAAATGCATATGGTGATGTTTTAGGATAATTTATTACATGTAGATATGTTTTATTTGTCTTGGTTGAGTGATTGAAGGTTGTAAGAGCTTCATCTTTCAAGGCATATTTTCAGGGTATGCAGTCCTAGTAAGATAATCTTGGTATTTGAGTGATTTCATGGTATGAATGGATGTTTTAGATATTTATAAGCATGGTGAAGGCCATAGGAGGTCATGGAAATTGTTATTAAATATTTTCAATATTTGAAGAACTTTTTAGAGTGTCAAGTTTATTTTTTTGGCAAGAAGACCTAATTGAAGTGGTTTCTTGAGTCCTAAAGGAGTATAGAGTCAAGTGGAGCTATTGCAAACCTTAAGGAGTTGGTATTATGAGATTTTAATGTTCCTAAGAATTTTATTCTCTATGATATCTGACCTAAGTGGACATGGAAGACCTATATGGTATTTGAGTGCTTAAGACATGTATATAAGCATGCAAAGAAAAATTTTAGTGTTAAAGTTTTGAGGAAGAAAAGTGCAACTTATGATGGCTTGAATGAGGTGTATGAGGTTGTAAGGACCATGAAGAATGTATGAAAGTTGAATATATTAATTTTGTGTGCTTTTATACATCAGTTCATCCATGACCTAGTGAAGAAGAAGAAGAAGATGAATGAGTTAGCAAAGAAGGTAGTTTTTAGTGTTCTCAAGGGCATATGACCTTGAGTATGAAGAGTTGTTGATGATTGAGGATTAGAGAGTGTTCTAGGTACCTGAGTGATGATGATATATTATATATAGAGATAATACCAAGAATAGGAGAGAATAAGAGAAAATAAGTCTGTTTTTTGAGTGAGCAACAAGAAGAATGTGGAAAATTTTTATAGGTGGCTGATTTAGTGATTGGTCTTCCTTATGGAGTTGTTGATTCATTAAAACCCTAGGGGTTTTTCACCTTCTTTTGGATTTTTTTCTTCAATAAACTAGGGATTTAGTGCCTCCTTGTAATTTTTTTCTTTATAAATTCAAGTTGCTGCTCGATAAATTTTAAATATTGATAATTGTTGTCATGATTTTTTACAAGAAAAAAATTCATACCTAAAAGCATGACAACCATACCCTATTGTGAATTTTTTTTATTAAAGGTAATCTCAAACCCTCCTCTAGATCATCCTAACCCTAATATCAATCCTATCCCATCATTCCAATTGGTCCAAAGTGGTTGTGTCATCATGTCCATAGGTGATTTAGGGATATCAATTCCATTTAGGTACTTCCAAGACATGATTCATCAAGACAGACTCTTTTTGAAACTTTGGAAAGGCTATTTTCTGGTCTTCCTAAGGTTGGTGTGCACTTCCTAGAGTGAAATTAAAGGAAAAAACTCATTAACAAGGTGTATCAAAGAAATATTGAAATTTTTCAACTTATTGTGGAAGATTATGGAAAGTATCAGAGGTTTTAGGATAGTTTTAGCCAAAGTGGAAACTAGAGGGTGAAGCAGATTACAATGTAAAAACATCCATGAGCTTCAGGAAGTGATTTCAGGAGTTTTGTGAAGAGTTGGAGGACAAAAAAAAATTAGAATTAAAATTTTGAGCTCTAGAGGATGGTTGTCTCACATTTTTCACAAGAATCAAGGGAATTATGCCCACAACATGTTTTCAGCATGCATAACCTCTAAGCTTGAAGAAAATAACCTATTTTTTAGGAGATTGAAGGTAAAATAAAGGTATGGGACCCAATATATTGTATTTTAAAATCATTTTCCAATAAATTTAATATAAACAAGTGTGGTAAAATTCATCCGGAAGCTCAAGTTATGCCTCCATCAAGTTGCTCCCCAAGGTATAGTTTAGAAGTTAGCAAATTTTCAAGCTGGAAGAATGGACCTATCAAAGAGTAGCATGCTTTTGTGCACCAACCATCCCAAAATTTTTGGAATTTTGGGACACAAAAGTGTACCCCCTCCCATGTAGCACCCTATACCATGATACAAGCATCTTAGAGCTCCATTTGTCTAGTTAAGCCCATGTGAAATGATTTTCAACCCCTGGATTCATCCAACCACAGACCGCACCACATGGAACATGTTGGTGCTCAAAATAGTCTCTCCCCATTTTTCCTTTACAATCCATCGATTTACGGCCTTTGCCATATTTTATTCCCCCCATGTTGTGCCTGGGAGATCTCTACTTTCTTTTTGTTGCCATAATTAATTTGTTCCTGGGTCGAAGCTCACGTATGGGTCCATTTATGTTTCCTCATTTCTATGTTCCTCTGAAGGGTCTCCCCGTTCTCTATTTATCTAAAAAAATCGGGCTTTCCCATTCTTTCCATCTCTCACAGTCAGGATTTGATGTCCTTGTCATTTTTTCCCTGAATAGTTGAAGGAAAATGAATGGATGTAGTTATGAGGAGTGTATCTGAACCAATGTAATATTTCTAAATCCTCTATCCTTGGAAAAAATTTCATCTCCAGGCTCAAAAGGTCATTGTTTTTCTACATTCTACAGTTTAATGGGTGTTTCTCCCGGATCAAATTTACATCCTCGCATCGATAGGGAATGTGGCATCTTTTGGTTGGAAGTGACTCGGCAGGGTACTTAAAAAAATTATGAATTGCCTACACTTAGAAATTTGTCCACGTGGGGGAACAGCACTCACTTGAAGATTTACT
Organism: Taxus chinensis; assembly: GCA_019776745.2. Taxonomy (NCBI): domain Eukaryota; kingdom Viridiplantae; phylum Streptophyta; class Pinopsida; order Cupressales; family Taxaceae; genus Taxus; species Taxus chinensis. The sequence goes on along the minus strand of CM034154.1, from coordinate 764,004,000 downwards.
TTTTTGGTTTGGCCTTGAAGTAACGCTAGGAGGACACGTGGAGGTCTTCACTGCTCCACTTTGACTTTGACAATTTTTTATGCAGCTAATACAGTCTGGCGGGACAGGGACATGTGGCGAGCCCCGCGCTGATTCAGGGTCTCAAACTTGTGCACCATTTTAAAATTGCACCATGGGGACACATGGAGGCTTCCGCCTGGGTCCTCCCATACTTAGTATTTTTTAAAAAAGGTTTTGGGAGGTCTGAGACATGTGGAGGAACCACGCATGTTTGGGGACCGGCCCTTGAGTTTTATTTTAAAGAAGCATCGGGAGGACACTTGGAGGCCTCCACTCACTTTGCATTTTGCTTGGACTTTTCAATGTCCAAAGGAGATTACCTCAAATTCTAACACATGGTGCCTTCCACTGAGCTTCAAGCCTTCAAACAAATTTTGTTGAGCCAGTCTACGTGGCAAGCCTTGCACTCATTTAGGATCTCAACTTTTGGGGACCATCTCAAGATGCGCCATTATGACACGTGGCAGTTGGAAAAGTCAAAGGTTGGAGAAGCAGACCATCAAGGGCAACTTGGATTTTTTGCCCCTTGTTACCAAAAGGATTAAAACTTCAAAATGGCCTGTAGACCTAATAGAGAATAGTAAAAGTTTTTCCCCAGTCAACGGTGGAAGTGCGGACTCTTGGGGGAAATTTGGAAAATTTTCCTTTTCTGGAGAAAGGAGTTAAAAGCAAAGAAGCAACTGTGTTGCCGTTGGTCCCCACATCAGAGACTAGAAGTGGAAGGGTGGAGCGGTGGGGGAAACTTGGAAATTTCTCAAGGGTGGAGGTGTGGAGAAAAATGTGAAATTTCTACATCTTTTCAAAAGTTATAAGGAGAAAAGGGGACCCATTTTTCAAACTATTTTCCCTCCCATTTGTAAGGATTCGATACAAGTTGCGAAGGGGCATATCTTTCCACTCAGAGCTCGAAATATTACAAATATGACACCGTTGGAAATCTCTGGACCTCCACTACACCATGGGAGCATAAAATATTACTTTCAATAGGCCATGATGGGAAAAAAACTAAAAAATGGATTTCACACCATTAAGGTGGATCTGGTTGCTTCCACTATCCACTTTTTGATATTATTTTCCATTCTTCCTCCTGTAATACACCAAGTCAAGCATGGAGGATATATAAAACAATTCTAGATTGTGGACAGATTGGTAGGAGCATTAACGACTGGTGGTCAGGCTATCATCAGATTTTCCTTTTTTCCTCGGTCTTGGTCGCTTCTTATATAAATACAAGAGCTTGGATCTAGGTTGGAAGGTTGGAGTGTTAGAGGTCAAGACTGATTTTCTAAGAGAAAATCTTGTTAGAGCTCATCTTTCTGAGGGACTGTTTGAGAAACCTGTATATCTCTTTTGTGTTAAACTCGATCATGTCAAGGTGGTTGCGAGTGTACAACCATTGACAAGCTCTGAGACTATTCTAGAAAATTTCCTCTACTGATAAGTTTAATCAAATTTGAGTTATTTTGTGTTGACTCTTAGCAATTAGTGTCTGCTTTGTTCAGAATGTATGCAAATAGTTTCATTCATTCCTATTGCAATCTTATACTAATTTTTTTGTGAAATCACAAAGGATCTCATCCCTGTGATAGTTTAATGGTATTTGTAATTTCATCTCAAGAAGAGCCTTCATCTTGGTTGAGATAAACAAATTTATAATCAATTCACTGTCATTTGTTGATAAAGATTGTATGTAAGTCTTTGGGTGTACCTTAGGCATGGTTAATCAAAAACTATAGTGTTTAATTGAGTCTTCTAATTCGATCCTTCGTATTGGATTCTTAAAACTTATGTGAAAACATGTTGATCTTAGCCTCCATTGAAGCACACCTTCTTGTTGAAGGAACTTCTTAACTGTTCTAAAGCTTTCTGTTGTGAAGTTGCTCATTATTGTGAAGTCCCTCCAAATATTTGGTTAAATCAACTTTATCCTGCTTCAACTCCCACCAAAAACTCACTTAAAAATAATTAATCATACCCATACTACCCCTATTTGTCATGTATGTATATAAATGCATAATTTTTACTACCAAAACATGTAAAAATAATCAGGTTTTCATTGTCTTTATTGGCCTGAACCTTGCCTAGAAAATATCTCCATTATCTAGAGTGACAACTCGTGAGAGTTAGGTTTTGTTGCATTGATCATATTTTCTTCAAGGTTTTCTTAATATTTCACAAGGAAGGACATCTCCATATCCTCCATAAACAACAAGCTACAAAGGGGATCCTCTCACCCTAGTTGAAAGGCACAACCATAAAGTAGTGAGGATAGGTCAAATCCTCTTGAGGGTGCTACCCATTTCTCCACATCTAAGTGATAAAGAGAAAGCTGCATTTCATCCCCGGCTATAAAACGACACACTACATGCTATACTTATCTCTAAGATTCATGCTAAACATGTGATGCTACTCGGCTTCTGAGGGAGAATCAATTTGGGTACCAACACTTTAATGACATCGTTATCAGGGGACTAATTTGAGTTTCTGAGACAAATTTTCTGATTCACTGCCAGTTCATATCTATTTATCCCATCAACAAAACTTTACTAGCGTCGTTGCCGGGGACTAATTTGAGTTGCTGAGAAATTTTTTTTGATTCACTTCTAGTTCATATCTATTTAGCCTGTCAACAACACTTTATTGGTGCCACTATCGGGGACACTTTGAAGAATTTAAAGTATTCCAGACTCCGGTAATGTTTCTTGCAGTTCTATATGCAAATACATTTTGAAAACATCATTCTCTGATCATATATGTAAGGAATGAACAAAGTTATAGGTTTTACATGTATGTCTATCCAAATTTTTTCCAGCAATTATTGTACTAGGTTTTCCTCACAATTGATAAATTTAGGTGAAGGAAGGTCTGATTTGTAAAGCTTTGCATGATTTTTAGTGCTGAAAGATATTTGACAGATTATTTTACCTACATTCGCACAACTAGGGTGAAAATCCTTAGTGGCGACTCCGAGTTGATTTGATTTTGATAAATGCCAGTGTCTTAACCTCTGTCAATTGAAATTTTGTCACTAATCTTTGCAAAGTTGGAAGGACAAGGATCTTTCTTCACCATGGAACCTAGTAGAAGGTTTTTTCCAGAGTTTGGAAAGTCTAATTTAGAAGGAGGAAGAATTTGTAGGGTTTTTGGAGATCAAACCTCAAGAAAAGAGGCCTCAATTGGTGAAACTGATTAGCATATGATTAAATACTACAATGCTTCCTCAACTTCTTCTGAATTAGGTGGTCTCTTTGTAAATCCAAATTCTCCATCTGGAGAGGGGCCTTCTCACTCTACCCCTGTATTTTTTGAATATGATAGTGTCTTCTGTGAAAGGGAGACATTAGGGGATAGTCATTCTAAAAATTGTATCCCTGTACCACACAGACCCCTCACTCCTCATCACTATGTTTCTCCTGTAAGATCACCTCCTCAAAATAATATGGCTCAGCCTCCACCCAGACCTCCATTTGTTGTAAACACCTTTGGTCCCATAAAATTTACAGGGATAACTGGTTATCCAAATGCAGTCCCCCAGGATGTAAGAAATAGATTACCAAAGTTCCAAGGAAACAACGCTATAACTGGTGATCAACATCTAAAGATTTTTTTCAATATAAGGGAAGACTTTGAGATTGAACATGAAGATGTATATATCAAATTGTTTATCCATACTTTGGAAGAGGATGCAATGGACTGGTATAAAGCCTTGCAAGATAATTCCATTAATTCTTGGACAGAGATGAACAATGCATTTAGATTGTAGTATGGTGATAGAACTGACCCTAGGTTTCTTCTGTCAGAATTTGAAAACATCAAGAAGATTCCTAATGATTCAGTACATGATTTCAACACAAGGTTTAACAAGACCTTGAGGATATTTCCTGTTAGCTTAAGGCCATGTGATGAGTCATGTTTGATCAAATACTCAGATTCATTTGATAAAAAGGATGCTTACTACTTGAGGGACAAAAATCCCTACTAATTTGAGGTAGGCATTCACCATGGCTCTGTAAATAGAGAACAACATCAAGGAAATTGGAAAGCCTCCAAAAGGGGAGGGTGTAAAACTAATTAACCCAAAAAACCCGGAAAATCCTCAAACAAGTAAGGCTGCTGATTTGGAGGAAGTTGTGAAAAATTTGGTAGGGGCTGTCAAAGAAATATCATACAAATTAGCCTAGGCAGAAAAAGGAATTGGGACAGAGCTCACAAGGTCAACACAAGCAGCAAGGCCAAGACAGGTTTCACAAATCACCAAATATCTGATGATAGAGGCAGGGGACCTGTTGGATTTGGGAACAAAAAATCCCAGGCCATGGAAAATAAAATGGTACCTTATCCTTTGGCTACTAGAGATGTTGTTGTGGAGGAAACATATGTCATTGATTGGTGTGACAGATGTTTTATGCCTCATGCTCCATGTGTTTAAGAGAAATAAGTTGAAGAAGTAGCAGATGATGAAATTGATGATGATACCTGCATGATGGAGATCCCTACAAGTTCACCAAGGGAAGAAACTTCAACTGAGACAATAAGTGCTAGAACTGCTATTGTTTTTTAGGATTGCATCAACTGGGTACCTCTTCTTCCTCCCTCTCATACTTTATAAGTAGACACTATACAAGATTTTGAATTTCCCACTAATGATTTTGAATACTTGAGGGCATTAATAATTGAAAAGTATGATGGAGGGATTATTTTAGAAGAAGATAGGTAGCTATTAATGAATGTTGTGGTTTCCCAAGAAAAGGAGCACAATACCAGAAGTAAAGCTGCCAATGGGGCCACAAACCAAGTCAAAATTTCCATTTCTTACCAAAGAAACCCCAAAGAAAAATTCATCTGGTAGAGAGCCTGTTTCCCCAAGCAAAAACTTTTGTTCCTCCCCATGCCCAAACTGAAAGGAATCCCATTCCATTTAATGAATTTTCCAATCTTTCTCCTAGTGCCTCTTTACCCAAAATTTGTTCCATATAACATTGCCCAAGTTTTGAGTCAAATCAAAATTCTTGTCCCAATTGTTGAGCTGCTTAGGATCCCTGAGCACAAGAAGAGGGCTTTTGAATATTTAGGATTCAAAGAGGAAGAGATCAAATAAGGTAGAGATGTAAACAAGGTTGAGATTCCACTTACTGTTGCAGAGTTGGAAAAGCCACAAGTGTTGGAAGAGCTAGGGGAACCACCAAAGGTTTATTTAGGAACTTCTTTGGTTAAATCCCATCTTAATGTGGATCCATTCTTCACTACCCTGGTTATCAAGGACAAGCTATTACATGATTGTATGTTTGCGTCTGGAGCTTCATGTAATGTCATGCCTTTTGAAGTCATGAATGATCTAGGTATCGAAGTAACAACAAAATATGGGAAGTGCACTACCATGGACTCTAGAGAGGTGCTAGTGGTGGGATGTGTCAAATATCTGGATGTGCAACTTGCATCTTATCCTGGAAGAAACTTAAAACTCGATGTAGTGATTGTTGACTACCCTGCTAAGTGGGGGATGTTATTGTCAAGAAAATGGGCAATAGGTGTTGGTGGTAGTGTGTAAATGGACATGTCTTATGTCACTATCCCTATTGAAGGAAACTTGGTGAAATTATATGGAGAGAAGAAGATGTTGTACTTGATTGAAGACCCAAGCAATGCATCTTATGAAGTTTTACAAGCAGATGTTGATCTTAACAACTTTTTGAGTTTTTTGGATTTCAGGGAGTATGCAAGTGTTGAAGACAGAGCTCCTAAGTATGCTTATTTTTCTGGGAATTTTGTCTATGATTCAGCCTTGAAAAATGTTAAATAATTTGACCTAAACACAATGGAGGAGCTTCAGAGAAAATGGATGGATTACAAACTAAACAAAGAAGAAAAAGAGGTATATTTCTAGTTAATGAAAACATATCAAAACCTCTTGGCATGGTCATATCCATCATAAAAGACATTTGGAATTTCCATTGATTTATTTGAATCAAGGTGTGTATCACTTGTACTGTGTATAGTGTTTGGTTTTTTTATCTATTTTTGGTGTTTTGTCGGTTTGTGGTTTGCCCTGGTTTATGGAAGCCATTTTTTTTGTTGGTTTATCAGCTGGTTTTTGTTAGATTTGGTTCATGACTCCTTTACCCAATGGATATTTTTGGCACTTGGTCCTACCGTTGTTCTTGTGGCACTCATGGGGAGTTCCCATCCTCGAGTCGGAGACAATGTTGGTGCTCAAAATAGACTCGCCCCATTTTGCCTTTGCAATCCATCTATTTACGGCCTCTGCCATATTTTATTCCCCCCATGTTGTGCCTGGGAGATCTCTGACTTTCTTTTTGTTGCCATAATTAATCTGTTTTTGGGTCAAAGCTCACGTATGGGTCCATTTAATTTTCCTCATTTCTCTGTTCCTCTGAAGAGTCTCTTGTTCTCTGTTTATCTAAAAAAACCCGGGCTTTCCAATTCTTTCCATCTCTCACAGTCAGGATTTGTTTGTCCTTGTCATTTTTTCCCTAAATACTTGAAGGAAAATGAATGGATGTAGTTCTGAGGAGCGTATCTGAGCCTTGTAATATTTCTAAAACCTCTATCCTTGGAAAAAAATTCATCTCCGGGCTCAAAAGGTCGTTTTCCCCGCATTTTATGGTTTGACGGGCATTTCTCTTGGTCAAATTTGCATCCTCCGCATCGATAGGGAACATGGCCTCTTTTGGTTAGACGTGGCTCGGCAGGGTCCTTCAAAAAAAATTGTGAATTTCCTCCACTTAGAAATTTTTCTGCGTGGAGGAGCGGTGCTCACTTGAAGATTTACTTTTTGGTTTAGCCTTGAAGTAGTGCCGGGAGGACACGTGGAGGTCTTCACTACTCCGCTTTGACTTAGCCATTTTTTTATGCAGCTAATATAGTCTAGCGGGACAAGGACATGTGGTGAGCCTGCGCTCATCTAGGGTCTCAAACTTGGGCACCATTTTGAAATTACACCATGGGGACACATGGAGGCTTCCGCCTGGGTCCTCCCATACTTAGTCTTTTTTCAAAAGGTTTTGGGAGGTTTGGGACACGTGGAGGAACCACACATGTTTGGGGACCAACCCTTGAGTTTCATTTTAAAGAAGCACTAGGAGGAGACTTGGAGGCCTCCACTCACTTTGCATTTTGCTTGGACTTTTCAATGGCCAAAGGAGATTGCCTCAGAATCTGACACATGGTGCCTTCCACTAAGCTTCAAGCATTCAAACAAAAATTTTCGGGCTAGGACACGTGGCGAGCCTGTGCTCATTTAGGATCTCAAATTTTGGGGACCATCTCAAGATGTGCCATTATGACGCGTGACAATTGGAAAATTCAAAGGTCGAGGAAGCCGGCCATCGGGGGCAACTTGGATTTTTTTCCCCTTGCTAACAAAAGGATTAAAACATCAAAATGGGTCGCAAACCCGATAGAGAATAGTCAAAGTTTTACCCCCGGTCAACGGTAGAGGTGCAGACTCCCAGGGGAAATTTGGAAAATTTTCCTTTTGTAGAGAAAGGAGTTAAAAGCAAAGAAGGAAGCGTGTTTCTGCTGGGCCCCACATTAGAGACTAGAAGTGGAAGGGCAGAGCTGCGAGGGAAACTTTGAAATTTTTCCGTTTTCCAAAAGGGAGGTGAAATAGCATAATTTGGCCATGGTTCTTTTGGGCCCCACCTTAGGACACGTGTCAAGCTCATTTCTCAAGGGCAGAGGTGTGGAGAAAAATGTGAAATTTCTACATCTTTTCAAAAGTTGTAAAGAGAAAAGGGGGACCTTTTTTCAAATTGTTTTCCCGCCCATTTGTACGGATTCGATACAAGCTGTGAAGGGGCATATCTTTCGACTCAGAGCTTGAAATATTGTAAATTTGACACCGTTGGAAAGATCTGGACCTCCACTACACCATGGGAGCATAAAATATTACTTTCAATAGGCCTTGATGGGAAAAAAACTAAAAAATGGATTTCACGCCATTAAGGTGGATCTGGTTGCTTCCACTATCCGTTTTTGATATTATTTTCCATTCTTCCTCCTCTAATATGCCAAGGAAAGCATGGAGGATATATAAAAACAATTCCAGATTGTGGACAGATTGGTAGGAGCATTAACGACTGGTGGTCGGGTTGTCATCATATTTTCCTTTTTTCCTCAGTCTTGGTCACTTCTGATATAAATACAAGAGCTCGGCTCTAGGTTGGAAGGCTAGAGTGTTAGAGTTCAAGACTAATTTTCTAAGAGAAGCTTGATAGAGCCCATCTTTCTGAGGGACTGTTTGAGAAACTTGTATATCTCTTTTGCGTTAAACACGATCGTGTCAGGGTGGTTGCGAGTGTACAGCCATTGACAAGCTCTGAGAATGTTCTAGAAACTTTCCCCTACTGATAAGTTTAATCAAATTTGAGTTATTTTGTGTTGACACTTAGCAATTAGTGTCTGCTTTGTTCAGAAATGTATGCAAATAGTTTCATTCCTTCCTATTACAATCTTATACTAATTTTTTTGTGAAATCACACAGGATCTCATTCTTGTGGCAGTTTAATGGTATTTGCAATTTCATCTCAAGAAGAGCCTTCATCTTGGATGAGATAAACAAATTTAAAATCAATTCACTGTCATTTGTTGATAAAGATTGTCTATAAGCTTTTGGGTGTACCTTAGGCATGGCTAATCAAAAACTATAGTGTTTAATTGAGTCTTCTAATTCAAACCTTTGTATTGGAGTCTTAAAAATTATGTGAAAACGTGTTGATCTGGGCCTCCATTGAAGCACACCTTCTAGTTGAAGGAACGTCTTGACTGTTCTAAAGCTTTCTATTGTGAAGTTGCTCATTATTGTGAAGTCCCTCCAAAGATCTGGTATAATCAACTTTATCCTGATTCACCCCCACTAAAAATTCACTTAAAAACAATTAATCATACCCATACTACCCCTGTTTGTCATGTATGTATACAAATGCATAATTTTTACTACCAAAACATGCAAAAACAATCAGGTTTTCATTTTCTTTAGTGGCCTCAACCTTTCCTAGAAAATATCTCCATTATCTAGAGTGACAACTCGTGAGAGTTAGGTTTTGTTGCATTGATCATATTTTCTTCAAGGTTTTCTTAATATTTCACAAGGAAGGACATCTTCATCTCCTCCATAAACAACAGACTACAAAAGGGGTCCTCTCACCCTGGTTGAAAGGCACAACCATAAAGTAGTGAGGATAGGTCAAATCCTCTTGAGGGTGCTACCCATTTCTCCACATCTTAGTGACAAAGAACAAGTTGCATTTCATCCCTAGCTACAAAACGACCAACTACATGTTATACTTTTCTCTAAGCTTCCTACTAAACCTGTGGTGCTACTCAGCTTCTGAGGGAGAATCAATTTGGGTACCAACATTTTACTGGTGCCATTGCTGCAGACTAATTTGAGTTATTGAGACAAATTTGTTGATTCACTGCTAAGTTCATATCTATTTAGCCCGTCAACAACACTTTACTAGCGCCATCGTTTCCGGGGACTAATTTGAGTTGCTAAGATAAATTTGCTGCTTCATTTCTAGTTCATATCTATTTATCCTGTCAACAACACTTTACAAGTGCCGCTTATAGGGATGCTTTAAAGAATTTAAAGTCTTCCTTACCCTGGTAATGTTTCTTGTAGTTCTATATGCAAATACATTTTGAAAACATCATTCTCTGATCAGATCTATAAGGATTGAACAAAGTTATAGGTTCTACGTGTTATCTTTCTATTTTTTTCCAGCAGTTATTATACTAGGTTTGCCTCACCATAAATAAATTTGGGTGAAGGAAGGTCTGATTTGTAAAGCTTTGCATGATTTTTAGTGCTGACAGATATTTGACATATTATTTTAGTGCATTTTCTCAACTAGGGTGAAAATCCTTAGTGGCGACTCTAAGTTGATTTGATTTTGATAAATGCTAGTGTCTTAATCTCTATCAATTGAAAGTTTGTTGCTAATCTTTAAAAAGCTTGAAGGAAGAATATCTTTCTTCACCGTGGACCCTAGTAGAAGGTTATTTACAGAGTTTGGAAATTATAATTCAGAAGGAGGAAGAATTTGGAGGGTTTTTGGAGATAAAACCTCAAGAAAAGAGGCCTTCATTGGTGAAACTAGTCGGCATATGATTAAAGACAGCAATGCTTCCTCAAATGCTTCTAAATCAGGTGGTCTCTTTGTAAATCCAAATTCTCCATCTAGAGAGGGGCCTTCTCACTCTACCCCTATTTTTTCTGAATCTAATAGTGTCTTCTATGAAAGGGAGCCATTAGGGGATAGTCATTCTGAAAATTATATCCCTGTACCGCATAGACCCCTCACTCCTCATCACTATGTTTCTCCTGTACGATCACCTCCTCAAAATAATATGGCTAAACCTCCACCCAAACCTCCATTTGTTATAAACACCTTTGGTCCCATAAATTTTATAGGGATGGTTGGTTATCTAAATGCAATACCCCAGGATGTAAGAAATATATTACCAAAGTTCCAAGAAAACAACACTATAACTGGTGATCAACATCTAAAGATTTTTATCAATATGATGGAAGACTTTGAGATTGAACATGAAGATGTATATATCAAATTTTTTATCCATAATTTGGAAGAGGATGCAAGGGACTGGTATAAAGCCTTGCCGGATAATTCCATTGATTCTTGGATAGAGATGAACAATGCATTTAGATTGCAGTATGATGATAGAACTGACCCTAGGTTTTTCCTGTCAGAATTTGAAAACATCAAGAAGAGTCCTAATGAGTCAGTATATGATTTCGATACAAGGTTTATAAAGACCTTGAGGAGATTTCTTGTTAGCGTAAGGCCATGTGATGAGTCATGTTTAATCAAATACTCAAATGCATTTGATTAAAAGGATGCTTACTACTTGAGGGACAAAAACCCTACTAATTTGAGGAAGACATTCACCATGGCTCTGTAAATAGAGAACAACATCAAGGCAATTGGAAATCCTCCAAAAGGGGAGGGTGTAAAACTAATTAATCCAGAAAAGCCTTAAATAAGTAAGGATACTGATTTGGAGGAAGTTGTGAAAACTTTGGCAAGGGCTATCAAAGAAATATCATACAAATTAGCTAAGGTAGAAAAAGGAATTGGGAAGAGCTCACAAGCTCAACACAAGCAGGAAGGCCAAGACAAGTTCACAAATCACCAAAGATCTGATGACAGAGGCAGGGGACTTGTTGTATTTGGGAACAAATAATCCTAGGCCATGGAAAATAGAATGGTATCTGATCCTTTGGCTACCAGAGTTGCTGTTGTGGAGGATATAAATTGTCATTGATTGGTGTGACAGATGTTTTATGCCTCATGCTCCATGTGTTCAAGAGAAAGAATTTGAAGAAGCAGCAAATGATGAAATTGATGATGATCCCTGCATGGTGAAGATCCCTGCAAGTTCACCAAGGGAAGCAAATTCAACTGAGGTAATAAGTGCTAGAACTGCTGCTATTTTTTGGGATAACATCCACTAAGTACCTCTTCTTCCTCCCTCTCACACTTTATAAGTAGACACTGTACAATCTTTTGAATTGCTGACTAACGATTTTGACTACTTGAGGGCATTAATGATTAAAAATTATGATGGAGGGGTTCCTTTAGAAGATGATAGGAAACTATTAATGAATGTTGTGGTTGCCCAAGAAAAGTAGCACAATACCAGAAGTAAAGCTACCAAGGGGCCACAAGCCAAGTAAAAATTTCCATTGCTCACCAAAGAAACCCGAAAGAAAAATGCATCTGGCAGAGAGCTTGTTTCCCCAAGCAAAACTCGTGTTCCTTCCCATACCCAAACTGAAAGGAACCCCATTCCATCTGATGAATTTTCCAATCTTTCTCCTAGTGCATCTTTACCCAAATTTGTTCCATATAACATTTCCCAAGTTTTGAGTCAAATCAAAATTCCTGTCCCAATTGTTGAGCTGCTTAGGATCCCTGAGCACAAGAAGAGGGCTTTTGAATATTTAGGATCCAAAGAGGAAGAGATCATACAAGGTAGAGATGTAAACAAGGTTGATATTTCCCTTACTGTTGCAGAGTTGGAAAATCCACAAGTGTTGGAAGAGCTGGGGGAACCACCAGAGGATTATTTAGGAACTTCTTTCGTTAAATCCCAGCTGAATGTGGATCCATTATTCACTACCCTGGTTATCAAAGACAAGTTGTTACATAACTTTATGTTTGATTCTGGAGCTTCATGTAATGTCATGCCTCTTGAAGTCATGAATGAGATGGGTATCAAAGTAACAACAACATATGGGAAGTGCACTTCCATGGACTCTAGAGAGGTGCTAGTGGTGGGATGTGTCAAAGATCTGGATGTGCAACTTGCATCTTATCCTGGAAGGAACTTAAAACTTTATGTAGTGATTGTTGACTGCCCTGCCAAGTGGGGGATGTTGTTGTCAAGAAAATGGGCAGCAGGTGTTGGTGGTAGTGTGCAAATGGACATGTCTTATGCCACTATCCCCATTAAAGGCAACTTGGTGAAATTATATGGAGAGAAGAAGATGTTGTACTTGATTAAAGACCCAAGCAATGAATCTTATGAAGTTTTGCAAGTAGATGATGATCTTAACAACTTTGTGAGTTTTGTGGATTTCAGGGAGTATGAAAGTATTGAAAATAGAGCTCCTAAGTATGTTGTTTTTTCTTGGGAATTTGGTCTATGATTCAGCCTTGAAAAATGTTAAAGAATTTGACCTAAACACAATGGAGGAGCTTCAGAGAAAATGGATGGATTACAAACTGAACAAAGAAGAAAAAGAGGTATATTTCCATTTAATGAAAACATATCAAAACCTCTTGGCATGGTCATATCCAGCATAAAAGACATTTGGAATTTCCCTTGATTTTTTTGAATCAAGGTGGGTATCACTTATACAGTGTATAGTGTTTGGTTTTTTGCTCTATTTTGGGTGTTTTGTCGGTTTGTGGTTTGCCCTGGTTTATGGCAGCCATTTTTTTGTCAGTTTCTCAGCTAGTTATTGTTAGATTTGGTTCATGACTCCTTTTCCCAAAGGATATTTTTGGCATTTGGTCTACCGTTGTTCTTGTGGCACTCACGGGGAGTGCCCATCCCCGAGTCGGAGCCGATGTTGGTGCTCAAAATAGTCTCGCCCCATTTTGCCTTTGCAATCCATTGATTTACGGCCTCTGCCATATTTTATTTCCCCCCATGTTGTACTTGGGAGATCTCTACTTTCTTTTTGTTGTCCATAATTAATTTGTTCCTGGGTCGAAGCTCACGTATGGGTCCATTTATGTTTCCTTATTTCTCTGTTCCTCTAGAAGGGTCTCCTGTTCTCTGTTTATCTAAAAAACTCAGGCTTTCCTATTTTTTCCATCTCTCACAGTCGAGATTTGCTATCCTTGTCATTTTTTCCCTGAATACTTAAAGGAAAATGAATGGATGTAGCTCTGAGGAGTGTATTTGAGCCTTGTAATATTTCTAAATCCTCTGTCCTTGGAAAAAATTTCATCTCTGGGGCTCAAAAGGTCATTTTTCTGCATTCTACGGTTTGACGGGTGTTTCTCCCTATCAAATTTGCATCCTCACATCGACAAGAAACATGCCATCTTTTGGTTGGACATGGCTCGGCAGGGTACTTCAAAAAAAATTATGAATTGCCTCCACTTGGAAATATCGTCCACGTGGAGGAGTGGTGCTCACTTGAAGATTTACTTTTTGGTTTGGCCTTGAAGTAGCGCCGGGAGGACACATGGAGGTCTTCGTTGCTCCGCTTTGACGGACTTAGACAATTTTTTATGCAACTAATACAGTTTGGTAGCATAGGGACATGTGGCTGAGCCTACGCTCATTCAGGGTCTCAAACTTGGGCACCATTTTGAAATTGTGCCATGGGGACACGTGGAGGCTTCCGCCTAGGGTCCTCCCATACTTAGTTCTTTTTTCAAAAGGTTTTGGGAGGTCTGGGACACGTTGAGGAACTGCGCATGTTTGGGGACCGGCCCTTGAGTTTCATTTTAAAGAAGCGCCAGGAGGACACTTGGAGGCCTCCGCTCACTTTACATTTTGCTTGGACTTTTCAACAGCCAAAGGAGATTACCTCGAACTCTGACACATGACGCCTTCCACTGAGCTTCAAGTTTTCAAAAAAAAATTTTGTCGGGCCAGTCTACGTGTCGAGCCCACACTCATTTAGGATCTCAACTTTTGAGGACCATCTCAAGATGTGTTATTATGACGCATGGAAGTTGGAAAAGTCAAAGGGGCAGGGAAGCAGACCATCGGGGGCAACTTGGATTTTTTTCCCCTTACTACCAAAAGGATTAAAACATCAAAATGGCCTGTAGACCCGACAAAGAATAGTCAATGTTTTTCCCGGTCAACGGCAGAGGTGCGGACTCCTTAGGGGAAATTTGGAAAATTTTCCTTTTGTGGAGAAAGGAGTTAAAAGCAAAGAAGGTAGCATATTTCCACTGGGCCCCACATCATAGACTAGAAGTAGAAGGGTGGAGCTGTGGGGGAAACTTGGAAATTTTTCCATTTTCCAAAAGGGAGGTGAAATAGCAGAATTTGGCGTGGTTCTTTTGGGCCCCACCTTAGGACACGTGTCAAGCTCATTTCTCAAGGGCGGAGGTGTGGAGCAAAATGTGAAATTTCTACATATTTTCAAAATTTGTAAAGAGAAAAGGGGACCCATTTTTCAAACTGTTTTCCCACCCATTTGTATATGATTCGATACAAGCTACTGAAGGGGCATATCATTTCGAGTCTCAGACGCTTGAAATATTGACAATCTGACACTGGTTGGAAAGCTTTGGACCTCCACTACACCATGGGAGCATAAAATATTACTTTCAATTCAGGCCTTGATGGGGAAAAAACTAAAAAATCCAGGCTTTCACACCATTAAGGTGGATCTGGTTGCTTCCACTATCCGATTTTTTGATATTATTTCCCATTCTTCAAGGAACCTCTAATATGCCAGGGGCAGAAGCATGGTTAGCGAGTATATAAGGAAGAGTGATCTACCAAAATAAAGAGTTGAATGTGGGAGAGGCTCGAAGAGATCTACCCCCTGAGCACCTGAAAAAATTTTGCAGATCTGATTCTGAGAATCAAGCAATTGGGATCATGGTGAGCATTAGTGCACTTAATGTCCTCAGATTTTTGGGGGGAAAAACTCTGTTGTAAAATGTTATAATAGGCATGATTTTGCTCATGTAAATGGTTGGAGGTTAGAAGGTTGGAAGATTGAAAGTTAGAGTGTTAGAGGTTAGAACTGATTTTCTAAAAGAAAAGCTTAATAGATCCCATCTTTCTGAGGGACAGTTTGAGAAACCTATATATCTCTTTTGTGTTAAACTTAATCATGTCAATGTGGTTGTGAGTGTATAGCCATTAACAAGTTCGGATATTGTTCTAGAAACTTTCCCCTGATGATAAGTTTAATCAAATTTGAGTTATTCTGTGCTGATTCTGAGCAATTAGTGTCTACTTTGTTTCAAAATGTCTGAAAATAGCTTCTATTCATTCCTATTGCAACCTTATACTAAAATATTTGTGAAATCACACAGGATCTTTTCCTTTTGATAGTTTAATGGTATTTGTAAATTCATTTCAAGAAGAGCCTTCATCTTGGATGAGATAAACAAATTTAGAATCAATTCACTGTCATTTGTTGATAAAGGTTATCTGTAAGTCTTTGGGTGTACCTTAGGCGTGGTTAATCAGAAACTGTAGTGTTTAATTGAGTTTTCTAATTCAAGCCTTCATATTAGAGTCTTAAATATTGTGTGAAAACGTGTTGATCTAAGCCTCCACTGAAGCACACCTTCTGGTTGAAGGAACGTCTTGACTATTCTAAAGCTTTATGTTATGAATTTGCTCATTATTTTGTAAGGTCCCTCCAAAGGTATGGTATAATCAGCTTTATCCTGCTTCACCTCCCACCAAAAATTCATTTTAAAAACAACCATTCATACCCATACTACCCTTGTTTGTCATGTAATGTATACAAATGCATAATTTCTACTACCAAAACATGCAGAAACAATCAGGTTTTCATTGTCTTTAGTGGCATGAACCTTGCCTAGAAAATATCTCCATTATCTAGAGTGACAACTCGTGAGAGTTAGGTTTTGTTGCATTGATCATAGTTTCTTCAAGGTTTTCTTAATACTTCACAAGGAAGGACATCTCCATATCCTCCATAAACAACAGGCTACAAAAGGGGTCCTCTCACCCTGGTTGAAAGGCACAACCATAAAGTAGTGAGGATAGGTCAAATCTTCTTGAGGGTGCTACCCATTTCTCCACATCTGAGTGATAAAGAGGAAGTTGCATTTCATCCCCATCTACAAAATGACGCACTGCATGCTATACTTGTCTCTAACCTTCATGCTAAACCTGTGATGCTGCTCAGATTCTAAGGGAGAATCAATTTGGGTGCCAACAGAATAATCAGAGAGAGGAAATTGTTTTTTCACCAACCATACCAAATGTTTAGGATGGTTGGGACACAAAAAAATTTCACCCTCCCATTTTGGATCTTAATCAACCACATGACCTCAGAGGTTAATAAGGCCCTTTTTGTAGCCCCCTCTCTCCCTCCACGACAAATCGTGAGTTTACAAGTGGACCAATGGGAAGGGGTCACACTATTTTGTACCAACCATCCCAAAAATTTGTGGTTGGGATGAAAATTTTGGCACATGCTCATATTGAATAAATTGTAAAATTTTAAGTTTGTGTTAGTGCTCCTTGTTGCTTCCGCTTCTTCCTACATGCACGCACAAAAAACCCTTGCTGCCAACATTTCTCACTTTCCTCCATTTCTGCTACTTCTATTCCTTCACCATAGATTACCTCATTCAATTTTCATCCTCCATTGCTGTAAAAAATAAAAATATCTATTTTCCAGTTGTTACCATTCTCAAAATTTACTAGAAACCCTTGTGAACCAAAGCAAAGAAACACTCATATCTTACAAAACTCAGGGTGGAATTCAACAAAACTTGGATCATATTCTCCTCTCCCATGTGCCTTGATGATGAAAAAAATGGAAATTACATAGGTGTATAATATTTTTTATTGTGGCCATTTAATTTTGGTGCCCTAGACCCTTCTTCCGTAATTTTCCGTTGATCTAGGAAGTGAGTAGAGATTAAAATTTACACATAGCATCCATAAAAAAGACGTTATTTTTTCATCAAACTGAAGGGAGGAAGAATAGATTCCAAAAATAGTAAGTTCCACCAGTTTGCACTTACTATTTATATTAATTTTTCTAAAATAGTACAAACCTCCAGAGAAGTAAACATTGAAAATCACCAAAATGGAAAACTAGGATATACGAGCCGAAAAAGAAAAATAGCAAAAAAAGTAAAAAGTAAATTTCTAAAAATAGAAAGTGGTTAAAATTGGTCTTAAAACATTTGTGTAAATATATCAAGCATGGTTAAGACCCCAAAAAACTAATTCTGAGACAAAAAATAACCTTTCCTGAAATAGCAGCTCCTAGATCCCGGGGTCTAAAAATAGAAAGTACCAGTTTCAAGTACAAAAAGTTACAGTAGAATCTATTTTCAGATATCTCGCTGCATTTTGTCATCTTTACTGGGTTTCAAGATGGTTTCATAGCTCAAACAAGTCAATTCATCTCTCATAAAGGTTTTGACACATCAAATTTGTGCACGGGAGCAAGATGGAACACTGCAAGGCATAACAAGTAAAGCCCAAAGACGTTGTACAATCTGATAAGTATTAAGACGGGGTCAAATTATCTAGAGATAATAATTTGTAAATATTTGGACGGGTTAAAAACATATACTCTCCCCTCGCTGACTTGATTCAAAATAAGTAAGGTCAGTGAAATCATTGAGATGGAAGAACTAGTTAAGTGATACAAGGAAGGTTGGGTGGTTTAAGCTTCTCAGAACAAAGAGAGGTGATTCATAGAAGTATTTTTATCTACATAAGAATCTAGATATGTCTTCTCAAGGGTTTGATCTCCCTCACAATAATTGGGATTTGGCCCCATGGCAAGGTTTTGCAAGCACTCAGGTGGCCAACATTGTGGAAACTCCCAAAGAATAATTGTCATCGATTCAAGAGGTACTAAAGAGTGGGCCTAGAACAACGCATCTCATTCCCATTCTCAACCTCATATAAATCTCTAGAATGTTGAGGTCTAAGAGAAAAAGGAAGGCCCTGATAACTTCCCACTTCTTCAGTGGCACCTAAAGTAACCAATATGTTGAATTGTTTAGGCCTAAGACTAACAAGAACATGGATGAAATGATTCCATATGATAATGAGTTGACCCACATATCATTAGGTCAAGCTTCTCATGAGGGCGACACTTACCTATTCAAAAAATCCTCTTCCCCTCTTCTTTCTTGGAAATGTAAGATCTCTCAGTGCATACATTCAACCCTTCTCAATATTTGAATCAACATCTCCCCTTCCAATCAAAGATATCCCTCCAATCAACAATACTGACCCCAAGGTAATCAAGAAATCACATGAATACATGATGTGGGGGAAATCCAATGAGAAGTGGATTGATGAAATTATTTCTAACAAAGGATGTTTCAGTTCCTAGAATAGAGTTGCTTCTATCCTTTCATTCTCTTGAGAAAAAGATAAGGGTTAGGGCTAGGAGGAATACCTGTTGAATGTTGAGAGGGTGTGCACGTACCGTAGAGAGAGATCAGATCGATTGCAAAGAACTCCTTTTTGTCTGGGAAGGACTACATGCAAATAAGAATACAAGACCACCAGATTTTAGTTAGACAATAAATGAGGGAACTGCCTTGGGCCCAAGAAATATTAGACTTCCTTTCAAAGGTGGTCAGTTCCCCTGCTAATACAAATTAACACAAATTCTAACAAAGAAGCTATTGCCAAATTACAATTTAATTACCTCGTTAAAAAAATAGAGAAAAGGCTGGTTTTGGTTTTGAGTCACAGTGACCGATGCCGGTCACTGTCACCGGTACCAGTTTCTGATAACTGATATCGGTAGGGGCAGTGATTTAGGGGCTTTTAGTGAAGGTTGGCTATAAGGTGGCTATGGTGTTTATAGGGCTGGTAAATGATTGGGGATAGGTAATGGGGTGATTGGGAAGACTTAGAGAGTATGGGGGCTGTTCTTGGGGGCAATGTAAGGGTAGAGGAATGACAGTTAGATGTAGGATGTTACCGGGTAGTGGATCTAGGAGTAGACTTATAATTACTGTAATTAAGAAGTCCAAGAAATGTTATTACAAGAACGTACCAGACACTACTTACTAGTTCCTGATGAAGATACAGGTCCAAAGACTGTGATAACGAAGGCAGGGCTCAGGTAGGATGATCTGACAATCAAAGATGATCTATCTTCTCTCCCAATGCTTGGATGAGTCACTGGGATCTGGTTACTCAGTTGCAATCTTAGGCTTGATGTCCTTCTATGTAAACTCTTCTCTTTCCTTCACTTGTCTCTGTTCAGCCAAGTGAATTCCTGATCTTTCCAATGAATTCCCGATCCTTTGTTTTTGGTTTGGGGATGTCATTTACAGGGAACCGATGGCGGTTACGTAACCGACGGTGGTCGAGTAGGAACCGATGTCAGTTAAGTCAAAGTGGGCTATTTTTAGTAAAATAGACAACCTTCCTTCCTTTTCTCTCGAGGAATTAGTTGTGGGCTTGGTCAAGTCATTATTAGGTTGGTTTTGGTGAGGGTGAGGAGTAATTAGTCATGGGTGTGGATGTAGACCAAGTTATAGGTCTTAATTAGGTTAGTTTAGGATTAGGGCTAGGTCATGACGAGGTGGCAAAATGAGGTGGCAGGTTTGAAAATGTGGATTTATTAATTATAAGGTAATTAATAAATAATTGTGTAGGGTTTAGGTGGTGAGGCTAGGTTGCAAAATGAGATGCGGGGCACAGGGCATCGTAAGACACAAATTTGGTGTCTACATTAGCCCCTTGTTGTCGTGTAGCTTGTCTTGTAAAGTTGCACTGACAATAATAAGAAGTGGTTACTCCTGTTAAGGGTATAGGTAATCCCCCTCAAATCTATCACAGATTGAGGTAACGTGAAATCAGGGATAGGGTTGATAAAGGGTAAATGGTGTTGAGATGATGGTAAGATGGTGGGGTAAGTTCAAGGAAGCAGACGCACATTGAAATGCAGTAGTGCGACCAGGGTACATGATTTGAAGAGCAAACAAGCAATTCATAGGCAAAGGTCGATAGTTTATCCAAACAAGGGTGATGTAATCCTGGTATCCAAGGCATAGGAAGTAGCTCCAGGGGATATAACGGGTAAGGTACATGAACGTTTTAGGCATGTTCGGCAAGTACCAAATGGTTGGTTTGGTGGAGATAAACGTCACGGTCTCGGTCTAGGCAAAGTTGGTTGGCTGATCAAGTCAAGTACCCTAATCATGCTAAAACACGAACAGGTGAGCTCGATTGAACAAAAAGCTACATGATGGGTGGATAAAATTGTAATTGGCGGGGTTTGGGTGAGGTATTTAATTGGTGCGGCCGTGGGTCAGGCCGATTGATTAGTGAGGGCCGTGGGTCGGGCCCGATTGGTTTGGTTGCGGCCTTGGGTCAGGCCTGATTGGTTGGTTGCGGCCTTAGGTTGGGCCAAAAGTGGGTTGGTTTTACAGGCACGCCAGTAGCTTGCGATGCGGGATCGGATGCCCCCGCTAGTGAGACGGTTGCGGCCACATGTGTCCACATCGCAGTGGGCTATTATGCGAGAGGTGGGACTCGGTGGAGTCCAGCGGTATAGGGCTGTGGATAGGGACCACAGCCTGATGGTTTCCCTCATCAATAGATGGGATCCGGCAACCAACATCTTCCATCTCCCTACTGGAGCGATGACGATTACCCTAGAGGATGTGTATGGCATGCTGAGACTGCCGATCGTAGGGTCGGCAGTGTTCCAAGGTAGATGTGGAAACGGCGATGGACAACATTCTTTAGGTATTTAGGGATGCAGCCACATTGGTGACCTATCACAGCACGAGCATTGCCTATGGCGACATGTATCGCGCACACAGACATGAGACACGGCTTGCCGTGTTGATGATGATAGGTATCACATGCTTCGCCCTCCCGGACTCAGAGGGAAGCCGCTTCCCATGGGCTTTGATGGGCGTGTTGCATGAGATGGTAGAGGAGCATAGGTGCTATGCCTGGGCACCATTGTATCTGGTGCAGCTATACAGAGAGCTGTGGGGTTATCATCGGATGAGGCAATTTTGTATTTTCTCTACATTTTTGTTGCATTGCTAGGCATATGAGCACATCATATGTATACGACCAGTAGGGCTGCCCCAACAGCCAGAGCCATAGATTGTATACCGATATGGATTGTAGAGGTGGTAGGGGGTCATGGGCTATGCCACGAGCGGTGCTCGCAGGATGGGATGTGGCCTACTACCATCATATGCTAGAGGCTTTGACTGCACTAGACATTGTATGGAGGCCCTACAGAGGCCATCAGCCCTGAGGATGAGCACGAGGACAGATGCGCTGGATCCAATATACTTTCTGGATAGCAGGAAGGACGTCTGGAGAGCATGAGCGGATACACCTAGAGAGGGTACGATGACAGTTGGGGCTGCAACAGGATGAGCCGCCTCCACTTCCCATCAGTACCGGAGGGATGATGTAGAGGCCCCACTGCCTGCACCACAGCCTGTGGGACCTATATTGGGTAGCAGAGAGACCGGCGGATGATACAGTGGATGATGCCGGAGTGACAGGTGCTATTTTGGTTTGGTGGGCAGGTCAGAGAGCAGTTAGGATAGCACAGCCCGCACAGCCAGATTTGGCGGGCAGTTACAGCAAAGAGGGGACCGACTCCTAGGACAGGTGCAGTTATTACAGGGGCAGCTTGCTGCTACACAGGAACATATCGGGGTATTACAGGGGCAGTTAGCCCAGGCACAGGCTGCAGGCACAAGTACAACCAAAAGCACCACGTACATGCCACTAGCCCCGTCGCAGGCGACCACCATAGGCACCTGACCCCGCCGCAGGCACAGGCAGGTACAGGTACAACCACAGGCACAGGGGTTGTACCGGTAAGACAGGGGCCACTACTATTAGGAGTCGGGGGACTAGCCCCAGCAGCCATGGTGGCACGGGCCCGCTATATGGAGGTGAGAGCGAAGTCTCGGTATTATTAGGACGTCCTTGATGGTACCGAGGCTGACTATCAGCCATATGCAGCGCAGAGAGCCGAGACCTCTCAGAGCCAGAGATTCCAGGGAGGCGCAGCCACAGCCAGTGGGTCGGTGACAGGGAGGAGGCGAGAGCCAGCACAAGGACTAGCAGGGAGAGGGGGGTGAGGGTGGTGGGGAGAGCTAAGACATCCCTGGAGCAGAGATGGGTTTTTGGATATTGGATATAGACACCGGTCTGCGAACCGGTCATGTATATAGAGGTCTGCGTGCCTATATATGATTTATTTATTCATTCTTGTTGTATATACCGGCCTGCGAGCCGAGTACAGGTTGTATAGTTGATACCAGCTTGCGAGTCGAGTATATTTTTGACATGAGAGACCGGCCTGCGAGCCGAGTCAAGATTTTGACAGTGATAGCGGCCTGCGTGCTGGCTTTGTATTATTTTAAGATCACAGAGGCCCCCAAGCAGGGGAAGTTGAATATTTAAACATTGATATATAGATGATGATTTTGATCCACATGGTGTGTATAATTTTTTTTTATGTGTTTTGTCGATGGTTTTTGAAATTGAATGTATATAGATGATGAGTTTGATCCACATGGTGTGTATACTGATGGGTTTGAGGTATATATTAAAATATCTCATGTATTTTGTCGATGGTTATTTTAATGTAGATAGATGATGTTGATGAAATTGTGATGATATATATATATATATATGTGTTGATGTGATTCTAATGAAAAATAGTGATAATGGTGTAGTTATGCAGGAAAAAGAGGTGGGCGCCACAAAAATTTGCAAAAAATAAAGAACAGGCCCAGGTTTAAGAAAAAGGAGGCATGTGACTGATATCGGTTAGCTAACTGACGTCGGTATGTGGTTGACCGATATCGGTTAGGTAACCGATACCGGTTATGCCAAAACGAGCTTTTCTAAAAATAGAAAAGCTTGGGCGGCAACTTAAGTTCTTATTTTTAGAGTCATGCAACAAGTTAAATACATGAATGCGACGTTGTTTGACGACTGATACAGGTAATTACATGAGAGAATTGAGTGATAAGGAGGAAAGAGACAAGTAAAGTGATTGTGGGCTGAGATTAAGAAGGCAGAAAGGCAAGTTATATTGAAGAGGGTGGTGAACATGGCTGGACAAGGAGAAGCATCCAGTAGGTAGGGACGAGAGGGAAGACAGGTTCCACCCCAAGCTGCTACATCCCAAGAGGTAAACTGTTTGGCTGTATTTTAATTCTTGCATGTTTTGATGAATAGGATGAGAGAAGGTAAGAGGGTAGAGATGAGAAAAGAAAATGTGATAGGAAATGGTTTGGGGTAGAGTGAGTGTTAGGGGGTAGGTAAGCAGCGGTTTCGCGTATGTTTGTAGGTACAGAGAGGAGTAAATGAGCAAATAATTATCATAGGTGGTGGTTTTAAGCAGGCTGTATATGATTGATAGTGACTGATATCGTTTGAGATAACCGGTATCGGTATCGGTATCTATAACTGATACCGGTTACTGTAGGAATTTCCAAAATGTGAGAAAAAATACTTGGGGATTTAATTTATTGAATGGTTGTGTGTTGTTTTAATGTATGCAGGCAGAGGCAGGGTTGAGGATGAATGATAGTGTGCCAGCTTTGTTGTCACGAATCCGAGCGGATGTAACACCAGCTGAATGGGCATTGATAAACCATATGGGGTTAAGTGGAATCCGCTATTATTCACGAATCACATGTAATCATGCTATGTTGTAGGCGTTGATTGAGAGATGGAATCCAGAAAAGAATACCTTCTATCTGCCAACAGGGGAGATGACAGTGACGTTGGAAGATGTGTTTAGGATCTTGAGGCTCCCAATTACAGGAAGACCAATGTATCAGGCAGGGACGAGTGCAGCGCGGGGAGAAATAATAGTAGTATTTGGTCCAGCTGCACGAGATTTGACACAGTGAGGTTTGAAATTCACTTATGGCATAATGTATGTAGCACACTTTAAGGCAACAAGGTTGGTAGTAGTATTAATGATAGCGGTGGGGTATTATGCATTACCGAGGGCCGATGGGGGAAGATTTCCAAAAGCATTGATGTGTATTATTTGGGAAATGATATAAAGGAGCGTGACTTTCGCATGGGCACCCGCATATCTGGTGGAGCTATAGAGGGGTTTATGGGCTTGCAGGTGAAAACACGGGACGACACTAGATTGTTCATACTTATTACATTGTTGGGCCTATGAGTACATTGTTTGTGTGCGACCGATAGGCCGACCCGTCCAGTCGGGAGAGACAAGAGTGCAGAGGTTGGGATTCATACGATGGGTCCAGACAGAAAAAGAGGCAAGATCCCAGGCCATGACAGAGGACATCGAGTATTATAGGCAGGTTTGGGAGATGGTAATGATTACGGATATCTGTTGGAGGCCTTACGGGAACCATATGGTGACAGAGAACATAGCTGAGGAGTTGAAGGGTGTAGAGTGATTGAGGTGGATCGTGGGGCATAGGCTAGGTGAGTACGAGAGGATTCCTCTAGATCATGTGTGGCGACAATTTGGGTTTGTTCAGGATATACCCATGGCTTATAGACAATACATGAGGATCGGTGCCAAGGCATTATTCTCAGCGCCCCGGCCGACACCTCCAGAAGGACCAGAAGAGATAGCAGCCGATCGCAGGGTAATGGATGTAGGAGTGACAAAGGCTTATAGATTATGGTGGGTAGCAGAGCTACGAGGTTCACGTGAGAGGGCCGATCATCATGACATAGCTGTGATTACAGTGGAGAGAGAACGTCTGTAGGGTTTAGTTCATCAGCTCCAAATGCGGGTGTTTCCCACAGAAATGCTTCCGTTCCTGGAATAGAGTCGCTTATATCCTTTCATTCCTTTGAGAAACAGATAAGGGTTAGGGCTAGGAGGAATACCTATTGAATGTCGAGAGGGTGTGCGCGTACCATAGAGAGAGATCAGATCGATTGCAAAGAACTCCTTTTTATCTGGGAAGGACTACCTGCAAGTAAGAATATAAGACCACCAGATTCTAATTAGACAATAAATGAGGGAACTTCCTTGGGCCCAAGAAATGTTAGACTTCCTTTCGAAGGTGGTCAGTTCCCCTGCTAATATGAATTAACACAAATTATAACAAAGAAGCTATTGCAAAATTAAAATTTAATTACCTTGTTAGAGCAATAGAGAAAAGGCTGGTCTTGGTTTTGAACCACAGTGACCGATGTCGGTCACTGTCACCAGTACCAGTTACTGATAACCGATATCGGTGGGGGGCAGTGATTTAGGGGCTTTGGTGAAGGTTAGCTATAAGGTGGCTATGGTGTTTGTTAGGCTGGTAAATGATTGGGGATAGGTAACAGGGTGATAGAGAAGGCTCAGAGGGTATGGGAGCTGTTATTGGGGCAGTGTAGGGGTAGAGGAATAATAGTTAGATGGGGGGTGTTACCGGATAGTAGATCCAGGAATAGACTTGTAATTACTATGATTCAGAAATCCAA
Organism: Taxus chinensis; assembly: GCA_019776745.2. NCBI lineage: Eukaryota > Viridiplantae > Streptophyta > Pinopsida > Cupressales > Taxaceae > Taxus > Taxus chinensis. Next base: position 763,978,251 of record CM034154.1, on the reverse strand, counting down.
GAAATGTTATTAAAAGAACGTATAAGACTTACTTACTAGTTCCTGATGAAGATACAGGTTCAAGGACTGTGATGACGAAGGCAGGGTTCAGGTAGGATGGTCTGACAATCCAAGATGAGCTATCCAGATGCTTGGATAGTGTCACTGGGCTCTGGTTATTCAGTTACAGTCTTGGGCTTGATGTCCTTCTCTACAAACTCCTCTCTTTCCTTCACTTGTCTCTGCTCGGCCAAGTAAATTCCGGATTCTTCCAATGACTTCTGATTCGAATCAATGAAAATCTAACCCTTTGTTTTTGGTTGGGGGAGGTCATTTACAGGGGACCGATGGCGATTACGTAATCGACAGCGGTCGAGTAGGAACCGGTATTGGTTCAGCCAAAGTGGGCTATTTTTAGTGAAATAGCCAACTTTCCCTCCTTTTCTCCCGAGGGATTAGTTGTGGGCTTGGTCAAGTCATTATGAGATTGGTTTTGGGTGCGGGTGAGGAGTAATTAGTCATGGGTGTGGATGTAGACCAAGTTATAGGTCTTTATTAGGTTAGTTTAGGGTTAGGACTAGGTCATGATGAGGTGGCAAAATGAAGGTGGCAGGTTTGGAGATGTGGATTTATTAATTATAAGGTAATTAATAAATAATTATGTAAGGTTTAGGTGATGAGGTTAGGTTGTGAACTGAGATGCGGGGCACGGGGGGTCGTAAGACAAAAATTTGGTGTCTACATTAGCCCCTTGTTGTCGTGTAACTTGTCTTGTAAAGCTGCATGGACAATAATAAGAAGTGGTTACTCATGTTAAGGGTATAGGTAATCCCCCTCAAATCTATCACAGATTGAGGGTAACGTGAAATCAGGGATAGGGTTGATAAAGGGTAAATGGTGTTGAGATGATGTTAAGATGGTGGGGTAGGTCGAAGGAAGTAGACGCACGTTGAAATGCAATAGTGTGACTAGGGTACATGATTTGAAGAGCAAACAAGCAATTCATAGGCGAAGGTCGATAGTTTATCCAAACAAGGGTGATATAATCCTGGTATCCAAGGCATAGGAAGTAGCTCTAGGGGATATAATGGGTAAGGTACAGGAACGTTTAGGCATGTTCGGTAAGGTACAGGAACGTTTAGGCATGTTCGGTAGTACCAAATGGTTGGTTTGGTTGAGATAACCGTAAGAGTCTTGGTCTAGGCAAAGTTGGTCGACTGATCAAGTCAAGTACCCTAATCATGCTAAAACACGAATAGGTGAGCTCGATTGAACGATTGAACAATTGTAATTTGTTGGTTTTGGGCGAGTTATTTAATTGGTACAGCCTTGGGTCGGGCCAATTGATTAGTGAGGGCCATGGGTCAGGCCTGATTGGTTGGTTGTAGCCTTGGGTCAGGCCAAATTGGTTGTGTGTGGCCTTGGGTCGGGCCAAATGGTTGGGTGCGGCCTTGGGTCGGGTCAAATGGTTGGGTGCGGCCTTGGGTCGGGCCAAATGGTTGGTTGCGGCCTTGGGTCGGGCCAAATTGGTTGGGTGCGGCCTTGGGTCGGGCTAAATGGTTGGTTACGGCCTTGGGTCGGGCCTGATTGGTTTGGGTGCAGCCTTGAATTGGGCCAATGGTTGGTTACAGCCTTGGGTCGTGCCAAATGGTTGGTTAAGGCCTTGGGTCAGGCCTGATTGGTTGGTTGTGGCCTTGGGTCGGGCCAAATGGTTGGTTGCGGCCTTGGGTCGGGACAAATGAAGTCAAAAAAGGCTATTTAGCAAAGGAGGGTATAAGCGATGTGGTGAGAAAGGGAGATTAGTGAATAAGGGCAGAAATTGGGGAAAATGTGGATTAAACTGATATCGATTCTCTATGACCGGTATAGGTTAGATGACCGATACTGGTTGTTTAGGGCATAATATAACCGATATCAGTTATAGGTCAAAAACCTATAAAAAGAAAAATACAGCCTGTCATTGTCACATTGTCAATTTGAAAACCAATTTTAGTTGTCTGAGGTGTTTTAGTGAGATTGTTGAATTTGTTGGCTGAGGTGGCATTATTTGAGTGGAGAAGTGAGTGGTTGGTAGACCCCAGCGAGTAGGAGGCAGCATTCTCACCTCCCCGGCCAACACCTCCAGAAGGGCCAGAGGAGATAGCAGCCGATCGCAGGGTAATGGATGCAGGAGCGACAGAGGCCTATAGATTATGGTGGGTAGCAGAGCTGCAAGGTGTACATGATCATCCTGACATAGCTGTGATTACAGCGGAGAGAGATCGTCTGCAGGGTTTAGTTCATCAACTCCAAATGCGGGTGAATGAGACAACGAGATTGTTAGCGGTTACAGAGTCACAAGCGGAGAGACTAGAGGCAAGATTCCTCCACGCAAGAGGACATATTCGTATATTACAGGAGATGTTGGTGGATCAGTGGGAGGAACCAATAGTGAGTGGCATTGACGATCACAATCACCACCTAATTCGGGAGGAGGCGCAAGAGTCTAAGTGAATTTCATAGGTATATAAGAATAAATAAGGATGTCGACCTGCGCATTAATGATATAGAAGATGTATTTGTTTAACATCTAAATAAAACTGAATATGTATTTTGATTTGAGTTATGATAATAATAAGAATGGTTGTGTTTTGAATGTTTTGTTTTATAAAAGGATAAAGACGAATGTGAGCAAATAGAGATCCACAAAAATATTTATATTTACAACACATGATAGGTTATGGTAGGGGATGGTCGAGCTAACCTTGGGAGACCCCATGTCTCCCAAGTGCTACCTACATAGCCCATTACATAAAGCAAGGAGGGGCCTTAGACCGATGTAGTTCTCCCTTAGGACCAGGGAGAGGTGAATTCAGGCAATTTGGTTGTGGTTAGGCAATTTGTTGGTTGGTAAGAGTTTGATGTTGGTAGGGTAATGTTGTTGGTGTTGGTAAGGTATTGGCAATGTTGATGTAGGTATAGGTGAAGCGAAAGTTAGCCTACCCAAGTAGTAGGGAATCGTGTCCTGATTAAGGTCAACACACAATCCTAGAGTCAAGCAAAAGAGGCAAAAGTGTCCCGTAGTTGAGAAGAGCTAAACAAACTACATATTAACATAGGATGAGCTTGAATCCCTAGGTACCTTGCATAGGTGAGAAGTTGATAGGTGAAAAGAGTTGTATAATCACAATATATTGGATATACGTCACATCCCTTGAGTGTTGTTGCTTTGACGAATGGTGAGGTGAGGCACTGATAAAGCTGGTGCGCAGAAAATTTGTTATAAGGTGATTATTTTGACAAAAGAGAACCAAACCTAAATAGACAAGTCCATGACTCAAAAGTTCTTTGAAATACTGCTTTTATTTTTTTTCTGGATATAGACTGATCGATGCGGGAAGTCTACATGGGATATGTATTTTGTTGTTCTTGAGCTCTTCACGAAGCTGATCAATGTGAGAAGATTCTGATAAAGGTTGAATTTATATAGCTGTCCTTCAAGGGAGCAGTCTATTTATAGTAGCAGATGCATTTTTTATGTATAGCTATCCTTCGAGAGAGCAGTCTATTTATAATAGTAGAATGTGGCTTTGAACATATCTGTCCTTCGAGGGAGTAGTCTATGTATAACTTAGAGATCTAGATGTCCGGTTGGCATGAAGCATCTAGTTTTGTAGGAAGTTTGACTCAAGAATATCCCATAAGCGTATAATTGAGAACGTGTTATTTTGATACTTTTAAGTCATGGACTTAGGACTAAAAAGGGGAAGGCATCTTTAAGGGGAGGTTATGACCAAACCATGTGAGCTTGATTTTATTTTGAGATGCATGAAACAAAGTGTATGAGGTGGTAAATGAGCTCAAGGGATGAGCGTAAGGTAGATAAGAAGTGATGTAACACTAAATTAAATAGTAGAATGGTCGGAGATGCAAGGCATTAAGGGGTTCAGGCTCAGGTTTACCATTAAGCGAAGCTAAACGATAAGTTCCTGATCCGTAGATGTGAGTGATAATGTAAGGCCCAATCCAATTTGGAGCAAATTTTCCGCGTTTGCTCTTTTCTAGTTTGGTTACATGTTGATTCTCTTTGAGGACAAGATCACCAACCTTAAAGGTACGCTCATGAAGTCACTTATCATAAGCACGCTTGATGCGCTTTTGATAGATTTGAAGGTGGTCAAGAGCTGTAAGACGACCGCTCGTCAAGAAGCTCCAATTGGGCTAACCGCTCTTGGCGGAAATCATCATTGGTGAGAATATCCTGAAGAGATATTCTTAGGGAGGGTATTTGTATTTCGAGAGGTAAGACAGCCTCGGTACCATATACCAAAGAAAATGGGGTGGCATTAGTGGAGGTACGAATGCTAGTCTGATAAGCCCAAAGGGAAAAGGGGATGTGATCAAGCCAATTGCTTCCAGAATCGTTAACAACTTTCATGAGGATTTTGGTTAGGGTTTTATTAGAAGATTCGGCTTGACCATTTGCTTGTGGATAGTAAGGTGATGAGAAGCTAAGTTTGATACCAAAGTTGTCACAAAGGTCTTGTAACAACTTATTTTTGAAATATTTTCCATTATCTGTTATCAGGCGATGAGGAACACCAAAACGACAGATAATGTGATGGTTAATGAATTCGACACGATTTTTTCTTTTTTGGTTGAAATGAGTGGAATGGCTTCCACCCATTTAGTGTAATATTCGGTTGCTGTGATTATCCAATGGTGACGTTGCGAAGAGGGTGGGTGAATCTCACCAATAAGGTCTAAACCCCATTGTGAGAAAGGCCAAAGATCTCGTGCGACCTGTAGCGGATGGCTAGGAGTATGTTGAAGGTTGGCATGTTGTTGACACATAACACAACGCTTAACATATTCGTAGCAGTCGTTATTAAGAGTAGGCCAATAATAGCCTAGGTGAAGGATCCGTTTGGCCACGGCAAGGCCACTAAAATGTCCACCACAAATACCGTCGTGGACTTGTTGGATGGTATAGGTGACCTCCGCACTGGTTAGACATCGAAGGAGGATGCCATCAAAGCCACGTTTATAGAGGAGTCCCCCCATGACGACATAACGAGAAACACTTTTAAGAAAAGCACGTTTTCCGTTACTAGTAAGGTCAGGTGGGAGAACAGAGGTTGTAAGGTAGTCGTGAAATTGGTGATACCAGGTATCCTGCGAATTAGCAGACACATTATTTATCATACAAACATCCGGGGCTGAGTAAGATGGGGCAAAGAGTTGTTGGACCAAGACGAATATGTCAGAGTCAGTTGGTGAGGTAGGAATTTGCGAGGCTAAGCAAGCCATAGTATCCGTAAATTTGTTAGTGGAGCGGGGAATGGTTTGGATAGAATAATGAGTAAATAAGGTCAAAAGTGAATCCACGTAATGTTTGTACTTTTGAAGTTCCTCATTTTTACATTGGTAGATGCCCATAACTTGATTGACTACCAGTTGGGAGTCACCGAAAATGTTAATAGACTTGACACCTAAGTGTAACGCAACCTGGAGACCCAAAACAAGGGCCTCGTATTCCACTGTATTATTAGTGCAGGGGAAATCGAGCCGGAATGAAAGAGGCATAGGCTCAGCATCAAGAGGAATGAGAACAACGCCGGCTCCTCCGCCGCGCTGGCATTTGGATCCATCGAAGAAGAGGGTCATTGGATACGACTCCTCACTGAGTGAAAGAGTGGCGATGAGTTCGTCAGGGAAATTAAAATTGGTAAATTGCTCCCCAGGTAAAGGGGCTTCCGCGAGTTGGTCAGCAATAGTTTGTCCTTTTATTGATTTCTGGTGTACAAATTCAAGGTCGAGGTCGGCAAGGAGCATAAGCCATCGGGCGATGCGTTGGTTTAGATGTGGTTTGGCGTACATATAATGAATGGGGTCCGCATTGGTGATGACAAAAGTTTTGTGATTCAGGAGGTAGTGTCGGAGTTTGGTGGCTACGAATGATAGGGCTAGGCACAACTTTTCTACATGTGTATACCTAGTCTCGTAATCCATGAGAGTACGACTTATGTAATAAACGCTTGTTCTCGATGCTCGGAGTCACGATGTGCGAGCATGGCTCCTACAGCATGGTCGGTGGTAGAAAGGTAAAGGTAGAAAGGGTGATCGTCCTGAGGTGGGATAAGCACAGGTGGCTGCAAGAGATAGGCTTTAAGAGCCTCAAAGGCTTGGTGGCACTCTTCACTCCATTGAAAGGACAATGTCCTTTTTAAGGAGATGATGGAAAGGTTGACATCGATCTGAGAGTTGAGAGATGAAACACCAGATAGATTGGAGTTTACCTTGCAAACTACGCAATTGTTTGAGGTTAGTAGGTGGGGGCATTTCTAGGATAGCTTTGACTTTAGCTGGATCAACCTCGATGCCACGCAAAGAGATGATAAAACCAAGGAGTTTTCCCGAAAGGACACCAAAGACACATTTCTTTGGTTGAAGACGAACACAATATTGTAACAGGTGATCGAAAATAATGGTTAAAACATCGAGATGTTCACTGCGATGTTTAGATTTTCCAAGAAGATCATCGACATAATCCTCAAGGATAGTGTGCATAATGTCATGAAAAATGTAAGTCATAGCCCGCTGATAGGTCGCACCAGCATTCTTAAGGCCAAACGGCATGACACGATAACAGAAGGTTCCCCAAGGAGTTATGAAGGTAGTTTTATGTTGATCGGCCGGGGCTACCAAAATTTGATTGTATCCCGAGAAGCCATCCATGAGAGAAAGCATCTCATGGCCCGCAGTGAGATCAACAAGTTGATCAATACTTGGGAGGGGGAAGTCATCCTTTGGGCAAGTGAGGTTAAGGTCCCGGAAATCCGTACATATCCGAAGTCCCCCCGTTGCTTTAGTAACAGGTACGATGTTAGAGATCCATTGAGGATAGTCAATAGGTAAGATGAAGGAAACAGAAAGGAGTCGTTGAAGCTCTTCTTTGACCAAGAGGGCAATGCGTGGATGCATTTTTCTCAGTTTCTGTTTAACTGGTTTGGCATCAGGTTTTAAGGTAATGTTATGGACAGCAATGTCAGGATCAATTCCTGGCATGTCAGCGTAGGACCAAGCGAAAGCTTGGTTGCGGGCACGGAGGAAGGTAATGAAGGTAGTTTGTTCTGATGCGGTAAGAGATTGTCTGATCTTCACAATGTGAGGATCATCCTCAGTGTGGATGTTGATTTCTATAGTCGACTCATTCAACATGGTTTGAGTATCAGATGGCAAGGCGCGTTGAATATAAGAGTCGTCCGCACCAAGGTAAGTGAGGATGGAGTCGTCATCCTGGCACTCAACAACATTAATTGAAGGTGAGTCCTCTTCGATCATGTCTGGATACAGAAGGGGAAGAGAAGATGGGTCTTCATTATCGCGTTGATAAGTGAGAGGACCCAGGAAGATAGCGTTTATGAAAAAAAAAAGTTAGGAGGGATAGATTCAGGGTCTATCGACTCTATGGGTGACGATGGAAAAATGGGTGATGATGGTTCGGAAGGGGTGACTTCGTCGCCTTCCTGGATACAACTGGATATGTGATGTTTTCAGTGTAGGTGGTTCAGAGAATCCAAGACCACGACGATCTTTGTGTTTGCGTGTAGTTAATGGGAATGATCGTATGTCGGCCTTGTTCATAAAGACCGAAACCGAAGCCCTTCCAAGCACAGTGCGTCAGGAAGGTGAGAGTGAAACGACGATTAGTTAGATATTGAAAATCAGATTGGAAGGGGACCACACCAAGGGGAGGTTCAGGGGTGACAGAGGATGTATCGACACCCCCATACGTTAGGTTGGTGCGGCAATTAGGTGGTCCGTAGGAGATTACTTCCCCCACACGACGGTCATAGGTAGGATGCGCATGTAACTGTCTATACTCCTGTGGGGTATGGAACGTGCTAACGTTATACAGGTGATACTCCCCCAGCGTAAGGCATTGAAAGACATCTACTAAGGGATCTGAGGTTGGGATATTGTCTGCGGGAAAGGAAGTGGTATTTGCGACGGCGGTTTCATTGGTTGAAGGTGTAGGTGCGGTTGAGGTGGATGGTTGAGGTGTGGTTGAAGTGGATGGTTGGGTTGGATGAATGGGTGTCTTGACTGGTACAAGCACATCATTAGGGTGATATAACATATTACAGGTTTTGAAGGGGGGAGGGTCAGCTTTTACGGTGTAGGACTTCCCCTCGTACTCGAATTTTATGCATCTATGTAAGGTGGAGGGAACGCATCCCATAGCCCGGATCCAAGGGCGGCCTAACAACATGTTGTATTGGAATTCACCCTCAAGGACATAGAAGAGTTCGGGTAAGGTACGTGGCCCTACACGAATGTTAAGGATCACAGTGCCTAAGGTAGAAGTAATAGCATCGTTGAATGAACGCAACATGGTGGGGTTGGCACACATGCAGCTAGAGGGGATATTCATTTGTTGGAAGGCTTTGGAAGAGATGATGTTTAGGCTAGCACCCCCGTCAATCATAACACGACGTACCCGGATGTCCCGGACGTAAGCTGAGATGAAAAGAGCGGGGTCAGGATCTTCTGCACCAAAGTCAACAATTTCGTCTTCGGAGAAACTGACAGCAGCGGTTTGCTGTACAGGGACGGAAGTGATAGATTGTTTGGTGAGAGAAGCAACGTGGTTGGGTGTTAAGATGGAGGTAACGGGCAAGGTTTCATTAGGTAAGACCTCTATCCCTTGAAGGATTTCAACGAGAGCTTGTCGATGAGATTCAGAGGTCTGAATGAGATCATACAGTGTCATTTTTACAGGTGATTGGTGAAGTTGTTTGATCATGGTTCGGTGGGCAACTCCATCAGAGACGGGGTAGGTAGGTCCACGAATAACCACTTTAGGTGGTGGTGCGATCGGGATGGTGGATGGAGAAAGAGAGGCCGCAGGTGTGCTTTCTTTAGCTTTCCCATTGTTTTTCTGCCCTCGAGTAGCAACACTAATCATGTTGATCTCGTGAACACGAGAGGAGGAAGACGGTAGGTATAAGTCATGGTCTTCGAGAGGTGGGGTTGTAATAATGATAGATCTTGGTGAGACGGGGACAGGTGGTATAGGAGAGGGGATTGAAGCTAAAGGTTTCTCCCTTCGTAAGTTGTCTTTCTTAACCTTTCTATCCGAGAGAGGTGACTGACGAAGTATGGCTTTCAAAGCTTTGCATCCCTCTACATCATGTCCTGGTGTGCGGTGGTAAGCGCAGATTTTAGACTCATCATAACCTATAGGTCGAGGTTTAGATGGATCATAAGGTCTAAGTGGGGGTAGGGAAATGGTCGCATTCTCCACCAACATATCCAGGATCTTAGCATAAGATCCTTTGAGTGGGTCAAAGTCAGAGGAAGATGAAGCTATTGATTGGGTGGGTTTTGGTAATGTTTGGGTATGGTTGGTTCGTACGGATGGTGTTTTAGATAAGGGGTTTTGATAATTGGATTTAACTAAACGTGGCTTCTTCGGCACAAAAGGTATGTTTAGCTGGTTAGATGGTGAGGCCACAGATGATGTGGTAGTAGGAAACAACCACGGAGAAAGAGGAGTGACAGCAAACAAATCCTTTGATGATGGAGTCTGTTTAGGGTTGATAGGTGGATAGGATCTCTGTATGGATGTAGAAGGTGCAGGTCGTTTTAAAGAAAACGCAGGAGGTACGATGTATTGAGGCAAGGTGGAGGGGTGAGGTCCCAATATAGAAGGTAGGTGTGACGGCGAGGGTTTTAGTTGTGACAGAGGCATAGATTGGACTTGAGGAGATTGGGTCTGTCTCCTAGGTGGATGGACGGCTTTATTTTTGGATAAATCTAACCATTTAGGTGGGTGTGTTAGGCTGGGTATTGGTGAAGTCCCAAGCGTAGGGGGAGGTTTGGTTAGGTTAATAGAGGTGGATGAGGTATTCGGTAGAGATGAGGGGGGTGAAGGTGAGGACATAGGCATTTTGAGTTTTTGTAAACACCGCGGGTATATGGTAGAGGTGTCTGGATCGGTCATCTGCATTTGAGTAGAGCATGGTGTACTCAAACGTTCCCATAGGACTCGTCTATCTTCTGAGGGATGACAATCTTCACGTGTGAATAGGAACTTTTGTATGGAAGAAAGGTGGGTTGTGATTCCGGTCCACTGTGGGTGTGATACAGGGGGTAAATGAGGCACTGTATCAATGGGCGTTAAGAGGTCAACCGGTCGCTGAAAAGATTTAGGTGATGAAGAACTAATAGGTAGGAGGGCATGTTTGAGAGGATCCGTCATGATTAAAGAATTTGGTGATGTCGGTTCAAGGGGTTTCTCGTCTAAGGATGATGAAAAAAGTGGCGAGCCTTCCTCTTGTACAGCAAGAGTGGTAGAAGGAGATGTTTGGGAAATAGATAAGTTAGATAACATCCGCTCACAGTCTTGCAAGGATGTGGTGTAAGAAGGCTCATCTATGAGAAGGGAACTCTGGGCGGTTAATTCCTTTATGGGTAAAGGAACGGCAAGGTTATCATCTTGTCTTGATGGTGGTGAAGGGGGTGCGGATTCCTGCGTTAGTGACGAGGCTTGATTCAGAATTTCCTCAATAGAGGCTTTTGGTTGGGAATCAAAAACTGCATGGATTTCATGAACACTCTCCTCGGCTAAGATATCTTGGTTTATGTTACTGTTAGAAGAGTGGTTTGGGAATGGTTTATTGAAGATTTTCAAATTTCGGTTAGCAGGGGCATTAGGATTATCGAGGGTTATATCCCCTGCATCAACCATTTCCTGCACTATGTTTTTCAACATCTTACAGTTTTCGTGACTGTGTCCCTTCACGCGGTGGAAGTTACAGAAGTCATTTTCTTTGTACCAAGAAGGTATAGCGCGGGTGGAATCAAACCCGGAGTGAGGTTTAACAGGAGGCAAGGTGATAGCTCCTGCTTTGAGAAATTTTTCCAAGATGACACCATAAGTTTCTCCCAAGGGAGTGTAATTGATGGGCTCGGCTTTATACTTATAGGTGGTTTTTGGCGGAGTATTAGACGGTGCTTGGGATTTGACCATCACCGCGTGTACAGCTCCTTTTGATTTCGAAGCAGTCGATGCATGAGAATTGGTGGTGTTGGGTTTGTTGGTGGAGTCTTGGGTTCAGGAAATTAGGGTTTTTGTTGCGCAACCGCAATTTCTCTTCCTCTAAGGCTCGAATTTCTAGTTTCCGAGCCATAGTAAAGGCCTCATCAAAGGTGTGGAAAGTTTGAATTTGGAGGGTAGGAGAAATGTGCTTAGCGCAGGCCCGCGTAAAGAGTTCGATGAGTTCGGCCTGAGGCAAGGCATAAGTAAGTTGGTTGATGAGGCCCCGCCATCGTCCAACGAAATCTGCGATAGATTCATCTTCAAATTGTCAGACGGCATAGAGGTCGGTGATAGATACTTTCTTAGCAATATTAATGGAGAAATGATCCAAGAAAGATTGGGCTAATTGGTTAAAAGAGAAGATTGAGTGCTGGGTTAAAGCACTGTACCACTCCAAGGCGGGTCCTGATAAGGACATGGGAAAGGTGCGGAGTAGTAAAGCATCATCATGAGCAATCAGATAGCAGGCATGTCTAAATGATCGCAAGTGTTGTTGAGGATCCTCCTTACTATTAAAACGAGTGAATTTTGGTAATTCCCATTGAGGAGGATATGAATGAAGGGGGACAGAAGGATGAATAGGCTCCCGACAAACTTGCTCGTATGTCAGGGTGCTACGGCTTCCTGAAACAGAAGCCTCCAGATTTTGCATCTTGTCCATCATTTGTTTGATGAAATCAGTGGTTGGATGAGATGATGGTGCGGTTGTTGTAAAAGGTGGAGGATTGGGCCAAGGGCCTCCACTAGACAATGGGGGGGCTAAATGTTGATAAGGTATTGAGGATGAATATGTTGAGGCGACCGAATAGGGATGTCCTATATAAGGTGTTGAAGCCACCGGATAAGTGTGTGGAAATGAAAAGGTGGGCGGAGCTTGAGAAGGAAAGCTTGTGTGGATAGGTGGCAGAGAGCAAGTTATGAAAGGAGCAGTCTGCGAGAGAGACGAGGTAGGAGCAGTTGGCGGTAATGATACGTGGGGCCCCAGATTAACAAAAGGAAAGCCAATCTGTGCCGTAAGAACCTCTGAAGCCACTGAGTTGGGAGACGGGGCTAAGGATGAAGAAGGTAAGGCAGAGTTATTAGGTGGGGAAGGAGCTAAGTGAGCGGCTATACTAATAGGCATACCAACAAGGAGTTGACCGTCGGGTGTACGGTCAGGGGCATGAGACAAATAGTACTGTACAGCGCTAGGATTAGCGTCCAAAAATTTCACAAATTCCTTATCTCCTACAGGGATTTTGGGAACCTCACTGGTGTCCGTAGGATTCCCTATAGAATGTGAAGGGGGTGATTCAGGCAAAGGCACAGAACAGGCATGTGAAACCATGGCTGCGGCTTGTTTCCGAGTGATAACAACCATGGACAAGAGTACACAGCAGGGATGCAATCTATCAGGAACAGAAGCAGCAACAAAATGTTGGAATTGGTAGGTTGCTGGTTTTGGGAACTATGAAAGAAAGTAACCGATATCGGTCAGGTAACCGATGTCGGTCAGACTGTAGCCGGCGTCGGTAAGTTAACCGATGTCGGTATAATAGGACCGGTGTAAGAAGCTGTAAGAAGTTGCTGATTTGGGGTTAACAATGCTTAGTATGCCTACCAAACTGTTCTGAAGTGATCACTGAAACAGTGTAGGACAGAGAAACAGAACTAAAAACAAGCAAGATGCACAAGCAAATCAAGAGACTAACCCTAGGATTAGTTTTAATTATTGTGGGCTTATGCCTTAGATGCAAGATGATGTCAATCCTAAACAGAAGACTTAGGGGAAATGTCAAGTTTGTTTTGGCTTATAAGGTTACCTCAATCGGGCGGAGGAATACCGCGGAAAAGGGGGATGTTTGAGCTGTTGTGTTGATTTATGATGTGATTTGGTATGTGTTGTGCAGTGAAAGTAAGATTAATTTCTTGTCAATACCGTGGATATCACCCCCACGTGTACGACCTGTTACTTAATCTATGTTCACTAGAATTGAAAACAGCAAGCAAGAATGTGATGCACGTGTTTTAAACCCAAATCGAAAATGATATTCGATGAAGCAAGGAGATGATTTTCACTAATGCAAAGATGTGAAAGCAAGACAAATTCTTTTACCAAAATGACAAAATATTTTGTGAATATTTAGCAGAAACAAACTGTAAGTATGCTCCCTATATGAAAGCAAGCAAGAAAGAAAGAAACCCAAAATGGGTCCCACCGGGCATGCCAAAATGTTTCTAACAAAGAATGTTTCAGTTCCTAGAATAGAGTTGCTTCTATCCTTTCATTCTCTTGAGAAACAGATAAGGGTTAGGGCTAGGAGGAATACCTGTTGAATGTTTGGAGGGTGTGCGCGTACCGTAGAGAGAGATCAGATCGATTGCGAAGAACTCCTTTTTGTCTAGGAAGGACTACCTGCAAGTAAGAATACAAGACCACCAGATTCTAGTTAGACAATAAATGAGGGAACTGCCTTGGGCCCAGGAAATATTAGACTTCCTTTCGAAGGTGGTCAGTTCCCCTTTTAATACGAATTAACACAAATGATAATAAAGAAGTTATTGCAAAATTACAATTTAATTACCTCGTTAAAACAATAGAGGAAAGGCTGGTTTTGGTTTTGAGTCACAGTGACCGATGCCGGTCACTGTCACCGGTACCGGTTCCTAATAACCGATATCGGTAGGGGCAGTGATTTAGGGGCTTTTAGTGAAGGTTGGCTATAAGGTGGCTATGGTGTTTATTAGGCTGGTAAATGATTGGGGATAGGTAATGGGGTGATGGAGAAGACTCAGAGAGTATGGGGGGCTGTTCTTGGGGCAATGTAAGGGTAGAGGAGGTACAGTTAGATGTAGGGTGTTACCGGGTAGTGGATCTAGGGAGTAGACTTATAATTACTGTGATTCAGAAGTCCAAGAAATGTTATTAAAAGAACGTACAAGACAGTACTTACTAGTTCCTGATGAAGATACAGGTCCAAGGACTGTGATGACGAAGGCAGGGCTCAGGTAGGATGATCTGACAATCAAAGATGAGCTATCTTCTCTCCCAATGCTTGGATGAGTGTCACTGGGCTCTGGTTACTCAGTTGCAGTCTTGGGCTTGATGTCCTTCCCTGCAAAACTCTTCTCTTTCCTTCACTTGTCTCTGCTCGTCCAAGTGAATTTTTTCGGATCTTTCCAATGAATTCCAGATCCTTTGTTTTTGGTTGGGGGAGGTCATTTACAGGGAACCGATGGCGGTTACGTAACCGACGGCGGTCGAGTAGGAACCGATGTCGGTTAAGTCAAAGTGGGCTATTTTTAGTAAAATAGCCAACCTTCCCTCCTTTTCTCCTGAGGAATTAGTTGTGGGCTTGGTCAAGTCATTATTAGGTTGATTTTGGTGCGGGTGAGGAGTAATTAGTCATGGGTGTGGATGTAGACCAAGTTATAGGTCTTAATTAGGTTAGTTTAGGATTAGGGCTAGGTCATGATGAGGTGGCGAAATGAGGTGGCAGGTTTGGAGATGTGGATTTATTAATTATAAGGTAATTAATAAATAATTGTGTAGGGTTTAGGTGGTGAGGCTAGGTTGCGAAATGAGATGCGGGGCATAGGGTGTCGTAAGACACAAATTTTGTGTCTATCAACAAATAGAATTTAGAGTCCCTAATTGGTATCAGGAGTTTCATTGCTGCAATTACAATGGATCGCGAAGAATGGCTTCATCAATATAAAAGGATCAGTGGTGTCCCTAAGACATGGACCAAGGTGTTGGGATGAGTTTGCATTCCAGGGGAAGATAGTCTAACATCTATGATACATTAATTTAACAAATAATTCAGGGAAAAGGAACTCACTCTAGAGATCCACCATCAGGAGGCATGATTTAGTAAAGTTCATCACAGGGATTCTATTCATCGGATGTGACAACACCTCCTTCCTTCTCTCTTTCTCCATCTTCTTTATCTCCCCTTTCTAATTATTTGTTGGGCATAATCATTCTATTTTGTCTCATTCACTTAAGTGACTTCATAAGGTAACATTGTACAAGTCCCTTTAATTTATAAAAAGGGAATATATTTCTTACTTCCTAGGAAGGTTAAAAGTCACGAGTTGAATGAGACAACAAAGAGTCATGTCAAGGTAGGAAAAGAGTCAATTCACATTTCTATAAATTGGGATGGATTCTCCATTCCAAAGGATCCTGATTTTTTTTACTTTGTAACAATAGTGGATTGTAATATGTTGTTGGACTTTATGTCATCAATCTACATGAAATAAAGATACATTTCTTCTACACACTTTCTTCTTTTCCCTTGTATTATTGCTAAAATTTTAACATCCTTTTTTTTAAAATAAACATAATATTCATATCATTACTTCCTTGCCATTGCATTCATATAAATCTGGTAGGGGACACTAGGTTTTTATTACATTATTTTAGTTGTTGAAACTGAGTGGTTTCATGAAATTCTTTAAAGTTTTCAGCTATTAACATAAATTTGATATAAATATACATGTCACGTTGTTTATCAATATCGATGGTGGGTGGTTATCATGGAGATAAAATTTCATTCCTTGATTTATCTATTTGGGTTTCAAGCTCGTATTTTGATATTTTTAGTTTTTACATTTTGGAAATGATTAACGAATTAGCGATGGTCGAAATTGATGTCTTGGAATTGACTGGTGTATCATTTTGTTGCATGCTTCTATTTTCAACATCTTTTTTGCACAAAAGCAAGATTTCTAGGAATATAAATGAGTTATTATTGCCAATGTTATATATTGTGAACTTGGTTAAGATTTTTTTCTTCATATGTTTTGGAGGGATTATATGAAGTTTTTGAGCTAAAATAATACATGGGAGATGGTATAAGGTTTTTATTTAAATTAAATAAAAAAATTGATTGCTTTGGACCATAATCAACCACCATTCATGAACACCGAGTTTCGAGGTCTGAGTTGGAAAAAAAAAGTGGGATGAGTAATGGTGGTGAAGTTAATGGAATTCAATGTGGGTGTATGGACATTGAATAAGGTGAGGTTATCATTTTTTGGGTCATTTTGGTTTTGTATGGTGAAAATTTGGAGCTCTAGAGTTTTTGGTTTTGTGCAAAGTGGTCTCAATTTTGAGCTTCATATGTGTCCACCAGCAGCATGTATGAGATATCTCGCTTCAACAGTTGTATTCATTTGATTATGGATGTGAATTAAAATTTGAAGTGATATTGACATATGTTTGTGAGTATACTGCCTACAAATTTTGAGCTATCCAAGTTTTTTCGCATACCCAGTTTTTGAAGTCTGTATGCAAATGAATACATGTCATCCGCATATCAAAATAATACTTTATTTGGATTATTTTGTGTTAATGTCCTAAAATTCCTGTAAAAATATTTTGGGTTTTCATTGTATGATATTTTCTGTAAAATCCTCGAGCTCACTGAGTCAAGAATTGCATTTTTAGTTGCAATTTTGAAAATGTGTACATAAAATAAATGGGTATCTCTATTTGCTTGAATTAAGGATTTATTTGCAATATTGTTCGTCTTTGCGAAGCATGCATGCTAGTAATTTAGTTTTCCTTGTATGAAATGAGGAAAATGAATTATTTGAGTTATATTGAATTATCTTCCAGGTCATTCATTTGGGTATGGATTTTAATAACAAGATTGATTTAATGTGAACCGTATACCAATATTTTCAGGTTTTATATGAAGTCATTTTTTGTTTGAATGAAAGGTGCAATTCTTCAGTCATCTAGTCAATAAAAGTATTCAATGGAATATTTATAAGGAAATGTTGATAAATAAAGGGCTCGAAATGTTTTATGATCTCATTTCTAAGTGATTTAATAATTTTTCGAGATCCTTGTAGACTGTAATCAAGCTTTTTGATGCATGCATTTGTTTTGAACAAAGAAGTAATAAGGTTAATGGTGATAAGTTTTTTTAGCATATTGTGTTTTGGTGACAATTATGGAATGAAGTTTCAAAGAAATTTTTATTTAATTGATTTCTCGCCTGTGCATATGTATTTGAAGGATTTCATACTTCAAAGATTCATATTGTGAAATCTTAGTTTGGTGCAGAAATTTGATTAGTTTTACATAGTGATGGTATTTTAGTTTATCACTTGACTGTTTAATGAAATCGGTGAAAGTGACATCACAAATTTGAAGTGAAATAATAGTGTATTTTTAATCAGTCAAATTTGGTATCTGTATATTCATAATTTTAAGGGTTTTCTCATTTCAGAAGCTCAAAATGATGGACATATGTTTTTTTCATACATAAATAGTATTCTAACATTGCAAAGTTTTATAACTTGGGGAAAATGACATAAAATTAAATTAAGATGACTCTGAAGGAAAAATAAAAGCATGTTTTATTTCACAATTATATCTCATCTTTTCATTTACTATCATTTATGTTTTGGGATTAATAGCTTTGTTCTGGGAGGTTAAAAAGCTTGCATGCTAACACTTGGTGATTACCTTTTTCTTTTCAGTATTTCATCATGTATGGATGGGATGGTTGGGGTTCTAGAAGGTCTGAGTCAAATCACTCATTGGGGCATAATATTTTATATGGTTGATCATAATGGCAGAGGGGTTCACCTAGGGGTGGCTGAAGGGGAAATAGTTCACTTCGAGAAGGCATACCTTTTGTTAGGCATGGCCCTACACGTGTATCTATCCATTTTAATGCCAATGAACCTTGTATTCATGAATTTATACAAGTAATTGAGTCTTATCCACTCAATCCACCTTCTTGTAGCATTAATAATCCTCCTTTGCACAACCTTGAACATGCACACACTGAAAATAACCTAGTCTCCTCTAATAGATCTATTTAATCTGCTCCTTCTCATGTACGTCGGCAACCTACTTTATCAATTAATAATGCACCAATATTGCTTAAAAAGAATCAAACTTCACCTTCTCATGGATCCCCACATATCTCTAAGTGTGTTAGGTCCTCTTCCACTATGCCTATGGTGACAGGAGTAGTGAAAAGAGTGAAATTGGAAGTAGAGGAATAATCTGGTATCATCACTTGCACCATACTTCATGTGGAGCCATATGAGTATGTAGAGATGGTCATTAAGGCAAGAAAACCACTTTTAGACTTGGCAGATGATGATTGATTATTATGCTTTGATTTGATAAACTTGATTGGATACATTTGACACTTTGCATACATTTCACATTTTGAATATTATACTTTATATTTTTAGACAAAGTTTGGATGACTTAATGGTGGTAGTACTTTATTAATATACATGGATGGATTTTGACATTTGTTTTTTTGGTAAATCATAATGAGGTGTTATTTATTGAAAGGATGAATTCTCAATATGGATTGTGTTTGCATTTATTTAATGTATTAATGTTTAGTGGGCCCCTATTTATATAATTCATTCCTCGTTTAATGTGTAAAGTGAAAATTTCATATAACTCATGTCCTTATTTTAATTATATTATTCACTTAAGTTATAAGTGAAGTTTTTTATTATTATAAAAGTTAAAAACAATCTTTTAAAACATTTAAATAAATCAATAGGTTACAACTAATTATGTTCATGAGAAATTTATAAAATGACACGGAGGATTCAAAAATAAGGTTAGTTTGCCTTCAAAATTTCTTACTAAGTAGTCAGACATAGAGGACTAGTTAGAATACTATTTTGGGAAAGACAAAGATAAGTTTGAATTTGTAAATGAACTTTCAAACATGAACATGAATCCTAGCGATACCATCTATCATTTTACCGTTCGTTTCACCAAGTTACGAAAAAAATACCTCCTAATGTGAGACCTTAAAATAATCTAGCAAGGGTATATTATTGTAAAGCTTTACCATCAAAATATAGACTTATGTTAGAGGATAAATAATTCTATGAATTTGAATAATTTCTTACTTTCTATTTACAGTATGAAAAGAAGTTGAAGATGATTGGTTTCAAAGATAGATAATCATCTAACTCTTATGATGAAAATACTAAAATAATGAATGCTATTTGGAATTTAGGAAATGAGCTGGTCATCATTAAAATATAATTAAATTGTCATCCCCCATCCTCGAAAAACACACTTGCAGGGTCCACTAAGGTAAAAGGTGAACCGGGAAAAGTCAAATATGAACCCAAAGAAATGTACTATGCATTTTTTGAGTTAGATCATGACCCTAACATGTGTAAAGCTTCCGAGAAAGTTTGGAAGTTCATCAAAGTATTTTTTCATAAATGTGTACTTTTGTTGACTTTGATGTAAATGCTGTTCAAACCATGTTGAAAGACTATGCTAAAAATTATGGTCAAAAAGGTAAAACAAAGGATGATGCTAAAGGGAAACATAAACTTGATCATCCTGAAAAAGAAAAGGCACATGATAAACCAATAAAACTTGTTTCAAATGATGTTCCATATGGTTTAAATAATGCTCAATATTATCCCTATAAAGTTAAACATTTAGTAAATCTTCCATATTTTCTTCTAGGTATGATATTGTAGCTAATATGAAGAACTCTAGGAGCAATCTGAACATGTTTGAGAGCCTTGGATTTCTTAGTTAGTTAAAAAAATTAGAAATTTCTCAAAAAAACATATCTAAACCTAAATCATTATTGGTTGTCCAAGAATATGAATCTAAAAGTGAATTAGAAAATGATGAAGACCAGGTAATGATTCAATCCATGTTTGCACTTGATTACATTCCACCTTTCTATGTGATAGTTAAAATTTAAAAGAAAATCATTTCTAATTACATATTAGATACAACTGATTCAAATAACATTATGCCTAAGTCTATTACTGATCAATTAGGTATTTTGTATGAACATGACAATAGGAAACTGACTGGTTTTCAATCTCATCAAACCAAATATTGTGGTAAATTTAGGGACATGTAATTAAGATAACACAAGATGAAATAGTTATATTTATTGGAAATGTACATATGTTATACATAAATAATAATTATGCTAAGTTTCTTGGAAGGGATTGGTCTCAAGCCACAAGTGATTTTGTTCGAAAAGATCTTACTTGGGTACTAGTAGGAAATTTCATAGCATTCATTCACAAGGAAGAATGGTAATGAGCACCAATCGAGGGAATTTCATCATCTCTTTCCTTTGTAGAAAATGGTATGGGAACTTATGGTTTAAATTATGTAGAACTTAATTATTTTGATGATGAAGACTATCAACATGCTAGATTATTACCCTCTGATGATATTTGGAAATTTTGCTTTGATGGAGCTAGTTTTTATTTTGGAAATGGTGCAAGTGTACTCATTAAGTCACCCATAGGAAGACATTTTAAATATGCTTTTTAATTGGAATTTGAATAAAATAATAATTTAACTGAGTTTGAAGCCTTATATTTAGGCCTACAACAAGCTTTAAGTCTAAAAATTAAAAATTTAGTTGTTTTTGGAGACTCGGAACTGGTCATTAGACAAGTTGAGAATATTTATAAAACTAACTAGACTCGGCTTCATTGTTAAGGTCAAAATGTTTTGATGCAGCCTAAAATTCAACAATACAAGCCCAGGCGCACTGGCACATCACTCAGCCTAGACTGAGCACTCACCTGAAGTGTGAAAAGGTACCAGGCCCCTCTTTAGGGTTGCTGTTACAGGATTCTTAGCATGATGAATGCTTTAATCATTCATATCTATAGCTAATATATCCTTCTACAGTGCCTATTCAGATCTAGATCTAGAACATAACAAACTTAACAAATAACCATAATGGAATCAAGCATGCAATACTGAATTATAACCATGATAACACCTTGTTTCAGTCCATAACCCCCATTATATTAATTTTAGTAAATACATTGAAGCTTTCTTACAATCACAGTAGTTTACACTCATGCACGTATCAGATCTATCAGCCTCAGCTCACTATAACCCAGTTCTCACACTTATATCTATATTATCTACTACATTATTCAATACTTATTTTATAAGGGTGGGGGACTTGCCCTTCACCACTTACCTAATCCCAAAATAGGTCACATCCTATTATTAGCCATGTGTCTATTACAAAAAATAGGCCTATATGCAAGAGTGTTAACAATAGATATCTCTTAGTCAACTATCAGTTCACCATTCTACCTTTATCCTACATCCATGCAAAGAGCTTCATAGCCGATCATCCAAAAATAGCCAATGTGTGCCACACAAGTCTCCAATTGGTTTGAGTGCTCTGCACCCTATCGCCAAAAATAGATCCTCATTACAAAAATAGATAAGTCCCAAATTTGTCTGTCTCATTCACGCGTGATCCTTTCTGATACTCCAACACCTTTGAATGCACTCTTCTCTCCCACACGAACCTTCTATATTTCTTTTACTAGGTGCCATACTATGACTGATCAACATTACCCCACACTAGTTTGCGTTGCCTCCCCGAAAATGGTTATCTCCAAAAAAAAAATCAAAGAATATGAATAGAAGGATAAAAATAATTTTGATAAATAAAAGAATGTCTTTAACCCGCAGTATCTTCTACTGCAACCTAAATAATCAATTCAGGATATTATTCTTTTATCTCTGCCTCTAAGATTTTCCAATCATTGAGTATGGCCTCTACTTTCTCTGGGAATATCCACTGGAATTGACTCTAATTCATCCCTTGCAATCTCTCTCTTCTCATTATGTAAGACCAACACAATGTTGGACATGCCAGTCATTCTCCCTTCCAACAAATCCATCTTTTGAGTGATGAGTTTCCCAAGCTCATCCAACCTTTCCTTGTGTGGTTCTTGAGTTGCTGTAAGGGCCTCACACTTCTACTTAACAAGGGATAATCATTCTGCATGGCCCAATGTCTCATATTTTATGGCCTTCAAGACTTAATTATCTTCTAAATTGGTCCTGGTCCTTATAACGGCCTCTGGTGTTGTACAGATATTTAGCGCTCAATCTAACTTCTTTAGTTCCTCCTACAAGCTCTGAAGTAATCCTTCATATGATGCAATCTTCCACATCACTGAAGACTTTTCCCAATCTGCTTCCTGTGTTGGATTCTTTGGTTCTGGCATGCGTAGAGGTTCATATTCAAGCACTAAGTCCACCAATGTACTTACATAAAGTATTTCTGAAGGAAACATCTTGGGTACCTTTGGCTCTAAGTGTGTCCTAGCCTTCATGACATTTTCACCAATCTCCTCTACCATGTTGATAAACACAGTGTTCTTCTTCTGTGCCAAGTCTCTTTCCTACTTTAGGCCTGCTATTTCCTCATCCTTAGTCTTGATCTCATCCCTTAGCACCCTAATTGTTGTAGCATTATCCATATTCTGTCGTGCGACCTCTATTGAGACCTTCACCAAAGCATTTCTTATCTGTTCATCTGAAATAACAGTAGGATTTACTTTTATGTGTCAAGCCTGAGGTGTCTTTTTCAACCTCCTTGACACACATGACTTCTCAAACACATCAAATTCTGGTTAGTCCATGTGTGTGTGCATCACCATGACAATTGCTTCCTTGTGCGCATTGTTGTCATATCTTCATCCATTAACTCCCATCCATACAACTCCTTTTGTGTCATTGTGCTCTGGAAACGAGCATGAAAAATTTTACATGTGTCCTCAGTGTAGCCCATGGCTGGTGTAATATACTCCCCACTTGTTCTTCTTGATCTAGGCTGCTTAGGAACTTGGGCTTCAATATTTGGAACTTGTGCGGATATGTCCTGAGTAGTCTCGGTTGTTGTCTCATCTATCCCTTTTTCTCCCTTTTCTCCATCCTTCATTTCTTCATCTTTTTGTTCTTCCACATTCTCTAGAGGTGTAGGATAATTGGGTGTGCTTTCCTCTAACTCTTCCACTTCCTCATTCAACTTCAATTTCCTTTGTCTTTTCTCAATTTTCTCCTTTTGTGGAGAGAGTCAAGGTGATCTGCGCACTATTTGTAGAGTAGCACCTTGGGTCCTTTTTCTCCTGAATACTTTCTTGAAATGGAGATCTCCTTAGAATACATCTAATTCCTCGTCATATTCCTCTTGTGTCTAAGGTGGTGTAGTTATGCACTTATCTTTATCCTTATTTAGAGGTCATCTACCTCTGTATTCTAAACCACCACTATCTTCATGCTATTCCTCTTCAACATTGACCTGAATTGTTTCTATGGGCTTAGGCATTGGAATATTTTCCATTGTATGCCTACCTTTTGACGGCCCTGGGAGTGCGAACTCATTCACCACATACTTAGTGTTCTCTAGCTTGGGTTTGAGTTACAGGTACATAAGTGTTGCTTCGGTGTCCCCCAACTGCCAAGCTTACTAGCTTCATGCTTATAATATCTAAAATAAGTCTTTCAATGTATGCATTTCCACCCTGGATATATATAATTCTTCCTCAGAGTGTGGTAGTCACAATCTACCTTGTTTGTATTGAAAATTACGCAATGTGCATCTGAAAACTGGTGAACTGATGCTTGGAAACATCTTGTTGTGAAGGCATATGACATTTTTCACCATGGGATCCAAGCTCCATCCTTCATCGCAAATTGTGTGATGCAAATATGTTTGTATACAGAAAATTGAACTACCTTACCCAACACCGCAGGAAAATCCTTGGGTATGCACCACGCTTCTTTTGAACGTCACGTAGAATCTATCATAGCACATCTCCGCTCTCTACTTGAATGGTCCACTCATTGATCCATCACACAAGTACTTTCCAAATCTTTTTTGTAGGTGACTTGTGTTATGTGGGGTACTCCCAAATCTTCTCCTTTACCCCATCAAGTACCCCAATATTCATAAATACTAAAGACAATAATAAAGTTCCAAAACTTATTTTATCACATGTATGTGCTTCTTCAATTATTGTATTTGATATGTGACTTGCAATATTGTAGACCACTCCTTGAGACATTTTCTTTGTGACATGTAACCACATTGTGTTTACCTGTGACCACCTTCCTTGTTCATTCAGCTTTGTTACAAGATGTGCAGCTACCTACACTACTGGGTACTTTTTTCAATTTGTTAATGTCTACACTGCACAGACCCTTGGTATACTCCATCTCCTTAATCATCTCGAGGATTACTACTTTATCACTTAAATCACTATCTAGATCCAACATGAGGCCCTTATTCCTGTCACTATTGAATTCAAAGACGATGTGATTATTACCCTCCGTCTAGCGAAGTAAAAGAAGTCCTTGTGGACTCTTCTCATCAACCATTGATAAAATGGTTCATACTTTCCAAAATATGGCAACTCATACATCTGGTAGATTCCATTCTCTTTAGCAAATTTTCACCAGCGTCATCATATACTGGCATATCCTATGTCATGTGCTTGTTCATTTTCATGCTTAGCAATGCATCAAGCTCATTATTATCTTATGTTCAATGGTTGTAATCGTTGATTTTACATTGGAGGATATGGGAATCCCATTCTTGTCCCATAATCAAGCCCTCTGGATACTGCATTTATGAGAAATTACTCTCAGAAGCAATTTCTTCTTCCACTTCAATCTTCTTCTTCCCTTTATCTCCTGCTGCAAGTGCTTTCTTTGGTGACATTTCGAACAAAATATCTCTTTTCTTCCCTCTATAATCAAACAATTAAAAAATCTAGCTTAAATCTTTATGCCCTAGTGTAAATCGCGTTCCCTAGCTCATTTGTAACGCGCCCGCTTTTCTCAAATCCTTCTCCTATGGGAACATAATCTTCTCCTGTGCACAGCCCTTCTCTCCATGTCTGGTTTCATACTCTTCACACCTCAACACGATTGCTCGGCTTGTTCACACTTAACCCTTTTCAAATTCTCTCAATTGCAATGGTAAAAATGAACCCACATCCCGTCCTTATATAGAATTTCAAAAATTTAGTGCATTTATTTCTCCTCCACCTACCAAAAATCCTCTCATTAATTGACCATTTTTCATTATTTCCATGTGGTACATCTTTGCGCCCAAGCTATAACCTTCTAGCATGCCCTTTTACCTTTTGGTTGTAGACTTCTCTTCAGTGTGCTTCCATGTGCCTGAGTACCTCATCATTGTGCCTTCCACTGGTAGTCTTCCCGGCCCCTACTTACTTCGCATTATACTTGTTTCTTCATCCATATCTATCTATGGTCCATATGTCCAGAAGCAATCTCTCATGTTTTTCAATTCTCCACCCTTGAACAGCACCCGTATATAGTTCCTTTCATGTGTACTTGTTTTCAACAATCTTGTACCTGGATATCAACAACGTACCCCACACTAAGGGTATGTGCAATCCTCTGCGCATAAAAATTATTCAAATAGGAATTAGCTTCTGATGCGTAAACGTGATTATTACACAAACACACCAACTGAATTGACAAAGCATAGCAACAAAGAAGGAAACACATTAAGAGAATGCAAAATTGAAAGCCTAATCTGAATGACAACACTTCCTTATTATAAATACCAAGAAGACTTATTTATAGTAGGGCTTCAGCGTACTCTCGTTGAAGTAACTGGGTAACTATTTTCCATCAAGTTCCTTTAACTAACAAGCACCTGATTCGAGTATGTGACTGATAACATACGGCCCCAAAAAATGTACCTTGAGTTTTCCTGGATGGTGAAAAAAATTAGAATGATAAAGGAGCACCATCTATTCTATCGCAATATTTTTATCCCTAATGTGCCTATCATGCCATGCTTTATGCTTGGCCTTCTCTTGTTTTTCACTCCAACATGTTATGGCTCATCACTCATCCAATTTGATTAACTAATAAATTTTTTCTTCTAATGATTTCTCATCAGTTAGACCTCCAGCGCGTGCAATACACAAAGAAGGTAACATAAATTTCATAGGAAGAACTGCTTCTGTGCCAAAAAATAACTAAAATGGTGTGGCTTTGTTCAACCTTTTATATGTTTTCTAATATGCCCAAAGTACTGCAGATACTTTATCATCCCAATCCTTTCTTCCAACATCATAGATTTTTGTCCATATTTGGCTCAAATTTTGTTAAAAGCCTAAGAAATTCCATTTTCTTGAGGATGATAAGGTGTAGTCTTATGGTGTGCAATCATGAAATCATCCAATAAAATTTTGATTGTCTCATTAAGAAAATCTGTACCCTTATCACTGGTCAAACTTAAAGGACATCCATACCTTATAATAATATTTTCCCAAAGAAACCTGGTTGTTGTAGCCACTATAAAATCCTTTGTAGGTGTTGCTTCTACCCACCTTGTAAAATAATTTGTACAAGTTATGATGTAACGCGATCCATTTTTGCACGCAGCTGGTGAAATAGGACCCACAAAATGTATAGCCCATTTCTCAAATGGTTCTACACTAGTAATGGGTCTTAGAGGCATTTCATCTTGTTGACCTAGTTTCCTAAGGCATTGGAAATGATCACATACCTTACAAAATTCCTTACAATCTTTATACAGGGTCTCCCACCATAATCTAGTGAGTAGAATCTCAAGACCAATGATGCAGCCTAGAATTCAACAATACAAGCCTAGTTGCGCTGGCACATCACCCAGCCTAGACTAAGCGCATACCCAAAGCGTGTGAAAAGGTATTATGCCCCTCTTTAGGGTTGCTGTTATAGGATGTTTAGCATGATAAAGACTATAATCATTCATATCTATAGCTAATATATCCTTCTATAGTGCTTATTCAAATCTAGATCTAGAACATAACAGACTTAACAGATAACCATAATGGAATCAAGCATTACAATACTAAATTATAACCATGATAACACCTTGTTTTATTCCATAACCCCCATTATATTAATTTCAGTAAATACACTAAAGCTTCCTTATAATCATAGTAGTATAAGCTCATGCACGTATCAGATCTATCAGCCTAATCTCACTATAACCCATTTCTCACACCTATATCTATATTATCTACTACACAGTTGAATACATATTTATAAGGGTGGGGTACTTTCCCTTCACCGCTTATCTAATCCCAAAATAGGTCATATGTTATTATTAGCCATGTGCCATTACAAAAATTAGGCTTACATGCAAGAGTGTTAACAATAGATCTCTCTTAGTCAACTATCAGTTCACCATTCTATCTTTAGCCTGCATTCATGCAAAGCGCTTCGTAGCCATCATCCAAAAATAGCCAATGTATGTCACTCAAGTCTCCAATCAGTTTGAGTGCTCCGCATGCTATCTCTAAATATATATCCTCATTACGAAAACGGATAATTCTCGAATTTGTATCTCTCATTTGCGCGCGATCCTTTCTGATACTCCCGCACCTTTGAATGTGCTCTGCTCTCCCACGCGAACCTTCTATATTTCCTTCGCTAGGTGGTAGATTATGACTGATCAACAAGTTTGGTATTTTTTTGAATAGTTTTAGGCCTTTAATATCAATCATATCTTCCAAGAATTCAATTTTAAGACTAGTAAATTAGTTATTTTTGCTTCAAATCCCAATTTTTCTGTATTAGATTGATTATATTGTTAAAGAATTTTATAGGCCTATGATACCTAATTTAGATACTAGCTGGTTTGTTTTATCCTGTGATGAGCATATTGATACTTTTTTGAAAAGAAATTATTTTGACTCGAATTATTATGTGTTGAATTTTAGAGATTATTTACATCTCTCAAGCAATAAATTACCTGTTGGTTCGGTAAGTTTGGAATCAATTTTCTCCCCTCATGATCAACCTAAAGTTTTTTCTTCTGTTGAATCTTCTAGGATAATCAAAGAAGAAACTATTGTTGTGAATCTTGGTACTGAAGAAGAACCAAAATACATTTATTTGGGTGCTTTCTTAAATTCTAGAGAAAAATAAGCCTTCATTAAATTGATGAAATAATTCATTTCATTTTAGCTTGCTATTACAAATAATTAAAAGGTTATGTTACTAGGATCATCAAACATGACATTTCTATTAAACCTGGAATCAAATTTGTTTTTCAGAAGCCTAGAATAGTGAACCCCTTATTAAAAGACACCATCAATAAGGAGATTGAAAAGATACTAGAAGGTGGTATCATTTACCTGGTAAGATATTTTGAATGGGTTGCTAACTTAGTGTCGGTATGAAATAAAAATGGGGACATTCATATTTGTGTTGAATTTAGATATTTAAATCGTACAAGCACTAAAGATAACTTCCCTTTACTAAATATTGATAAAAGTTTACAACAGTTCGCTTGCATGATTATAAATGATGTCTCTCTTAGATTGATAAAATGATGTTTCTCTTAGATGGATTTTCAAGTTATAATCATATTTTTGTAAATCCAAAAGATAGACACAAAAAAAAAAATTAGTACATGGAAAGGTACCTTTGCCTTTAATTATATGCCTTTTGGATTAATAAATGCATGTCCTGCGTGTTTCAAAGATAAATGCATCATGTTTTTTATTATTTAACTAGTGTTATAATTCAAGTTTACTTGGATTTATTAATTGTACATTCCAAAAAATGAAGAATCCTTTGGACCATTTGCGATAAATATTTATCTACTTCCGTAAATATGGTATATCTATCAATCCAAAACAAATCTATTGTTAGTGTTGTTATCCAAAATTCTAGTCATTGGAATACATCTTAAGAATTGCTATTAAAGTAAAATCTTATTTGTAAATATTATTTTAGGTTTCTAATTCCTCGGAGTGCTTTCAACACAATGTTTTATTGATAGAATAGGTTTCCCTTCCCTAAGTGCTTTGCACATGTTTTATTGCTTCGAGATGGTCTCTTTGCACTTTTTGATGGAGGTTGTAAAGGTGTTACGGGAAGATTTCAATGTCTTAGGGAATAGTTTCCATCTTCAAGAAATATCAAATGCAGAGTAACTAAAAAATCATATTTAGAGACAATTTATGTTTTCTCATCCTCTTGTCGCTTTAGATCAGTTACATTTTGGGCTTCTAGTGCCTCCTCCTTGATCAAAAAATCAATTTCAAGGGCAGCTAGAAGCATTTCCAAGAGTATGTTTCATAGAACCTCGCATGTCATCACTCTCGATAGGATTTCCTCATCATTTTATTCAATATTCTCATTACTTTCAAGCAGGAGATCAAACTCAAATAATTTTTCCACACTCATTAAATGTTGTTGAAGAGAAAATCTTATGAAATTGTGAGCAGCTCAAGCATTTTCAGGTCAGCTTGAACTCTATGTAGTGTTCCAAGAAGGTTTAGGGGTGATGGATTCAAGTTTCAGATCAATTTACAAGGGAGAAAGGTGAATTGCAAGATTAAAAAAATTCCACTCACATAAAACCTTAAAATATTTTAGTGATGTAAGTGGTCAATTTGAGCATTTTCACATCATTTTTTGGTCCAAGCAACATTTTAAGTGGTTTAAAGGAATTTTCTTCGAGTTTCATATGAAAATTCATGTTATCATGATGACTCCATGCCCAATGGAACAACCGGGCCACTTGTCCTCACTTCATCTAACAAGCAGAAATCCCCATTAAGTCACTAATTATTTATCCAAAATCCCCCCAAAGGTAATTTGATAACTTGAATTTTCATCTTGGCTTGGACAAGGGTAAACTAGAAAAAATATAAGTCATTGGAAGGCTTTTACCTTTTCCTCAGTTCTCATACTTAACTAAAAATGGATAAAATGGGAAAAATTGAGAAAATTGATTTTGGGGGTGTCTTGCTCTATTTTCCAAAGTTGGTCAAATTTTGAGAAAATGAGAGAAAAGGGGTCTTTTTAGTGTTGTGTGGATGATATAGGGTCAAGTGGAACTGATTCGGATGTAAATAAGGTTCTTAGCACTCAAAACAAGGCCAAAATGCATTGATGGGGAGCGGATCCAATGTAGTACAAGATTTTTGGGGTCCCAACGGAATTAGAGGTACTTGTTCCATTGGGCCCGGGGTTCCCCAAAACCCCAAACATATCTTAGTTTAAAGTAAATGGGGGGGATTTTGTACTATTGGAGAAAGCGGTGTGGGGGAGCACAAGTTTTGATAGAACTAGTTCTGTCAGGGAACTACCAAGGGAGTCGATGAACAAGGGCAAGAGTACAAGGACTTTGCGAGATCGGAGAGGTAGTTACGGGAGTTGTGAGCCTTTTGGGCCCATGTGGAAAACCTAACCCAATTCTAAGGAGACCTCAGTTCCCCACATCCTATACAAATCCTAAAATAAAGGAAAACAAAAAAGGAAGAAGGGATGAAGTGTAACGTGGAAAGGAAAGGTTGCGGACATACAAGGAAATATATGCCCAAGTTCCACGAGTTCCCCTAGAGCCTAGATCATCTGACATGAATGAAAAGAGAAGGAAAAGAGTAAAGGGGGCATAATATAATGCAGACTGTGAGAAAATCTTAGGAATAAAGGATGATAATTTTAAAAATGAGCATCACAACCTCTCCCGACCCGCATCACCATAACTTCTTCCAAACTCCACCAAATATAACAAAAATATACTCGTTGGATTTGTGATTTAGAGCTCCTCATCATGAAATAATTTAAAATGAAAAGTAGATGGAGTTGGTGGGTGAAAAGGGTAAAAAACATCTCCCATTTTAAAACGTAATGTTCAAGGTGGGTAACAGAGGCATTAATTAAGACATAGGTGTAGACACCTAAAATTGGGTCACAACCCTCTCAGCCCCTTATAATTAATTAATTAAACACATTCTTCCAATCGTTACCCCTCAAAAAATTATTATTAATTTAACTACCCATATTAAGTTAACAATTCCCTCACTCCTCCACCTCACCTCTCCACCTTACTATGGACTGTTTCCAGGCCTATTTATTAACCTAGACTAAGTCATTTACTTCCCTAGCTAACTATGACTTCTTCTACACTTCTCCCACCTATTTCTGGCTCCATTTAGAGACAACCCACACTCCTAGTCCATAAAAACTCTTGACCAATATCAAAAATGGAGAGAAAAGGATATTTTTTGAAAATATGATCTTTTCTCCCTAATCGACACCAGTTATTCCTTGTTCAGTACCAGTCACCTAACGACAATCAGTTCCCTTAAATAATAAATTCCAATCCTTCATCCATATTCTTCTTCCATCCTAGCTTTTGGAGTTCTAGCATTGGTATTCTTAAGCATTCAGGTGACCTCACGAAGAAACCAAAGATCATTCCAACATTCACAACTTTCACCAAGCGTCAACTGTGTGTTCCAGAGAATTAGATCACTCACAGGGAATTCGAGAGATATTTTTGTTGCTGCTACATGAGATTGAGACTTGTCTCTCCTCTAGCCATAAACATTCTTTCTACAACCAGCTTCCAATCTGCAAGTAAGTAATCTCTATTTGTGATTACTTTTAGTATTTTGGTTGTTAATCATTTACTTGTTTTCTTTCACCTTATAACTCTCCCAGATCTCCTCCATATCACCTCCATGCAACCACATGCCTATTGAGCCTTGTACTCTTTTCAAACCACCTAAATTACCATCTCTTGGTCTTCACATAAATCCTAGCACCTTACCTAAGCCTCCCCAACTATTTGTGAAATCACAGAGAGATCCCAACCAACCCATTTTAACCTTCTCATCTAATTTCCCCTATTGACATCGGTCACCTAACCAGCATCGGCTATTACCAGGTATTGATATCGGTCACCCAAACGATACCGATCTCTATGATCGGTAATTTATCTCAGACCAAAGAGCTCTTAACTCACCTAAAATCTCACCCAATCTCACTCAAACCTTTCTAAACACCTCTTCCACACCTACTAGCCTTGATAACACCCTGCCTTCTCTAGATTTAGTTATATATTCAATATTTAGCTTAAATATCTAGTCTATTGTTAGCATATGAGATACCTAAATTATATTGTTACAATAGGACCTTTATTTTACTATCATTTCTGTACATAACTCGTTTTTAAATAGTGGATTGACAACCTTTCTATGAAGTATCAGACTTCCCAGATCTAGCATATGCTAGGCAATTCACTTTCATATGCAATCTAACTCTATTTGGTGGTATTCTTGTGCTTTTACAGGTATTCCTTCCTTAGCCAAAAAGGATCTCTTAATGATCTGCCTGATCTTCTTAATGGTGTGTAACCTTCTTCGACTTCACGGGTAGTCCTTCCTAGCCAAAAAATAGCTCTTCACGATTAGCCTGGTCTTCTTAATGATGTGCACCCTTCTTCGAATTCACAGGTATTCATCCTCACGTCAACTTTACCTTATTTGTTTTATATGTAACATTGTGGTGAAACATTTTGGCACGCCTGATGGGACCCTCATTTGTGGGTTCATTAATATTCATATAGGTTACATCTTGTGTGT
The DNA here is from genome assembly GCA_019776745.2 of Taxus chinensis. NCBI lineage: Eukaryota > Viridiplantae > Streptophyta > Pinopsida > Cupressales > Taxaceae > Taxus > Taxus chinensis. Next base: position 763,945,973 of record CM034154.1, on the reverse strand, counting down.
TTCCTTTCTAAATCGGTATTCACTAAATCTTCTTCCCTGGTAATTTTCTCCTTATTTCTAATTGGTATAAATGAAACACTTCTTTTGGTGCATTTAAAAATAATCCTTCTTATTTCTTATATTATTACATTAGTGAAAGTCATCCTTCTTCCTATTCACTCTTGTTTACATCAAATATCAGATCTTAATTTAGGGCTTAAAACACTTGCATTTCATCCTTTTATGTCTACATATTTAGCTCACATAGTTAAGTAACAATTATACGATGGAGGTCATGATCATTTTTTGATTGATTAATAAAGTGTATTTTACATTTTTGCACACACTCCTTATCTAAATCACTTAACATAATTTACAAAAATTATTAAACATTCCCTTCCAGGAAGAAGTCGTCAAGGATTTAAAAACCTATTGACGATGGGCCCTGCCCGGTGTTCTAGTCAGTTTATCATATTAGATCTCAGACGTCACGTACCATAAGGTATTTTGAGGAATCCTTCACCAAAATAAAACTTGAAACCATCCATAGATTTATTTCTAGGGTACATTCGTTATCCAAACATTCTATATCACTCAAAGTCATTCTTAAGGCATAAGTCAACTAAACACTAAAAAATCTGATCCTAGGATAACATGTTTATTTAGTTTTTGCTTATTCGATTGTCACCTTTATTTTTTGTCTTCTATAGTTTGAGTTGTGAGGACTTATTCACCACATTTTCTTTCATTTTCACACTCAACCATCGCAACTGGTTAATTATGGTTGTTCCTAAGTGTGTTAGACCATATTTATCATGCACATCCTCTTTCGGGGATTTTTTTCATCAAATTTAACTTAAAAAATCATATTTTCTTCATTCATCTAGTTTCTATCAGTAACCAGCATTGTTCTAGCTACCGACATTGGTTCTTTCATCAAACTGATACTGGTTTACAGATCAATTTTTGTCTCTCTATATTTTTTATTTTCCTTCAAAACAACAATCTATTCTTACATACGATCTTTTTTTGTTTTTGTTTCTTTTTTTAACCAGTTTCTAAGTTTCTATCACCCTTAATAGAGCCCAAAATACCCATTTTCTAATTTTCTTCACCAAATCTTCAAATTTCTTCATTTTCATAGTAACCAACATCGGTTTAGTGACCGTCATTAGTCGTTCTGCCTAACTGAAATAGGTTTACCTGACAGGTATCAATCTCTATGTTTTTAATTTTTATCAGAAAAAAATAAACCATTTCTATCCTCCAGAATTCACCAAACATCTGTTTATGAGTTCTATCAGTTTTACAAAGCCTAAAATACCTATTTTCCAGTTTGGACTTGCCAACAGGCATGAGATTTTTCCTTTCATGTTAGTCACATAACATTACCTACTTCACCTTCATCACCATCTATTTCTTCACCAATGGACGCCAACACTCTTGAAACTATCCCTCCAGATGATGAGGAATTCACTAAATTCCTCGATCATAATGTCATAGGATTACAACATTACCTCACCCACTCTTCTACCCATGACTCATCGTACCAACAAATGTTTTGTATGCCTACCTCCATACCCCCTTCCATATCTGTGAATACTACTTTAGCATTACCTACTCCCACGTAAATTCCACCTATTGCACCCTTGACATCCGTTGCACCTTTGGCATCTACCGCACCTTCGACATCTGTCACTCCCCTGACCTCTACCAGCGCCTCCAACACTTGTCATACCCCTCATCCATGGCTAATAGTATTAGGATCCCCACATCATCAGTACATATTACTTCACAGCTGCCACTTGTGTTATAATCCTATACCCCCATTCAAAAATTTGGTCCTTTTATACCAAAAACTCTTACACCCATCATTATGAGAGTCTTTACACAAGCTCCTCCTACCTACAATCCACCTCAGTCACATCATATAGCATCCACCTTGTATCCAAGGTACATACCCTCATCATCTATTCTTACCTATGTACCCACTTCTCATTTCCCATATTCATCACCATCATACACTAGTATGTCGTCTATAACCTATTCATCTCATCCACCCCCTTATACCATATGGGGAACTCCTCAATCTAATCCTACTATAGATCTTATCAAGATGATGATGGATAATATGTAAACACTCGAGGCCTCCATTTCTGTATCTCATAATTTCCTCACTTAAGATGAAATCTGTAATGGGCCCATCCACCCATCCATACATATCCAATGTTATCACATGTAACGGTATCTACCCAATTTCAACCATTTCAATAGTAAGGAAGACCCTCAACAACATTTATGATCATTCAAATATGTGTTTTATTTGATCACCCATAACAATGCCTTTCTCCTTAGAACATTTACCATGTCCCTATCGGGACCTGCCCTACATTGGTATAGTAATTTACCTAGGCACTCAATATTCTCCTTCAGCTAGTTGGCCTAGAACTTCCTAGATCACTTCTCAATCAATATCTCTAAGAAGGTATCTATGACGGACTTATACTCTATTCGGTAATATGAGGATGAATCTATCACAGATTTCATCGCACGTTGGTGAGGCCTCATCAATCAACTCACCTTCCAGCTACCACAAGAAGAGCTCATAGAGTGTTTCATAAGGGCATGTTCTAGACACATTTCCCCAAATCTCTAGGTTCATACATTTTGTACTAATGACGAAGCCTTTACCATGGCCCAAAAACTAGAAATATGCACCCTTGACAAAGAGAAACTTAAGTTGCATAACAAGAACACTAACTTCAAATCAAAAGACTTCATATAAACCACTGAACAACTATTATAATAACCATTCCAAGGATAAAGGATCTGCCAATGAATTGGTTTTGAAATCTGACCCCTCTCATCCATCTAATCAACCAAAACAACCTTCCAACCTCTCTCCCGTTCAAAACTTCCCATACTAGTATGAACAGAGGGCTTACACTCTTATCAGAGAACCATATTCTTCTATGTTGGAAAATATTTTAAAATCTGGAGCCATCACCCTTCCACCTATCAAACCAAACACTAGTTTTAATCCTTCTCATCCTACACCATCGTGGTACAAATAAAATAACTTCTATAACTACAACCGAGTTAACGGAAATAGTGAAGGAAATTACAAAACCTTCAAGAACATTGTCCAAGGAATTCTAGATAGTGGCGATCTCATCTTGGACAACCCTAATGGACCTATCAATGCCAATATGGGTGTGTTTAAGAACCCTTTTCCTAATCATACACCTTCATCAAACTAGGCCTTGACGACTTCTACTAGTGACACCAATTTGCATGAGGTTCATGTTGTTTTCAACATAGTACCTATTCCATCTAATCAATTTCCTCTCATAGCACATATTGAGGAAATTATGGCACAACTCCTCTACCCACGGAGGATCCTATCACACCTATTCCTCTATCCACGGAGGAGCCTATCACATGTATTCCTCTATCCACAAAGGATCCTATCACACCTACTCCTTTACCCACAAAGGAGCCTACCCTATATATTTCTCTACTCTTGAAAAAGAATACTTGAAAACAATATTTGACACAGAAGCTTTGCACAAAAACAAGACGATGCTTGTATATTTTATTAATATCAAATTCAAGCATTACAGACAAATGAGAGAGCTGCAATATTTATAGATATTGGAAAAATTCTATCTCATCCTCAATATATGGAAACAAATCATCTAATCTGAGAAAATATGTAGAAATAGCATATTTCCCCTAACTGCCCCTATTACCCCTTCATGGAAGTCATCTAGGAACAAAACATGCAAGAGATAGAACATGATCCTACAAACATTGGGATGAGAACACTATCACTTAGTTAACTAACAACTAAGGACAACTAATATCTATTGACCTAAGTTTAAAGTATTTAAATTAAATACTTTAACTTATTACATTTATTCAAGTATCAACTAAAGATGAATTAAGCTAAGTTTTGTTCATAACATTTCCCCCCTTTATTCAGCATGGTCTCAAGTGATTAGGAGAGAAATTCTCTAAAACCCTCAAATTCACCTCGAGCAAGTGACTTTGTGAAGACATATGCACATTGCATATCTATTGGACAATATTGGAGATGGATGTCGATGTTCTGAACATGTTCATGAATGAAATGTACCTGCACATCAATTTGTTTGGGTGCACTCATGAAAAACTGGATTCTCGAACAAGTTTTAGTATTCCTTCGTTATCAACATGTAGGATAGTTGGATATTTCTGTGGTATTCCCAATCCTTCAACTATACGTCAGAGCCATATCGCTTCATAGAAAACTCCACCTATTCCACGATATTTTGATTCTATGGAGGATCTTGAAACATAAGTCTAATTCTTACTCCCCCATGATATCAGTCTAGATCCCAAAAAGAGTACAAATCCTCAAGTGGATTTCCTATCATCTATGTTTCTTGCATGATCTAAATCTGAAATATCATGTCAAGAAGAAGTTATTATTCTTCTTGTATTCTATGCCATAGTCCATAGTTCCTCTAATGTACCTCGGTATCCATGCTTTTCTTCTTTCCAGTGAGAAACCATTGGTTCTTACATGAACCATGAAAGATAGCTGACTGCATAGCTGATATCTGGCCTAGTGTAAGTCAAGTAGATGAGACTCCCAATCAACTGTCGATAGAGAGTTGCATTTACTTGTGGTGATGGATCTATTCGAGACAGTTGAATTCTTGTCTCCATAGGTGTGGAAAATGGCTTACAATCCATCATATTGAATTTCTCGAGTGTTGTCTTGGCGTATTTCAATTGTGACACAAAGATATGATTTTCTCTTTGCCAAACTTCAAGTCCAAGACAATAATGCAACAGCCCAAGATGGGTCATGTCGAATGATCGTGTTAGATATTTCTTTTTGACTCAATCATCCTCACTGATCCTCCAGTGATGACTAGATCATCGACATATACTACAACTGATCACTATCTCCCCCCCTTGATTTTTGAGATAGAGATTAGGATCGTATGGACTCCTGTTGAATCCATGTTGAATGAGATGCTCATCGATTTTTATGTACCATGCCCTGGGAGACTGCTTTAGACCATATAGTGATTTTATTAATTTACATACCTTTTCCTCTTTACCTGGTATGAAAAAACCTTCTGGTTGAGTCATGTAAACTTCTTCCTATAAATCACCATTAAGAAAGGCAATTTTCACATCCATTTGGTGTATTTTCCAACCAAATTTTGCAGCTAGAGCGAATATTAACCTGAATTTTTTTTATCTTAGATGTGGGAGAAAAAGTCTCCTCATAATCAATGCCTTCTTTTTGAGCATATCCCTTAGCAACTAGTCTAGCCTTATGTTTATCAATTTTTCTGTATGCTTTGTACTTCATTTTGAAGATCCATTTGCATCCAATTGGATTTTTACCTAGTGGAAGATCTATAAGTTTCCATGTATTATTTTTCATAAGTGACTTATATTCTGCATCCATAGCATCTTTCCAAGGTTTAGACTATAGGGCTTCTGAAACTAAGGATGGATCAATAGTTTTAACAAATTTACTCATTAAGGCCAAATTGACCTCATTTCAAGCCATATTGTGAGTCCTCATTCCAGTGGTAGATGTGTCAGGGGACACTATCCAATTTTTCATCTCTAATCATACTTGTATACCATTTAGGCATACTTTTTGTGGTTCCTGTGGGAGGTTGAATTTCATTATCTTCCCTATCATCATTGTCATCATCAAAGTGATTACCATCCTCTATTTTTACTATAGGGATGATTTTTTCATCATGTGAGTGTATGGAAGGAGCATATTCTTCTTTCTTCTCAAAGAACTCAACATCCTGACTAGTGTATACCCTTCTTGTTCTTGGATTCATAAGTCTATAGCCAAGTGCTTCATCACTATATCCCAAGAAGATAAGTTTTTCTGATTTCATATCAAGCTTAGTTCTTTGTTTCTTAGGAATGTGCATACTTGCTTTACATCCAAAAACTCTAAGGTGTGAAATAGATGGCTTATGCCCTGACCATGCTTCCTGTGGTGTTACTCCATCAAGAGTTGTAGTGGGAACTCTGTTTAGTAAATACACTGTTGTTTTACCTACTTCGGCCCAAAATGTTTTTGATAAACCTGCATCATCAATCATACATCACACCATATCCATGATAGTATGATTTCACCTTTCAACAACACCATTTTGTTGTGGTGTGTGAGGAGGATCCATTTGACGATGAATTCCATGTGTTTTCAAAAAATCATTGAACTCATTGTTGGTGTATTCTCCCCCTCGATCTGAGCGGAGTGTTTTTATTTTCCTACCAGACTCTGTTTCAACAAGGGCTTTAAACTTCTTGAAAGTTTCAAAAGCTTGGTATTTTGTAGAAAGACAGTATATCCACATTTTTCTTGAAAAATCATCAACAAAGAGCATGAAATATTGAAACCCAGAGTGGCTAGGTCTCATTGGTCCACACAAATCGGTATGCACCAAGTCAAGTTTTTCCTTAGCTTGAAATGTACTATGTTTGAATGGTGCTCTATTTTTTTTCCTGCCAAACAATGTTGAAATTTATCTGTACCCTTTTTTAGAGGTGGTAAACCCCTAACCATGTCATATCGACGAAGTGTGTCAAGATAGCCAAAACTCACATGTCCAAGTCTTCGATGCCATAGTTGAGCTGATGATGTATCCTTGGCTAAAAGTGCTTGATCATTTCGTTGAACAAAATCCAACTGAAACATTCTTCCAACATTCAAAGCTTTTACAAAAATTTTTGAGCTTCGTGAATTATCTCGAATTAGGCACATCTTTTTACCGCCTTTACAATCAAATTCAATTTTGAGATTGTGATCTAATAATTGACTCATGGATAACAAATTTTTTGTTAAACCAGGGACATAAAGAACATCTGTAATTTTACAATTATGTTTCCCAAGTGGTAGTGAAATGGAACCAATGCCTTCAACATTGTATGATGTATCATCACCCAAAGAGACATGATTTTTGGTGGGTGTTTTACTCATTGTGAAGAACCAATCTTTCTTTCCTATCATGTGTTGAGTTGCACCCAAGTCAACATACCAAATTTCATTTGTAGAATTGGATACTTCATTTGACTGTGTAGAATAGAGGAATTCATCATCATCAAATTGATCTTCCTATTCAGCTACATTTCCTTTTTGAGTTGGTTTCTTCTTCCACTTTTGATAATTTTGTCCTTGTTTACTCTGTTGTTGGCCTGATTTTGTTTATTGGTAATTAGTCTTTTTACCACTTGATGATCCTTGTTGGAATGTGTTGTACCAACAATTTTTTAACTCATGTCCTTTTCGACCACAAATAAGACATTTTTGTTGGTCTTTTTGTCCTTGTTGAGTAATTACCTTGCTTCTGAGGCTATTTACTAGACTTCACCTATTTTTTCCCTTTTTGATTAGAAGCAAGTGCCTGCTCTTCAGTTTCAATAGTTGAGTGAATAGATTCTTCTTGTTGTAGCATATTCACTAACTCTTCAAAAGTTGTTGTTTGACCAGTTATGTTTAACGTGGTCACAAAAATCCTATAAGAAGGAGGAAGAGATCTCAATACTATAGGCACAAGTGATGTGTCAGTTACTTCTTCTTCCAAAGCTTGAAGTGATGCACGCAAAGTTGTCACTCTTCTCAAAAACATTTCAACTTTCTCAGTTGGTTGCATTTTCAAGTTTAATAGTTGACTTTGGAGATGAAGTATTGTGTTCTTATTTTTTTGACTCATATACCATTTTTCAACTTGTCCCAAGATTCTTTTACTATTGTGGACTCATGAATATGAGGTTGTACCTCATCTAAAACACTAAAAAAGATTATTAACTTTTCTTTTTGATTTGCACGATCAAATGTAGCTTGTTGTGTAACATCTATTGCATATTCTCCCTGTTTAATTTGTAGTCCAAAAAAAATGGTGCATGCAAGTTTTCAAATTATCAAATATGTGCACGAATTTTTGTTTTCTCTTATGTTGCAGATGCAGGTTCATCAGAGAACCTTCCACATTTGTTGGATCTGGCAAAAAGTAAATTTGGTGCAAATACATTTCAGAAAGGAAGAAGAATAAAAAATATAGAGAAGAGGAATTGAACAAGTAATGTGGGGAGCTTGAAAAACATGGGTACACCCCCCTAGATCAAAAATATTATATATATATATATATTTAAATGGGCTCCTTTTCAGCTGTGTAAAATGCACGTATTGGCCTTGTAATTTGGCTCTGCGGCTGAATTTGCAAAAGAGAATGAAACAATGGCTCACCTAATTATGAACAGATTAACATCCAAGTCTGCAATAGGCCTGTGATTGCGCTCTAGGTGTTATTCAAATACAAATTAATCGTGATTAATGGTGCAATTTTTACAAGGTAGGGGCTTTTCCAAATCTGATTGGCAACTCATGGCTCAAGACTAGCTCTCGCATAATTTCTCAACTTTCATCCCCTCAATCTAAGGTACCAGTCCCTAAAAATTCCTACACTCCTCTTGCAATCATAATATCTGCTCTGATACCAAATCTTGACAATGAATACTTGAAAACAATATTGACACATAAGCTTTGCAAAGAAACAAGATGGTGCTTGTGTATTTTATTAATATCAAAATCAAGCATTACAGACAAATGAGAGAGCTACAATATTTATAGATATTGGACAACTTCTATCTCATCCACAATATATGGAAACAAATAATCTAATCTAAGAAAATATACAGAAATAGCATATTTCCACTAACAGCCCCTATTGCCCCTCATGGAAATCATCTGGGAACAAAATATGTAAAAGATAGAACATGATCCCACAAATATTGGGATGAGAACACTATCACTTAGTTAACTAACAACTAAGGACAACTAATATCTATTGAAATAACTTTAAAGTATTTAAATTAAATACTTTAACTTATTAAATTTATTCAAATATCAAATAATGATGAAATCATCTAGGAACAAAATATGTAACCCTATCCACCTTTCTACCTAAAGAAGAGTCCCCATCAATGGTTTTTCCTTCTCCTCAACCCATAGAGGAGACATTCTTATCTCCTCTTCCCATAAGTGATGCTTCTCCTAGGGTCTTCGAAGATCCTATTAACCTTCTTACATCACTCCTACCTATTGAATCAGAGGAGAAAACCTTCCTTGTGTCACAAGACTCATATTTCTAGATGGGTTTCACCACTCGTTTGTCGTCTTCTAAACCAAAACCATTCTTGTGTTTGGTGGACCCATTAAAGTATGTTCATTATTCCACACTCTGGGGATGCATTTGACTCCCAATATCCACCAAAATTTAGAGGTTTTCCCCAGATACCTCAACTATCTATCCTAAGGTATTCAAGGAAACTAAAACCATAACACCTGAACCAATCATATCAGCCCCTTCTTCATCAGCCTCGCTTTCACCTGAACCCCTATCCATGCCTAAACCTACCACTTCCTTAGGGTTCCTCCAAACACCTATCCTACTACATATCACAGTGAAACTAGACATTTCTACTCAATCACAACCCATCACAAAATTGATTCCCACACCTAGGAGGAAAAACCAACCTCCTATGCCTCACACCTCGGTCTCTCTACCACTTCTCTTTTACCTTTTCCTTTACCTTTAATTTTAGGCCCACACCCTTCCACCTTGGTCAAGTTACCTCCTCACCTAGGAAAATCCAAGGCATGACAACCCACATCCGCACCTTTACCTTCTCTTTTTCCCAAACCTTCACCTTCGTCATCTCTTTTGCTTAGGTCTTATCCATTACCTATAACTAAACTATTTCCAAAACTGCCACTTTCACCTTGGCTTTCTAGTGTACCCCCACCTTCTTGTTGGTTCGAAAACCTGTCAAGTGGGCAGATCTATGGGCAGACGTGCCAACAGTGTGTAGGGCATAGCCCCTCTTTGAGTCAGCAAAGCGAAACAGGTTTATTGCTATTCTACCAGTAGGAATCTTGTGCAAGTCTCACAATATTCTGCCTTCAGGGGTTGGGATCTCATCCCAGTAGAGGTATTTCCAACTGTAAAAGGAAGGAAGGAAACGAGGTGGGGAGATGGGAAATATCTGAAGGAGGAAAAGAAATGAATTCCAAAGCAGAAAGGTCGGAAGGTCTATGATTTGGGTTGGTAGTAAACAGATCCAAACCTACTTTCATAGATGAATAAATCAATACTAATGAATAAATGACAACAAGTAGAAGTAGATTCAACAGAACAATCATACAAATCTAACATAAGAAAGGTCTGATGTAAAACACATGTATTCAACACAAAGTCTAAATATTGTATTAATATTTGTTTATGTTACAAAAAGTTCAACGTATTTTCTACTTACTTCTATTTTTCATCTGAAAAGTGTCCACCCTGAATACAACAAGTATTCAAGTATTTATAGAAGAAGAGAAGAAAAGAAGGAAAAAACAAACCAACCACTTAATTACAAAAATATCTTACAAAATATCCTAAAGTCATTTGTTGACTTTTGACAACTTTGTGGATGACATCATCCCATGGTGCAACATGGATGATGTCATCATTTGTGTCAACATACTTTAGATGTTTACAAAGAGAAGGTCGAGAAGAATGAAACTATTCATCGTCATCCCGCGGCTTAAAGGGGGTATCCTGCTTCTGCTGCTACTCAAGAGACGTGATGTGGAACTGGGCATGGTATTCCATGAACTTGCTGATCATGGGCTGAAGTTGATCCTGGGAAGGATCCTTGTGACGATCACTAATAGCCTCGCAAGTCTCCCGCTCATCTGTGAGATTTTCTGGGAGTTTAGAATATTCATTTTCTACATCTATCCGGTAGCCTATGAAGCCACGACAGGCCAGCAAGTTGTTAATGGATTCAGCATCGAAAGTGACTTCTGGCCCCAGCCCTTACGAAATGATCTCCTTGAAGATCTGAATAGTTTCATCAACCTTTCTCAAGGTAAAGAAGGAGTGAGCAAACCCGGATACATTCTCAGGACAATCTTCTCCATTTGATGCATTGCATCCAGGGCTTCCTCCTTGATTTTGTCAATCTTTTCCAGAACAAACTCCAGCTGATCAACCCGGTAGTCCAGAGTAGAAAGGATTTTGTTGAGGGCCCTGGGGTGACCGAAGACACCGAACTTGACCAGATCTTCGACTGAACAGTCGAGCATTTTCTGAAAGGTCTCATGCTGCATCTTGGCATGGTCTAGCTCTTCAGAGATAGGTCCTACTATCGCCTGGAGCTCTTTGTTCGTCCGAATGATATTCTGATACAATCTGGTGAACTTGGTGATTACTCCCTTACTTTCTTTGAGGATTTGGCTGCTCCAGGTGAAAACTGCCATACCCTACTTGCCAATTTTGGCATATTCATTTATCTTATCATGGCTCAGAGGCTCAGGAGTTTCGGTGGCAGTTGTAGGAGGTGCACTACCCATTTTCTGCAAGGCATGGAGAAGATGTTTATTTTGCTCCTTTAACAACCTCTTTTCTTCCTTTTCTTCCTGGAGCTTCTTGCAAAGGGCGTCAACTACAGATAGGGCCTCTCTCATAAGGCTTTCTAAAGATGTCCCCATTGTGACTTGGGTCACTGTATAATCTTTCGAAGACAGATCCTTTTTATCCTTTAAAGGATTGGGATACGCTATCTCCATTACTCTCTCTCCTGACGCACTCTGAGAGAAGCGGGTTATAGGCTTTTGCTTCTTGGCTCCCTTTGATGGGGTGACAGAGAAGTCCATCAGCACGATGGGAACTTTCCTCTTTTGTTGGCTCAAGTGCCGAGAGATCCATGATAGACTTATGGGAGAGGAGCCAGAAGTAGAAAAGGAAGCAGCTGCAGCAGTAGAGGGAAAGTGCGTTGAGACACTTGGAGGCGGCATTGAGAGGGAGGCCGAGAAAGTGCTCAGGGAGGAAGGTACTGAAGGTGGACATGGGAATGGAAGGGAGCTGTGAGATGAGGGAAGAAATGGTGGGGGACAGCTCCGCGAGAGAAGAGAAGATGGATGACGAAGAAGGGGGAACAGTAGAAGATGGGGGAGAGGATACAACTAAAGGAATGGTCACTTGGGTCACGCGAGGAGGGGAAGGAGGAGAGGGAGAAGGGATAGAATGGACCTCAACAGTTGTAGTAGTGGCAATATCCTAAGTGGATGTTCCCATCAGAACATCTTTAGCCACTTCTTTCTCTGGAGAATCCAGAGTTACAACTTGTTCTCGTGCGGCGGAAGGGGGACTCTCAGGAGCCTCTTCTTGGGTAGAGCTTGACTCACCCTCTTTGTCTTTACCTCTGCCCTTTGGCAGATGTTTTGGCCTAGAAGGTGTGTTTCCTAATGGAGATGTGAAATTAATTCTGAGGTAGATGAAGCCATTCATCCTGCACCAGTGTTCTGTTCTCCGTAGAGTTTCTTTAACCCTTTCTTCAATGGTTTGGGGAACTTTAGTTCTATCAATTACAGCAAATTGACCAGTTGTCCCCATCCGTGTCAAGATATACCTGATCAACTTCTTGATCAGTAGTTTGATAACCCTTTGGAACAATGGTCATGCCATACTGAATGATTTCATCCAAAGCCAAGCGGGAGTGATCTTTCCTTCTGAGCTTGACCTCATGATACAGGTCGATATAAATATCCTCAATCTACAGAATGTGGATTGGATCGAGTTTGGCCCTGGGAAGGCAATTCCTTGGGTCGAAAGTGGGCCTTTCCAGGAATTTGTGCTTTAGATTGAGCAGTTCCAACTCTGCAAACATCTCCCGGGCTTTGTGGTGGGAAAGACAAGTGTACATGCCCACTGTGAGGGGGAAAGGAGTTCCACCCTTCTTTCTCTTCAAACACTTTTTGTGGTAGGTTATGAGTTGTCTGGATAGCTCCAACAGGATCAGCTTGGGGCCGTCATATCTTGGAAATTTGGTGGGTTCCCCCAAGAAATTGGCTGCCCTTAGATAGGTGAAGGTGGGAAATTACATGAATAAGGCTCCCCACTTCTCTGTTGCTGCAACAATGCTCTTGGTCGTACGACCGTGAGTCATGTTTGGCCTCAAAAGGTAGATGATGCCGTATAAGAAAGCGTCGTTGATCTTTGTAAAATATGAAATACTATTTTCCAGCTTTAGCTCTTGGTAGTATTCATATATTTTCACTTGGGACCAAACCCCGTATCGCATCAATGCTGGATAATCCCTCTCCGAGGCTGCAGCATAAACTATGTAGGAGTTCATGTAGAACCTCCCCGTTGTGGTGAGTTGTTGGAGCTGCTTGGATATAGTGTTTCTTATGATCTCCGCCCACTCGAAGCATTGATCTGGCACGTTCTTGTTCATTGTCTCCAGGTACCTAAGCATCCATTTATGAAAGTAGTGGGCGTCAGAAAGCCCAAATACTCTACTTAGGAACGTGATGGTATCACTTAGTTCCTCGAAGAAATCACTGTGATGAATGACTTGTGTCCATCTGGTTACCACCTTCTTGTTTTTCAGGTACACTTCATTCATCAATTGCATACACTGGTCTTCATTGTCCTCCCAAGCCTTGGTGCAGTCTTCTTGGCTTACAGCCACAAAGTGCCAGTGGTGAGGAATGCCAAGCATAATTTCGAAGTGTCAAGCAATGAGGTTGATCATGACCTCACCTTTCTCATTTTGGACACACCTCGTGTCTTTGTTGTAGCAGTGGGCCACTACCATCATGAATTCTTTATTTACTGCACTGACTGGGATCCCCCCAGCAAAATGCAGGCCACTGCCTACCAGTTTGTCCATCCAGGGACTTCCTATGACCCTCCTGGTTCTGGCCCAGAAATCTTCCATATCAATGTGACCGAGCTCAGAGTCTCTTATATCCAAGTCACATTCTGCTTGGGATTCAAGCATCCTGACCCTCTGATATTTATACTTCATCTCTTCCTTTGTAAGTTTGGCTTTGCCCTTAGACTTGGTTGGTCTCTTGCTTGATGTAGACATATGTAGTTTTGAACTCAGTTGCTGATCTACAAGAAGAAGAAGTGAAACCCAACGCAGAAGAGTCATGTTAGTTGTTTGATCTCCCATTAAAGCATTGACAGAAGGAAGAGTTAGCAATTTTAAGGCATCAAGGTGGAGGGCGCATGAACACTGTAGACTATAGGGTTAAATAGTACGGCGCATAGAAAAAGGGTGTTATAAGGGAAAAATTAGTGCCAAAGGGCGCAAGGCGCATGGATACTGTAGATGACATTTTTTTTGTGGCAAGCGGAAGTTTGCCCTGCGACATTTATATGCATGTTTTATGCCAGGTGCAGATAATTTTCATGTTGTACAAGGGTAGGATGCGCCAAAGGGCACAAATTTAGTGTGTGTAACATCGTCTTTGCATGCACAACAGGGGAACTTGGCATGGCGCATGAAAGGTTTGCATGACATTGTGTTACTATAATAGGGGATGCACCTGTGCCATTTAAAGTAGTTTTATACTTGGCGCAAGAAAAGTTTGTGTTACATGGGTGCAGGGTGTGCCAATGGCACAGGTTTATTCTTTGTTACATAGGAGTTTGGTGTGCCAAGAGGGCGCAGGGCTATTCAGGTGTTGCAAGCAAAGAAAATGCGCTTTTGAGAGTGCAACTATTTTTTTTTTTATGCAGCAAACATGGCAGATGTGCCAAGAGGAGAAAATGCAGTCTACCAACTTTTAAGTCTTGTTTCTTTCTCTGGAGGGGTTTGCATGAGTTTTAAGCCTCTTCTGCAGGGTTTCTTGGATAGTGAAGAGGGAATATTAAGGAGATCCAAGTGATTTTTTTGAGGTAGAGTCCTCCTTACTAGCAGATCTGGAAAGAGGGGGGGAGAGCATGGGAGAAGGTCAAGCAAGAATAGCAAGGAGGGGTTTCATTTCACAGAAACATGTGTCCTACCACACAAACAAACAACCAACAGCAAAAAACATAAGAGTAAAAGGACCACCTACCTGGATTAAATATAACGTGAGAAATGAAGCAGGGTCCACGAATGCGATACGAGGACGATAGGCATACTAACAGGTGTAGAGGAATAAAATCTATCACGTGTGTTTTTAATTGTGAAAGTGACAGGGTGGATGCGCATATACATAGGCAAAGGTGTAATAAATGTGCCCAACCACTTTTTGAAGAAGCACATCAAAACACCTGTCGACACTTCAAACCTTGTGCCCTTTGGCACATTAAAACACATGTTAACATGTTATTATGTGTGCCTTTGGAGTAGCAAAAATACTGTCAACAAAGAAATGCATGTGCGCCTTTGGCACACCAAAACGCGGCGCAACAAAAATGTTGTTGACATGAAGGTGCATGTGCCTTGGCGCATGTAAGAAAGGTGCATCACGGGGAGGTGCACCAAAATGTGTGTCGACACTTCGAAGGGTGCGCCAAAGGAAATGAAGGGGACGCAAAGCTACTCTGTGTTGCACAGACAAAAGGTGCACCCAACCAAAAAAGACCAAAAATGGCTAAGTTCAGAAAACTAGATTTCCCAGGAAAGGATTTTGCAACGTTTCAAATGCAAGGGGTCCCTGACAAGGGACCAGAACAAAATTTCCATTGGGTTACCCGTGAAATTTCCCTTGTCAGTTTTATGGGATAACAGCTGGCTCTTTCTGGGGACTATCTCTGAGTGAAACTCAGGGGTAGAGAATCCCAGATCTATATGTGCCTATCCATTGGGCTACAGAGTCAAAAACAAGGGCGACCGAAAAGGGGAAACACA
This sequence comes from Taxus chinensis, assembly GCA_019776745.2. Lineage (NCBI taxonomy): Eukaryota > Viridiplantae > Streptophyta > Pinopsida > Cupressales > Taxaceae > Taxus > Taxus chinensis. The sequence goes on along the minus strand of CM034154.1, from coordinate 763,930,280 downwards.
CAACCAACAAAAGCAAACACACGACAAAAAAAAACACACAACTGAATCAAACTGTACAAAGAAGAGAGCAAGCTCTACTTCCTGAAGATTTTTAGATGTTTCCCGCTATAGGGAAGCGGGAGCTCAGTTCCATCTAGATACAAGAGATAGAAGCTATTCTCTCCGTTGAGTTGTTTGATCTTGAAAGGTCCTCTCCATAGGGAATCAAATTTTCCATGCATGCCCTTTGGCTCTCTTTGTTTGTCCCACAAAAGGATGAGGTCTCCCACCTGGTACTCTCTTTGCTTAGCTTTTTTATCGAACAATCTCTTGACCTGATTCTGATGTTTGGTGATCCTGTCGACGACTCTTACTCTCTTTTCTTCAAGCTCTGCTAGATGCATGATCCTCTTTTCAAGGGAATTTTGGAAAGTCTCATCTTTGATTGCTCGTGCCAAGCGTAGGGCAGGAAGTTCCATAGAAATGGGAAGTTCGGTGTCGGTTCCATATAACACTTGAAAAGGTGACATGCCGAGAGACCTCTTGGGAGTAATGCAGTTCACCCACAAAGCGTCGTATAATGACTTGTGCCACATTCGTTGATTCTCATCCACTAGCTTTCGTATGATGGTTACCAAGTTTTTATTACTGGATTCTGCGTGACCATTTCCCTAAGGGTAATAATCTGAGGCGTGAGCCAAAGTTATTCCGTATTCATAGAAAAAACCAACAACTTCTCATGAGGAGAAGTTGGAAGCGTTATCAGCAACAATCTTGTTTGGAACGCCAAACCTGACAATGATATTTTCTTTGATGAAACTACAAACAACCTCGGAAGTGGCATGTTTGACAGGTATGGCTTCCACCCATTTCGTGAAGTAATCTGTTGTTGTCAGGACATAACTATGTCTAGCACTTGATTGGGGATTGAGTGCACTAATAAAATTGATTCCCCACTGTCTTAATTGTTCATCAATGATGACTAGCCTGAGGGGAAAAGCAGCCATTTTGGGCTTGCCGACAAATTTCTGGCAAGGCTCACACTTTGCTACCCAGGTGGTTGTATCTTTGAAAAGCATTGGCCAATAGTACCTAGCCTGGATGATCTTGTGAACCATCACGGAAGAGGAGAAATGGCCACCACAGGCCGAATCATGAAAAATCTCAAGTAACTTCACCTGTTGTGGCTTGTCAACACATTACAAGAAGATGCCATCTATTCTACGTTTTTATATACCGTCATCCCAAATGATATATCTGGCTGCTCTGAGCTTTATAGTGTGCTTCTCCTTTGTAGTTAAACGAGCTGGGCATTCACCGTAGGTGAGAAAGAAAGCAATATCGGAATACCACTCGTCACTGGTTGCAACAAATAGGACCATAGGTAGTGAATTGGCTTTCTCTAGCTAGCTTTGTGCTCCATTGGTGCAATCATCTTTTCCCCTGGAAACTTCTGAATCTTGGTTTTCAGCCATAAGTTGACATAGGCCCTTGCCTCTTACTAACTTGGTTGGTTTTATATCCAGATCATACTCTTGGACTTTTGCAATCCAATTTCCTCGCAAACTCCCTAACTCCTGTTGAGTTAAGATGGACTTTACTATCGTGTCAGGAACTAGAACCACCGTATGAGAGTTTAGAATGTAATACCTGAAGTTCTTAACTGCTTTGACAATGGCGAAGGCATGTTTTTCCAACTGGGTCATTTTTAATTCGTGAGGCTTGAGAGGAGAGCTCATAAACGCAATCGGGGATTCAACATCTTCAGAATTCCTTTGCATTAGGATGGCCGACACAGTGTGCTCAGATGCATAGCTATACATAATGAAATCCTTGGAGAAATCGGGACATACCAGGACTGGCGCGTGAGTGACGGAGGCTTTTATCTCCTCAAACGAATTCTTCCCTTCTTTGCTCCATCAGAAAGTTGGTGACCCTTTCATCATGTCTAATATGTGGCGAGTCTTTTCAGCAAAGTCGGGAACAAAGCGCCTGAGAAAATTCACTTTTCCGAAGAAGGAGTGAATGCCGGTCTTGCTTGTAGGTAAAGTAAGGCTCTGAATAGCCTTAACTCTTTCAGTATCTATCTTCGTCCCTTCTTTGCTAACGACGTGTCCTAGCAACTTTCCCTCTGTGACTCCAAAAACAGAATTTTTTGGATTCAGGGAGATCCCGTGCTCTCGGCATCTAATCAATACTTGCTCCAAATGATCACAATGATCGTTTCGTTGTTTGGAGAACACAGTTAAGTCATCCAAGTAGACTACGATGACCTTCCCCATCATACCTTTGAATGCAAAGTCCATTGCTCGCTGAAAGGTGGCACCAGCATTGGTCAAACCAAAAGGCATCCTACTATAGGAAAATGTGCCCCAGGGGGTAGTGAATGTTGTTTTAAATTGGTCTTTAGGTGAGACTTCAATCTGATTGTAGCCTGAAAAACCATCAAGCATGGACAACATTTCTGATCCAGTTACTGCTTGCAAAACCTGATCCATTATGGGAAGCAGGTAGTTGTCCTTCAAGGACGCCTGATTTGGGTTGCAAAAATCTACGCAGATGTGTATTTCACCATTATTCTTTCTTACTGGCATGATGTTTGGGACCCAGGTACTGTGATGGATAGGAAAAATGATCCTTGCATCCAGCATCTTCTGTATTTCAGCCTGGATGGTACCTTAGATCTTAGGATTATAGTGCCTCTTTCTTTGGTGAAAGGGTTTGACGTCCTCTTTCAACGAAATGTCATGCTGGACGTCCTTTGTCTTAAAATACTTTAGATCGGCATAGGACCATGCCAATACATCCATGTATTTCTTCAGCAGTTTGATAAACTTCCTCGCTTTTCTTCGAGTGTGCAACATTTTCCAATGTTCACAAACTGCGGATGTTCCACATAACCTAAATTGACCGGTTCGGTTTCTAGGGAGGAGCCAGGATCATCTCGCCTTTTCTTTTTTACAAAACAATCATGCCTATTGAACAAATGCTCTAGAGAAACCAGACCTTTTGGAATTTTATTTCCTTTGAGTTGACATATGCCATCGCTTCCTTTTGATTCTTCGTTTTGATCAGTAACTAATTCACGGCATGTAGAAGTGGATCCTTCAAAATGAAGTTCACTAAAATTTTCCACCTTTTCGAGAAAGGAAATGAGTTGATTGTCATCGTTGGATACTTGCCAGTGCTGAGAATTGTCCGGCACGCTTGGGCGGAAAACCACCTCAATGGTATATTTGTCTGTTTTCAAACCTGGGTGAGGGAGCATGAGGGATGCTGAAATGGGCAATGAATCGGCCATGTCATTCTGAGCTCTTGGGATGGATTTTATCGAAAAAGCATCAAATTCCTCGATGTTGTCCCACACCGCGTTGCGGTAATGTTTGAGCCTTTCATTCTTCACTTGGTATATCCTTTTAACTTGATTTACGACCAGCTCTACATCCCCTTGTACTTTCGAATTCTTGATTCCTCTTTCCTTTACAGCTCGCATGCCAAGTAGCAAAGATTCATACTCAACAGTATTATTTGTGTTGAAAAATTGTAACTTGAAAGAGAGAGGAATAATCTCCTCTTCGGGAGATATTAGTACGGCGCCAGCGCCGCACCCACTGGTCGCGCAGCTACCATCAAACTACAAAGTCCAGATCTTGTTAAGATCCTCTGCTTGGATGAGGACATCCATTTTGTCAGACTCGGTAGACAAGAAATAGTTTCCCATCCCTGATGATTCGAAGATAATTTGGGCTTTGGGGTCATCGGAGTTAGTAACCAGGTACTTCTTTTGCGATTCAGGCTCCAACATTTGCATTACACCTTTGACGGGGATTCTAGCCTTAGACCAGTCCATATGAATCTCCCCACCAACTTCACTGTAAAAACTCCTTCCTAGCAGAATTCCATAGGCTGCTGGAATATCAGAAACAAGGACAGTCATTTTTACCCTTTTTTCCTGGGAACGCTGCAAACGCAAATTACGCGTCTTTGATTTGACCTATCAGCGGAACTTGCTTGGTTTCCAAGGAATAACATCAGCCAAAAGGCTTGGTAAGGGTGAGGCCCAGAGCATGGGTGACTTTTTCCGGCATGACATTATCAGAAGCGCCAGAATCAATTATGCAGTTGCTTAGTTTGTGGCCATTGATTAGGAGGGAGAGGTAGAAAGGTTCTATCTTTCCTGATGTGGAAGTTGAGGCAACATTTATGCGGGATGAAGGAGGGGTGGAAAGGATTCCTTTTGGGGAAACCTGATTAGTTACGACAATCTGACTTTGGATGTATTCGGTCAACCTTACAAGTTGTTCGGGGTTTGACTGAAGATACTCGGCTTCAGACATTTGGATCTTGGTCTTTTTAGCATGGTCAATCATGTCAAACGCGGCCAAGGGTTGTTGATGAAGGAATGAGTCCCTCATTTCACGATGGTAGGGTAGGATCACTGGCCTTGATAGGAGCCTGAGAGGACTGAAAAGGATTTTTTTGAAAAAGATCTAATAACAGGTTGAGCCGGAAGGGGACTACCTCATTTAGCAATGGTTGGAGGCGTGCTTGACACGGCCTTTTCTTTCTGTATCTTGGTAGCAACCTCTGCTTCCTTTCCTTGTGAGTGGGTGAACACAGCATATGACTGTCCGCTTGCATACCCTTGGGTACCTTCTTCTTCATCAGATTCCCCCTCATCAAATTCCATATACCCAATAGTAGAGTCGTCAGTCGGTTCACCAACATCTTGATCATCTTCACCTTGAGACGAAGGTTCTTCATAATTTTGCTCTTCTTCTTCAATTTCGACTAAAGCGTTGACCGGAGGAGCCTCAAGCGCCAACCGTGGAGTAGTTGCAGGCAAACATGCGGCCTATGCGGGATGCTGTTGGAAGTGAAAGTTTCTTCGTGGAATATCCCGGTATGGGGAACTGGGGGAAGCTTGGGCTAACTGCTTCTTTAATGCGAGAAAGTCATTCACCATCTTTTGAAATGCCAGATCAGATGAAGTGGTGGGAGAAGGGCTCGAAGCTTTAAGCTTGGATGATTCTCTTTTTAATTCGCCAGATATTAGCAAGTTATCTTCGATCCGGATGGCAGCAGCCTGGGTGAGAATCAAAGTAGCTACTTGTTCTTGTAGGAGTAAGAAACTTACTTTTGAGCTCATGGCGTTTACGAAGAAACACTTCTGATTTTCTTGGTGTTGGAAGCATGGTAGGTGGAACACGGTTGATCAGTGAATTGAAACGGGTGATGAAGTCACGCATAGTTTCATTGACCTCCTTCTTTAGGTGAGTGATCTTTGATAGCAACGCGAACGTGTCTTCGGAAGGCTTATACCTGTCTTCAAATGCAGCCCTTAAGGTGGCCCAACTAGTAATAGATCCAGCCGGCAAATGCTGAAACCATTCTGCATGGCGGGTCCTTGCAAAGTTTCCAGAAAAAGGTGAACCGACACATCTTCATGGGTCACATCTAGGATACTGCATGACATGATGAATGCAGATATATGTGAATCGGTGCTTTGGTTTCCGCTCCCATCAAATTTGGGAAAATTCTTTCAGTTTCCATGTGGGAGCACGTGAACAGGATGTGGCAAAGCAAGGGGGCCCATAGCATTTCCCCATGGTACTGCCATTTGGATGGCTGGAAAAATAACGCGGGCTGGAAGCACAGTTCCACTGAGCAGCAAGGCACTGCAAAGTGATGTAGATGTTCCTGGTGAGAGATGCTTCCTTCGTGGAGGTGAGACACTCCTGGACAATCGGTCGGCTGAGCTCAGTGACGAGAAGCGTGCTGGTGTAATACTGAAGTTGTTTCTTTGAAGTAGATCAAAGGTAAGATCAACTTCCCCACGAGCTCTCCTACTACAAGTAAATGGTTCACCCGCCAGTGTACCTTCCAGATTTGTAATTTTTGGAGTAGATTTAAGAACTCTTTTTTATTGTACTTGCTGATTTTCTAATTTTTCTGACAAAAACCAGCAGTATGTACTTTTCTAAATATTTAAATTTTATCCTTCTCTTGAAAACCGATTGTGGTTTATTGTTTGATTAACAAGGATAAAATGATGGTAAAACTTAGTAAGCTGATTTTCAGATCTAGAGTTGACTTTTCAAAGAGTTTGAAAATTTTGGTAAACTGTCAGAAACTCAGATCTACGAAAAAATACGGACTTTTGTAAAAACTCAGCGAACTAAAGATCTCTATCTAGCCCAGATCTATGGACCTCTGAAGAAAATTTTCAGTTTGGAGCATTTTTTGCAAAAATTTTGGATTTCAGACAAAAAGTTAAAATTTGCAAACAGGTAGTGATTTTTGACTTTTTCTTGATTTTCAAACACACCACTACCATAGATCCGTTAGGTCTGTTCGTTCCCCAGTAGAGTCGCCAAAAACTGTTGGTTCGAAAATCTGTCGGGTGGGCAGATCTATGGGCAGACATGCCAACAGTGTGTAGGGCATAGCCCCTCTTTGAGTCAGAAAAGTGAAACTGGTTTATTGCTATTCTACCAGCAGGAATCTTGTGCAAGTCTCACAATATTCTACCTTCAGGGGTTGGGATCTCATCCCAGTAGAGGTATTTCCAACTGTAAAAGGAGGGAAGGGAACGAGGTGGGGAGATGGGAAAGATCTGAAGGGAGAAAAGAAATGAATTCCAAAGCAGAAAGGTCAGAAGGTCTATGATTTGGGTTGGTAGTAAACAGAGCCGAACCTACTTGCATAGATGAATAAAGCAATACTGATGAATAAATGACAAACAAAGTAGAAGTAGATTCAACAGAACAATCATACAGATCTAACATAAGAAAGGTCTGATGTAAAACACATGTATTCAGCACAAAGTCTAAATATTGTATTAATATTTGTTTCTGTTACAAAAAGTTCAAAGTCTTTTCTACTTACTTCTATTTCTTCATCTGAAAAGTATCCACCCTGAATACAACAAGTATTCAAGTATTTATAGAAGAAGAGAAGAAAAGAAGGTAAAAACAAACCAACCACTTAATTACAAAAATATCTTACAAAATATCCTAAAGTCATTTGTTGACTTTTGACAACTTTGTGGATGACATCATCCCATGGTGCAACATGGATGATGTCATCATTTGTGTCAACATACTTTAGATGTTTACAAAGAGAAGGTCGAGAAGAATGAAACTATTCATCGTCATCCCGTGGCTGAAAGGGGTATCCTACTTCTGCTACTGCTCAGGAGACGTGATGTGGAACTGGGCACGGTATTCCATGAACTTGCTGATCATGGGCTGAAGTTGATCCTGGGAAGGATCCTTGTGACGATCACTGATAGCCTCGCAAGTCTCCCACTCGTCTGTGAGCTTTTCTGGGAGCTTGGAATATTCATTTTCTACCTCTATCAGGTACCCTATGAAGTCACGACAGGCCAGCAGGTTGTTGATGGATTCGGCATCGAAAGTGACTTCTGGTCCCAACCCTTGCGAAACAATCTCCTTGAAGATCTGAATAGTTTCATCAACCTTTCTCAAGGCGAAAGGAGTGAGAAAGCCTGGAGACATTCTCAGGACAATTTTATCCATTTGATGCATTGCATCCAGGGCTTCCTCCTTGATTTTGTCAATCTTTTCCAGGACAAACTCCAACTGATCGACCCAGTAATCCAGAGTAGAAAGGATTTTGTTGAGGGCTATGGGGTGACTAAAGATCACCGAACTTGACCAGATCTTCGACTGAACAGTCGAACATTTTCTAAAAGGTCTCATACTGCATCCTGGCATGGTCCAGCTCTTCGGAGATGGGTCCTGCTGTCACCTAGAGCTCTTTGTTCACCTGATTGATATTCTGATACAATCTGGTGAACTTGGTGATTACTCCCTCACTTTCCTTGAGGATTTGGCTTCTCCAGGTGCAGAAACTCCCATACCCTGCTCGTCAAATTTTGGTGTATTCATTAATCTTATCCTGGCTCAGAGGCTTAGGAGTTTTGGCGGAAGTTGTAGGAGGTGCACTGCCCATTTTCTGCAAGGCGTGGAGAAGATGTTTATTTTGCTCCTTTAATAGCCTCTTTTCTTCCTTTGCTTCCTGGAGCTTCTTGCAAAGGGTGTCAACTGTAGATAGGGCCTCTCCCTAAAGGCTTTCTGAAGATGTCCCCATTGTGACTTGGGTCACTTTATAATCTATCGAAGACAGATCCTTTTTATCCTTTAAAGGATTGGGATACGCTATCTCCATTACTCTCTCTCCTGACGAACTCTGAGAGAAGCGGGTTATAGGATTTTGCTTCTTGGCCCCCTTTGATGGGATGACGGAGAAGTCCATCGATGTGATGGGAAATTTCCTCTTTTTTTGGCTCAGGTGCTGAGAGATCCACGCTGGACTTATGGGAGAGGGGCCAGAAGTATAAAAGCGAGTAGCTGCAGTAGTAGAGGGAAAGTGCGTTGAGACACTTGGAGGCGGCATTGAGAGGGAGGCCGAGAAAGTGCTCATAGGAGGAAGAGATACTGTAGGGGAGGTAGACATGGGAATGGAAGGGAGCTGAGAGATGAGGGAAGAAATGGTGGGGGACAGCTCCGTGAGAGAAGAGAAGATGGATGACGAGGAAGGGGGAATAGTAGAAGATGGGGGAGAGGATACGACCAAAGGAATGGTCGCTTGGGTCACGCAAGGAGGGGAAGGAGGAAAGGGAGAAGGGATAGAAGGGACCTCAACAGTTGTAGTATTGGCAACATCTTGAGTGGATGTGTCCATCGAAACATCTTCGGCAGCTTCTTTCTCTGGAGAATCCAGAGTTATAACTTGTTCTCGTGCGGCAGAAGGGGGACTCTCAGGAGCCTCTTCTTGGGCAGAGCTTGACTCACCCTCTTTGTCTTTACCTCTGCCCTTTGCCAGATGTTTTGGCCTGGAAGGTGCGTTGCCCAATGGAGATGTGGTGAAATCAACTCCGAGGTAGATGAGGCCATTCATCCTGCACCAGTGCTCTGTTCTCCGCAGAGTTTCTTTAACCCTTTCTTCAATGGTTTGGGGTGCTTTAGTTCTGTCAATTACAACAAATGGCCAATTGTCCCCATCCGTGTCAAGATATACCTGATCAACTTCTTGATCAGTAGTTTGATAACCCTTTGGGACAATGGCCACGCCATACTGAATGATTTCAACCAAATCCAAGCGGGAGTGATCTTTCCTTCTGAGCTCGACCTCATGATACAGGTCGATATAAATATCCTCAATCTACAGAATGTGGATTGGATCGAGTTTGGCCCTGGAAAGGCAATTCCTTGGGTCGAAAGTGGACCTTTCTGGGAATTTGTGCTTTTGATTGAGTATTTCCAGCTCTGCAAACATCTCCCGGGCTTTGTGGTGGGAAAGTCAAGTGTACCTGCCCACTGTGAGGGGGAAAGGAGTTCCACCCTTCTTTCTCTTCAAGCACTTTTCATGGTAGGTTATGAGCTGTCTGGATAGCTCCAACAGAATCAGCTTGGGGCCACCGACATATCTTGGAAATTTGGTGGGTTCCCCCAAGAAGTTGGCTGCCCTTAGATAGGTGAAGGTGGGAAATTACATGAATAAGGCCCCCCACTTCTCCATTGCTGCAACAATGCTCTTGGTCGTATGACCGTGAGTCATGTTTGGCCTCAAAAGGTAGACGATGCCGTAGAAAAAAGCGTCATTGATCTTTATAAACTGTGAAATACTGTTTTCCAGCTTTAGCTCTTAGTAGTATTCATATATTTTCACTTGGGGCCAAACCCCGCATCGCATCAATGCTGGATAATCCCTCTCCAAGGCTGCAACATAAACTACATAGGAGTTCATGTAGAACCTCCCCGTTGTGGTGAGTTGTTGGAGCTACTTGGATATAGTGCTGCTTATGATCTCCGCCCACTCGAAGTGTTGATCTGGCACGTTCTTTTTCATTTTCTCCAAGTACCTAAGCATCCATTTATGAAAGTAGTGGGCATCAGAAAGCCCAAATAATCTTCTTAGGAACGTGATGGTATCACTTAGTTCCTCGGAGAAATCACTGTGATGAATGACCTATGGCCATCTGGTTACCACCTTCTTATTTTCAGGTACACTTCGTTCATCAATTGCATACACTGGTCTTCGTTGTCCTCCCAAGCCTTGGTGTAGTCTTCTTGGCTTACGGCCACAAAGTGCCGATGGTGACGAATGCCAAGCATAATTTCGAAGTGTCGGGCAATGAGGTTGATCACGACCTCACCCTTCTCATTTTGGACACACCTCGTGTCTTTGTTATAGCAGCAGGCCACTACCATCATGAATTCCTTGTTTACTGCATTGACTGGGATCCCCCCAACAAAATGCAGGCCACTGCCTACCAGTTTTTCCATCCAGGGACTTCCTGTGACCCTCCTGGTTCTGGCCCAGAAATCTTCCATATCAATGTGACCGAGCTCAGAGTCTCTTATATCCAGGTCACATTCTGCCTGGGATTCGGGCATCCTGACCCTCTGATATTTATACTTCATCTCTTCCTCTGTAAGTTTGGCTTTTCCCTTAGACTTGGTTGGTCTCTTGCTTGATGTAGACATATATAGTTCTGAACTAAGTTGCTGATCTGCAAGAAGAAGAAGTGAAACCCAACGCAGAAGAGTCATGTTAGCTGTTTGATCTCCCATTAAAGCATTGGCAGAAGGAAGAGTTAGCAATTTTAAGGCATCAAGGCGTAGGGCGGATGAACACTGCAGACTGCAGGGTTAAATAGTATGGTGCACAGAAAAAGGGTGTTACAAGGGACAAATCAGCACCAAAGGGCACAAGGTGCATGGATACTGCAAATGACATTTTTTTTGTTGCAAGCGGAAGTGCGCCTGCACCATTTATATGCATTTTATACCGAGCGTAAATAATTTTCATGTTGCACTGAGGGCAGGATGCACCAAAGGTCGCAGATTTAGTGTGTGTAACATCGTCTTTGCTTGTGCAATAGGGGATCTTGGCGCGGCGCATGAAAGGTTTGCATGACATTGTGTTTACTGTAACAGGGGATGCGCTTACGCCATTTAAAGTAGTTTTATACTTGGCGCAAGTAAAGTTGGTGTTGCATGGGTGCAGGGTGCGCCAATGGCGCAGGTTTATTATTTGTTACATAGGAGTTCGGTGTGCCAAGAGGGCGTAGGGCTATTGGGTGTTGCAAGTGAAGTTCGGGTGTGCCATTGGCGCAACTGTTTTTTATGCAGCAAGGGTGGCGATTGCGCCAAAGAGGTAGAAAACATAGTCTTGGACCAACGTTTTGAAGTCTTCTTTCTTTCTTATAGAGGTATTTGTGATCTTTTAAGCCTCTTTTGCAGGGTTTATTGGATAGTGAAGAGGGCACTAATGAAAAGATCCAAGTGATTTTTGAGGTAGAGTCTCTCCTTACCAGCAGATCTGGAAAGAGGAGGGAGAGCTTGGGAGGAAGGACAACAAGAATCAGAAAAGAGGGGTTTTGGCTTCACAGAAACATGCTATCCTACTGCACAAACAAACAACCAACAGAAAAAACATAAGAGGAAAAGGACCACCTACCTGGATTAAATATAATGTGAGAAACGAAGCGGGGTCCACGAACGCGATACAAGGACAACAGGCGTGCTGACAGGTGTAGAGGAATAAAATATTTCACGTGTGTTTTTAATTGTTAAAGTGACAGGGCGGATGCACCTATATATAGGCAAAGGTGCAATAAATGTGCCAACCAATTTTTGAAGAGGCACATCAAAACACCTATCGACACTTCAAACCTTGCACCCTTTGGCGCACCAAAATGCACGTGTTAACACGTTATTATGTGCACCTTTGGCGCAGCAAAAATACTCTCAACACGGAAATACATGCGCCTTTGGCGCACCAAAACACAGTGCAACAAAAATGTTGTTGACACGAAGGTGCATGCACCTTTGGTGCATGCAAGAAAGGTGCATCATGGGGAGGCGCACCAAAATGTGTGTCGAAACTTCAAAGGGTGTGCCAAAGGAAATGAAGGGGGCGCAAAGTTACTCTGTGCTGCACAGACAAAAGGTGTGCCCAACCAAAAAAGACCAAAAATGGCTAAGTTCAGAAAACTAGATTTCCCGGGAAAGGACTTTGCAACGTTCCGAATGCAAGGGATCCCTTATGAGGGGACCCAGAACAAAATTTCCATTGGGTTACCCGCGAAATTTCCCTTGTCAATTTTACGGGATAACACTTCTACATATCCTTCTACCACGTGCACCCCTCCTGTGCCTTTACCCAAGAAGGTGCAACCTAAATTGAATCAAAAACCTTCACTACCTACTACATAGGTGGGCACACCTACACCACCTCCAACAACACCTCTCTTACAAAAATTACCCGCACCTTCATCCAAGCCAACTCTGACTTCTCACTGTGATCCATTAGTAGGATCATATGCTAACATCCTTGCTAGATTGTTAGATATCTCTGCTATCTCATTTCTACCTATTAAGCCTTTTGAAAAGATCAAACCCAAACCAATAGGGTTTGATGACACCAAAATTTATGCATATCATTGTTCACTAGGGCATGATGTCAAAAGTTGTAAGGCCCTCAAAATAATTCTCCTTCAACTCTATAATTTGGATGGTCTCTTTGAAAAAGATGACTTGTTGGAGGAAAATTGTATTCCCCATTCTCCCGTCGCCACATAGTCTAACCTTATATCTATTCAACAGCTTTTGTGTGCATCTCCACAAGCCTCTTTTCATCCTCTAGTATTTGAAACAAATATGGTTCGAGTAGCCACTCGATCACAAAATGATAAAAGAAAAGAGAAAAATGGTGGCCCATCTAGAGCACCTTCACCCACCATTCCACTTGAAACTTCCCCCAAGGTAACCATCTGTGGGATGGTTTATCCTATTTCTGACGAATTAACACATCATTCTATGATTAAACAATTTCATCAATCTCCTTTGAAGATGTCCTTGTATGACCTAATTCAAACCTCCAAGTCTCATCATCAGGCCCTCATTGAGGTCCTACAATCTATCAAGGTTTCTCTAAATGATCCTACACATGTGGCTGCCATCGTTACCCCTCATCATATGGCCACCCTCACTGCTATGCCTCAAAATTCTGCCCCCATTACTTCTCCTCAAGTTTCTACCGTCAGTTTCTCTAACTCAGATATTTCTCCTCTACAATCAGACGATATTGATCCCACCCTCTTCATCTCCCCCTACATCAATGATACTCATGTTCGACGTGATTTGATTGATGGAGGTGCTAACATTATTATAATTTTTTCCAATGCATATGAAAAATTGCACATTCCCACCAAATACATGCATAATAACTTTGTTATGTTGTGTTATTTCAATAATTCCATGACTTCTATCCTATGAACCATCATCCTTCACATCCACATGGGTCCCCGCACTAGTCCCAAACTATTATATGTTCTTGAGGGGGAGTTTCAATATCACTTGCTACTTGATCAACCTTGTATTCATGCCATGGGGTGTGTACCTTCAACCCTTCATCGTTTCCTAAAATTTGAATTTGAAGGACACCCCTACACCATTCAGATGGATCCTTCACCTTTTAAAACCTGTAACATGCTTTACCAACTGAAAGATGTATGTGTTCCATTCAATGTATCTACCACTTATGTTGTTAGACTTTCTATAACTATCCCATCTACTACTTCTTCCACTACACATTTCTCAACCATCACATCTATCCCCTCGACTACCACAAATTATACTGCTACCCCATCTACCAACCTACCTATTTCACCAGCAACTGATGCCCCAAATTCTTAGGCTTTGAGTATCTCATCCATCCTCGCTACCCAAGTACCAAAATCTGATGCCTTGGTAGTTGTTTTTCAACACCTTTCCCTATAGTAGTGTCGCATATACAACATAGACACTTTCCTTACCCCGCATGAGTATAGAAGCCTTCACCAACATCCACATTACAATCTTCAGGTAGGGGAGGTGTTTCTATATGGTCCTCCCCACCTTTGCACCAACCTGACATATGGGGGACTCAAAACTTCTTCTTATTCTCTTGAACCACCTACCCAAACCCAACCTTTCTCATCTAACTTCCAATATCTCACAAACCACCACTTCGACCACATGCTTCTTCATTGATATGCCTGGAAGGGATTTGGATTTGGTCTTTACAAGCATGGTCATCATACAATCATATGTTGCACCACCTAAAAACACAAAGATCGGTGTGGTGTCATATTTTATCTGTGCCACCTATTCCTAAGAATACTATAATCAACCTCGTAGAGGAATATAAGCCTTCCCCACCTAACTCATCTACCACACCACCTTCACCCATGAATTTTATGGATACAAAATCCATGCCTCCTAAATTTATTGTTTGTGAACACCATTTCCTTGGGACCTTTGACTTATCGCCAAGATGGTGAGGTTCCCTCGTCCCTTCCTCTTCTTTATCCTGACATGTTGGATGGTGACACACCTTTTTTTGATGTTGTTCAATGTCAAGATGATGATTCTATTCTCACCTATTTAGGTGTGGATGATTATTACATGCATCAATCGTTACCTTCTAAGAAACAAATAATGCTAAATGAATCAGCCATAGAGATCAACATTCACACTCAGGACGACCCTTGTATTCTAAAGATAGGCCAATCTTTAGATTCTACTGAATAAGAAGCCTTCACCTCTTTCCTTTGAGATCACAACAATGATTTTGCTTGGTATTATGCTGATATGCCCAATATTGACCCTAATATCGTGACTATCCTCGATGCCAAACTTGTGAAACAGAAGTTGTGAAAAATGCATCCACGCATTGCCCTTCTTGTGAAAGAATAAATCCAATGTCTTCTTTATATTTCCTCTATTCTACCCATTGATTATCCACAATGGATTTCTAACATTGTTCCTATCACCAAACTGAAAGGGGGACTCCACATCTGTATGAACTTCCACAACCTTAACCTTGCCTACCCTAAGGATGACTTTCCTCTCCCTAGCATTGACCAACTCGTTGATCTTACAGCTAGCCATAAAATGCTATCTCTTATGGAAAAATTCTTGGGTTATAATCAAATATTACTCACTCCGTATTTTTGTGCAAATGTGCAACAAGGAAATCGATAATTTCCAAGCACGACAAACTATACCCCTATGTTAAAATTTTCAAGTCTATCACTCCAAGACACCCCAACTCTATCCAGTAAGTTTAAATGACCTCCAAAATAATGTTATTCCATTCCCCCAAGTTATTTAGGAAATTCCATTCATTCCCCCTAGGTGATTTTAGGAGTTCATTTGCAAGCTATAGGCAGTTGTGGAAAGGGCTATCACTAGCCTTCCTAGGACTAGATCAACCCTCCTAGAGTGGAACGAAAAGGTAAAATTAAACATGGAGGTGAATGCAAGACCTTAGAACATCATGGAAATTATTTGGGAAGGTTTGGGGAAATTTTAAAGGACTTGGAATAGTCTGAGTAAAAAATAAGGTTCATAAGCCTAGGCAGTACACATGCCTAAAACAACTGTTGAGCTTCAAAAGGTGATTCCGGGAGCTCCAAATGGAGTTAGAAGTAAAACAAAAAATCAATGGAAATAGGATTACAAGACATATATGATGGTGAAATCATATTTTTCACAACACCTTTGGTGCATAGGATTTGCAGGTAGATTTTCTCAGACAAAATTGGAGTCTCAGATAACAAATCTGATTTTCCAGGGATAAACTGGATGCATAAATAAATGTGAAACCCACAATTGGATTAAAAATTACATTTCCAGTAAGGATCATATAAAATTTCACCAATAAATTCCACCAAGAGCTCAAGTTATCATCATTCCAAGTCACCCTCTTGGAGACAGTCTAGGAGTTAGTCAATTTTTAGGAGGACACGTGTCAACACCAGGATCCGAAAGGGATTTAATGTCCCCAAAATCCCTTAGGTCAGGCATATAAGCCCTTGAAAAATGGGCCCATCCCCTATGGGGAGCATTTTGGTCACCCACGTGACCGACTTTTAGCCCCCAATTGAATTTTTGGAGCTCAAACTCCCTGTCGTCGGATCGAGGACACGTGTCAGCTCTAGGACCACCATGGTATTTGATGTCCTACACGTCCCTTTGAGGTGAGGGACACAAAACATGGAAAAATTCACCCATCCCCTATGGGGAGTCTTTTGGTCACCCACGTGACCAGATTTCAACCCCCAAGTGCATTTTTCAAGCAAATCCCCTGCCATCGGATTGACGACACGTGTCAGCTCTAGGACCACCATGGAATTTGGTTTCCCTTTAAGGTGAGTGACACAAAACATGGAAAAAATCACCTAGCCCCTATGGGGAGTCTTTTGGTCACCCACGTGACCGGCTTTCAGCCTCCAGGTGCATTTTTCAAGCAAATCCCCTGTCTTCAGATTGAGGACACGTGTCGTCCTCTTGACCACCATGGAAATTGATGTCCCTCATGTCCCTGAGGTGAGGGACATAAGGGAAAAAAATATATTCCTATCCCCTCCATGTGCATTTAAAAAAAAAATTAAATCCAACACTTAGTCGTTTTCTTCCTCTCATTTCTCCTCCACAGCTCCTCACCATGCCATGGCTTTGCTCAATATTATTTAGACACCCAGTCCGCTATTGCTGATCTGAACCATATCAATCATGATCACCAAAATATCCACACCATGAATTCATAGAAATATGCAGGACTTAAAGAAAAATGGTGTGAAATGACGAAGAACGAAGAGAAAATGAAGATTTTTTGCCAGATAACTACGAAGCCACCTGATTGAAAACTCATCATACCTTGCAAAGTACAAGTTGGATCAAGATGTCATCTTTTATAGAATTTCACATTTTGCAAGAAAATAAGGATGCAATAAACAAGAGGTCAAATGGTGTCCAGAATCATTTTCTCCAACAAAATCCTCACTTCGTGCACCGGCTCACATTCATCGGATTTCCCATCACTCCGGCAATGGAAACGAACTACAAAATTACACATGGGCTCCAAATTAAATTTATATTGCAATGGAGTTGTTTTCATCACAAATGGAGACAAAAACCAGACTTGAAAATTTCAATCTCCATTAATGGGCGCCATGGTAGCGTCGTGCCTGAAGCCACTGCTAGGTCAAATTTTTGAAATTTATTTCCAATCATTCTAGTGGGAAAAACTATGTGAAATTCAGAGGGTATGATCATAATAACAAGATGATTCCAAAAAATTATGTTTTGTCACAAATCTAGCACTGAAAACACACTTTCTAAAAATATTAAGTTTTCCTATATAGGCTTGCTATGTTTGGAAAGTCATCATCAAAAGAAGCTGAGACACAGGCAGTGAGCATTGAAGATCATGAGGAATCTAAAATGAGTGTTCAGAGAAGAAAATAATGAAAATGAAAACTTACTAAAAATATTAAGTCCCTTATATGGGTTGTTACTAAAAATAGTAAGTCACCCAAAGAAGCGTCTGAGGCAAGGGTAGTGTGCGCAGGATCAAATGAGGGAGTCCATCACATCATGATGGTCGAGAAGAGGTAAAAATCACCTCTCACTAAAAATAGTATATCATACATAGGCTGGGAGTTGCGTTCATCAGTGGAACAGTTCACTCAACTTGGTAAGCATTCACCAGATGATTTGAAGGAGATTCATAGTGTGCAATGAGTTCGAAGATTCAGAGTTTCATTGCATTTGGATATTTCCATCAACGAGGATCAATGGCCTTCATCGGAAATGAAATATCCTCTTCTTCTTCTCTCTCTTTCTCTCTGCTCTTCCCCCCAACTTTATCTCACTTTCCAATATTCTAATTTCACGTTGGGATTGCACTTTTGCATATGTCCTAATGCTCCTAATGTAATAAGTCACCTTTATGTTATAAAAAGGGACTTGAAATTTTCCTAGGAAGTTGAAAAGTTTTTAGTTGTACGAGGACATATGAAAAGGCATATGGGGTAGATGAAGAGTCATATTCTACTCTATAAATTGTAACCCCATTCCCATTTCAAAGGGTTGGAAATTGATCTTGTAAACTCAAGAGTGTATTGTACTTAGAGAAAGCAAAGGAGATAGCCATTTTCTTCTACTTTCCTCCACTCTCAAATTTCTTCCATTACCACAATATGTACAACTTTGGTTTAAATAATCAATACAAGAAGAAGGAGTTTCTATTTTTCTTTGACTGAGGGGTTTCTTGATACTTTACGATCAATAAATTCCATTTGTTCTTGTTGTTATTTACAGAGTTGTTTCTTCTCATGAATGCATGTGTTGAATTTTTTACTATTGTTTGTGCAGAAATTTGATTTTCTACCTACAACATTAGTTCTCCTACCTCAATTCTCACTCCCTTTCCCACTTTCAGACAAAGTCTTCCTTAGCAAGAGAATTATACCTTTCCTGCAAGGTCAATGGAGTGCCCCTATTGGATCCCCGATCGAAAGGCCACCACAGAAATCCACATTTTCTCGCGCATGCACATACAGAAGCTGCACTAGTTAAGTAAAGGGACTTAGGTTCCTAGAGCATTGGCAATAAATCCACAAGTTTTTCCACCCAAAAAAATTTCTCGCCAACAGTTTTTGGCGCCCACCGTGGGGTAGATTTAGCAGGATCTACACCCAAATACAACCGCAAGGTCTTAAAATACAAAAATGAAATATTGAAAAAACCAGAAAGAAAAGAGTTGATGAAAGTCCATTTCTAAAAGATACAGTGTTGATTTCTGAACACAACTTTTCAAATTCCACTATAATGCCCCGTTCGGCGTTTACCCTAGTTGTTGTTGCAATGACCCTTTTGTTGAGCGTTGAATGGCTGTGTAATTCTGTTGTCTTATATATTGTCTCAGTGGTGTTTTAGAACCTTCCCTCTTCTTCTTGCATTCTCAAGTCGTTATTGACACCTCTGTGTGTGGACTGTGTAATGTCCTATGCGTTAACCTAGTTAAAGGAGGATTTTTATTGTCGCATAGTTAAGCTGGATCTTTGGCCATTATTGATGTGAGTAGAAATTATTCATATTTATAGTATATAATGATAACAATGTTGTTTTAATTTAATTATCGATTGGCCTCTATTTTATAGTGTTATTGGTTTACATTATTGTCGAGCTGGTATATATACGTCTTTGTTAATATGATTAATAATTATTTTAAGTGGTAATAATAATAATAATAATAATAATTAAATAATAATAATAATAATATTAACAATATTATTATTTTAATTATCGATCGACGAAAAATCATTATTTTTATTGTCGATTGTTATCAACTTTATTATTAATTATCGTTAAGCGATTTTATTGTTTGGTTGGTCGCTTTGCTGAATGAACCCCGTTCTGCACTGAGGAAGGGGTTACCCATCTTGGTGCCATGATCGTTCCTTGCTTCGTGTTTTCTTTTGAATGTCAACCTCTAGTTTTCTTTGCTTGGTCGCTTAGGCCTGTTTGCAAGTTATTTAATCATTGTGAGTAATGGAGAATTCGATTCTTACTTCCCCTAGCTTGCTCGTGTGTACGTGATTTAATTTTTCTCAGGTTGAATAGTAATCATACAAAAAATTCTTATACCTTTTAGCTTATGAGAACTGTCCGAGTAATCTTGTAACTCATTTTTACATTTTTATTAATATAATCTTCTTTCGTATGCTTTGTGAGCTTACCTTAGTAGAGATTCTGTTTATCCCGTTTTTTTTTATTAAGAAGCGGGCTCGTGGGGGGCACCATGTCATGGTGGAGACTGCCCATTCTTTTTATTAGAAACTTTTAAACTTCTTTCACCTACCCTTCACTGCCACTTTGGCCGACCAGGTCCATTTGCGTGTCCTGTTGCAAGTAAATGGCATTTTGACTCCTCCCAACCACCAAACTGCAAATATTTATGGTATTTAATGTTTCTACCTTACGTGAGGGAGATGGGAGTGGGTGGAGTCCTGATTTTTCTTCACCATGATCTCATTTTTTATTCTTTTATTCAATACGTATGGGCGATTCATTCTCCTGGCACATTTTCTTTTCCTCTTTGTTGATTGCGTGAATGCTGGGTTGGGAAAAACTGATTAGCTTCGACTCTTATTGGTTCTTTATTAGAGATCCTCCTCTTCTTACCCTGCGCACGTGGATGGATGTCTGCACCTGTTCCAGACTACCATTTTGACCTGGTTGCGTGGGCAGAGAGGCCATCGAAATCTTTTTTGTCAAGGAATTTTTCTTCATAGTTCCTCCTTAGGCGCAGTGATTGGTTTATCTGGGGCGTTTGGCCTGATTTCTACCCCTTGCTCGTTGGAGGTAGTTTCCTGTTCTAAACTGCAACTAATAGTTATTTTTTTTATTTTAGGCTACTTGAAAGCTGGTAAAGGCGTCCTGATCAGGTTTGACCTATTAGTTGTTTTGATGACCTTTGTTTTGTGAATTTCCAGCAAGGATAGTAGCCCATGAGACTACATCTCTTTGAGGCAGTTTGTCAAACAGTTTGCTTCCTCGTGGGTGCTTCCACACCATACAAAACAAAAATTTGATTTTCCATTGTGTTGGATGGATGTCCATGTTCCGCTGTAACTTTCCCTTTTGACACGCGTTGGGGGGATGTTGACAAGTTTTCAGACCACCTACCTTGGCCATGAACTCCTGCCTGTGCCAACGTGGAGATGATTGATGTTTGGGCACCCAACAAGCTTGAAGAAAATGGAATTAGGCTTGGGTTGCTGTTGCAGGGCCTGTTTTAGCATGTGTCCTTGTCTTGGGAAGCACATTAAAGGCATGATAAGCCCTAACCCTCTCTCTTAATAATTTATTCCCTTTAGTATTTGGGTAAATCAATCTCTGTAATTTTTGTTTGAATTCTGTAGAGATGGGTTTCGGATGACTTATAATCATAATTGCATGAGCTGATCTCTCTCCCCCTTTACAGTTTATCTTAATTACCTTTTTGACAAGAAGAAATCTCTCTCCAATGATTCTTGCTTATCAATCTTATAAAGTTGGTTTATCTTTTTGCCATGTTTTATCCTGTGAACAGTGGTCTCTGTAGAAAATATTGTGGTGTGTGAATGAGTTTTAGAATATTTCTTGTATTGTTTTTTTATTATGTAGAACATGGCTTGAAAATGGGAATTTTTCTCGAAAGACTGTGTTTGTCTTTTAATGTGGATTGATAATAATATAAACCCCCCCCCCCATTAGGATTGGGGGCTTCTATTTGGGGAGAGTCGTACTGGTTTTACTGGTCTTTCTAGATACCATCTGACTCTTTTGATTACCGTTTACCTTGGGGATTATTGAAAACCCCTCACCAGGCCCTCTATTATTATTATTACTATGAGCTTATTTTTTTTTAGATGGGAACGCTCCTGAAGCATGTGTTAATGGGGTTTGTTTTTGTGATCTTTTTGAATACGGTAAGCACTCAAGACGTTAGCTTGTGTGGATAATTATATGGCTTAAGTTTGAGGCACTACTTGGATCTTCGAATCAGTTAAAGTAATATTGGATACATCGAACTCTCATGAATGTGTACATTCTTCAAGTTTGATTGACATGTGATGGCCCTCAGGCATATGAATTCAGGAAATGCTTGAAATATGAAATTATAAATTTATCCTATACTTTGACTTATAAGCTTGTTGAAATGCTTTTTGGTAGGAAAACAGATGAATAGGGAAGTTATGAGAACTACCCTAAAATGGATTCATACACAACCTTAAGTAAAGGTGACAACTGCCATAATGGGACTGTACATACCATGTATGACAGTAAGGATAGAAGTTGACCTGAAATTATTTAACTTCATTATATAGAACAATAATTAATACCCATAAATTGGGGTATGCAAGTGGAGGTTGAATTATATAACAGGATATATTATGTTATCAGGTAACCAGTAAGGATAAATATGTTATTTCAATACTTGGTTAACGAGTGGAATATTTTCTGGCATTTACGATGATTATTATGTTAGCTAAAAAAAAAATTGATACTTGCATCTCATTAGGAGTTGAGATAATGTTGATACTTGTATTTATAGTGGCTTGGACCACGCTTACATATCTTAGTTAGTCAAATGTATCTTTGACATATTAGCAAAATATGACAATATTGTTGATCGTAACTCATTCCAATGAGTTGGACTCTTATACTAATAGAAACATATAAAGACATGGTAATAAGCAACCAAAAGGATATCTAAATAATATATGAACTTGTGGATTGGTGGAATCTTTGTTAACATAAGTATATTCTTAAAATTGTGAGATAAATATCAAAATTATACTTACATATCATTGATTATCTATGAAGGTTTGATACTTGGGTAATATCGATGAATAATATAAGATTGATACTTGTATTTATTATAGAAACTTAATGTCGTTGGTGCTTTTATTTAATTGAAAGATAATATTGTTGGATACTTATATATGTGAAAGTAGGTTGAGGGTATTAAGTGAGCGTTATTATTATTACTGTAATTTAATTATGATTAAATGCAAGGTTAAGGTTGTATATCTCTCCACTTGGAATTTTTGTTCATATGTAAGCAGATTTTAGGGAAGTGAACAATAATGGGTATGAAATGTATTATCATGAGATGTGCAGTTAAGATTTGAATACATGATTAGAAATTATTTGATAGGGAGTATTGCAAACTTTCATTTATTTAAATGCTAGATGGCATAAGTTATTAGGTGAGGTTTATATCTTATCATGCTCAGTTCTAGCGAACTGACTCTAGTAAATATTTGTGCAGATGGATTATGCGAGTAGATTAAAGGAAAAGAGTGTAAAAGTTTCATCAGTTCAAATTATGAAGTTCTTTGTAGAAAGTTCAATGCGTTGTAAATTTTGTAACATTGCTTGCAAGGAGTTTAGAAGATCTCTTGTCTTGGTATGTTCGGAAAACTAAGTGGTGAAGTGTTCTTTCCCTTTTGTTGTTAGACTAGTAACTTACCTTGGTGAGAAATGATATTCAATCATTACATTGGCATAAGTATTGTAAAACCTTGATTTTGAGAATAAAGTGTTAAGTCAAAACTTTCTGACACCTTGTAATGATGTGTTATAAGTAAAATTAAATGGAGTGGTTAACCCTTATAGAAGTTAACTAAATATATATATTCAAATAAATTAATGTAGAGATGACTTACTTGAGAACAAGAGATTCCTGAAGTAATCAAAGGTGAAACTATCCTTGTAAAGTAAAATTTTATAATTTGATATCCCTAGCTAAACTAGTGAACACTACCCCTTTTGGGTGAACTCTTAAACAAGCTTAAGGGAAAACAATGGTTAGTTTCTGGAAGATAATAAGATTTAGCAAGTAGGAGAAGAAAATTTAGAAACCACTCAATTTATCTCTCAGCCTTTTGGAAAGTAAATAGTCTCCTTTTGTAAAGCTCTTTCAGGGAAGCCTAAGTAAAATCGTTAATAATTATGGATAAAACCTCAAGCTCCAATTAAATCTTGGTAATAACTAATGACGTCTTAAGGAGGAATTCAACTTGACCTTCTTCTCTTAACTTTTTCCCAAGGTGCTTTGTAATTTCCTCTTAATTATGTTGAACACGAATCCATGTTGTAACAAGGTTTTGAGCGAATTTTAGTAACGTAAGTATGGATAGATGGCCTTGTGGAATTAAATTATCTCCTTTATTAAATAATGGAATTAAACAATTAATTGTCATAAAGGAGAAGACTTTAAGTGAACTACTCTACAGTGTATAAGAAAATAACTCAGTTGGTAAGATGAATTTGTGCGAATCATATATTGAATCTCTCTGAAAACATAAGTCATGAGTTAAAGGGTGTTTTATCAAAATAAATAACCTTCAATCATTTCTTACTGTGGCTTGCCCTAGCTGTGAGAGTGTCATGTGGTTGGACTTCTATGTTGTTCTGTCAAAAAGAAAAGTGTATTATCCTTTTGGGTGTGAACGTTTCCGTGCTGACCTTGTGGTCATCCTCATAATAAGTGGTTCCCAGAGTTAGTTGTAACCTTGTTGACGACATGTTGTGTCATGTTATGTGTCAAGCAAGTCAAAAAAAAAAAAATCCTATGTTTTCCTATGTAGTCTTGTGTGCCTGTTATTGTGGGCGTTACACTTGGTATCAGAGCGGAGGTTCATGCTCTCGAACCTATGGGCCAGCTTGGAGTTATGATGGTGTTACATGATGTTGATGGTGTTACATGATAGTGTTACATGATGATGATGGTATGGTGGTGGTTTATATTGGAAGAGTAATGTGGTATAAGTGTGATGTGATTGATGTCATAATTGTGATATTGTGAACGCACATGATGTGTATTCCACTTAGTGCATATTTGTTATCATGTTGATGTGCTGGGGATGGGAGTGTTCTCTCTCCTTCTTGTGGATTCTATGAAGAGTTCACGTGTGAATTACTGTTTGTGATGTGTGAAAAGAATTCTAATGTGGATGACAGGAGTGTTGAGAGCATTGTGGCATATTGTGATATGTGGGTGTGTCGATATGTTGTATGACTAGATTGATGTAAAGTGAATTGAGTTGTA
This sequence comes from Taxus chinensis, assembly GCA_019776745.2. Classification (NCBI taxonomy): domain Eukaryota; kingdom Viridiplantae; phylum Streptophyta; class Pinopsida; order Cupressales; family Taxaceae; genus Taxus; species Taxus chinensis. Next base: position 763,905,836 of record CM034154.1, on the reverse strand, counting down.
TCATGATGTTTTTTTTTACCATGTTTTGAAGAAATGTGTGTATCACCTTGTTATGTAGCAATTAATGTTATGTTGTGATGTTATTATGTTCATCGTATGTATGATTTGTGTAATATGTAATGATTCATGTTGTGATATAGGGGCATACGGTGAGCCTATGAACCCTATTGTGTAGTGATTGCACTTTGGGTGCAGAATGTGGTAAAGTGATGTATTACACCTGGTGAATGTATGATTGTGATCTACCCTGTATACATACCATACGTAAGATGTTATGGTAGTTGTGTGTGTACCACCATTTGTGTTAGTGATGTAGTTACATGTTATGTTGTGAACCTTACACTAACCGACCCTGAGGGAAATCGGTAAATTGTGTATGTTTGGAGTGAGAAGATGTTTACCATTGGCCAATCACTTGAGCCGAGTACGAGTTAGGAAGTGGAGCCTTACATAGGCTGAAAACCCACTTTTGTTCATTTGGTATGTGTGGCACTTGTTCAACGGGTGTCATGCATATTGTGTTTCGCGGACACCTTAGGCTCAGTAGATGGTGACTTGTACTCTTTTCTCTCTCTCTGATATGGTTGTCGTATGGGTTCAACCTATGTGATTTTGACTATGTAGAGCCTTGTTGAAGTGGTGTCGAGATGATTCAGATGGAGATTATGACAGTTGTATTATTGATATGTATTTTACAAGCTAAGGCTCGATGTTCCGAGTGCTAGCAACTCGTTGAGTACCCCTTGGTGGCCAGATAAGGCCACACAGTTATCGTAATGTGACATTATTGTAAGTGATATTTTATTCGTAAATTGAGCTTTTTACTTTATTTTGTAAGGACCAGCAATTTTCTTGATTGCCATGCTTTACATTTTGGGCATTTCCTTGGTTTGTGGTACTAACACTCGGATTTTTACACTAACTATGGCCATTTGGTCAATTGTTTTCTTGGTTTTGAATCTTCCTTTAAATTTTTAAGATTTTACCACCTTGCCCAAGGCTTGTACTTTGCCACTTGGCATTTTGGATCAGATTGTTATGCTAGTTCTATTGTCGTGATGTGTGGAATAGGGTCATGGGATGCACCATGGAATGGTTGGACCTATGGACCCGCTTCATTGTATGGGGGTACACCCCAAGGAGTTACAGATAACTAGTGGGTTGTTTAACCACGCGTTATTATGTCACTTGGGTTAGGAGTGTCCAAACCCTATGTGTCTTGGGCCATGGGACAACCGGCCTCCTTGTGTGGGGGCATAAGGGAATGCCAATGGCATCAAATTTTATTGTGAAAGAAACTTGAGGGGAGGCATAAGATTTTAAGGGAGGCATAAGGGTTTGAGGGAGGCATAAGATATTTGCATGTATGTGTGACTGATGCTTCAAGAGGTATGCTGATGTATTATGATGTTTGGTTATGGTGTTATGATATATGTGTTACTCATATCAGTTGGATATATTTTGTGATGTTGTGGATATGGCATTGATGCCCTTGTGGACACTATGTACCTGTAGCTTTTGTTTGAGTTCATGTGAATTTTCATCTGTGGAATTGAGGAAATGTCTGGAAGTTGTAGTACACCTTGTTCAAGTATTATATTTTTAGTCATGGTTGTGTGACCAGTACTATGTTATGTGGACTGTGCCTATTCCCTTCCATAATTGAGTAATCTTTTGTGGTGTAATACAGTCATGAAGTATATACTTGTGTGTTTGTGAATCTGTAGTGTCTTGTCTGACCCTGGTAGGGTGTTGTGTTAGGAGTTCATGTTGGGCACCCACAATAAGGAATAAACCAAAACTCTTCAACAATGAAATTTTAAAGAAATTAAACTAAGAATAATGTTAATGGAAAGAGACTAATGAAATAACAAATAAGAGGGAACTGCCAATCTTCACAGAACCTTGAAAGTTAAAATTTCTACCAAATGTTCCTAAGGCTACCTTGTGGCCGTGCTTTAATCAACTAAAATTTTAAACCATAGGGTGTACTTTCTCCTTTACATGTTCTTGGTTGCGTACCATTTCTTTTCCTCTGTGTTATGTCGCATCGAGGACGATGCTTTTCTTAAGGGGAGGAGGATGTAATGCCCCGTTCATGGTTTACCCTAGTTCTTGTCACAATGACCCTTTTGTTGAGCATCGAATGGCTGTGTGTAATTCCATTGTCTTAGATCTTGTCTCAGTGGTGTTTTAGAACCTTCCCTCTTCTTCTTGCTTTCTCAAGTCGTTATTGACACCTCTGTGTGTGGACTGTGTAATGTCCTGTGCGTTAACCTAGTTAAAGGAGGATTTTGTTGTCGCATAGTTAAGCTGGATCTTTGGCCATTATTGATGTGAGTAGAAATTATTTATATTTATAGTATATAATGATAACAATGTTGTTTTAATTTAATTATCGATTGGCCTCTATTTTATAGTGTTATTGGTTTACATTATTGTCGAGCTGGTATATACGTCTTTGTTAATATGATTAATAATTATTTTAAGTGGTAATAATAATAATAATAACAATAAAATAATAATAATAATAATATTAACAATATTATTATTTTAATTATCGATCGACGATAACTCATTATTTTTATTGTCGATTGTTATCAACTTTATTATTAATTATCGTTAAGCGATTTTATTGTTTGGTTGGTCGCTTTGCAGAATGAACCCCATTCCGCGCTGAGGAAGGGGTTACCCGTCTTGGTGCCATGGTCGTTCCTTGCTTCATGTTTGCTTTTGAATGTCAACCTCTAGTTTTCTTCGCTTGGTCGCTTAGGCCTGTTCGCAAGTTATTTAATCATTGTGGGTAATGGAGAATTTGATTCTTACTTCCCCTAGCTTGCTCGTGTGCATGTGATTAAATTTTTTCTCGGGTTGAATAGTAATCATACAAAAAATTCTTATACCTTTTAGCTTATGAGAACTGTTTGAGTAATCTTGTAACTCCTTTTTACATTTTTATTAATATAATCTTCTTTCGTATGCTTTGTGAGCTTACCTTAGTAGAGATTATGTTTATCCCGTATTTTTGATTAAGAAGGGGGCTCATGTGGGGGTGCACCATGTCATGATGGAGACTACCCATTCTTTTTACTAGAAACTTTTAAACTTCTTTCACCTACCCTTCACTGCCACCTTGGCCGACCAGGTCCATTCGCGTGTCCTGTTGCAAGTAAATGGCATTTGGACTCCTCCCAACCACCAAACTGCAAATAGTTATGGTATTTAATGTTTCTACCTTGCGTGAGGGAGATGGGAGTGGGTGGAGTCCTTGATTTTTCTTCACCATGATCTCATTTTTATTCTTTTATTCAATGCATATGGGTGATTCCTTCTCCTGGCACGTTTTCTCTGCCTCTTTGTTGACTGCGTGAATGTCTGGGTTGGGAAAAAAACTATTAGCTTCGACTCTTGTTGGTTCTTTATTGGAGATCCTCCTCTTCTTACCCTGCACGCGTGGATGGATGTCCGCACCTGTTCCAAACTACCATTTTGACCTGGTTGCGTGGGCAGAGAGGCCATCGAAATATTTTTTGTCAAGGCATTTTTCTTCATAGTTCCTCCTTGGGCGCAGCGATTGGTTTATCTGGGGCATTTGGCCTGATTTCTGCCCCTTGCTCATTGGAGGTAGTTTCCTATTCTAAACTGCAACTACTAGTTTTTTTTTAGGCTACGTGAATGCTGGTAAAGGCGTCCTGATCAGGTTTGACCTGTTAGTTGTTTTTATGACCTTTTTTTTTGTGAATTTCCAACAAGGATAACAGCCCGTGAGACTACATCTCTTTGAGGCAGTTTGTCAAACAGTTTGCTTCCTCGTGGGTGCTTCCACACCATACAAAACAAAAATTTGATTTTCCATTGTGTTGGATGGATGTCCATGTTCCACTGTAACTTTCCGTTTTGACACGCATTGGGGGGGATGTTGACAAGTTTTCAGACCACCTACCTTGGCCGTGAACTCCTGCCTGTGCCAACGTGGAGATGATTGATGTTTGGGCACCCAACAAGCTTGAAGAAAATGGAATTAGGCTTGGGTTGCTGTTGCAGGGCCTGTTTTAGCATGTCCTTGTCTTGGGAAGCACATTAAAGGCATGATAAGCCCTAACCCTCTCTCTTAATAATTTATTCCCTTTAGTATTTGGGTAAATCAATCTCTACAATTTTTGTTTGAATTCTGTAGAGATGGGTTTCGGATGACTTATAATCATAATTGCATGAGCTGATCTCTCTCCCCCCCTTTACAGTTTATCTTAATTACCTTTTTGACAAGAAGAAATCTCTCTCCAGTGATTCTTGCTTATCAATCTTATAAAGTTGGTTTATCTTTTTTCCATGTTTTAACCTGTGAACAGTGGTCTCTGTAGAAAATATTGTGGTGTGTGAATGAGTTTTAGAATATTTCTTGTATTGTTTTTATTATGTAGAACATGGCTTGAAAACGGAAATTTTCTCGAAAGACTGTGTTTGTCTTTTAATGTGGATTGATAATAATATAAACCCCCCCATTAGGATTGGGGGCTTCTATTTGGGGAGTCGTACTAGTTTTACTGGTCTTTCTAGATACCATCTGACTCTTTTGATTACCATTTACCTTGGGGATTATTGAAAACCCCTCACCAGGCCCTCTATTATTATTATTACTATGAGCTTATTTTTTGTTAGATGGGAACGCTCCTGAAGCATGTGTTAATGGGGTTTGTTTTTGTGATCTTTTTGAATACGGTAAGCACTCAAGACGTTAGCTTGTGTGGATAATTATATGGCTTAAGTTTGAGGCACTACTTGGATCTTTGAATCAGTTAAAGTAATATTGGATACATCGAACTCTCATGAATGTGTACATTCTTCAAGTTTGATTGACATGTGATGGCCCTCAGGCATATGAATTCAGGAAATGCTTGAAATATGAAATTATAAATTTATCCTATACTTTGACTTATAAGCTTGTTGAAATGCTTTTTGGTAGGAAAACAGATGAATAGGGAAGTTATGAGAACTACCCTAAAATGGATTCATACACAGCCTTAAGTAAAGGTGACAACTACCATAATGGGACTGTACATACCATGTATGACAGTAAGGATAGAAGTTGACCTGAAATTATTTAACTTCATTATATAGAACAATAATTAATACCCATAAATTGGGGTATGCAAGTGGAGGTTGAATTATATAACAGGATATATTATGTTATCAGGTAACCAGTAAGGATAAATATGTTATTTCAATACTTGGTTAACGAGTGGAATATCCTCTGGCATTTACGATGATTATTATGTTAGCTAAAAAAAAAAAATTGATACTTGCATCTCATTAGGAGTTGAGATAATGTTGATACTTGTATTTATAGTGGCTTGGACCACGCTTACATATCTTAGTTAGTCAAATGTATCTTTGACATATTAGCAAAATATGACAATATTGTTGATCGTAACTCATTCCAATGAGTTGGACTCTTATACTAATAGAAACATATAAAGACATGGTAATAAGCAACCAAAAGGATACCTAAATAATATATGAACTTGTGGATTGGTGGAATCTTTGTTAACATAAGTATATTCTTAAAATTGTGAGATAAATATCAAAATTATACTTACATATCATTGATTATCTATGAAGGTTTGATACTTGGGTAATATCGATGAATAATATAAGATTGATACTTGTATTTATTATATAAACTTAATGTCGTTGGTGCTTTTATTTAATTGAAAGATAATATTGTTGGATACTTATATATGTGAAGTAGGTTGAGGGTATTAAGTGAGCGTTATTATTATTACTGTAATTTAATTATGATTAAATGCAAGGTTAAGGTTGTATATCTCTCCACTTGGAATTTTTGTTCATATGTAAGCAGATTTTAGGGAAGTGAACAATAATGGGTATGAAATGTATTATCATGAGATGTGCAGTTAAGATTTGAATACATGATTAGAAATTATTTGATAGGGAGTATTGCAAACTTTCATTTATTTAAATGCTAGATGGCATAAGTTATTAGGTGAGGTTTATATCTTATCATGCTCAGTTCTAGCGAACTGACTCTAGTAAATATTTGTGCAGATGGATTATGCGAGTAGATTAAAGGAAAAGAGTGTAAAAGTTTCATCAGTTCAAATTATGAAGTTCTTTGTATAAAGTTCAATGCGTTGTAAATTTTGTAACATTTCTTGCAAGGAGTTTAGAAGATCTCTTGTCTTGGTATGTTCGGAAAACTACGTGATGAAGTGTTCTTTCCCTTTTGTTGTTAGACTAGTAACTTACCTTGGTGAGAAATGATATTCAATCATTACATTGGCATAAGTATTGTAAAACCTTGATTTTGAGAATAAAGTGTTAAGTCAAAACTTTCTGACACCTTGTAATGATGTGTTATAAGTAAAATTAAATGGAGTGGTTAACCCTTATAGAAGTTAACTAAATATATATATTCAGATAAATTAATGTAGAGATGACTTACTTGAGAACAAGAGATTCCTGAAGTAATCAAAGGTGAAACTATCCTTGTAAAGTAAAATTTTATAATTTGATATCCCTAGCTAAACTAGTGAACACTACCCCTTTTGGTGAACTCTTAAACAAGATTAAGGGAAAACAATGGTTAGTTTCTGGAAGATAATAAGATTTAGCAAGTAGGAGAAGAAAATTTAGAAACCACTCAATTTATCTCTTAGCCTTTTGGAAAGTAAATAGTCTCCTTTTGTAAAGCTCTTTCAGGGAAGCCTAAGTAAAATCGTTAATAATTATGGATAAAACCTCAAGCTCCAATTAAATCTTGGTAATAACTAATGACGTCTTAAGGAGGAATTCAACTTGACCTTCTTCTCTTAACTTTTGCCCAAGGTGCTTTGTAATTTCCTCTTAATTATGTTGAACACGAATCCATGTTGTAACAAGGTTTTGAGTGAATTTTAGTAACGTAAGTATGGATAGATGGCCTTGTGGAATTAAATTATCTCCTTTATTAAATAATGGAATTAAACAATTAATTGTCATAAAGGAGAAGACTTTAAGTGAACTACTCTACAGTGTATAAGAAAATAACTCAGTTGGTAAGATGAATTGTGCGAATCATATATTGAATCTCTCTGAAAACATAAGTCATGAGTTAAAGGGTGTTTTATCAAAATAAATAACCTTCAATCATTTCTTATTGTGGCTTGCCCTAGCTGTGAGAGTGTCATGTGGTTGGACTTCTATGTTGTTGTGTCAAAAAGAAAAGTGTATTATCCTTTTGAGTGTGAACGTTTTCATGCTGACCTTGTGGTCATCCTCCTAATAAGTGGTTCCCAGAGATAGTTGTAACCTTTTTGACATGTTGTGTCATGTTATGTGTCAAGCAAGTCAAAAAAAAAAAAATTCCTATGTTTTCCTATGTAGTCTTGTCCCTCTAGCTCTTCAAGCAGTTCACCTAGACATCCTATCAAGACTCCTGTTGATAATTCCCCTTCAAATATTCCGAATTTCAACCACCATTGGTCATTGAGTTCCCAAAAGAAGAATAATTTGTAGAAGGAAGAGAAGAAATAGAAATGGCAATGGAAGATAATGAAGAAATACCTCAACCTATTGTTCCATGGGGAAGTAATATTGATCAGGGGATAATTTTTGAAAACATTCCCTAAACATCCATAAATGGTGTTAGTGCAGAACATCATCTTGAGAGCTTTCCAATGACTATGAGAACGTGACAAACAGACATCGGGAGCTCTAGATATGTTCGGTCAAAGTTCAAATAGCGGGAAAGTCAACTTTGGTCAACTGGTCAATATTGGACCAATGGCACTGCGACACGTGGCAAAAAGGAAAAAGGGAGTTATTTTTTGGTTTTCGATCACCGGTCTTCGACTAGTGTAAAAATGGTGCACGAGAACAAGAAGCTCAAATTTTATTACGGAGGGGAGCCCGGCCGCCGTGTGGACTATGGTATTATCGCCAACGTGGTGGGTCCACAAGCCACCACGTGGCTTGCCACCACTAGTCGAATTTGATCGAATTTCCTATCGGGAGACGACAAGTGGAATATATATATTTTACCAAGTGTTAATTATTTACATGGGTCGAAATTATATCCAAAGTCATATTACATTTCCCACGCATTATTTTATTAATTTGCCACGCCTTATTTTCATTTACCACGCATATTTCTTGGGATTGTTTTAGCACCTAAAACTCAAACCATGCGCCATCCCCAAGAAATGTGCCCCATATGATGTGCCTCCACACAAGCATAAGGTGGCTCTTTAACCAATGTAAAACCGCCCTCCATGCATTTTTAAATGCATTCCATTTTTCACGCCCCCACAATGTGGGATAAAACACTTGAAATCCGCCTAAAGAGAAGGAAGTGGAGATATGGGGGGGGATTTGAACCATGGTCTCCATGCAAAAAGATAAGGGTTATGACCACCACGCCACTTGTTTAGAAACAATATAAAAGGAGGTATATTGTATTTGAATAGGGGACAGGTCTGTGCAAGCAGCATAAGGAGGCAGTTTCAGAAGACGCTATTTTTGAAGGCCTTGCACTCAGATTGGGAATTCAGAGTAAAAAGATGAAATGAAGGAAATTCTGAGAAGATTCCAACGATGTAAGATTTGATATTTTTTGTTGAGTTTTATCCTATTTTTGGAAGCTTTGAATGGATATTTTAACAGGGATCTACAAGACAGCTAGTTGGAAAACACAAATTTCAATGCACTTTTGGTCCGAATTGTGACTTGGTGTAAACATGAAAAGTGTTCAAAATTCATATCTGATCTCAGACATATGATTTTTTTTCAAATAATTTTTTTAAATCTCCATTTGTAGGTGTTTTTCTAACACAGTTGCAGGGAGATCACATTGTGAAAACAATGTAGGAGACACAGATCATTCTTGGGACATTAATCAGCTCATTTGCAGGTTGTGATTCATTATTGGTTATTTGTAAGAGTTATTGTACTTGCATTTCAATATTATTAATGGATCGGTTCAATCTGAACCCGGGGACGTAGGAATTTCTGAACCCCGTAAACAATCTTGTTTGTTATCTGAATGTTTCAGTTTTTTCTGATTATTTATTTGCTACACAAGTTTTTCGCACTTCTATGGATGCATAATAATTAGAATTTAATCAATTTGTGGAGTTTAGAATACTTAAAATTGGTTAATAAAATCACAATCTTTGGAAACTTATAAAAGTGATAAAAATTACAACATCACGTTTTTCAGATCAAGTTTGGTATCAGAGCAGTTAGATTGCCGGATTAGCTTCTAATTGTGTTTGGCTTCAGTTTCAGTATTGATTTCACTTTTCAGTGTGCAGACATTTTGGGGCTTGTTAATATTTTTTTGCAGTGTGCAGTTTCGGAAGTACAAGTTGTGTTTGCAGGAACAGGGAATCATGGGCAAGTCATCCAAACAAGAGCAACTAGATGAGCTTGAAGCTATAAACCGCCAACTCCAAGAAGAAAACTCCTTCTTGAGAGATAAATTTTATTCCTTGGAAGAGGAAATAGTGCAGTTAAAATCTGAGCCACAATCCTCTATAACCAAGAAAGAGGAGTATGTCAACAAGATGCTTGAAGAGAGCAAGAAGTTGATGGGCTTTGTGAAAGAGTTGCAGGAAGAAATACAGACCAAGGATGCCCTCTTGGAAAAGTTGCAACAAGGTGAACACAAGAAGGAAATGCCTTCCAAATCAGATGCAGGTACTATGACAGAAGAATGCACTGTAAGTTTTTCACATTTTAATTCTTCCTCTCATTCAGTTTCAGATATTCCTTTGGGTTAGTTTGAAAAACATACTAAGGGAATTGGATCTAAGCTAATGGTTAAGATGGGATTTAATGGAACGGGCCTTGGTAAAAATGGACAAGGTGATGCTAACCCAGTACAGGTAGAGGATCAGCCTCAGTTTGCAAGTTTGGGTTACTCTAGTGGCAAAATGGAAATTGGAGAAAGTTCCAAAGCAGCTGAAGGAAGACAAGCTTCCAACAGCCAAGGATCTACACCACTAGAATTGCAGGATTCCGCCATCAGGAGGAACAATGAAAGGTGTAAGAAAATAGGTAAAAGAGGTAATCAGATTCCACCTCCTCCCACTTACACTAAAAATAGCACTAAGGGAAAATCAAATCCTAAAACTTCTAATACACTCTTTCAGTTGGAACAATATAGCTTTGGTAGGTAGAAATATGCTTTCCCTTGCACATTTTGTGAAGGTAATAATCATTCTGTTGCATATTGTTGGAAGAGAAAAATTTAGATTAAGAAGTTAATGCCTTTTTTGAATGATAAGGCAGGTGCTAAAGACCAATCTCATCAAGGAAAGGTGAGAAATGGCAAGAATGTTACCTCTCCTAAACAGGGGAATCATTCTCGTAGACAGAGTTCTGAGAATGGTAAAATGGGTAAGACTCCTAAAAACAGGGAAATTCAATTTTTTTCCCATTGTAATAGGAATGGTCATGATGTTAAGGTTTGTTGGTTTGTTTCTAAACAACAAAATTGGAAAGTTGTTAAAAAGAACAGTATTGTAAAACCAATTGTGCTAAACCTAACTAAAACTCATTGTGGTATTGAGAAGGTAAAACAACCAAAACGGAAAAACCCAAGTGATTGGTTTGGAAAAACACTCCTCAACTTTATATTTGCACTACAGTAAAATGTTGATAGTAGGTAAGCAAAATATTATTCAGAGCTATATTTTAGGGATTCCTATTGATTGATAAGGATTTGTTCCTAAGTTGATATTTAAGCTTTAAAAATGAATGAAAATAGCTGAAGAGAAGATTTGAGTGATAGGTTCATCATACTCATGTTTTGTTTTCTCAGATTGGTTGGTAGTTCCATTGTTGAAAACACTATGCAGGGATAGGCATCAGTAGCATGTCTAAATTTGAAACTTGTCGTTGTAATCAGCATAATCACAAAGTGTCAGTTGAACACTAGCTTCTGTTATAGATGGGTGTTATTATCTGACTTATTATTTGTGATGGCGATACAGTGTTTTGGGAATATTCATGTTGATTCAGTTGTTGACTATAGCTATTTTTGGGCGTTGATAGTCTATTATATTCTGATAGTGAATACTTGCAGTTGTTACAGTTTCAGATGGGCAGTGGGCACTAGCCTAATTGTGGGCAGTTTAGATGTCTTGTATACTGATCTGTGTTATGGAATTGTAATTTTTGGTAATCAATCGTACCACAAAGTGACAGTTGAACACTAGCTTTCCGTAATAGAATGGGTGTTATTATCTGGTCAGTTATTTGTGATGGCATTACATTGGGGTATGACAATTCACAGTTGTGCATAGAGTTGACAGGGTTGTAGCGTTTCAATTGAACACTAGCTTAATTGGGTGTTATTATCTGATCGGTTATGTGACTAGCTAATCAACTATTTGCAATTATTTAACCTATAATGTTATTTTGGGTTCTTGTATGTGTTTGTGCAATGCAAGAAGAGATAACATGTTTTTGTGGGTTGATACACAGCTTTTTGTGGACAAAAAGAATTTCTCAGTGGGGAGGTGTGATCAGGGGATCATTTTTGAAAACGTTCCTTAAACATCCCTAAATTGTGTTATTGTAGAAGATCATCTCGAGAGCTTTCCAACGACTGTAAGAACGCGACAAACGGACATCGGGAGCTCTAGATATGTTCGGTCAAAGTTCAGACAGTGGGAAAGTCAACTCTGGTCAACTGGTCAATATTGGACCAATGGCATTGCGACACGTGGAAAAAAGGAAAAAGGGAGTTGTTTGTTGGTTTTCGATCACTGGTCTTCGATGAGCGTAAAAATGGTGCACGGGAACAAGAGGCTCAAATTTTATTACGGAGGGGAGCCCGGCCGCCGTGTGGACTATGGTATTATCGCCAACGTGGTGGGTCCACAAGCCACCACGTGGCTTGCCACCACTCGTCGAATTTGATCGAATTGCCTATCGGGAGACGACAAGTGGAATATATATATTTTACCAAGTGTTAATTATTTACATGGGTCGAAATTATATCCAAAGTCATATTACATTTCCCACGCATTATTTTATTAATTTGCCACGCCTTATTTCCATTTACCACGCATGTTTCTTTGGATTGTTTTAGCACCTAAAACTCAAACCATGCGCCATCCCCAAGAAATGTGCCCCATATGATGCGCCTCCACACAAGCATAAGGTGGCTCTTTAGCCAATGTAAAACCACCCTCCATGCATTTTTAAATGCATTCCATTTTTCACGCCCCCACAATGTGGGATAAAACACTTGAAATCCGCCTAAGGAGAAGGAAGTGGAGATATGGGGGGGGATTTGAACCATGGTCTCCATGCAAAAAGATACGGGTTTTGACCACCACACCACTTTTTTAGAAACAATATAAAAGGAGGTATATTGTATTTGAATAGGGGACAGGTCTGTGCAAGCAGCATAAGGAGGTAGTTTCAGAAGACGCCATTTTTTAAGGCCTTGCACTCAGATTGGGCATTCGGAGTAAAAATATGAAATGAAGGAAATTATGAGATGATTCCAAAGATGTAAGATTTGATCTTTTTTGTTGAGTTTTATCCTATTTTTGGAATCTTTGAATTCAGATTTTATTAGGGATCTACAAGACAGCTAGTTAGAAAACACGAATTTCAATGCACTTCTGGTCTGAATTGTGACTTGGTGTAAACATGAAAAGTGTTCAAAATTCAGATCTAATCTCAGAAATATGATTTTTTTTCATAGAATGTTTTTAAATCTCCATTTGTAGGTGTTTTTATAATACAGTTGCAGGGAGATCATATTGTGAAAACACTGTAGGAGCCACGGATCGTTCTTGGGACAATTTCTGCTATTTTTCAGAGTTCTTGGGACATTGATCAGCTCATTTGCAGGTTGTGATTCATTATTGGTTGTTTGTAAGAGTTATTGTGCTTTCATTTCAATATTATTAATGGATTGGTTCAATCTGAACCCAGGGACGTAGGAATTCCGAACCCCGTAAACAATCTTGTTTGTTATCTGAATGTTTTTCAGTTCTGATTATTTATTTACCACACAAGTTTTCCGCACTTCTATGGATGCATAGTAATCATAATTTAATCAATTTTTGGAGTTTAGAATACTTAAAATTGGTTAAAAAAAATCACGATCTTTGGAAACTTATAAAAGTGATAAAAATTACAACATCACGTTTTTCAGATCAAATATAGGCCCGCTTTCTCTTGAACCACCTCTTCACGATCTACCAAAAATTTCCCATAAGCACTTTCCAGAGTTCAAAGGTAACAAAACAAAACATCTTGAAGAACACATCACTTCTTTCACAACATCATGTGGAATTCTTGGTGTCCAACATAAAGACGTTGTTGTGAGACTTTTCATGGAGTCCTTCCAAGAAAAATTAGCAGAATGGTTTTACCTCCTGCCTGCCCAGCCCATCATGGGTTGGAATGACATCAAGGATGACTTCAAAGAGATATTTAAGTCAATTGAAGACTATCAAGACCTCCTGGTGCAAATGGCTCAAATAGAGAAAGGAGAAAATGAAACCATGAGAGACTTTATGGCTCATTTCAAATGGTTTCTTTACAGGATACCTGAAGAGGATTCACCATCTCAAAACAATGTCAAGAGATTCTTCATCAATTCCCAATCATCAAAAGTAGTATTTTTTCTGAGAAGAGCCCAACCAAGGAACATAGTAGGAGCATAAAGGATGGCCATTGAACTTGATGATGATCTCATCCTCTCTGGAAAGATCAAGAATCCATCAAAAGGAAAGACCCAACATCCTGGAGATAAGAGAACCAATCCATCACTGCATTGGCAAATGAGATAGCATCTTTGAAAAGGGAATTATTTGAATGAGTTTCTTCCCAAAGAAGAAATGAAAATCAGATTGTAGGAGCACCCTTAAGGATTGCCTTAGAGGCCCACCTGTCAATGCAAGTTGTAGGAGTAAGAAAAGTGTAGAAGAGATTGAACAAAAAAGTGAAGGTGGTAGTTTCCTAGAAAGTGATGAGTTTGAGAATGATACACAAATCAAATTCTATGAGTATTTTAGATGTTATGAAGAATATGAAGAAAATGCACCTAGTTTCTCATGCATGGTATTCACTCATTCTTAGTACAAGAAAGGAGCACCCCCCTCCACTACTGTAAAGAAAAATAAGGTTGATGATCCTCCTATGGTGACTCTACAAAACAAAATAATCAGTCAAGGATCACCACTTCCTCCTTCCATGAAGTTTGCATTGTTGGAGCTTGATCCTATAGTGAGTAAGAAGGATCCTGCTATTCCAAGTAATTCTTCTGATACCTCTTCCAATTCTAAACCCAAATCTACTCCTATAAAATCTAATACCTTGAAAGCTCCTAGTGTTTCATTCAAAATACCATCCATTCCCCAAACATCAAATCCTTCTCCTAAGCCTATCCAGACTCCAAAATCAGTCTCTTCACTCCCCTTGTCCGCATTTTCTCCCTTTGACTTCATAGAATATGCAAACAAATCCAAATTGTAGATTACCGAAACTGAATATTTGTGGACACATCCTGGAAAATTTGAGAGGTTCATCTAATATATCAGGAGTTGTAGTATAACACCCAATGTTGTAACTTATAGTTCCAAAGGCATGTTGCCAAACCCACCTACACCTCCCTCATAGAACATGCTTTCTCTGAGTGCATCAAAGACTAATAAAGTTGAACCTTTCTATGTCTTCCTCCTTGTTGGATAATATGTACTTAGCAATGGCATAATAGATTTTGGTGTCTCAGACAATGTGATGCCTTTGAAGGTCACAAAGGCTCTCAAAATTACCATGGCTCCACCTAGTGAATCTTGTTACTCTTTGAAATCAAAAGAGGTCTCACTTGTAGGGAAGGTCAAAGATGCACAAGTGGCTCTAGCAAGATTTCCAGACAAGAAAGTTTCAGCCATGATTTTGGTAGTAGACGTCCCAGCCTCATTTAGAATGTTGTTGAGTAGAAATTTCTTCCAAGACTTGGGAGGGAAAATTTAGATGAATATGTCTTCTGCAACCATACCAGTGAAGGGAGACATGGAGAAATTTCTTCCTAAGAAGAAGATGAGGTAAACAGTACAAAATTCTGGAAGCCCAGAAGCTAACATTTTGTACCAGGGTATCAAGTGGATGAATCACTTTGTGACAACTGAGGAGGAAGAGGAAATTGTCATCTTGATAGGTCCAAACATTCCTTCCTAGAGATATTTTCAATTTGAAGAAGAATTGAGGATATTTGAGTTACAAGAGGGTAGCTTTGAATTGCCGGATGACGCAAACTATGAAGAAGAGGAAATGGTTCTTGACGAGTTTCAAAAATAAAAATCAACTTATGTGTTTATTCGTGACAAAGAAATTTTATCATTCCCATTCGAAGATGAGGAATCCCTTAATCATGTCACCCAGAAAGAGACCAAGCCAGTAGGTAATGAACCCTTGAGCAATGGGAAAGAATTATCTGTACAAGGACTGCTAAGAGTGGCAAAAGAAACAAAAGACCCTAAAATCAGTCTTGAACTTTTAATGCAAGCCATGAATCTTGAAGACAAGAGTGAAGCTAACTTGGAAACCTCAACCAGTGTGAAGATGGGATATGTTGAAATAAATCTAGATGAGAAATATGATGTCACTCTCGAGCTAATGGTTGGTGGATATGATGAAGAAATGGAGGTATTTTCTTTCCCATTTATAAAAGAAGATTCTCTCCATTATGAAGAAATATAAGAAAGAATTTTTGAGGCCTTTGAAGCTAAAGACCCTATGGAAAAAGTAGTGATAAAATATCAGGATTCCCAAGATGATGAGGTAATCCCTCTAGATAGTTTACTTGAGATGCAAAATAAATATTCTTCAAAGGCATACAAAGAGGAGCTACAAGAAACGATGAAGCATAACTCCGTGCAAGAAATATTGGATGAAGTAGAATTTGCGGAAGACCCCAAGCTGATTCTTGATCTCTTCACTCGTGCCATGGACATACAAGACAAGTATGAGGTCACATTTAATCCTTTTTTCAGTACTCAAGCACTTCACAGTGGATTAAAGGAAAAATATAAGTATGAGGTTTCTCATGGAAAAGAGGTCAATGAGCATAGACATGGGAGAGAAAAGAATCTAGAATGTTCAAGTAATTTGAACAAAAATAGGCTTTGGGACAGTGATGATATGATCAATGAAGAATCATCTATGTGGATAAATGTGGAATACAACTGGCACTATGAGACCAATTTCAAAGAAGATGAAGGCAATGGAATTTCCAAGAAAGGACATGAGCATCAATAAGCTCACATGGAATCACTCCTACCAAGTACACAAAAAAGTGTGAAAGCACCTAGCTTTCATAAGTAACTGAGAAGTGGAGGGTACTTTCTGGAACCTATCAATGGCTTTGCAGAATAACATCACTCAATGTTTCCCACTCATGGGTAAATTTTGAGAAATATAAAGTGCTTCAGTGAAAGCGGGTTGTCCCCCACCCTCTGACATAGGTGATTACTAGGTTTTTTTTTTGCTTTCTTTTGCATGTATTTCCCTTCCTATTGTGTGTGTCATTTCCTTTTCGTGTGCATGTGTGTTTCCTTCTTCTCTCTTTCTCTCTTGTTGTAAGTTATACGTGACTCTGTAGGGCCAAATGGATAAAGCACTGGTCAATATGTTGTAAGTTGAGATTCTGGGAGTTCTCATGCCTTGTCTTCTCTGTACTCATTCCATGACATGTCCCCAAGCTAGAGCCATTTTTTTCGTGTAAATGTGCAACAGGGAAATCGACAAATTCCAATCACGACAACTATACCCCTATGTTAAAATTTTCAAGTCCATCACTCCGAGACACCCTGGCTCTATCCAGTAAGTCCAAATGACCTCCTAAATAATGTTATACCATTCCCCTAGGTGATTTAGGAAATTCCATTCATTCCCCCTAGGTGATTTTAGGAGTTCATTTACAAGCTATAGGCAGTTGTGGAAAGCCTTATCACTGGCCTTCTTAGATATGGATGAACCATCTTGGAGTAGAACGGAAGGGAAAAATTAAACATAAAGGTGAATGGAAGACCTTAGAACATTATGGAAATTATTTTGGAAGGTTTGGGGAAGTTTTGAAGGACGTGGAATAGTCTGAATAAAAAACAGGGTTCACAAGCCTAGGCATTACACAAGCCTAAAATAGTTTTTGAGCTTCGGAAGGTGATTCCAGGAGCTCTGGATGGATTTAGAAGTAAAAAAAAACATATACGGAAATAGGATTCCAATATCTATATTATGGTGAAATACTATTTTTCGCGACACCTTGGTGCATAGGATTTACAGGCAGCTTTTCTCAGGCACAAGTGGAGTATCAGATAAAAATTACAATTTTTTAGGGATCAAATGGATTCATAAATACATTAGACCCCCACCATTGGATTCAAAATTCCATTTCAAGTCACAATCATATAAAATTTCACCAATAAATTCAATTGAGAGCTCAAGTTCCCAAGTCACCCTCTTGGAGATAGTCTAGGAGTTAGTCAATTTTCGGGAGAACACTTGTCAACACCAAGATCCTGGAGGGGTTTTATGTCCCCGATGTCCCTGAGGTCAGGTACATCAGCCCTTGAAAAATGCACCTAGTTCCTATGGGGAGTTTTTTGGTCACCCACGTGATCGACTTTTAGCCCCTAAGTGCATTTGTTGGGATCAAACTCCCTGTCGTCAAATCAAGGACACGTGTCAGCTCCAACACCACCATGGAATTTGATGTCCCTCATATCCCTTTAAGGTAAGGGACACAAAACATAGAAAAATTCACACAGATCCTATGGGGAGTCTTTTGGTCACCCATGTGATCAGCTTTCAGCCCCTAAGTGCATTTTTCAAGAAAATCCCCTAGCGTCGAATCGAGGACACATGTCATCCTCTTGGCCACCATGGAAATTAATGTCCCCCACATCTCTGAGGTGAGGGAAATTAGGGACAAAAAAATGTTCCCAGCCCCTCCATGTGCATTTTTTTTTGAAAATTTAAATCCAACACTTAGTCGTTTTCTTCCTCTCATTTCTCCTCCACAGCTTCTCACCATGCCATGGCTTTGCTCAAGATTGTTCAGAACAACCAATCCATTATTGCTGATCTGAACCAACTCCATCATGATCAAAAAAATCTCCACACCATGAATGCATAGAAGTATTCAGGCCTTAAAGAAAAATGGAGTGAAATGACGAAGAACGAAGAGAAAATAGAGATTTTTCACCAGATAACTACGAAGCCACCCGATCAAAAACTCCTCATATCTTACAAAGTAAAAGTTAGATTGAGAATGTTGTTTTTTACATACTTTCAAATTTTTCAAGACAATCAAAATGCAACAAATAATAGGTCAAATGGTGCCCAGAATCATTTTCTCCAACAAAATCCTCACTTTGTGCATCGACTCACATTCATCGGATTTCCCATCACTTTGGCAATGGAAACAAACTAAAAACTTGCACATGAGCTCCAAATAAAAAACCTATCACAATGGAGTTGCTTTCATCACAAACAGAGACAAAAACCAGACCTGTGATTTTCAAGCTCCATTAATGGCTTTCATGGTAGCTCAATGCCTGAAGCCAGTGCCAGGTCAAAATTTCAAAATTTATTTCCAATCATTCTAGTGGGAAAAACTACGTGAAATTCGGAGGGTGTGATCATAATGAAAAGACGAGTCCAAAAAAGTATGTTGCATCGAAAATCAAACAATTGAAACACACTTTCTAAAAAAATTAAGTTTTCCTATATAAACTTGCTATGTTTGGAAAGTCATCATCAAAAGCAGCTGAGACAAAGGCAATGGGCATTGAAGATCACAAGGAAGCTAGAATGAGTGTTCAAAGCAAGAAATAGTGAAAATGACCACTTACTAAAAATAATAAGTCCCTTATATGGGCGCTTCCTAAAAATTGTAATTCACCCCAAAGAAGCGGCTGAGGTAAGGGTAGTGTGTGCAGGATCGAATAAGGGAGTTCATCACAGCACGATGGTCAAGAAGAGGCAAAAATCACCTCTCACTAAAAATAGTATATCATACATAGGTTGGGAGTTATGGTCATCAGCAACACAGTTCACTCAACTTGAGAAGCATTCATGATATGATTTGAAGGAGATTCACAGTGTGCAAGGAGTTCAAAGATTCAGAGTTTCACTACATTTTGATATTTCCATCAACAAGGATCAATGGACTTCATCTGAAACGACATCTCCTCTTCTTCTTCTTCTTCTCTCTCTTTCTCTCTCCTCTTCCCCCCAACTTTATCTCAATTTCCAATATTCTAATTTCACGTTGGGATTGCACTTTTTCATATGTCTTAATGTTCCTAATGTAATAAGTCACCTTTATGTTATAAAAATGGACTTAAAATTTTCCTAGGAAGTTGAAAAGTTTTAAGTTGTGTGAGGACGTATGAAAAGGAATTGGGGGGTAGATGAAGAGTCATATTCTACTCTATAAATTGCAACGTCATTCCCATTTCAAAGGGTTGGTGATTGATCTTGTAAACTCAAGAGTGCATTTTACTTAGAGAAAGTAAAGGAGATATCTAGTTTCTTTTACTTTCCTCCACTCTCAAATTTCTTCCATTCCCACAATATGTACAACTTTGGTTTAAACAATCAATACAAGGAGTTTCTATCTTTTTTGACTCAAGGGTTTCTTGATAATTTGCGATCAATAAATTCTATTTGGTCTTGTTGTTATTTACAGAGTTGTTTCTTCTCATGAATGCATATGTTGAAGTTTCTGACTAGTGTGTGTGCAGGAATCTAATTTTCTACCTACAACATTAGTTCTCCTACCTCAATTATCACTCCCTTTCCCACTTTCAGACAAAGTCTTCCCTAGATAGAGATTTCTAGCTTTACCACAGGGTCAGTGGAGTGCCCCTATTGGATTCCCAATCGAAAGTTCACCATAGAAATCCACATTTTCTCGCACATGCACATACGATAGTTACACCATTTAACTAGAGGGACTTAGATTCCTAGAGCATTGGTAAGAAATCCACAAGCTTGTCCACCCAAAAAAATTTCTCGTAAACACTCTGGAAGATCAACATAAAAGCACCTTCATCACCCCTTGGGGAACCTTCTATTATCGCATCATGCCCTTTGGCTTTAAAAATGTTGGTGCCACCTATCAGCACTCTATGATTTATATCTTCTATGGTATCATACGCGATATATTGGAAGATTATGATGACGACCTTCTCTGTAAAGACCAAAAGTCATGTTGAACACCTCGTAGTTCTTAAAGTCATCTTTGATTGTCTCATCCAATATTTTGTTCACCTTTAACCAAAGAAGTGTGTCTTTTTTGTTCTCTTCGTAAAACTCCTCGGTTTCATCATCTCTTTGTGGGGCATCAAATTTAATCCCATCAAAATCAATGCTATTCTTGAGATGCCTCCACCTACTAACCTTTGAAAACTTCATAGTTTACAAGGAAAATTTGAATCCATTTGATGCTTTATTTCCCAACTTTCTGACCGATGTCACCCTTTTCATCATCTCCTTAAAAAGGATGTCTCCTTCAATTGGAACGATGAGTGCCACAAAGCCTTTGAAGCATTGAAGAAATACCTTATTTAGCCACCTATGCTCATCCCACCTAAAGATGAAAAACCTTTTTACCTCTACATTTCCGCCACTGACCATTCTTTGGGTGCCATGCTCACTCACCGCAACAAGTAGCATAGGGAGCAAGTGGTTTATTTCATAATCCGTACTCTTTTAGACTATGAGACTAGGTATAATCACACTAAAAAGCTTTGCCTATACTTGGTCTTCGTGAACACTAAACTTCACCACTACCTACTTAACCACAAAACCTTTTTCGTCACCAATATTGACCCTCTACATTACATGTATGCTAAACCTTACCAAAACCAATGCACTGCATGTTGGATCATGCTCCTTGCTGACCTAGACCTCAAATTCATTCATCAAAAGTCTGTCAAGGGAAAAACCATTACAGATCAACTTGCAGATGCTTCTCTTCCTATATCCAAATGTCAACATGAGGGAATTCTCAGGTCATCCTCATTCCTCTTAACAGAAATCCTATGCCTCTATCCTTCAAACTTGACTTCGATGACACTAATAACATGACCAAGTATGAAGCACTTGTGCTAGGAATTTAGATCGCCATTTCCCTAGATGTTAAATCCATTAATATCTTTGGTGACTCTCAACTGGTTCTGAACCAAGTCAATGGTTTATACCAGTATCGTAATGAGGAACTTCAAAAGTATAAAGATCATTTCGACATACTTTTGACCACATTTGACCACTTCCTCATTCATACCACTTCGCGATCCACTAATAAATTTGTAGATACCAAGGCTTGTCTTTCTTCTCAAATACCTTCCTCCCCTTCAGAATCATAAATATTTTTCACATTACAACAGTTGAAATCATCATCTTATATTATTCAGGGCATGAATTTTTTGGGAAGATTCAAAACTAACCCACACGAAATTTAGTACAAACAGTTCACTGACTACCTCTCCCTTTCAATTCTACCTCCGAATCTCACTCACAATGGATGACGAGCCTTCCTAAAAAGTTTCTATAGGTGTGTCATCATGGGGGTTCTTCTCAAAAAATGTGGCTTTGACGGTATCCTCCTTTGATGCCTCACCAGTCCTGAAATCCCATACACTATCAAATAAATTCATGATGGGATTTGTGGGGGACATTTCAATGGGTGCATTTTTGATAAATGTATCCTTCGCCTCGGTTATTATTGGCTAACCCTTAACCAATACTATTGTGACTACGTCAAATGTTGTGTGAAGTTTTAGTAGCATGTTAACCTTCACCACACCCTTAGTCACACCTTACAAGTTTCCAGATAATTTTTCCCCTTCTCTCAATGGGGTTTGGATCTCGTTGGAGAGATTAATCCCCATCCCTCTCTACTTCGTCAAAGGATCATCACAACAACTGAATAATACACTAAATGGGTGGAAGCCATACCTCGCATTTCTACCAAAGCCAAAAAGATAACTAAATTTATCAACCACCATATCATTTTATGTTTTGGTGTTCCTCATCACCTCACAACTGAAAATGGAAAGTAATTCAAAAACAAAACCCTTCGCAAACTATGTGACAACTTTGACATTCAACTCAGTTTTTCTTCACCATATTACCCACAATCAAATGGCCAAGTTGAATCTTCTAACAAGACTCTCAACAAAATTCTTATGAAACTCGTTGATGACATTGGTAAGGATTGGCATAGGTACATTCCTTTCATCTATTGGGCGTATCATACTAGCATTTGTACCTCTACTGATGCAACACATTTTTCTTTGGTCTACAATACAGATTCCATCCTACCTGTCAAAGTCCAAATTCCATCTCTTTGTATATCACTCAAAGATATGCTTTCTAATGATGATTTTTACCAAGAATGTTTGGCACAACTTGACCTACGCTCTAGACCATATTCAAATCTACCAAAAGTGCATCAAGTGTGCCTATGACAAATTTTTTAAAGAATAAACCTTCAAATTCGGTGACCTCATCCTGAAGGAAAATGAACATGCAACCAAAGCAGAGAAAAGTAAATGAGGCATTTTTACTTCTAATTGGCTTGGACCTTATATTGTCACACATACCTATAGATCAGGAGCTTATCATTTATCTTATCTTGAGGGTAAACTTGAACATGAGACCCTTAATGCCTTGCATCTTTGTCCATTCTACTATTGAATAAAGTACTACATCACTTTATATCACTTATATGCTTGTCACTTGAGCAAATGTCTCCTTCCACCTACTTATTTTAAGGACCAATGACTAAACTAGAATTTGTGTGATTATCTGTCACCACTCATCCTTTTCTTCAATATGAGTACCACGAATCTACTCATGGCATGATTCTCATGGATTATTTTTATTATTTTCAGAATGGAATCCCATGGTTATTTGTCACTTGAAATCCCTCTTTCATAGCTAACCTTTGTCGTACTCTGGTTTCACCTTAATAAAATAAACCTATACTTGTTTACAGTCTTGTCCATGATTACAAGTACAAAATTAATGCAACAAAATATATGGGATAGCAAAAAATATCCTCCTTGCGTCAAACTTCTCACAAGTAGATGATTCCCTCAAATGAGCATCTATATCTCTCCCTTACTGCTATAAATAGACTGCTCCCTCGAAGGACACTATTAAAAACAAGCCACCTACTATACTTAGTCTATCCAAAATGAATACTAATCTATATTTTTCAAAATATAAAATTATCTTAGAGCTTCCCGCATTGATCAGTCTATACAAACAAAAAGAAAATTCAAGGAAAATACAAACTTTTAGTCATGGACTTGCCTATTATGGTTTTGGGTATCTTGCAAAAGGGGCATGTTGTCCCACAACAAGGTTATGTTTAACAAACCCTTCCACCCTACCTTCATTTGTTTACTCCTACCAACTCAAGGGATGCAGCATGTATTCTACACATTGTGATCACACAACTTATTTCAACTCTAGACCCATCATTCATGCAGCATATCTAGGGACTTGTGTTCAATAAGTCTATGGGTATGAAAATTATGGTCCTTGCCAAAGATGGGTATGCTGCTTCTTTTGTTTTCTTATATGTTGAATTTTTGTTTCTTCAACAAGACAAGATCATCGAAATTAAATCAACCATAACACCTTCATCTATGTCTATGCCTAATTCACCTTGCCTATTACCTATTCAAAATTCAACCTTGCATATTTTCAAACATGCCTTACCCAACAAACTTAGCTATCCACCCTACCTACTTAGCTTACCTAACCCAATCTCATTCTTCACTAGTTTACGGGAGAACTACATCGGTCTGCGGCCCCTTTTGCAAGGGCTATTTAAAGAATACTTCAAGGACATGGGGTCTTTGAAGGTTAGGTTGACCAACATTTTACATCATTTCCAACCATTTTTTCCTCAATAAACAAACATAGTTAGTTAGTTCCCATAAAAATAATAACTTCAAAATTAACCCAAAGCAAACCATACATCACGCATACACATCATCATTTACTTTCCATAATACCAATGAATTGGAAATTAAATCATACAACCATAACACCAACCATGCCTATCATATAGTATCCATAACATCAATAACTTGTAAATTAAACCAAACCATCATCGGTCACCCTTACCGGCATCGTTTATCGGTCACCATGTCTAAACTATTTTTCCTAATTTGCCCAATTTTTTGATGCTAGATACCATTTTCTTGTTGCCACAACTTTACCACCACCCTACAGGATAACCTAATAGCCCTACCAACCTATTCACCTCCCTGATTATACTTAGGGGCACATTTTTACCTACACCTCAGCCTTACCCGTGACCTTACCTATACACCGACACCAACCTCATGCATTTGACACTTGAATTCAATTATTTGTTGTACCTTGCAATGATGCTACTCATGTTGTTTATCCTATTGGCCTTGCCTTCCTTTATATTGTGATGTTTATCTCGACCAAACCAAACATTTTGGTGCTTTGGAACACACCTATGACCATTCCTACACCTATCCTCATTATGTTTCCCTGAGCACTTCCTATACCTTGGATACCTAGACCATATCGACCTTGTTTAGATAAACTATTTACCTTTGAATATGTAGATTTTGTGAGCTCTTCAGCCTAGTCCCTTGTCATATTTTATATGTGTGTGTGTGTTTGAATTCCCCCACATATTACCCACATTGATATCACCCTTTCCTATACCTACAACTTACCTCATTTTTCAACACCTACCACTTTATCAAACCCATCACTAATTTTTCCTTCTCCTCAAATATTTTATGGTTTGAGGGGATCACCTACACCCATATATGGGGCAATCACTTCTAGTTTTTTCAGAGTTTCTCATTAGTATGAGCTACATGACAAAAAGCGGAAAATGTAGACACCTAAAATTAGGTCACAACCCTCTAAGCCCCTTCCAATTAATTAATTCAATAGATTCCCCGATCATGACCCCTCCACATTATTATTAATTTAGTTACTAATATTAATTTAATTGTTCCCTCACTCCTCCACCTCACCATGGACCCTTTCCAAGCCTATTTATTAACCTAGACTAAGTCATTTACCTAACTAACTATGACTTCTTCTAAACCTAACTATGACTTATTCTATACTTCTCCCACCTATTTCCTATTCCATTTAGCACCAACCCACATTCCTAGTCCATAAAAATCTTGACCAATGCCAAAAATGGAGAGAAAAGGCTATTTTTGGCAAATATGACCACACAAGGTATTTTAGGTGGCCATGGGAGAATGAACTCATTCTCCACATACTTATTATTCTCTAGCCTAGGCTTAAGACGAAGATATATGAGCACTACTCCACTATCCCCAATAGCCAAGATTACTAGATTTATGTTTATGACATCTAAAATGAGACTCTCAATGTAGGTGTACTGACCTATATATACATATGTTTTCCTGAGGGTATGGTAGTCACAATATACCTTGTTTAAGTTAAATTTTAGCCGGAACACATCAATAAATCTGTGAACTGGAACTTGGAAGTAGCACGATGTGAAGGCATAGGGTAGTTTGCACCATGGACTCCATGTCCCATCCTTCATGGCAAACCACACAATGCGAAAATGTTGATACACCACAAATTATATTGATTTGCCTACTACCGCAGGTAGTTCCTTTGGAATGTGTGAGTCCTCCTCAAATGTCATGCAAATTCGGTAATACCACAGTTCTTCCCTTTGCTTGAACAGGCTACTTGTTGATCCTTCAAATAAATATTTCTCAAACCTTTCTGTGATGGAATTCTTCCCAGTGGGGTATTCCCAAATTTTGTTCTTTGGCCCATCGAGCACTCTAATTTCTACAAAAATAAGGGATAGTAGGATAGCGCCAAAACGTATCTTCACACCTACACGTACTTCCTCAATAATAGTCTCTGTAATGTAGCTAACCAAGTTATAGAATTCTCCCTCTGTCATTTTCTTTGCAATGTGTACCCACATGGTATTCACATGTGACCATCTCTCTTGATCATTTAACTTAGTGAGTATATGCACGGTTGCCTCTACTATAGGAAAATTCTTCAATATGTTTTTCCATTCCGCGTGGACCTTTGGAGTATAAATCCTCTGGTTTTCCAAAGTATGGGAGTTCCTAACTCCTTTCTGGTGGCTATAACAACTTCCTTATCAGTCAAATCACTCATAATATTGCATGTCCATGTGCCCTTCATTCCTATCAATGTGGCAATCCAGGACACTGTTGTGATCCTTACCCTCTCTCATTAATTGATCATCTGGAAAACGTACAAACTTCTCTTCGTGTCACGCGTCCATGTGTGAAGTACCTCACAACTGTGCCCCTCTTATCGTGCGTGTTGCTTAAATATCCCATCATCAGAACTCTACTTATAAGTCAGTAGACCTCTTTGATGCAACAAGGTACTGTTGACGCATGTCAACAAGGTTAGCTTGACGCACGTGGTATAAGATGTCCGAACCTCTGCTTTCTCATCAAAAAATCTCTGTGTCGCGCGTCAACAAACTCTTTGTCTCTGGTATCTATTGAAAGGGAAACCTTTATCTGTCAAAGTATGTCAAGTAGACCTCTTTGACACGCGTATTCCAACAAGGTTCATATAACTAATAAACAAAGTAGTACCCTCAGCTTCTTGTCCCTTATATGTCAGTCATGCCCATGCCTTTCACCTTCTTTCTTCTGATTTCAATGTGATATGGCGTGCCTGTATCAACATGTTAATTCTTTCTCTGCTGTTCTCATTAGTTATACCTCCAGCATCAATATGCATATATTTAAGTCATAAACACCATCGGTCGCCTTATTCAACCTCTTGTAGGTTGTTTTATACCCACAAAGTAGACGCGCGTCAACAGACCTCTTATCATACCACGTCAACAAGGTTGTTGTGCACTTGTTGGTCAAATTCTGTAGTCCCATCTGTTGATGTGAGGATGTTTTCTTGTGACGCACAACCAACAATATCGCTGATTGTCTCAATGTATCTATTTTCCCATTCGCCCCTCCTTTGTAGGCATGCAGTGCATGTAAAAGTATACAACCCATGAATAGACATTGTAATCAGGCCTTATAATACTCTTAGCTATTTCCCACCTGCAATACCACCAGCCTCTTCCATGATACATAATTCATCTCGGCCTAGTTTGTATAAGTCACCATTGATCAACATGTTGTTTGGTCTCTAATGCCTTCATTCCTTCTGGTGCCAACATGTGCTCAACCCTCCAATTATTAAGGTGTGTGAAACATGTACAACTCATCCATTGTCTGCCAAATATTAAAATGGGCTTATTTAGAAAGTTAATGTCAGTGATCAGTCATAAAATATAAAAGGTGTTGCTCAGCAAAAACTGAAATTTAGGTACTACAAAAATTTCTGAAAAGTCCACATCATTGGGCGCAACTTTGTACCTCAACCTTCACCTTTTTCTTTCCCTTTGAATGTCTGTTGCATGTGCTTTCTTGGGTGCCATCATAAAAACACCACCTTTTGTCATCTATATTGAGTAAGCTTAAAACCTAGTATTGAAATAATAATGCCCTAGCTCAAAACCACATACCCTAGCAGCTTTTTCAATGCTTCTACTGTGCTCAAATTTACCTTTGCCAATTAACATTGGGCGTAAGCACACTTCTGTGCACAAATCTGCTCTCCATTTTTGGTTTCTTAGCATCTCCCTTTATAGTAGGTGACTTACCTCAACACGGTTCTCTTTGGCTCGGTCACACTTAGCTCGTGCTTGAATAATTGTGAACTACACAATGTAATCTAGAATGAACCTGGATCTGTCAGTCCTTATATATATTTTCAAAAAATTAGTGCATTTATTACGCTCTTTCACCTACCAACAATCCTCTCATTAATTGATCATTTTCCCCAAATTTTTGTGTGGTACATCTTCATGCTCCAGTTATAACCTTCTAGCACACCTTCATACCTTCTACGTACAAACTTCTCTTCCACACGCTTCCATGTGTGAAGTACCTCACAACTGTGCCCTCTTATGGTAGTTTCCATGACTGTTGCTTACCTAACGTTATATAGTTCCTTCATTCATTTCCATCTATAAGTCATTTTTAGTAAAACCCATCACCTTTTAAGCAGATCCTTTCCTTACTTAAATACAACCTGTAACATTTTTTTCTCATGTGTAACCTAGTTATGAATAACAAATGAATATACCACCCCACACTAATCGGTATAGTGTAGAATACTCTGCTTAGCCAAGTAAAATTCTCCATACTTTTCTAGATTATAATTAGCCCTTCCAGTGTGACAAACCCGCTTATTACAAAAAAACACCATCAACTACAATTGAAGTTTTGACAGCATTACAAAATACTCACATATTGTAAATTAGCTTCCAGTGTTTGCAAACCTGCTTATCACAAAAAACACCAAACTAAATTGACAAAGCATAGCAATGAAGAACCTGAACATACAGAAAGGGAACTCCTATACTAACATGGCAATACAAGCCTTATTATCAAACACCAAGAAGACTTATTTATAGTAGGGCTTCAGCCTACTCAATACATTGCAAGTAACATGGGTAACCATATTCCAACAAGCACCTCTAACTGGAAAGCACCCGATTCAAGTATATGAGTTCCCAAGACATGTAAACATATGGTCCCAAACATTACAATGCACCTTACAGCTTTCTTGGATGGTTCAATAAACTTAGAATCACAAAGTAGTACCATCTGTCCAACATCTCAAGCTTCTAGATGTCCCTTATATGTCAGTCATGCCATTAGCCTTTCACCAGAAGCCTTCCAAATCTTTCTTCTGATTTCAATGTGACCTATGGCGTGCCTCTCATTTGGTTAAAACTGTATTAAACATGTTAATTCTTTCTTCTAATGCTTTCTCATTAGCTATACCTTCCAGCGCACGTAATATGCAATGATGGTAACATGAATTACATTAGAATAACTAGATTTAACATATACCAAACACCATCTGTTCAAATGGTGTGGCCTTATTCAACCTCTTGTAGGTTGTTTCCCTATACCCACAAAGTAGAGAAAAAACTTTATCATCCCAATATTTCCTTACCAACATCACAATTTTTTAAAGGTTTCCAAAGTTGAATAGCAACAAATCAAGAATAACTTGTTCAAGGCTTCTGTAGTCCCATTTTCCTGAGGATCTATAAAGTGTTTTCTTGTGGTGCGCAACCATAAATTCATCCAACAATATCCTGATTGTCTCATTCAAAAAGTGTGTGCCGACCTATCACTTATCGAGCTCAATGGACATCCGTAGTCAACAGTAAGAATATTTTCCCATAAGAACATACGCCTGGTTGAAAATGATGTAGCTACTATACAATCCTTTGTAGGCACTGCTAGCATGCCCACATAGTAAGATAATTTGTGCAAGTGAACTGATAGTAGCATGATCTACGTTCTACATGCAGTTAGGGATCAATATTAAGGACCCATAAAGTATACAACCCATTTTTCAAATGGCTCTACCCACTAGCAATTAGGCCTCAAAGACATTTCATCTCTCTGCTTAGGTTTTCCAAAGTATGCATATTAAGACAAGTGTATCACACGCCTTATAATACTCTTTACAATATTTATACAAAAGTGTCCCATTCCATAATCCACTAGAGTGAGTAGAATTTTGCACACAGTGGCATCACCTACATATTTCCCACACTGCAATACCACCATTCAGCCTCTTCCATGATATCTGTGTGCTCCATGATTATAGTACACACAAAACTATTTATGAGCGCATATATATTCATCTCGGCCTAGTCGTTGTAACAAGTCACCATTGATTAACATGAACGAAAAGCAATTTCACACGAATTACAAGTTGTTTGGTCTCTAAATGCCTTCATTTCCTTCTGGTTTACCATACATGTGCTTAAGAATGATACAGCAACTAAATCACACAAAGCTCCATAAAAACCAATGAACCCGATAAAAATTTGAAGGTTGTCCCAATGAAATCATGTGAAAGAAAGCAAGATCTTTGGATAATAGATGGCCTAACATGCCTGGTTATCTTCCTTTGGGTTCCGAAGAAGACCACTGAAAGAGCTCGCGCCTTCTCCTCTTTTTCCAGGATTAGATTGAACAACCTTGATATCTGGTCTGGATGCCTTATAATTGGGCTTGACAGAGAAAAGAGTCTCAATTTACGCACATGCAACACCAAGTAAACTGGTGCAAAGACCATGATCAGACAGAACAAGGAAGCGCATGAAAAACCCAAACTAACCAGGATATGCATGCCTTCCCGAGAAAATGAAGACCGAGTTCATTAATTGCATTTACTCCAAATTTCCCGCTCAATCTCCATTCACCGCCATAGTTGGTGATGGAGTAAAAAAAAGTAAAGACCATATAAACTCTGCCACGTCGGCTCTTGCTAGCAAAAACTGTCTACCATTTACCTGCAAGCTTATCCATCCCGATTTACTGCCATCCGCCCATGGCTCGACCCCTTCATAGGTCCCCCTTGAGCCTATGTTCCCACTGTTAGGTTATAGTTTAGTATTTAAGATAATCTGTGGTCCAAGTTCTTAACTAGTTTACTAGACTAGAACTATTTAGCTTATCCAAATAGGATAGGTTATATCTAAACTAATCTAACCCTCTCCATAGGGTTAGAAATCTTAATAAATCCATTTTATGCTAACATTCAGAATGTTCAGAATAAGAACCTACAAACATACATTCATGAAAAGGATTCACTCCTGTATTGCCAATAGGCTAGTTGAACTAAATGTATCTGAATTTATTACCTGGCCCACGATCAGGAAGTCTCTACGATATCGGGAACCAATATTTAACACGATCAGTCTGAGTTAGACTCTGGAATAGCTTATTCAACGTCATACCTTGCAACCTGAGTAAGGTCTATATTTTCTGTTCATCTAAAATTAAAAGCATCTCTCGAATCAATGCCACTGATGCCAGTTCTATAGATGGATACATCCACAATATTCCGAATCAAATTATCAACTCACTAAAATTTCCAATCATATTCTGACTCAGTCAAAGATCTTCAATTGCAAAGGATACAGTGGTAGTCTTTGCAATCAAGGAACACATCCTTTTAACAGAAGAAATCATATATCAACACTTGATATGCTCATGAGGAAGTTAATATACAGTTCAGAGTATTACATGTGGCCCAATAATCCATAGGCATATCATTCTAGACTGGTAAATATAATCTATGCCCACAATATCTAGTACTAAACACTATTACGTTGGAGTCTACTAATAAATCTTCCTAAAATTAAATGGCCATATTTACCTTATGCATGAGTTGTTCTCAAAAGGTATACTCAACACACACACTTAGTGATTTTCAAGAAGAATAATAACTGACATTATTATTCTAACTCACACACAAATAATAGAATGTGAACACTAACTACATTGATTCCTTAACATTCCCTCTTTAGTGTCCAATCATGGGGCAAGGAGGAATCTAAAAATAGAATCATATGTTGTGAGATTAAATCATACAAGGATTAAGACAGAAACCCATGTGCACATCGACAAGGTTGCTATCTAATGGTGACCATGTGAAATTTCCAAGTAATTAGCAAGTGCAATCGATACAATAAGGAAAACCTCCCCATGCAGTAAAAGAATAGGTCTACTCATTCTCATAGATCAAAAGAAGGATACATATGGGAGTGCAATTCTAACTCTCATGATACCTAGAAAATCATTCCCTCCATTTAGGAAAGAGGAGTTATGACTTTGCGCCCTGGAATGTAACTCCTATGATGTCATTGATGCATATGAAAATGGTAGCTTCTATGACAAAATATATCATGTGTCATATAACTCCTATGTACCATATGAATCTCACCTAAGTGAGATGACTCACCAAATCCTGATGTGGCCAAGATCTTGAGTGGTGATGACTGAAATTCACACATTAGGCAACATCCCCCTTCTGATTCCAAGCTAAGGGCTTAGAGGTCATGGTACATATTTCAGAAACGTTTTGATCAACTCCTTCCTAAACAACTACATGAAAGATGTGTCAAATGGGTCCCGATAACTGTAAGGTCTGATAAGGTACCCATGTACAAACTGCACTCCTTCCTAGAAAAGAAAAAAAGGAGAAGAGGAATAGAAAGGCCAAATAAAATGGGTGTCTCACATAATGAACTCACCAACCAAGAAGAGAGCACAAGTGAAGAAACCTAAGCTTCAGTGAAGGTCTTGGTAAATATGTTATATAACCTGATTCAAAAGTATGATACATACTACAAGTCAATGATTTCTCCATAAATTATCTCCCGTATGAAGTGCATGTGGATCTCAATGTGCTTCATCCACTGATGTTGAGCCAGATTTTTTCCAAATCGAGATAGTGCTCATGTTTTCATCAATAAATGAAAGGTAGGCCATTGAATGTGGATACCAAACTCTATCAAAATACCCTACAATCAAAAACCTTATGTGGAAGCATTGACTTACTCCCATGTATTATGCCTCTGTAGAACATATTACAATTGCATTTTACTTCTTTCTCGACCAATTGATAGGACCCAAACCAAGAGAAAAATTGTAGCATGAGGTAGACTTCTGATGATCTGAGATCATCAACCCAATCATAAGTCTATAAATCTAACTAGATTCAATCGCATGTCCCTCCTAAGTAGTGAATGCCATCGGTATGAGTACCAAGAACATGGTGAATGAACCGCTTCGTTGCTTTCCAATGCAACTTATGAGGCTCATGCATAAATTTGTACATGATCCCAACAACATGCTAAATATCTCGGCCAAGTGTGAATCAGATAAGATCAAGCTCCCCAATAACTTCCGTAATAAAGGGTACCATTCCACTATTGGGAGTGGAGAAATCAGCAACTAACTTAACCCCCGGAAAGAAAAGGAGTAGGTGAGGAATTACAATCAGACATGTTGCAAACCGAGCAAGTAAATCAAGAGATTACTTAAGCTGTGATATCATAATTCCTGAGTCAGAATTTTGAAATTTATATCCTAAGAAAGTAATAAAGTAAACCTAAGTTCAGTCATGGAGAAATTATTGGCCAAGGAAATCTTCACAGAATTAATGATTGAGGAAGAGTTGCCTGTAATCAACAAGTCATCAACATATAGAACAATAGATAAGCATGGATTCATCCTGCCGTAAAATGTAAACATTAGGCTCAGAGTGACACTGAGTGAACCCTGATGTAAGTGGAAAGGAGTCCATATTGTCATACCAAGCCCAAGGAGCTTTTTTAAGGTCATAGAGAGACTTTTTTAACTTGCAAACGAGGTATGGAATTATGGACATAACTCGGAAGGTTATTTTATATATATTTCTTCCTCTAGGTCCCCCATAAAGGAAGACACTTTTAGCATCCATATAATGGAATTCCCATATATTTTTGGTAGTGATGGCGAGGGTTAGTCCGAATGAGAAGTCATCTTCACAATAGGATCAAAGGTATCTAAATAATCAACCCTAGCTACCTGGGAGAAACCCTTAGCTACAAGTCGCACTTTAAACTTTTCGACTGTCTCCATTAGTTCCATACTTTATATGGATAAACCCAGTTACACCGAATGATTTTTTTCATCCTTTAAAAAGAGGGGTGAGATACCAATTGTATCATTCTTCATGAGTGAGGAGTACTCCTCATTCATAGATAAAATCCCACTTAGGAATCCCAGAAGCCTCCTAGAAAGACTGAGTGGATCAGAATTAGAGGTAGAAGGAGGAGTGGGCTCCAATGAAACTTGAGTCAATTCGTCTCTCTTGTATGAAGGATATTCAGCTCCATTTTCTGACACACTACAAAGTATTCCCAGGCCAACAAAGGTCCAAGATGAAAGTTCAGGCTTAATAGTCTATAAGATTCTTCACTCGAGTGAGAAGGGAAAAATTCCTCATCATCACTATTATCAGAATCAAAATACTCTGAAGCATGAGAGTCAGGTGGAGGAGGATGATGAATATTAGGTGAAGGAGGAGGAGGAACTCGCTCAACAACATCATCATCTGAATAATTAGAATCTGAACCAATGCAGAAAAAGGACCTCAGCATGTGGAGAAGTCAGAAGTCGAAGGATGAATCATCAAATTTCACGCTTCTCTCAATATAGATCTAATGAGTATTAGGTTTTAAACAATTTATAGCCCTTCACATCATCAAGATACCCTATAAAGATACAAGGTATGGACTTTTGGATCCAAGGCCTTGCATGTCTCATTCTTGGGAATCCGAGGCCATAACATTGGATCCAAAGACATGAAAAGTGTTTGACATCAAGCTTGTACATCAAAACTTCAGGATTCAAAGGGTGTCATCCCTCTTAATTCTTTGTGTGGAACATGAGTATCTAAATTTAATAAGCATCAATTCATGGATTCAGTCCCAATCCTATGGAGGAAGGGATTTTGAGTGAACCATACAAGTGGTCATCTCCTTTAAGAGTTCGCTTCTTTCTTTCTGACAAATCCATTTTACGAATGGCTGTAAGTAACTATACGCTACAAATCAATACCTTTGGAAGTGTACAGATAATATTGTCAAACATATTTCTCACATACTGACCCTCTATTTTAGGTTTATAAAAACCTTAATAAACCTTTCTAGCTTGTTTTCTCAACAAGAGCCTTGAAGTCTTGAAAAGTACTCGAAGACTTCATATTTAAACTCTGAGAAAATATACCTAAATGTAACGTGAAAATTCATTAATTAATGTAAGTATATAAAGATATATAGTGAAATGAAGGAGATGGGAAAGGGGCCAGAAACATGTCACTATAAACAATATATAAATGACGAGTAGCTCTCTAGGATTTTTCCTTATGCCAAAAAATTATTTCAGGGTTCTTCCGAAGGGCATAACACTCATAGAGACCCCTACAGAATTTTGGCGTGGGGTAACTCGTTGATCATTTTGTTTTGGCTCAGTTGTTCAAGGCAACGATAGTTAAGATGACCAGAATTCTCATGTCATATATTTCTGACCTCATTTGAATAAGTGAGCAAGGAAGTGGGCATCGAATCAGAAGAGAAGTGGGAGAAGGTGTATAACTATGAACATGGTGATCCGCCTTTCCCTCATCCATTATAGTAGTCATCAGTGAATCTCACATATAATCACCGATTTATTACTAAATTCCACTCACATTCCTTCACCAAGGTAAGTGATTTCGTAAACCGATAGGAGATTGGTAGAGATATTAGGAACACTTAACATTTGGTTAAATTATTCCATCGTTCTATATCTACCGAATCCACTATCATAAACCGAAATCATAAGTATCATCACCCAACTTGATTTGGGACATGCCACATGGTTCAATGCTAAAGAATTCAACCTCTAAAAAATCCATGTGGTACCGAGGAACCGGAATCAATAATCCAAGTTGATGATGGAGCTGATCTAGCTATAAGGGCCTTACCTTTCTTCTTTTCATTTATAGACTCCTTTGCATTAGAAGACTCACCCTTTTGAGCATTTTGTTTTAGAGAATTCATAAACACTTATTTTATTTTTCTCTCAATTAAATGAGTTAAGTGATCAATTTGTTTCTGAAAAAAATGATGCTCGTCATGGCCAGACTTCTTACAATAGGAGCATTTATACTTTTCCTTCTTCACTTTAGGCTCAAAAGTTGAAGTGTTAGTGTTGGGCTTAGCTGGGGGTTGGTTGGTCTTGGTTTCTTTCCTAGGTTGGTCCTTATTTTATTTCTTCTTTTCATTTTTCTTGCCCTTATTCGCCACAAGTGCATGTGACTTGGATTTTAGAGTCTCCATTTGAATGAGTTTGTCATGTTCTCGAATGAGTTGGGATGAAAAACTGTCAAAGGAGGGCATAGTCCAAGTACTACCCAAGGCATCTTTCATGGCATGGAAAGTTGAAACGAAGACAGAGTATTCAGGACCTAGTTTAGAAAGAATCGACAAGATCAATTGAGAGTCTTTCTTTTCCATTTTACATTCCTTTAGAAGTAGTCTAGTGTGGACAAACTTTGAAAAGAAGGCCTGCAAGTTTTCAAAGTCACTAGTATTTAACCCTAGTAGTTCGTTCTCCAACTCATGCACTCTCATGTCATCTTGCTTCCCAAACATATCATCAAGCATTTTCCACGCTTTATATGGTGTCGAGGAAGTTTCGATGTGGAAGAGCAAGTCAGAAGAGACGGACATACAGAGAAGACCTAAGGCTTCATCACAATGGTTGAACCACTTAGATTTTTCGGGTTCATCATTAGGTTCGGTCTTTAACCCCATGGCGACATGGTATAGCCCTTTACTTCATAAAACCAATATAATTTTAGATTTCCATTCAAAGAAGTTAAAAGGTGTGAGCACTGGTACTTTAGAGATATCCATAATGAAGATATAGAACCAAAGGATGTAGAAGGAAGGAGAGAGAAAAGAAACAACCACCCCAGAACAATATCACACCCCCCAAGTTTGGCACTTTATAGTTCAGTGCGTTGATTATAACAAATGTGATTGTGTGTCGAGAACCAGCCTGTCACTCACCTTGTAATCAGGGTAATAATGTGCAATGGTGGAGACAACAATCAAGGTTCATAGGGCACAGCAGATCAACACTGCAAGCAAGCACAAGAATGAGAAGAAACAAGAATGGGAAGAGAGAGCCTTGTGATAAATAGTGTCTCATGTCACACAAAAGAATCCCTTTGCTATAAAACTGTGGTGGATGCGCTCACATGTCCACAAGCAAAAAGGGATAGAACAAAGCTCAAGAAAAAAAGAGTTGAATTAAGCAATACAAAGACACCCCCCAGAATGTGGCACTTTATAAAAATGATGCATTTACAAAATTGATAATCCCATCAACTAGAGTGTGAAAAAACATGCAACTTTGACTAAAGAAGTGCTCAAAACTGAGAAACGAGTCAAAAGTTATAGCAAAAACCAATTCCCTCAACTGATGGAAAATGCTAAGAAGCCTACAAACAGATTTAAAAAGTGCCATAAACACATGCAAAGGGTGTTGTATGTATGCTCTTTAGAAATGACATCAAATTTTAGCTAGGGTTTGTTTTAATTACTAGGGGGGATTAGCCTCCTATCAACCCCGGACCTCACCCTTCGTCTTCGACACTCAAAGGAAGGTTTAATTAAACAAGCAAAAAGAATCAACAAGGATTACAAATGCCAATTAAATAATGTACACCTTTAAAATATTTAAAAGGTGATTGATTTTCTAATAAAAAAATTTAAATAGCCCACGTTGACCGAGCCCATGTTGAGTGCCAAGGAAGCCACATAGTGGGAGGGCCACGTGTTAGAGGGCAGGTGACGGTCGTGCAGCTGTGCAGGAAAGTCAGAGGTGATAGAATGGCTCCATCATGCGGGAGGGTGTTGGCGTAGCAGGTGAATAACACGATGAGATCCCTCTCCATCATCAGTTAAAGATTTTGGTGTGATGACAAGTTGTGCAGCTCTGATACCAGGCAGTTAAGCGCACCAGCCCCAGAGTAGTGTTGGGATGGGTGACCTCCTGGGAAATTCCCAGTGTCACTGCCTCATAATGTTGTTGGGCCTAATTGGGTGTATACCCGGCTCCATCGTGTGGGAGGGTGTTGGCATAGTAGCTGTTTAACACGATGAGATCCCTCTCCACCATTAGTTCAAGCTTTTGGTGTGACGGCAAGTCGTGCAGCTCTGATACCAAGCAGTTAAGCGTACCATCTCCAGAGTAGTCCTGGGATGGGTGACCTCCCGAAAAAATCTCAGTGTCATTGCCTCCTAATGTTGTTAGGCCTGGTTGGGTGTATACATGGCTCCATCGTGGCGGGAGGGTGTTGGCGTAGCAGCTATTTAACACGATGAGATCCCTCTCCACCATCAGTTCAAGTTTTTGGTGTGACAGCAAGTCGTGCATCTCTTATACCAAGAAGTTAAGCACACTAGCCCCAGAGTAGTGTTGGGATGGGTGACCTCCCGGGAAATTCTAGGTGTCACTACCTCCTAATGTTGTTAGGCCTGATTAGGTGTATACCCGGCTCCATTGTGCGGGAGGGTGTTGGCGTAGCAGCTGTTTAACACGATGAGATCCCTCTCCACCATTAGTTTGAGCTTTTGGTGTGACGGCAAGTCGTGCAGCTCTGATACCAGGAAGTTAAGCACACCAGCCCCAGAGTAGTGTTGGGATGGGTGACCTCCCGGGAAATTCCTGGTGTCGCTGCCTCCTAATCTTGTTGGGCTTAATTGGGTGTATACACGGCTCCATTGTGCGGGAGGGTATTGGCGTAGCAACTATTTAACATGATGAGATCCCTCTCCAACATAAGTTCGAGCTTTTGGTGTGACAGCAAGTCGTGTAGTTCTGATACCATGAAAGAGGGAAAAACAAGAACCGATGTCGAAAACAAAACACCACAACACAGTTGCACTCCAATGGTAACGTCAAGCTCCAACGCAATAAGCAAGATTTGAAAAATGGAATGAGAAATGCAAGTAAGAAAACAGGTCTGCTCATACTCATAGATTGAAAAAAGGAAGTAAAAATAGGGGTGTTGTGTAACCCCCATGCCTAAACAAGGAAATAGAATCAATGACGCCACTGACGTATATGACGTGACTGACGCATATGACGCCACTAAAGGAGGAGTTACAATTCCAAATAAGGAATGTAACTCCTATGACGCACTGACGCAAATGACAATGATGGATTCTATAACAAAATCTGCCACTTGTCATTTGACTTCCTAAGACCTATGACTCTCACCAGGTGAGATGACTCACCAGGTGATGTGGACGATGACTAGGCATGTCACACACACCAATAGTTCCCGCAGCGTGAATCCTATGTGTGTCTTCTCCTTAGAATAATATTGTCTACTCAACATCTTCGTAACCAAATCTGGTTATTCCTCAGCCAGTGCCTATCACCTAACCGCCATCGGTTCCCTTAAATAAGGGATTCTAATCCTTCACCCATGTTCTTCTTCCATCCAAGCTTTTGGATTTCTGATATTGGTATTCTTGTGCATCTAGGTGACCTCACAACAAACTAGAGATCATTCCATCATTCACAACATTCACCAAACATCAATCATGTGTTCCAGAGCATTGAATCACTCACAGGGAATCCTAGAGCTTTCAGCTACTACTGCATGGGATCGAGACTTGTCTCTCCTCCAGCCACAACTATTCTTTCGACAAACAGCTTCCAATCTATATGTAAGTAATCTCTACTTTGTGATTACTTTTAGTATTTTGGTTGTTAATCATTTACTTGCTTTCTTTCACCTTCTACCTCTCCCAAATCTCCTTTATATCACCTCCACCCCAACCACCTTCCTATTGAGCCTTGTGCTCTTTTCAAAACCACCTATATTACCATATCTGAGTCTTAGCATAAATCCTAGCACCTTACCTAAGCCTCCCCAAATCTTTGTGCAATCATAAAGAGCTCTCAACCAACCCTTGTTAACATTCTCATCTAATTTCTCCTACCGACATCAGTCACCTAACCGGCATCGGTTATTACCAAGTATTGGCATCGGTCGCCCAATTGATACATGTCTCTAGTGATCAGTAATTTATCTCAGACTAGCGAGCTCTTAATTCACCTAAAACCTTCCAAACCATCACCCAATCTCACCCAAATCTTTCAAAATGCCTTAGTCATACCTACCAGCGTTGACTACACCCTCCCTTCTCTATATTTAATTGTATATTCATTATTTATCTTAAAATATAGTCTATTGTTAGGGTATGAGATCCCTAAATCATATTGTTACATCATAACCTTTCTTTTATTGTCATTTCTTTACATTAAGTTATTTTTTAAATAGTGGATTAATAGCCTTTCTAGGAGATATGAGACTTCTCAGATCTAGCATACACTAGGAAATCCACTATCATATGTTATTTAATTCTATTTGGTGGTATTTTTGTACTTCTATAGGTAGTCCTTCCTATACAAAAAAGAGTCCTTCACAATCAACCTAGTCTTCTTAACGGTGTGCAACCTTCTTCAACTTCATTGGTAGTCCTTCCTAGCCCAAAAGAATCTCTTCATAATTATCCTGGTCTTCTTAATGGTGCACAAAATTTTTCGACTTCACAGGTATTCCTCCTCTCCTCACCTCACCTTTACCTTTTTTTTTTTATACACAACATTGTAGTGAAACAATAGGATACAATTTCTTCTTCCACAAGCTGAGAGGACATGGAGGCATGACATTTGATAGGTCCACCATCATTTTTACAAGCCATTTAATGAATTTTATTGGTGGTTAGATGCATATTTCAAGCTTCCTCTTCTCTTTCTAAAAAAATTTCAATATATTGTAAAAGAGGAGATCATTTGTAGTGGTTGGATATTATCTATACTTCTACAAGTTTACTGAAGGTGTACGTGAGCTTTAAGCCTCAATTTTAGACATTTTGCAAGAGATTCATGCCTCTTATCCTCATTTTAATGGATTGTGTCATCATATGAACCAATAAAATCAAGTTTTGTTGTTATTCTTCAACCCTAACTTATGTTTCATTTAATTCTCTGACATCTACATTACATTTAAAGGTATTTTTGTGAATTTTATGATTTCTTGCAAGCTCCAAATGGTTGGGTTTGATGGAAATGGTGTTTTGAATGTGTATTCCTATACTTTGGTGTTCTACTTGCCCTCTCTATCTCCATTTATTCCCATTTTCATGTATTAGAGAGTGTCCCAACCACCATTCTCTTGGTGTTATCACCCCCTTAGTGTAGGATTTATTCATTTTCATGCATTTACCTCTCTCCATTGTCCCTTGGAATCATAGAATAGGATTATATTGTTGTATTACCAGAATTAGGAATGGTTTATAACCATAGATTAGAAAGAGAAACCAACATTCTCTAGATAATTATCTCAATTTCATGGTCCCACAGCTGGAGATAACTCCATGTTTCCCAAAAAAAATGATTGTTTATTTAATTAACTTGTAAGCAAATTAGAGGGTGATGTTTTTTGGTGATAAGAGTTTTGGCATGCCTGGTAGGACCAAAAAAGTCAATATTTCCAATTTTATCAAGTTTGGATGTGTATCTTCATAAAATTCTAGCCTTTGAGGATCTGCAGCAAAACATATGATGGCTCCAAGCATCAAAATATACTAGTTTAAGAATTTTAAGTGTCTCGGTTCATGAGAAGAATCCAAAAAAGGTCTAGGACAAGAGAAGAAGGATTATTTGAATACCTACAGCTATCACTAGGAAGAGGAAGAAGTGGAAGACAAGTTCAAAGATCACCATCTCCACCAAACAGAACTATTTCAACACCACATGGTAGGCCCTTCTTGCAACCCACCATAGTTATTAGACCTATCATAATGGTTGCACAACAAATGAATCCATGATCTGGAAACTTCACAGGGAACATTCCACTTTCTCTCAATGCACAAAATCCTATTCTAGTGGCATCCTTGAAGAGTATTCCATTCTTCACCGGGGATAATCACACCACTGTAGGTGATCATATCCAGGCCATTGTAAATGTGTGTGTTATCTATAATTTTTTTGACATAGATGTAGGTGTGAAAATTGTAGCTTCCTCATTCAAAGGGAAGGCTTTACAATGGTTCAAGAGTCTGATAGTAGGATCAATTCAAAATTGGAACGCACTATGCACATCCCTTTGTGATCAGTTTGGAGAAAGGGAAGATAAGTTATCTCTATTAGATAAATTGACCACCATCAAGAGGGCTCCAAATGAACTCATGGAAGACTTCAACTTCAGGTTCCAGAGAATGTGGGATAGAATTCAAGTCTTATTAAGGCCAATGGAAAAAGGTGTAATTCTTTACTTTCTAAAATATATTAATTATGATATTGTTGTTATGGTGAATCTATGAGACGTATTACATTTCTTGGGGCTTATGCATTAGCTATTATGGAAAAAAATTATTTAATACAAGCTGGGAAACTAGCTCCTAGACCAACCATTCCCTTATATCTTGAATTGTCACAAACTGCTCAACCTTTTATTGCTCTTATTCTTAAGAAAAATTCCAAACCCACTTCCTCCACATCTGATTCTCTTGCATAGGAAAAGGAGGATGAGGATATGAAAAAATTTATCAAAAATTTGACCAACAAAGTCATATCCCTAGAAAAAACAAGCTCAATCCTATA
Organism: Taxus chinensis; assembly: GCA_019776745.2. Lineage (NCBI taxonomy): Eukaryota > Viridiplantae > Streptophyta > Pinopsida > Cupressales > Taxaceae > Taxus > Taxus chinensis. The sequence goes on along the minus strand of CM034154.1, from coordinate 763,863,639 downwards.
AAAATTATCAAAATTAGGGTCAATCTTCAAATCAATGATTTAACATGTTATCTATATAGAAATCAAAAATCTAATCAAATATATGGACAAAATTAGTAGTGTAATAGATGAAAAGGCCAAAATACACCTCTTCCATTGGAAAAAATCCATCCTCTAGAATCACTTCTTGCTCCTAGTTCAAGCCAAGCACTAGTTCCAGTATAGAATAATATGGTTCAGGAAAGTGAATGGTGTTTTTCATATAATCAACCGCATAATCAACTTAATTGTGAAAGGGCATTACATGTTCAAGCATACACAGTTCAAACTTCTTCCATTCAGCAGGGACCACTTTTGGAAGCACCCAATCCCAATAATGTGGAAGGATTCTAAGAGGTCAGTACTGACATCAATCTCATGTTATTTGGAGTTGATGATTTTTGTGTAGTCAATCAAGTAGTGGAACTTTCTAGCAGACCTCAATACAATTTTTTTAATAATACAAGGTCTAATAAAAGGATGTTGGAATCATAACTTTCATCTTCCTCTGGTTAAGGCAATGCAATCAACAAGGAGAAAGAGGCCATAATAGATAAGAACAACTTGCCTCAAGTTCATGATAGGCATGTTTCAAACAAAGAGGTTTCTCCCCAACCAAAGCTACAAACCCCAACATTGTAGCATCAGAAAAATGAGAATAGTATGCCACATATGTAGAAATCCAGGGGCCTTCCTCTTAATATTGTTGAGAAAATGAAGAAAACAAATGTCAATGTGACTATGTGGTATGCATTGGTTATTCCATCACAAAGGGATCTCCTATGTGAATTCCTCAAACGACTTCCCCAATCGGATCTAGTGGTGGAGAAGAATCATGTTGTTGTTAAAATTGTCAAACAAAGGAAGATCAAGTAAGTAAAATTGTTAAGACCCCAACTTTTTACATGTCATTAATTGTGGGAAAAAACTTGGTACATAATTATATGATTGATTCATGGGATAGGACCTCTGTAATGCCTAAGACATTTTTTGATATCCTGGGTCTCAAATACAGTCTTGTTTCTAAGGTAGTTTTACAACTTGATGGGTCAGCCATTGATGTATTGGGAGTAATTTAATATGTCGAGTTAACCCTGCATGCCTTCCCAAGTCTCACTATAACTCATGAAATATCATTAATTGACTTTACTCCCATATTTTCCATTTGTTTTTCTAGAGATTTCAATGCCAAGGTGGGTGGTTATTTATCTTCATATGAGACCCATATGTTTTTAAGAACTAGATATGGTACACAATTTACCATACTGGTTGAACCCATATTTTCCTATCACATTGAGTCATATCCCACTCCTATCCAACCAAATTATCTTATACAAGAAGAACATGGACAAGACTCAGTTTCAGAAGAGCAACCTATTCCTCCTCCCATGCCTGATCTATTTCTAGATAAATGGGCTGAGAAACATCATAAATTTGATCTTTATGCCAAATAACTTGCATCCTTTGATACCGGTATTGGAACTTATTGCATTCTTAAAGAAGTATTTACTCTACCTGCATCATTTAAGAAAACAAAGGAAGATGATTTTATACTTTGGAAGATGTTATTTTATTGTTCTATAAGCAGGAATGGAGTTGGGGAAGGTGTTGTGTTGATTTATCCAATGAATGAAAAGTTCTTCTTTTCTCATAGATTATAGTTTGCATATTCTAACAATGTAGCAGAATACAAGGCATTGGTGTATGGTATTCTAATTGATAGAAAGAGGAATATCAATAAATTGTATGTATTTGGGGACAATGAGCTAATTGTGAGTTAATTTATAGGGATAAATGTAACAAAAAATGTTTTACTTAAATCCTATAAGCATAGGGCATGGGATATCGTATAAGACTTTGAAGCATTCAACATCAAATACATACTAAGAAAAATAAATGAAGCTTCTGACAGAATCATAGCAATTGGGGCATTGTTTGACATTACTGAAGATATCAAAAAGGACAAGCGTCATCCATATATCAAAGTGATAGTGATGTCAATTGTTCCAAATAATAACACAAGTTGGTAGGGGTTTTAAAATGACTAGCATATCATCAACTTCATTCAAGAGGAAGAGGAGTTTTTTCCAAGAACCAAGATAAATTAGAGAAACAATATGGAGATTAGGTAGTCCAACTCAGAAAAAACAAGTTACCTATAGGTCTAGTGACTCTGGAATCTATCTTCAATCCCAATGACTAGTTCAAGAAAAAAAAGAAAACATCATGGTCAAAGGTGAAGATTCAGAGTCTAATTCAGTTGGAGAAGGAAAATTGCTCCAAATTGGTAAGGTAAATAATCAACAATAAAAACATGATTTTATACAACTTTGTTAAGAAATTTTTGATATATTTTCATGGATTTATGAATATATTATGGGATTTGATCCCATTTTATCTCAACATACTATTGAACTAGATTCAAAATATAAAACCATCAAGCATAATAAAATACAAGTACACCCTCAAATAGACCTCTAATGAAGAAAGAAGTGAGCAAGTTGATTGATACAAGCATCACTTTCCATATAAAGCACTCATCCTGGGTTGCAAAACCTTGTGCCATTCTTAAAACGAAATGGGGAAATCAAGTTGTGTGTTTATTTTAGAGATTTAAATAGAGCATCCCTCAAGGATCACTACCCACTCCCATCAATGGAAATAATTCTACAAGTAGTGGCTGGTTTAGAGAGGTTTTCACTTCTAAATGGGTACTCAAGTTACTACTAGATCATGGTGAGAGAAGAGGATCATTGTAAGATAGCTTTCTCCACAAACTGGGACACATATGCTTACAAGAAAATGCCATTTTTATTATCCAATGATGGATCAATGTTCCAAAGAGCCATGGCTATGAAATTCAAGGGGTTGATTAACAAAATGATTCTTTTATACCTTATTGACATTACTATATTTTCCAAGAACACATATGACCATATTTCCCATCTCAGGTAAGTGTTTGAGAGATGCAGTACGTTTGGAGTTTCCTTAAATCCAAAGAAATTCATATTATTGGCTCATGAAGGTAAGAACCTAGGCCATATTGTATCCAAGGAAGGATTAAATATTGACCTAGAGAGAGTTGAAACCATTCTGAAATTTCCTTATCCAAGTCATAATAATGCTCTCCAAAGCTTTTTAGGGAGGATCAAATTTGTCAGAAAATTTGTGCCTGATTTTTCTAATCTTATCAAACCACTGACAATGATGTTGAAGAAGATCATGGCATTTAAGTAGATTGTATAAGTAAAATACAACTTTGAGGCTATTAAGCAAGCAATATCACAATATCTGACTCTTGTTAACTCAGAATTGTCAAATGACTTCATTTTGAATGCTTTTGGTGGTTCAAACACAATATCTGCAATATTGGTAAAGTTGAAAAAATAAGGATCTGAGCATCCTCTTGCATTCTTCAATCATATCCTAGAGGACTATGAGGTGAGCTACTCATTCATTGAGAATCATGTTCTTGTTGTGATAAGGAGCTTAAAAAAATTTAGACATCTGGTTTCAAACAAAAAAATCCACTTTCTAGTGTCATATGCAAGTGTGAAGGATTTCCTACTGAACAAGGACTTAAATGAAAAAATATATGGTTAGACTACCCAAGTAATGGAGTATGATATAGAGTAAAGGTAACCAAATTGGTTAAGAGAAAATTCTTGTGTGAGTAGCTAGCCTCAAATCAGCATGTAGAGTCAAAAGATGAAGAAGGGGCTATTCTAGTGCTCCATGATGATCAAGAACAACAAGCCAATGCTTTACCTACACCTTACTGGAACCAGGATATGATCAACTTCCTCCAAATATTTCAATTACCTCAAGGATTAAGTAAATCCAAGAGAAATTATTTCAGGCTCTAATCTATTCCATTTGTTCTTATTGACAACATTTTGTTTAAGAAGGATGTGAATGGAGTTCTCTTAAGGTGCATTGGAACTAATCAAATTGAGAAAGTGTTGCATGAGTTCCATGATGGGGAGGTTTGAGGTCACTTTGAACCATTGGTAACAGCCCTCATAATCATGAAGGATAGTTACTACATTCCTAATCTTTTCAGTTATTGTTATTCATGGAGCAAGAAATGTGCATTTTTCACAAGAAAATAAAATTTGGCAGCATTTTCGCTCCACCCAATATCATTTGATCAACCATTCATGCAGCGGGGATTGAATTTCCTTAGGTTCATTAACCCAAACTCAATCCAAGGTCACAAGTGGATTCTAACAACAACTAACAATTTCACCAAGTGGACTGAAGTAGTGGTACTCAAGGAAGCAAATGAGTCTAACATACTAGATTTCTATAAGGGATTTGTAACCATGTTTGGTGTCCCATCTACTATCATTTCTGAAAATGCTATATTATTCTTTGGCACCAAATTTTGATTGGGATGTTAATAATGGTATATATCTGAGAAAATTTTCTAATTATGACCCCGAAGGTAATGGTCAAGCTGAGTCCACAAACAATAATCCCTTGAGAATTATATGTAGGAAATTGGATGAGAATCAGAGTACATGACACACAAAACTTAAATCATCCTTATGGGCTGATAGAATCACACCCAAGATATCAACTAGAAACTCTCCCTACAAGATGGTTTATGGAAAAGAAGCAAGATTTCCTATATCTCTTAAATTTCCAACATTAGGGCTTCTCAAGAAGCTGGAGTAATATGAGTTTGGACCCACGGAAGTTAGATAAGCATAACCCATGGAGTTAGAGGAGCTGAGAAACCAAGAAATGTAAAATATGGAAAAGGATCAAGCTCTAATGAAGAGGATTTTTGAAAAGAAATCCAAATCTAGAAGCTTCAAAGAGGGAAAATTGGTCCTAAAGTGGGATGCATATAGGGAAAATCTAGGTAAACACTCAAATTTTGATTCTATATGGAGTGGTCCCTACATGATCTCAAGATGCAAGATAAACAATTCTTTCCAACTGTCAAAGTTGGATGAAGAAGAACTACAGATTCCAATCAATGGAATATATCTTAAACATTGTTATTAAAGTAAAATCTCATCTTTGTACATATTAGTTTAGCTTTATAATTCCTCTAAGTGCTTTTAGCACAATATTTTGTTGGTAGAATAGGTTTCCCTTCCCTACGTGCTTTACATAGGTTTTATTCTTCTGGATGGTCTTTTTGCATGTGTTTATGGAGGTTGCAAAGGTGTTACAGGAAGAGGTTCAAAGTCTTAGGGAACAGTTTCCATCTTCAAGAAATATCAAATGTAGAGTAACTAAAAAATTAGATTTGGAGACAATTTTAGTTTTCTCTTCCTCTTGTCTCTTCAGATCAATTTCATTCTGAGCTTTTAGTGCCTCCTACTTAATCTGAAAATCAGTTTCAGGGGCATATGGAAGCATTTTAGAGAGTATGTTTCATAACACCTCACATGCCATCAGTCTTGGTATACTTTCATCATCAGTTTATTCAAGATTCTCCTTACTTTTGAGCAGAAGATCAACCTCAAATCAATTTTCTACTTTCATTTAATGTTGTTGAAGAGAAAATATTCTAAAATTATGAGAAACTCAAGTAGTTTCAGGTCAGATTCATCTCTAGATTGTGTTCCAAGTAGGTTCAGGGGTGATGGATTTAGTTTCATATCAGTTTACAAAGGAGAAGGGTGAATTGAAGGATCAAAACAATTTTCCACTCACAGAAAACCTTAGAAGATTTTTGTGATGTAAGCGATCAAAAATTTTAGATCAGTTTTGGGTCCAAACAATGCTTTAGGTGGTTCAGGGGAATTTTCTTCAAGTTTCATATCATAATTAATGCTATCAAGATGATTACATGCCCAATGAAACAACTAGGCCATTGTTCACTTCATCTGGTAGGTAGACAACCCCATTGTGTCACTAATTTTTTATCCAAAATTCCCCCCATAGGTAATTTTGATAACTTGCACATGGTAACTCTTATAGATATATTTCTTATCTAGATGTTCTCTCACCTCGAATATAGACATTTGTATTTGTATTTTCATCTTGGCTTGGACAAGGGTAAACTAGAAAAAATGGAAAAAATTAAATTCATTAGAAGGCTTTTATCATTTCCACAGTTCTCATACTTAGCTAAAAATTTGATAAAATGGGAAAAAACAAGAAAATTGGTTTTGGGGTGTCTTTCTCTATTTTCCCTAGTTCCTAAGATCCAAAACACCCAAAAAATGGTCACATTTTGAGAAAATGAGAGAAAAAAGGTATTTCTAGTGTTGTGCAGATGATAGAGGGTTGGGTAGAACTAAGTCGGATAGAACTAAGGTTTCTGACACTAGAAACAAGGCCAAAATGCATTGATGGGGAGTGGATCCAATGTAGCTTGATTTTTTGGGTACGGACAGAATTGGAGGTACTTGTTCCATTAGGCTCAGGGTTCCCTGAAACCCTGAAGGCACCAAATTTTGAAGTAAATGGGGGTGAGTTTGTACTGTAGGAGAAAGCAGTGCGGGGAACACAAGGTTCGGTGAAACTAGTTCCTCTGGGGCACTAGTTCCTCGAAACACCAAGGGAGTTGATGAATGAAAGGCAGAGTATAAGGACTTGGTGAGATCGAGGAGATTATTGTGGGAGTTACGGGACTTTTAGGCCCACGTGGAACACCTGAACCAGTTCCAAGGAGACCTTGGTTCCCGAGATCCTATAAGAACCTAAAAATAAAGGAAAACTATAAGGATAAGGGATGAAGTGTAACGTAGAAAGGAAAAGTTGCAGATGCACAAGGAAATAGAGGCCCAAGTTCCACGAGTTCCCCCAAAGTGTGAATCATCCGATATAACCAAAAATTGAAGGAAAATAGAAAAAGGGACTAATATAATGTGGAATATGAGTGGACTTGAGGGACAAAGGATGAGAATTTTAAAATTGAGCATCATGACCTCTCCCAACCCACATCACCATAACTTCATCCACACTCCACCAAATCTAACAAAAATATACTCATTGGATTCATGATTTATATCCCTTCATCATAAAATCATTTAAAATAGGAAGTATGAGGAGTTGGTGGGTGAAAAGGGTAAAAAAATCTCCCAGTTCAAAATGCAATGTTCCAATTGGGTAAAAGAGGCATTAATGAAGGCATGGGAGAAAATTTCTTCTTTGACGAGCTAGAGGACATGGAGGCATGGGATTTGACATGTTCACCATGATTTTTACAGGCCATTTAATGACTTTTATTGGTGGTTGGATGCATATTTCAAGCTTCCTCTTATATTTCTCAATTTTTTGCAATATATTGTAAAAGAGGAGCTCATTTGTACTGGTTGGATATTCTCTATCTACTCCTTAATTCTTCTACAGGTTACTAAAGGTGTATGTGAGCGTTAAACCTCCATTTTGAACATTTTACAAGAGATTCGTGCCTCTTTTTCCTCATTGTAATGGACTGTGTCATCATATGAATCAATAAAATAAATTTTTGTGGTTATTATTCAACCCTTCCTTGTGTTTCATTGCATTTGTTGGCGTCTACCTTACATTTAAAGGTATTTTGTGCATTTTATGATTTATCGCAAGCTCTAAATGGTTGTTTTTAATGGAAATGGTGTTGTAAATGTGTATTCCTAGACTATGGTGTTCTACATGCCCTCTTTATCTCCATTTCTTCTCATTTTCATGCATTAGAGAGTGTCCCAACAACCCTTCTCTTGGTGTTATCACCCCCTTAATGTAGGATTTCCTTATTTTCATGTATTTTTCTCTCTCCTTGGTCCCTTGGAATGATATAATAGGATTATATTGTTGTATTACCAGTATTAGTTGTATTTTTAGCCCTAGATTATGAAGAGGAAGCAACATTCTCTGGAGAATTATCTTAGTTTCATGGTCCCACACTTGGAGATAATTCCATGTTTCCCAAAAATATTGATTGCGTATTCAATTAACTTGCAAGAAAATTATAGGGTGTTGTTTTTTTGGTGATAACAAGTGTTACTGAAGGAAAAATTTTGGGTCATATCATCACCCAAAAATGTATTTCTATTTACTTGGAAAGAGTTAAATCTATATTTAGGAATTACAACCTCATAAAAATGAATTTGGTTTTAGTTTTTTTTTTAAGATCAATTTTGTATGAAAATTCATATTTGATTTTTCTGATATGGTTGCCCCATTGCAGATTTTTTAAAAAAGAATCATTGTTTTTGTACGAACCCCATTTTGCATGTACTACATTATTGAAATAGTTCAAAATCCCCAATGATGAATAAACATCTTTCCAACAGTGTTCAAGTCTAATTTATCATTTTTGTATATATTTGTAGCTTAGAATTCTTCTCTTTTCCATTTCCATACTTTTCCCGCTTTCCTTTATCATCTTGCAAGCTTTTCCTTATCTTTCTGAATTTAATTCAAGGAACCACGATGGTGGTTACACAACCGCCCTTGCGGTTGCGCAACCATCGGTCTACCCTAGTGGCGGTTGAATAACCACCCCGATGGTTGTGTAATCACCACTCTGCACAGACCGGCGGTTTCTGTGTGTATTTGATCAAGACTTCTCAATGTGATTTTGAGCATGTGTCATGATCTTCCTATTCATATTTCTTGCACATTTATTGTCTAAATGGGGTGTTCTTGAGCTCGTTAGATGCATGTAAATCCTCTCCCTCTTACCTTACTATTATTAGTGAGTGACCTATCACTCTCATGAGAGAGGTGGCATTTCTTGGTTGTCAAATGGCTTATACCATCTCCCTAACTTTTCCTTATAAATGCCAAGATTCTACCTAGAGAATCAGTTGGAGTTTATTGTTTTTAATTGTAGTGTTATGATGCCCATAATCCTGCTAAGAAATACACAATATATCTTTGTTTTCTTGCCTTGTTATTCTCTTACCTATGTTACTACTAAATTTCTTGTAATCCATTCCATCTCCAACACCTCTTCATCATTTCTTCCACATAATCCAACAAATCTCCCTGGAATCATTTGAACACCAAATTGGAAAAGAAACTGAGGGGAAAACAACAGAAAAACCAACACTGGAACTGTCACAGGTTCTACATTTCCAGGTTGGGGATACATTTAGATTCTTGAAGTTTTTATTATTTTATTAGATCTTTTCCATAATCTATTAGAGTATATTAATTCAAAGAAGTACAATTAAAATTGATTTTCTTTATTTACAAGAAGATTCTAATGAAAGTTGCTTCCCTGCATATCCTTGTGGATTTGTATGGGGAATTTTTTCTAGAAGAGGCTTTTGTACCTATTTATTGTTAGTTGTAATTTCCCTTCATTTTTGTAAGCTTCCATAGATCCTTTTGTTTCTACCAGGGAAGTTCCAGGGGAAGAATCACTTCTGAGAAGCTTTTTCATTCTTCCTATGACTATGAGGTAAGAACTAAGGAAGTTGTATATCCACAAGTATAAATTATAATTTTTTTGTTTTAATTAGAATATATTAGATCCACCATGCACCAGAAAATAAGCACATCTAGTTGTTTAGTAGTTCTAAGAAAATTAGTGTAGAAAAATTTTCAATTAATTAGAAGAATTTTAACTGTCTATGCATATTTGTTCTATTTTCTAGTAACATAAAAAATAAAAATTGGATTAAGTTATTTATTTCATTTGTTTTATTCCCTTTCATTTAAATCATTGGAAAAACACAAAAACAAATAGATAGATTTATTTCCTTGATCTAATTTATCTGCTTGTTTTCATTTTTTAACTATGCACATATAATAATTAGACATAGATTACTACGATTCCCCATGTGTTTTTAGTTGGCATAGGTTTAAATATTAGCCTTTCCCCTGAAGAAAACTTTTCGAGTTTGATTGTTTCCCTAGTTTAATAGTTTTCATATCCCACATGACCATTCAAGGCCCTTAACAACCAAGAGATTATATGTGTGATCCATGAGTCCCATAACTAAACATAGTTGAATTATTTACAAACATTGACATGGGCATCAGAACCTTGGTTTTCTAGAACACATCGCTTCCACCCTGTTGGTGAGAAAATTTGTCGGGTGGAAAAACTTGTGGGTTTCATGCCAATGCTCTAGGAATCTAAGTCACTCTACTTAACTGGTGTAACTGTAGTATATGCATGCATGAGTAAAGGTAGATTTTCCTGGTGGCCTTGTGGTCGGGGATCCAATAGGGGCACTCCACTGACCCTTTGGAAAAGCTATAAATTTATTGCTAGAGAAGACTTTGTATGAAGAGTGGGAAAGGGGAGTGAGAAATGAGGTAGGAGAACTAAGTTTGCAGGTAGAAAATTAGATTCTTGCACACACTAATCAGAAATTTCAACACATGCATTCATGAGAAGAAACAACTCTGTAAATAAAAACAAGACCAAATAGAATTTATTGATCACAAAGTATCAGGAAACCCCTTAATAAAAGAAATCTAGAAACTCATTTTTTCATTTATTGCTTAAACAAAAGTTTTACATAGTGTGGGAATAGAAGAAATTTGAGAGTGGAGGGAAGTAGAAGGAAATGGATATCTCCTTTTCTTTCTCTAAGTATAATGCACTCTTGAGTTTACAAGATCAATTGCCAACGCTTTGAGATGGGAATGAATATACAATTTATAGAATGAGGGATGACTCATCATCTACCCCCCAATGGATTTTCATATATCTTTGTGAAACTTAAAAAATTTCAACTTCCTAGGAGAATATTAAGTCCCTTTTTATAACATAAAGGTGACTTTTACATTAGAAGCATGAAGTTACTTTTTTAATTTCATTAAAGGACATCTAAAAAGTGCACCCCAATGAAGAATTAGAACATGGAAGAGAGAGAAATAGGGGGAGAGAAGAGAGGAGAGGAAGGAGGAAGAATAAGGGAGAAGAAACACTGGTGATGAATAATCAGCCTTCGATGAAGCCCGCATCTCCTTTGAGATGACTCGATGAGGTGTTCCACTGTAGTGCATCTCCAAAATATTTATACCCTGAGATGGATTTTGAATTCCCTATGAGAAATTTCTATGATGATCTTGTATGATGATGTTGACTTGAATGATCATCCCTATATGTCATGTTGTGCCAAAATTTCCCTTTGAGTGTAGCTTACTATTAATAGTAAGTACGAAAAAACAACTTCCTCGAACCTCCATTGAGTGTGACGACATTGATTCCCCTTTATCCCTGTGTTCCTCACTCCTTCTGGATCAACTTTCTATTTTTGGAAAGTTCTCGTGGGATCACTTAATATTTTTAGTAAGTGCCAAAATTGGACCAAATTCCCATTCCAATGATTTCTCAACTGTTATGCATCTTCAATGTGTTTGTCTCCTTTGCAGGTTCTTTTGTTCATGGCTTTCCCAAAATAGCAGTTTCCTATGCAGAAGACATGCTAATTTTATAAAGTGGGATTTTGGAGGTCAGATTGACGTGAAACAAAGTAATCTGATATGGTTTTTTTTCCCAATATCACCCCTGTAAAACTTTATCTCTACCTGTTTAATAGCCCAGGAGATTTTAAACTTTCAAATTTCAAACTTGGCAGTGCTTCTAGACACGGCAGCCATCAATGGACCTCAAAATTACAGGTCTTGGTTTTCTCCTCTATTTGTGAAAAATATATATATTTTTATATGATTTTTTTCTTCTGGTGCTTCACGCGAAATTTTACTTCAATCCGACAACCAGTTCAACGAGAAATCCATGTTTTCCTTCATTAATCCGGAAAGGAGATTTCTTCGATGTGAATGATTTGTTACACAAGAGGAGAGTTTGAGAGTATGTTTTTTATGGTATTTTATAGAGGAATGAACATCAAAAAAAAAATTGTTGATTTGTGCACTGGTTTGTAATATTTTTATGAATCTTTGTTTTTTGGCTATGGAGATTTTTTACTATTCTCTTCGTTATTCTTCATTTCTTCTTCTTCGTTTGCTCAAACTTCCTTCTGAGACATGAATGATTTCATGGATTAAAGGAGATTATTTCTATGGTAGGTATATTTTGAGGTTCAGTAATGGTGGAGTGATGGCAAGGAGGTTGCAGAGGAAGAATGCAGGTATGGTTGTGCATGGGAGTGTAGGAAGTTAGAAGCGAGAAGTAGTTAGATATTTAAAGTATTGAAAACATGTTGAGAGAGGGCTGGGTGAATTTTAATTTCCCTGACATTCCTCACCTTATAAAATACATGAGGAACATAAATTTCCATGGTTTTCAAGGATATGACATGTGGCGTTGATCCAACGGCAGGGAGTGGGTGCTCCAAAAATCAGCTTTAAAGCACTGAGGGGCTGAAAGCGAGTCATGTGGGTGACCAAAAGTATATCCTAAGGGGATGGGAGAATTTTTCAAGGTTTTATGTCCCTAATCTATGAGGGAAGTGAGAGACATCAAATTTCACAGTGGTCCTGGAGCTGACACGTGGTGGAGATCCAATGGCAAGGGATTTGAGCTCTAAATTGCACCCGGGGCTGAACTAGGAATTTTGATTTTCGTATGGGGTTCTAGAGGTCACATGTGGGTTGGGTGCATTTTTTCAAGATTTATGTACCTGACCCTCAGGGACATTTGGGACATAAAATCTTGTCAGGCTCCTGGAGCTGACACGTATCCTCTCAAAATTTGGCTAACTCTCTAACTCGCTCCAAGAGGACAACTTGTGGCGATGATAACTTGAGCTCCCGATGGATTTTTTTGGAAACATTTTATATTATCCTGACTAGAAATGGAATTTTGAATCCAATGGTGGGGGTATCATGTCTTTATCCATCCATATGATGCCTAAAAATCAGATTTTTTATTTTATGCTCCACATGTGCCTGAGAAAAACTGGTTGCAGAACTCATGCGCCAAAGTGTTATGAAAAAATTGATTTCACCCTCATGTAGTTCTTGGAATCCTCTTTCCTTATATTTTTTGTTTTACTCCTAAGTCCATCCAGAGCTCCTGGAATCACCTTCGGAAGTTAACTAGTAGGTTTTGGCTTATGCACTGCCTAGGCCTGTAAACCCTAATTTTGATCAAACTGCTCCAAACTCCCCAAATATTCCCTAAATATTACAAAATGACTTCCATGATGTTTCTACGTATTCAATTCACCTCCATGTTGGATTTTTCTCCTCACTCCGCTCAAAGGGGTTGCTCCAGTCCTGGGGAGGCCAGTGATAGCCCTTCCAACCACTGCCCAGAGATAGCAATTTTCAAGAACTCCTAAAATAACATAGGGGTTTATTTGACTTTCTTGAATCACCTAGGGGAATGAATTAACACCAATTGGGAGGTTATTCGACTGACTGGCCAAACCTAGGGTTTCTTGGAATGATAGGAGTTGAAAACATTGGTACAGGGGTATAGTTGTCGTGCTTGGAAATTGTCAATTTCCCTATTGCACATTTGCATGAAAACAACTGGCTCTAGCTTGGAGACATGACATGGACTGAGCATAGTGAATACATGGCATAAAGAATCCCAAAATATCAACTTGAGACCATATAATCATTGACCAGTGCCTTATCTATTCATCCCTACGGAGTCACATTCAACTTACAAGAGAGAGAGAGATAGACAGAGAAGAAGGAAACACACACAAAACAAGGAAAAAGGGAAACACACAACACACGATAGAGAAAGAAACACAACACAGAAAGGGAAACACACCTAACAATCATCGATAGTACATAGTGGGGGAAAACCCACTTTCACTTAAGCACTTTCCATTTCTCAAAAGTTACCCATGAGTGGGAAATGACGAGTGATGTTGTTCTGTGAAGCCTTTGACTGGTTTGAGAAAGTAACCTCCTTTCCTTAACTATTTATGGAAGTCAGGTGCTTCCATGATTGTCCTTTTACTTTTTAGGAGTGAGTCCATGTGAGCCTCTTGATGCTCAGGTCTTTTCTTGGAAATTCCATTGCCTTCACGTTCTTTGAAATCAGTTTCATAGTGTTGGTTGCCTTCCATGTTTATCCATATAGCTGATTCTCCATCAAGCATCTCATCACTTCCCCAAAGCTGATTTTCATTCAAATTCCTTGAATATTATGAGTTACTTCTTTCCTGGTCTATGTTCAATGACATCTTCTCCATGAGAAACATTAGATTCATCCTTTATCTCTACTCCACTATGAGGCATTTGAGTATTGATGGGAGGATAGGAGGAAAACTCATATTTGTCTTGTATGTCCATGGCATGAGTTAAGAGATCAAGAATCAGCTCGGGATCTTCTGAAACTTCTATTGCATCCAATATTTCTTACACGGAGATTATGCTTTGTTGTTTCCTACAACTCATCTTTGTATGCCTTTGAAGAATCTTTATTTTTCAGCTCAAGGAAACTATCTCAGAGGAATTACTTCATCATTTTGGGAATTGTTGCACTCCATATCATCCTTCATCAAAAATATATTCATCTTCAGAGGTCTCAAAACTCCTTGCTTCAATTTATTTGTCATGGAAAGAGTCTTCATCTTCAAATGGGAAAGAAAATATCTCCATTTCTTTATTCCATCCATCAACCATTGGCTCAAGAGTGGCATCATATTTTTCATCTTGCATTATCTTCAATATGGCCAACCTTCACATTGGTTAAGGCTTTCAAATCAAATTCACGATTATCTTACATATTCATGGCTTGCATCAAGAGTTCAAGACCGATCTCATGGTCCTTTGTTTCTTCTGCGGCTCTCAGTAGTTCTTGTATAGGAGATTTCTTTCAAGCCTTTCATGGGTTTATCACAAGATAGATTTTGTCTCTCCATAGATGGCCTGAATGAGATCATCTTCATCCCCAAATGGGAATGAGAATAAATCCTCATCTTGGATAATCATATAAGCTGATTTTTCTTCTTTGAAAATCATCAAGAACCATCTCCTCTTCCTCATGGTTTGCATCATCTGGTAATTCAAGGATACCCTCTTGTAATTCAAATCTCCTTAATGCTTCTTCAAGGTCCATACCTCTCTGGAAGGCATGTCTGGACCTATCAAGATGGGAATATCATCTTCTTCCTTAGTTTCCACAAATTTATTCATCCTGCCTTGCTATCTTGGTACAAAATGTTAGCTTTAGGATTTCTCGACTTTCATACGCTATGTACCTCATCTTCTTCTCTGGAAGAAATTTCTCCATGTCTCCCTTCACTGGTATGGTTGTGGATGACCAATTCATCTGAATTTTCCCTCCCAAGTCTTGGAAGAAACTTCTACTCAGCAACATTCCAATCGAGGTTGGAACGTCTGCTACCAAAATCATCTCTGAAACTTTCTTGTCTGGAAATCTTGTGAGAGCCACCTGTGCATCTTTGACCTTCCCTACAAGTGGGATATTTTTGACTCCAAAGAGTAACAAGAACTACTAGGTGGAGTCATGGTAAGTTTGAGAGCCTTGGAAACCTTCACGGGCATAACATTATCTGAGGCACTAGAATCTATTATGTAATTGTTCAATACATATTCTCCAACAAAAGGGAGACATAGAAAGGTTCAACCTTATCAGTTTTGATGCACTCAAGGAAATCATGTTCTGTGAGGGAGGTGTATGGTGGGTTTGGTAGTATTGCCTTTAGGAACTAGGAGTTACATCATTGGGTGTTAGACTACCACTCCTGATGTATTGAACAAACCTCTCGAATTATTCAGGGTGAGTCCGCAAATATTCAGTTTCAGTAATTTGTACTTTGGCTTTGTTTGCATATTCTATGAAGTCAAAGGGAGAAGATGTGGACAAGGGGGGTGAAGGGACTGATTTTGGAGTCTAGGATAGGCTTGGGAGAAGGAGTATATTTTTGGGGAACATGGATGGGATCTTGAAAGGTACACTAGGAGCTTTCAAAGTACTAGATTTTACAGGAGAAGATTTAGATTTAGAATTGGAAGAGGAATCATAAGACTTACTTGGAATAACAGGAGTCTTCTTACTTGCTATAGGATCAAGCTTCAATAATGCAGACTCCATGGAAGATGGAAGCGGGGATCCTCTGACTGATTATTTTGTTTTGTAAGTTTCCACAGGAGGATCATCAACCTTATTTTTCTTTGTAGTAGTGGAGGGAGGTGTTCCTTTCTTGGACTGAGAACGAGTGAATACTACACATGAGAAATTGGGTACATCTTCTTTGTCTTCTTCATCACCTCCAGAATACTCACAAAATCTTATTTGTGTATCGTTCTCAAGTTCATCAATTTCTAGGAAATTTCCACCTTCACTTTCTTGTTTAAGCTCTTCTTCACTTTTCTGAATCCTACAATCTTACATTCATGGGTGGGGCCTCCTAAGGTAAGCCTTTGGGGTGCTCCTACAATCTGATTTCCGTTGACTTCTTTGAGAATATACTCATTCAAATAATTTCCCTCTTCAAATATGCCATCTCATTCACCAACTTTTGCAGCGATGGATTTGTTCTCTCATCTCCATGATGTTGGGCCTTGTTCCTTTGATGGATTCTTGATCTTTCCAGAGAGGATGAGATTGTCATCAAGTTCAATGGCCATCCTTTGTTTCTTCTAAAATGTTCCTTGGTTGAACTCTTCGTAGGAGAAATCCTACCTCCGGTGATTGAGATTTGATGAAGAATCTCTTGACATTGTTTTCAGATGGAGAATCTTCTTCTGGTATCCTATGAAGCAACCATTCAAAACGAGCCAT
The DNA here is from genome assembly GCA_019776745.2 of Taxus chinensis. Lineage (NCBI taxonomy): Eukaryota > Viridiplantae > Streptophyta > Pinopsida > Cupressales > Taxaceae > Taxus > Taxus chinensis. The sequence continues at coordinate 763,847,036 of CM034154.1, read as the reverse complement.
GAAGTCTCTCATAGTTTCACCTTCTCCTTTCTTCATTTGAGCCAACTGCACCAAGAGGTCTTGACAGTCTTCAGTTGATTTAAATCTTTTCTCGAAGGTAAGTCTTGATGTCATTCCAACTAGTGATGGATCAGGCAGGCAGGAGGTAGAACCATTCTACTACTTTTTCTTGAAGGGATTCCACGAATAGTCTTATAGTGACATCTTCATGTTGGACACTAATAATTCCACATGATGTTGTGAAAGTAACGATGTATTCTTCATGATGTTGTGTTCCATCACCTTTGAACTTTGGAAATTTATTGTGGGAACCTGTTGGTAGATCATGAAGAGGTGGTTCAAGAGCAAAGTGGACCTGTATTTCTTCCCCATGGAAGAATGGGTTGGGGTCTTTCTACTTCATCTTCCATTATCTTTTCTGCTTCTGCTTCATCTCTTATTTATTCAAATTCTTCTTCTTCTTCTTCTGGGAACTCAATGCTCAAGGGTTGTCAAAAAATGGGAGAAATTTAAGGGGGAGTATCAATAGGAGTTTGGATAGGATTTCCAGGTGAATTGCTTGAAGAGATAGATGGAGAGGAGGCTTGAGAGAAGAAGTATGGATTATCTCTAATTCATTTCTTGCTGATTTTGCAAAGCCTTGAAATTGGAATCAACAACACCTCTCGACCTACTCAACCTGGTGTATCTTTCTTCTAGCCAGCTTTTGGAAACTTTTGTAGTGGGAATATGAAAAGACACTGTGGAATATGAAAGGTCACGTGTAGGAATTGAAAGTGTATCTTTCAACAATGGATTTTCATGAACTCTTTTTTTTGTTTTTTCAATATTTGATTTTTTTGAATTTTTGGACCTTGTGGTCATATTTTGGGTGCAGATGCTGCTAAATCTGCCCCACAGTGGGTACAAAAAACTCTTTGGCGAGAAAATTTTTTGGGTGGAAAAACTTGTGGATTTCATTTCCAATGCTCTGGGAATCTAAGTCCCTCTACTTAACTGGTGCAATTATTGTATATGCATGCATGAATGAAAGGTGGATTTTCCTAGGTGGCCTTGTGGTTGAGGATCCAACAGGGGCACTCCACTGACTTCTGCGGTAAAGCTAGAAATTTCTTGCTAGGGAATACTTTGTCTAAAGAGTGGGAAAGGGGAGTGAGAAAAGAGGTAGGAGAACTAATGTTACAGGTAGAAAATCATATTCCTGCACACACTAGTCTAGAAATTTCATCACATGCATTCATGAGAAGAAACAACTCTGTAAATAACAACAAGACCAAATAGAATTTATTGATCACAAAGTATCAAGAAACCCCTTAGTCAAAGAAAGCTAGAAACTCCTTCTTCTTGTATTGATTTCTTAAACAAAAGTTGTACATAATGTGGGAATGGAAGAAATTTGAGAGTGGGGGAAAGTAGAAGAAAATGGCTATCTCTTTTGTTTTCTCTAAGTACAATGCACTCTTGAGTTTACAATATCAATTGCCAACCCTTTGAGATGGGAATGGATTTACAATTTGTAGAATGAGGGATGACTCATCATCTACCCCCCAATGGTATTTTCATATATCCTTGCACAACTTAAAACTTTTCAACTTCCTAAGAGAATATTAAGTCCCTTTTTATAACATAAAGGTGACTTTTACATTAGAAGCATGAAGTTACTTTTTTAATTTCATTAAAGGACATCTAAAAAAGTGCACCCCCAATGAAGAATTAGAACATGGAGGAGAGAGAAATAGGGGGAGAGAAGAGAGGAGAGGAAGAAGGAAGAAGAAGGGGGAAGAAACACTAGTGATGAATAATCTTCCTTCGATGAAGCCCACATCTCCTTCGAGATGACCCAATGAGGTGTTCCACTGTAGTGCATCTCCAAAATCTTTATACCCTAAGATGGATCTTGAATTCCCTGTAAGAAATGTCTATGATGATCTCACATGATGATGTTGACTTGAATGATCATCCCTCTATGTCATGTTGTGCCAAAATTTCCCTTTGAGTGTAACTTACTATTAATAGTAAGTACGAAAAAGTAACTCCCTCAAACCTCCACTGAGTGTGACGACCTTGATTCCCCTTTCTCCCTACGTTCCTCACTCCTTCTGGATCAACTTTCTATTTTTGGTAGGTGCTCGTGGGATCACTTACTATTTTTAGTAAGTGCCAAAATTGGACCAAATGCCCATTCTGATGATTTCTCAGCTGCTATGCATCTTCAATGTCTTCGTCTCCTTCGCAGGTTCTTCTGTTGATGGCTTTCCCAAAATAGCAGTTTCCTATGTAGAAGACATGCTATTTTTAGAAAGTGGGATTTCTGGAGGTCGGATTGATGTGCAAATGAATTTTCTGATATGGGTTTTTTCCCAATATCGCCCCTCTAAAATTTTAGCTCTACTAACTTAATAGTCCAGGAGATTTTAAACTTTCAAATTTCAGACCTGGACAGTGCTTCGAGACACAGAAGCCATTAATGGACCTCAAAATTGCAGGTCTGGTTTTCTCCTCTATTTGTGAAAAAATTATATATCTGATATGGTTTTTTTCTTCTGGTGCTTCACGTGAAATTTTACTTCAATCCGACAACGGTTTGACGGGAAATCCATTTTTTCCTTCGTTAAGCCGGAAAGGAGATTTCTTCTGTGAATGCTCTATTGCATGAGAGGAGAGTTTGAGAGTATGTTTTTGATGGTCTTAGATAGAGGAAAAAATATAAAAATATGGTTTGGTGATTCATGCACTGGTTTGCAAGATTTTTATGAATCTACATTTTTTGGCTATGGAGATTTTCTACTGTTCTCTTCGTTGTTCTTCATTTGCTCAAACTTCCTTCTGAGACCTGAATTATTTCATGGATTGAAGGAGAGTATTGTTGTGGCAGGTCTGGTTCTGAGGTTCAACAATGGTGGAGTGATGGCAAGGAGGTTGCACAGAGGAAGAATGGAGGTATGGTTGTGCACGGGAGTGTAGGAAGTTAGAAGTGAGAAGCAGTTAGATATTTGAAGTTTTGAAAACATGCTGAGAGAGGGATGGGTGAATTTTCATGTCCCTGAAATCCCTCACCTCATAAGGGATGTGAGGGACATCAATTTCCATGGTGGTCAAGGATATCGACACATGGCATTGATCTGACAGCAGGGAGTGGGTGCTCCAAAAATCAGCTTTAAAGCACTGAGGGGTGGAAGCGGGTCATGTGGGTGACCAGAAGTATCTCCTAAGGGGATGGGTCCATTTTTCAAGGTTTTATGTCCCTGACCTATGAGGTACATGAGGGAAATCAAATTCCATGGTGGTCCTGGAGCTGACACGTGGCAGAGATCCGACGATAGGGATTTGAGCTCCAAATTACACCCGGGGGCTAAACTGGAAATTTTGATGGTCGTATGGGGTTCCAGAGGTCACATGGGGGCTGGGTGAATTTTTCCAAGGTTGATGTACCTGACCCTCAGGGACTTTGAGGACATAAAATCTCCCTAGGCTCCTAAGGAGATGACACGTGTCCTCTCAAAATTTGGCTAACTCCCAAACTCGCTCCAAGAGGACAACTTGTGACGATGATAACTTGAGCTCCTGATGCACTTGTTTGAAAAAAAATTATATATTATCCTAACTGTAAATGGAATTTTATAATCCAATTGGTGGGTATCATGTCTTGATTCTTCCATCTGATCCCTAAAAAAATCATATTTTTTATTTGATACTCCACTTGTTCCTGAGAAAAACTGGTTATAGACCTCATGTGCTAAAGTGTTGTGAAATTTTTTATTTCACCATCATGTAGGTATTGGAATCCTATTTCTGTAGATGTTTTTTTTACTCCTAACTCCATCCACAGCTCCAGGAATCACCTTCGAAGTTCAGTAGTTGTTTTTGGCATGTGCATTGCCTAGGCATATAAACCTAATTTTGATCAAACTGCTCCAAACTCCCCAAATCTTCCCTATATCTTCCAAAATGAATTCCATGATGTTTCTAGGTCCTCAATTCACCTCCATTTTGTATTTGGCTCCTCCACTCCACTCTAAGGGGTTTCTTCAGTCCTAGGAAGGCCAGTGATAGCCCTTCCCGTGATTGAAATAGCATTTTTCAAGAACTCCTAAAATCACCTAGGGGGTTGATTTGAATTTTCTAAATCACCTAGGGGGATGAGATTAACATTAATTGGGAGGCTCACTAGACTGATTGGGTAGAATTGTGGTGTCTTGGAATGATAGGACATGAAAACATTGGTACAAGGGTATCAGTTGTCGTGCTTAGAAATTGTCAATTTCCCTGTTACACATTTACACGACAACACACCCTTCATTATCTCATAGTTGATAGCCTTGAATGTCAAAGTAGACAATGCTTATGAATTCTAGAAAATTCATCCTGGAAAAAAAATAGTTCCCATGATTCATTCATTCGTTTTACCCACTCATTTCCTCTCACACCTCCATGACATTGTCATGAATTTTTTACGAGGTAAATGCAAGATGAATTCCTTGTATTCTGCAACAGGTTCAGAGAGTGTATGGTGACGCTGATATCAATAGAATCCTTCATGTGTCCATTTTGCTTAACCATTCCATTACTCCCACTCAAGTTAGTGAGGTATTCATTTCCTTAGATGAGAATATTCCCATGGTTCACGTAGAACACATTAGCTTGCCTTGATCACTTGTTAGCCATTTTTGCCCATTTTTCGTATATTCTGCCTACTTGCCTTATATAGCCTTCACATACCCATCTATCCATTCCATTTCCACTATCCCGGCATGACCTCAGGAGGTCACGTACGCCAAGGGGTGATTAAGCCCTAGGAAAACTAGGTAACTACCTAGGGCGCCAACAATCACGGGGTACCTATATTTAAATATTTTCATTATTTTTAGCTATTATTAGAACTTAACATTAATTTTTTTACATGAATTCAATATTAATTAACTCTTTTAGTGATAAATTACTATAAAGTAACATAAATTTTAAGCATACACATAAAAATGTACTATGATATCTTTGTAAGTATAAATACATATGCATATTTTTAAGCTCATACGATATATTTTGTATTGCTACGCATTCTCTAATGAATCTCTAGATAATTTAAGTGTTTATTTTTTCTTAGAAAAGGTTCATGTATTTTTTATAATATCACTAATGTATCTAGTAGAGACAAGTATAATTGAAGGAAATAATTATTTAATTATATAATCCTTGTATTAGGGGAAATGTATTTTTTTAAAGAGGAATTAATAGGCTTGGTCCAAATACCACTCTTCACAAAACTATGGGAGCTACCTAAGAATTTTAATTTCTTTGAAAAAAAAATGGTGTTTGTTTAGTTTTGAGTCACATTCACCTACTTGATATTGGTAAATAAAACAAGTAAACAACCTTGTATAATAAATTATATTTGTTCCATTTTGAGCACCTCCTGTCATTAATTCTCTCTATCCATGGATTACTACTTGTCCTTATTTGATAATTTTTAGGATATTTGTATTCCTTTTTTATACCAATTTCTCTAGGTTAGTGATTTATTATGATCATTATGTGAATTTTAAAATAAAATAATGTACATATATTTTATTTATCTATTTGATGGAAAAAATTATTAGATAAAATTGTAAGAAGGGAATCCACTTAAATTATTTCCTAGGGTGCTCATAACCTGTAATTCAGCTCTAGCGTGCGCTTAAGATCGTGTGTTGATTTTAAGACATAAAAAATTGGTGAACCTGATGTAAAGGAATAGTTCCTTTTCATTTCCTTTGTTTCTTCCTTCTTTCATCTATCCTTCTCCACTCACATTATTCTGCAGGTATTTATATACCCCCCAAATTTTTTGGGTCAGGAATACAGAATGCCCATTTTAGGTCTTAAGGTGTATTATTACCATATGGGTATGCAATAGTCACCCTCACTATCTGGGTGGTTTGATGATTGCTCATCCAATTTAGCTTCCCCTCACACTCCTCCTCCTCCTCAAGGTTCCAACAACGGTTCATCAGTCAGGATCAAGGAGATTGATCAACCTACGTATAGCCTATAACCTAAGTTCTCTAGCTCAAAAAATATGACATTTATGAGAGAACAAGGGTTCAATCCTCAGGTCTTGTCAAGACCTCAAATCAGCATGCAAGCTGATTCACTCCCATATTATCTATTGTCAAATGATGAACTCCTGAGATAATTCACCGGAAGTGATGATAGTCTTAACACAAAAGACCAATCCTTAGATCAGATGCAAGATTACACTGATGTTATTTTTTAGAACAACTCTGCTACCCCTCCCCCTACACCAGGAAACACATCCAAATATGGGTGCCTTCCTAAGGATCAATACATAGTGGGACATCATGTTCCTTTGCTTCCTAAAAATAATCATAACACACCCAAGACAAATGCAACACTGTGTGCGGGTGATGTAATTTCAACATTGGTGTTAGAGTTAGGGAAATAGAGCCTACCCATCCTTCTCCTACTACACCTTTTTTCAGGGTAATGTAAGATCCACCACCATGTGTATAACTTTGGTTATGTGCCCTCTGCACCTTCACCTCCTCTGGTTTACATGAGTATCCCTAACCCTAGAGACGTTCTTACTGGATCGGGCACATTAGGTATGCCCTCTCACACTTCATACGGATATACCCCATAGGTGGCAACTAGAAGTGTGTTTTGAAATGCCATCCCAGCTAGAAATGTGACGTTCCTTGGTTTCACATCTTCTACTCCATACCAAAATAATGTTATGTCGTACCTCCACATGTATTCCAAATCATCGTTGGGGGGCATGTTTTCCTTTACTTGTTCATATTATTAGCCTCAGAGGATGCCTTATGCCCCTATAAATGCTTATGTTGTGCTATATCAACCTCTTGTTCCTCCCCCACCTCCTCATCAAGGTTCATCCATGATATAGTTTTATGCGTTGGGAACATATGATGAATATCTTAAGGAGCCCTTTGACTTTTCCATACAAAGTGTAATGCTTCCATGACCATTGCCTGACTTTCCAAAGTTCAAAGGGGAGGGGGATCTAAATGCACATATCAAAACATACATTCAACTGTTGTCAAAGATCTACACCCCTGGGACACAATTGTAGCTAATATTTTCCCCAAGACCCTCGAGGGGATTTCTCTCGAGTAGTACTATAGGATACCATAAGCCTTGATTCATTCGTTCAAGAAACTCGTTTTTGAGTTTATAAAGGCTTTTGATATGAACAAAATTTTAAGAACAAGAATAAGATAATTCCTTCATATCAAATAAAATCATAATGAATCCATTTCCCATTTCATTCAAAGATAGTGGTAAGTCCTTTACTCCTTTGCTAGTGCTTCTAACATGGATCAAACAGAGATTTGTGACCTATTTCTCCATTCTCTCAACTAAGAAACCAAGGAGGAGGTTCAAAATTTTCCTCTTAGGAGCTATGAGGAGGTCTTAGAGGGTACTCTCTGCATTAACCAATAACGATTGATAGTGGTTGAAATACGTATGACTCAAATGGGAGACATGCCAACCCATATCAGGGTAATTCAAACTACCTGAATGGTTCAAACAACAATAATCAAGGACCCAAAGTCATCAATAAGAAACGTGGTGATACGACGGATGGCGCAACTGACCAATCCAATAATTTGAATGTTGTTAACACCAAAAATGTGAATAACAGTAACAATAATGTGAATGGAAATAATAAAAGGATTAATAACTTCACTCCTTCTGTTAATGCAATTAACTTTAGTCAACCTCCCCCACCTCAGCAAGTCCAGGCCCAAGGACCAATTCAATACCCAAGCAGATATCTAAACCAATATTAGAACTAAGGTTAGAGGCCTACAAATATCAACTTTAACAACCAACAAAACAACAATAGAAACTATGGGCCACAGCAAAACCAAAACCAAAGACCTCATGACTATGATCCTAACTTGTATTGTGGTTTCCATAGGGCTAGAGAACATGATGCTCGTACGTGTCATGATTGCAAAATATATATACTCTTTATTGAGAGGTTCTTTGCTAATCCCATGGCGCTAATGCAAAATACTCATATGGGGCCCACTTCTCCTTAGAATTCTCCTCTTGGATTTTAAAGATACCCTCTTCCAACATGCCTTGAGAACAAAAAGCTTAACAATCATGGTATCAATAAGGGAACTACCGTTGGAAATAATGATCATGAAGCATCTAATTTGTCAAACCCTTTAGTAGCTCCTCCTGTAGACAGTTGGAATTAGACAAAAATGATAAAATTGGTTGAGTTAGAGAATGAACCTGAGATTAATACAACAACCCGCACTCGTGATTAGTCCTCGCGATCTCTTCATGGCTACCCCTCAATGTCATATGATGCACCAATGGCTCCTAAACCATTAGGGGCCTATGATTTAATCACATATTTGACCAAGATATTTTCACATTTCCTTTTTAGATTTTTTGAAAAATTCACTTGCGCATCAAGCATCTTTATTAGAAGCATTAGGCCTTGGCCATCTAATTCATGCCACCCCTCCACTATAGGCCTGATTTAATCATATAGACTTTGATGTCTATCCTCCGGGGCATCCTGAAAGAGATGATGGGTTTGTGTTCGACATTAGCAAGATGCCTACTGACGCTAAGTTGGCACGAAGAGGTGATCCTAAATTGTACCTCTAGGTTTGGGTCTACAACAACTATGTTAAGCGTGCAATGATATATTATGAGTCTGTTATCAATATAATCCATTTCTCATTTTTTAAAACTATAGGCTATGGAGATACAAATTTTTATTCAATGTGAAACATGTTGAGAGGCTATGATAGCCTTAAATCAACTTCTATTGGAACTATAGAGCTTTTGGTTACCCTTGGACCAAAGACTGTGTTGACTGAGTTTTATATCATAGATTGGGAAACTATCTATAATATGGTTCTCGATTGACTATGGATTCATAGAATGAAGGCAATCCCTTCCACGTTGTTCCAAGAGGTCATAATATTGAACCTAGGCAAGGTTTTCATAGTTCAGGGTGATCCAAATCCATTTAACATCCATTTGGCCAACTTAAAGAAGAAACCTAGGATTCATAATGAGTTTGATCTCTCCTCCAATCAATTAAACAATCCCCAGGACTCAAATCCCGAGTCCCATATTGTTCCTATGAATGAGTTGAAAACCCATAAGGCAATCAAAGGGGTTGATTCTAGTGAAATTAAGGTTATTGTAGTAGAAATTCTCTCGACAAAAACTACAGAAAATATTGTTAAGCTTTTGGATAATGATTTGCCTATCATTCTCTTGTTTGATCCCTAGGCATAGGACATGCTCTTGGGATCATTTATCTCCCATCTAGTGTCTTTGACGAGGTTTGTATGGTAGAGGTCTTAGAAGTTAAGGAAGAAAATTCTAAAAATGATCAAACATCTATCTCCCCCAATGATTGTTGGAATCTCAACTATAATGGCGTGAAGTGTCATTATGGCATGAGGGTTGGGGTGATCCTTACTTCTCTAGATTGGAGGTTCATGCCTTTTACCTTTAGGCTAAACTTTAATTGTTCAAAAAAAACCATAGAGTATGAGACTCTTCTTCTTAGTCTCATTGTATCCAAGAGGATGGTCTTCAACAACATTATATTTTTGGGTGACTCCTAGTTTGTTTTTAACCAAGTATCTCAAGTCTATAAGACTAGAGATGAGCACCTATAACTATACAAATCTGTCATATTGGAAATTTGTAAAACTTTTGACTTCATTTCTATTGAATCCATACCTAGAGAGTATAATCAACTGGACAATTACATGGCCATGTCTTCCTCATAGTTTTGTCTGAGTGAGGACTTGAAGGAAACTAAGTTTACAGTTTTAGTTTGATCTGAACCCTTGGTTCAAAAAATCTCCACCCAACACAATTTTGGAATATGCTGAGGCTGAGAATGAGCCTTCCACCATTCATTTTACGGAGAATGATGAGGAAATATTAGTATTACTCAATGCTTTTACAGATCTTGTTGACCACAGAATACCTATTAGAGATCAGACAAGAATTCCGCGCGGGAGAGAAGGCCAGGATCAAGGGCACGGAGGGACAGGAAGAACCCGCGCATGGAGGGAAAGTTCAACGTTCAGAACTTATCCTATTTTGAGCATGACGACCTATTTTCAGAAGATGTTGTGTTGAACACACCAATGATGCAGAGACATGAGTGCCACGCAATGTCTATCTTTGGAGGATCGGGTCAAAGCATTTTGTATGGAGATGAACTAAGAATAGAATTGACACTTCAGTTAACTATAAGAGTTCTATAGATAGCACACTTGCATGTGTGGCTATGCCTGTAAATAGCATGTGGCTATTAATAGCATGCGGCCTATTTCTAGAATAGATAAGTGGTGAAGGGAAAGTCCCCAACCTATATATATGATGTGAAGTACATAGTAGTGTGTGTGTGTGTGTGTCAGAAAGAGATATGTGTGATGGACGTATTAAGGTATAGAGATATACGCATATGATTGAATTATTGTATTACATCCATGTGTGCATTGGTATAGATTGACATTATTGTAAGAAGCTTCTACATTTTATTAATATATGGAAGATATTGACTGAATCTAAGTGTCATTTCTGTGTATAGTTGAGTAGTGCATGTTATTGATTCAATCATGATTACTGTTTAAAAACTTGTTCTTTCATAGATCTAAATGTAGCATACATTATAGAATGGTGGATTAGCTATGGATATATATGTTTCTTCCTTCATCATGCTAACATCCTACTACAGCAACCCTAAAGAGGGACCTGGTACCTTTGCGCACTTCAGGTGAGCGCTCAGTCTAGGCTGAGTGATGTGTCAGTGTGACTAGGGTTTTATCTGGTAAATTCTAGGCTGCATCATTGGTTCCGTTGTCAAGGCCTCTTTTTTAGTTGTGTTCAGGATGGTTTGTGGTGAAAACGTATCAGTTAACTCTAGCAAGTATTGAGGAGTGGATACACGATCTGGAGGAATAATATGCATGGTGGTTCAGCAGTGGATCTGAGTTTAACGCACGTACTTGGGTAGAATAGAATCTGTATGAAAGCTTATACGAGAGATTTTTCATTATCTTTCCAGTATAACTATATGAGTGGCTTAATGCTTATGCATCTTAGTAGAATTTGAGGTATCGTGCACTTGTCTGGACACAGGATGAATTTCAGGCCCTTTACGATGCTGATCTGATCTAGACTCGCGTTGTGGATATGTGATTTCATGGTGTTCCAAACAGTTATATTCTAGAGTATTCAATTTGGATGTACTCTTTCCCGGAGGTAGCTGAATTCTAATTTTTTTGGTATCCAAGAGGAGTATATCTGTAATGTATTCCACTGGTAATCAAGATCTTGATGGTAACTTTGAACCTAGAGAGTAAACCAATGGCTAAATAAACTTCACCACACGCGAGGGTAGGAATAGGTTTGGTGAAATTTGGCAGACCTAGCGATAGAGAGGAAGAGAGAGGAGAGGTAGCTTAAGTATAATGAGGCACGCGAGAGGGAGATAGAGAAGCAACGTTTTGTTGTAGAAAGTATGGTGTTGAGGAGAGAGATGGCTCGTGAAGGATTTACAGCTCACATAGAAGACATGGAGCCAAAGCATTAGGAACTCCCCCATCTTGGAAAACATGACAAAGATCCCCCCTTGGCCTCACACAGAAGTGTGCCAGCAAAGACTACCTGGGTCTGTGGGCATGCATCTTAATCCACCTAGTGACCTAGCCCCTGCGCTTGGTTTTCCAGTATCTAGTACGAAAAGTAACCAGCAGGCTAACTTGGGAAGTAGGAGAGCAGGAGTAAATCAGGGAGCAAGTACATCAATGGCAGGATAGGTAGCTTCAATGATATTTGGAGGAACATTCTTAGGCACATCATCCACACAGAATGTGAGCATGTAAAATGTTGGATTCACCTCTGGAAGTGGAACTACCTCACAGATTGTAGGGGTTCAGTATAGTACTACTATCGGAGCATATGGGAGTACATCTACAGGTCATATTCTAGCTACAGGTGGAGGATCAGGAGGTATAGGTGGTTCTAGTTCCAGTGGATCTTATGGTTCTAGAGGTAGAGGTAACACGAGAGGTTCTGGATCAGGTGGTCAAGGCCCGCAACAACCAGATAATATTTATATGGAGATGTCTCTTCATATTTCAGAATATAGAGGTATAGAGGATGTTGTCAAACATGTGCATATGTGTGAAATCTTGTGGCACGCTAAAGGGATCACGACTGTTGAGCATAAGGCAAGTCAATTTGCTACTACATTACAGGAATGTACACACAGCTGGTACAAGAAGTTTGACCCTGATCAAACTTGCGTGGATTATGTAGCATTGAAGGATGATTTCTTAAAAGAGTTCCATATCCCTGAGTTTGAGTAGAAAAGTATCAGCGCGCTTAAGGATATCAAGAAGGGCACTATTAAGAGTGTACGTGAGTATGATGCCCATTTTAAGACACTTTTATCTAAGCTATCTTATGATATTCATGAAATCCAGCATGCACAATGGTTTGTTGGAGGATTGATTACACCATTTAGAAGGGAATTGTCACATAAGACATACATTGATCCACACGAAGCACTGAAAGCAGCTTTGCATGTTGAGGCAGTTAGGAGTATTGACACTGGCATTAGTCCATTCTTGGAGGAAAAAATTTCAGCTATGGAAAAATAGTTAGAGAAGCTATCAGCAAATTCAGCCCATGAAACGCGCTTAGGAATTTGGTGTACAGATTGTGAATTGGAAGGTCACACCAAGGATAGTTGCCCTCGTAGATCTGTATGCTCATTACTATTAGATTGTAATATTTATCATTTGAATCATGATGCTAGTCACTGTCCTTTGTTACAGCGCCTGATAAGGAAGAATGTATCTTGCTTTTGCAAAATTTATAGGTCCACGACCCATGATACTGAGGATTGTCAGCTGATTGGTCAGATCCAGGATGTTATAGACATTGGGGTACGACAGAAAAGTGTAACAAATAATTCTAAGGGTAAGAATGAGCACCAGGATCGGGATCATAATCAAATGTCCTATGACAAGAATGAGGGGAATTTTGAAGGAGGTTGTGGAAGAGGATGTGGATATCATGGTGGATATGGAGGATGAAGACGTGGTGGAGGAAGAGGTGAGTTCCCTCATGGAACATGTTATACATGCGGATCTCCTGACCACTATAGGCATGAATGTCCTTAAAATATTGCATGTTCTTTCTATGGGAAGAACCATAGCTATAAAGAGTGCCTAGACTTATATGAGCATCTGAGTAAGAAGCATAAGCAAGAAAACAAAGGCGTCGGGATGGTTAGAATCCGGCACATGGTAGAAGATTAGTGGATGCCCAAGATAGTAGAAGGACCTGAGGCATTGACAGTGAAGATTACTACACGCACGCTGAAGCGGCACACGTAAGAGAGGCATTGCACCAGAAGCCTACGATCACCAAGGAGGAGGTTTTGCATGCAAGGTACCCAAATCCTGCTCATCAGAAGGAAGTTTACCAGGATACCATGGAAGTGCTAAGGAATCTTCAGGGTGAGATACAATACTTAAAGAAGCAAAAGAAAGCATCAGAGACAATCCAAACTGATATCGATGATCTGAGAGAAGTGTGCAAAATGTTGCGCCAGGAGAACATTATTCCACTATTAGGAAGTTGGTTAAAAGGGAACACTCCACGTGCAAGTCTTGAGACCAGACGAAAAATTCTGCATGCAAATCTTCCCCCTGATAGCATTGACTATGACAAGGAAATTACTCTAAATGTTGTTGTTGATGGATGGCTACTGAGCAACATATTGATTGATACAGGTGCAGAAGTAAATGTACTTACATTATATGCATGGGTACAAATGGGGAGGCCTCCATTGCAGCCATCATCTAATGTGTTGTTTATGGTAAACCGGACTAAGGCCACTCTCATAGGAGTTTTGAAAGATGCATCTATAACTATACAAGGGGCCAAGTTCACTGGGGATTTTGAGGTATTAGCACTTGCAGAAGCAGACAATTTTCCAGCCTTGCTTGGACGCCCTTGGTGTTATGCGAATAATGTTGACTTGACATTCAATAAGGGGTATATCAACTTTGAGAACAAGGAAGAAAGAGTTGTGATACCTCTAACAGATGGGAATTCTACACCATATGTTGAGCCTCTAAGTGAGGAGGACTTAAACAGAATTTATGTACGCGTTATTCAGGACCCAGAGGTCAATGAGCCATCAAAAGAAGGCATCCTGCAGTGGGAGGATTCTCATTCTATTAGTGATACTATGAGTATTGCTTGTGACAATTGGGCTCATGGTACATATGAACTAGTAGGGCACAAGGTAAAAAGTGTGGTTGTGTGCAAGAATGGACTTCGTTTCGGTTCGACGGATAGGTTGCACAATACTTAGGTATACATGGGCAAAAGATCTTCCTGCATTTTTTAAAGCCATGAAAACACAGTGGACAGATCAAATTAAGAGAAGAGCTATGTTAGTATATACCTTGCGCGGGACAGTAGCGCGCTGGTGGGTAGTCCACAGAGATAATCTTATAGAATGGGAAGATATTGGAATCACCCTATCTATTAGGTTTGTAAGGAACAATGCACCTACGTAGATCTACACTTATCATGGTGATCAACTTGTTCAACATCACATTCAGCAATGTGAGAGACTCTAGACAGCAGGACAGGAAGCATTACCACCTTCACTCTGGGTGCATAGATTATACTCTATGCTACAAGGATGCGCACACGCCTAGTATGTATACGCAGAACTACATCGAGAGACTGGGAATTGGAAAAATTTGACTACAGGAATGATCCAGACCTTTGACTATTTATCTTATGAACGGGCTTTAGAAGAGTGTGTCGAGAAGATGATTCAACTGGATGAGTGACTGAGCCATAACACGATGGATTCAGAAGTAGAAAAAGGCCAGGTAGAAGGCATGGCATGATAGAAACATAAGGGATAAGAAGTTTGAGATTTGAAAAATGGTACTTCTTTATGACTCAAAGTTCTTGCGCCATCCAGGCAAGCTCAAAGTACATTGGTTGGAGCCGTATGTCATCACTTACATACTTGAATCAGGTGCTTTCCAGTTAGAATCACTTGATGGAACACGGCTACCCAATTACTTTAACAGGATTAGGTTGAAGCCCTACTATAAATAAGTATTCTTGGTGTTTGTAATAAGGTAGTATTTCCATTTAGATTAGGTTTTCAATATTGTACTTCCTTAATGCATTTCTTTCATTATCGCTATGCTTTATCAATTTAGTTGTTGTGTTTTTGTAATAAGCGTGCTTGCGCGCATGAAGCTAATTATTATATGAATAATGTTTATGCGCAGAGGACTACACATACTTTTAGTGTGGGTTGATGGTTGTAGTTATCCAAGTAAAAGACTGTGCGAATTGAAAGGTGAAAGGAATAAGCTGCTATGGGTGTGCTTTAAGTCAAAAGAATATTTCTTCTCAAAAGTGACCAAGGATGGAGATGAATGAAAGGATAGTATAACGCGAGGTAAGCAGAGGCCATGATAACTACCAAGAGAAGGTACAGTGACGAGGTACTTGGGCACAAGGGCGCACGCTAAAGAGAAGTCTATGACCAAAGGGTAGGAAGGTGTGCTAGAAGGTTATAGATGGGGCGTGAAGATGTACCACACAGAATGAATGAATTTGGTCAATGAATGAGAGGATTTTTAGTAGGTGAAGGAGCAATAAATGCATCAAAATTTGAAATATATATATAATATAAGGATGGGATGTGGATTCATTTTTACTGTTGCGAATAAGATAATTTGAGGAAAGAGCTAAGTGTAAAGAGCAGAGTGATCGGGTTAAGGTGCAAAGGGTGTGAAACCAAGTGTGACAACTAGATCTGTGTGAAAAGAAGCTTGCATCCCCGGTGGTGAAGGGTTTGAGTGAAGTAGGGAGACAGAAAGGAGTTAGGGCACAAAGTTTCCACCTAGGGCACAATTGAATCGATCTAGGGTTTGATTTGCAAGTTACATAGTTAAAGAGGAGACGTTTGTAAGGTAAAAATGGAACCCAAGAAGGCATCTGCAACAGCAGCAAAAGGAAAGAAGAAGGTGGTCGTCGAGGAAGAAGAGATGGCACAAGAAAGTGATTTTTCATAAATGTAATATCCAGAAGGAATCATCGTCATCCAGGAATGGGATTCACCTATCAGAAAGAGAAAAGTGAGTGAATACAATAACAGGACCACAAAGAACAAGAAGGAGCTCGATTCCTTGCTCACTGCTAGGACGAACAAGCATACGGTGGATGACATGCCAGTTTATGATGATGCAGGTGAGAAGCTTCTGAAGAAAATTGGGGTCTACCAATTATATGAGCTTCCATATTTCGGGAAGTATGAGCCCTTGTATCAGTGGCTCATGAGAAGAGTGCACGAGGACTTCTTCTACTTTGCAGGATGTAGAGTTAGAATTTCATCTGCGCTTATCTCATCAGTTACAGGTTTGAAGGCCATGGGAGAGGACATAAAGAATGATCTCATAGATAAAGTTTCAATCTTAAAGACTCGACAAGATTTGGGGTACCTGAAGGGTCCATGTAATATGGATATAGAAAAATTGAAGAACTGTCTAGTTGTGCAAACATCACACCTTGTTACAAAGTTGAATGATCAGGAGCGGTGGTCAGAGGTAAATACTATGTGGTTACACGTTGCACGTAAGATGTCAGAAGGGGAAATTTACAATATTACAGGCTACATTACAGAGAAAATAGTCAAGGAAGAGCACACAGGAGGGAAGATCAGCTTTGGGGTTGTTCTACTATTACTGATATTCATGGAAATTGGAGTGCCAGATGGGTCGAAGGAAAAGGTATGGGAATACCCCATGGAGAATAAGTCACCAGCTAAAAGGTTCAACAAGTACCTATGTAAAGGGGCCATGACAGATGACGTCAAGCAAAGGGCAGAGAAATGGTACGACAGGCTCCGCGTGGAATTTGGAGAAGAGTGGCACATCCCAAAGGACCTGCCATTAGTAGTAGGGAAACAAGTCTAGTTTTTTGTATATTAGCATTTCTGCATCGCACACTTCCCAATGAGAGATGGAGTTTGGAGCCCTTGGTGTAAATTTCCTTACACATTCACTATAAGGTATTTCCAAGCATCTGTTCACAAATTTACAGACACATGCCAACTGGTATTCAATGCAGATAAGGTAGACTGTGACTACCATACTTTGAGGAAGAAGCATGTTTATCCTAGAAGAAGTTATTACACCGAGAGGATCATTTCAGAGGTGTTTAATATTAAGCTAATAAGTCTAGTTGTAGTAGATGTAGGGGTGGCATTGGTGTATCTTCAGCTAAAGCCCAAGATGGATAACAACAAGTATGTGGAGAATGAATTCGTGCTCCCAGGGCCACCGAAGGGTAAGCACACAATAGAAATCATATCAGCGCAAAGGCCCACAAAAGTTGTTGAAGTAGATGGTGAAGAAGAGGAGCGTGAAGATAGTGGAGGCTTGGAGTGTAGAAGAAAGCAACCATATGACAAAGAAGATTCACGGCATGTGGCCACTCCACCTCAAGGACATGACGAAGAGGAAGATATAGAGGTTGAGCAGCGGGAACATAGGTTTAAGAAATTGTTCAGATGCACAAGGACTCAAAGTGGAACTCCGCAAATGGTATGGAAATCACCTCATCTCTCTCCACTCAAGGAGGCCACTGAACCAAAGAAGAGAATAAATTTGAATTTGGATAAAGAAGTGGAGGAATCAAAAGAGAGCGAGCATGCATCTCCGACCCCGCTTGAGCAAGAAGACAAGCCACAGAATGAGGAAGAGCAGAAAGATGAAGAGATGAAGGACGGAGAAGAAAAAGAAATGGAAATATCCAGATCCACACATGCGACTGCTCAGGATGTAACAGGATAGGCTCCTAACCTTGAAGCTACAATTCCCAAGGGTCCTAGATCGAAGAAGATGAGTGGAGAGCACATTCCACTAGCCATGGGGTATGTAGAGGATCTAGGTAAAATTGTCTACACCCGCTTCCAGAGAACGATAGTAAAGAAGCATTTATTTGACTGGGAGCTAATGGATGAGGATATGGTGACTGTTCACACTTGAAAGCAACTATCTTGGTCAATGCACACCCACATGGATGAGCCTGCCTTTTATGTATGCGAAGATTCATGAATTTTGAGATGGCTGAAGAAGGCACCACAATCTAGACACATGACGGTAAAGCCTATTATCATGTCAGATGAGAAGGTCAACAACGCATTGGTAAAGGTTTATGCTGAAGTTGCTAGAAGAAACATGGATAAAGCTGCAACAATCAATGTGTTACATGAGGAGATAAAGACAAAGGAATGCGGTGATAACGTGCATAACACAAGAGAGGGACTTTGTGCAAAAGAAGAATGAAGTATTTATTAGCATCGTAGAGGAGATTGGGGACAATGTCATCAGAGCGAGGCCATACTTGGAGGCCAAGGTACCATAGATGTTTCCTTTAGCGAATACACTGTGTAGAAAAGTGGGTGGACTTAGTACTTGAAAATGAACCTCTTGTGCATGACAGTGCCAAGGAAGTCAGAGAAAAATGCAGAACGATAAAAAGCCTCAGTGATGTGAAAGATTGGATCTTATGAAGGGTTGTTGCAAGCATTGCAAGAAGTATTGAAGAAAGAAGACCAGGCTTTAAACATATGCACAGCTCCAGAGGTGCTTATCAATATAAAGACCCTAGAAGAAAATAATGAGGTTCAAAAAGTAATGAAGGATGAGACATTGGGCCGTGCAGAAAGATTTTCAATAGTTAAGAAGAAGTGCAAGGCCTTGACAACAACGCAAGAACCGCATAAGACTCAGCTGGAAGAGCTTGGGAAGCTAATTGCACAGAAGATGGATCTTTTAGAAGGAAGAATGACCTCGATGTCCAGCGTTGTGTTGTTTCTGCAGAATGAAAAAGGAGAGATTGTAAGGGATGAGTTGGAATTCCATTGTTGTGGACATTCCTAAGAAAGTAGAACAAGCACTCATTGAATGGCAGACCTTGGAGGCCGAAATAAAGGAGGAGTATCCATAGTTGATACTTCAAACTGATACAGAAGAGGCTACCTCATAGCTTCATAAAAATTATTTATTTATCTACATTCTTTCATTCTTATTCTTTCCATTCTTCTATTCTTTACTTCAATTTTTGGAGATACCCATTGTCAGGATGAAAATGAGATTAGTGTGGGGTAATGTTGATTAGAGAATACCTATTAGAGATCGCATAAGAATTCCGCGCAGAAGAGAAGGCCAAGATTAAGGCCGCGGAGGAACAGGAAGAACCCACACGTGGAGGGCAAGTTCATCATTCATGACTTAGCCAATTTTGAGCATGACGGCCTATTTTAGAAGATGGCGTGTGGAACACGCCAACGATGCAGAGAAGCGTGCACCATGCATTGTCTATCTTTGGAGGATCGGATCGAAGGATTTTGCATGGAGACGAGATAAGAATAGGATTGACACTTCAGTTGACTGTAAGAGGTCTATAGATAGCACACTTGCATGTGTGGCTATGCATGTAAATGGCGCGTGGCTATTAATATCATGTGGCCTATTTCTGGAATAGATAAGCGGTGAAAGGCAAGTCCCCGCCCTATATATATGATGTGAAGTACATAGTAGTGTGTGTGTGTGTGCCAGAAAGAGATATGTGTGATGGATGTATGAAGGCATATAGATATACGCATATGACTGAATTATTTTGTCAGATCCATGTGTGTATTAGTATAAATTGACATTATTTTAAGAAGCTTCTGTGTTTTATTAATAGATGGAAGATATCGGTTGAATCTAAGTGTCATTCTTGTGTATAGTTGAGTAGTGCATGTTATTGATTCAATCATGATTATTGTTTAAAGCTTGTTCTTTCATAGATCTGAATGTAGCATGCATTGTAGAATGGTGGATTAGTTATGGCTATATATGTTTCTCCCTTCATCACTCTAACATCTTGATACAACAACCCTAAAGAGGGACCTGGTACCTTTGTGCACTTCAGGTGAGCACTCAGTCTAGGCTGAGTGATGTGCCAATGTGACTAGGGTGTTATCTGGTAAATTCTAGGTTGCATCAAATCTTCATCGTGCACAATATAAGAGAGGATTTTCTCTTAAACATCACCCTTCCTCCTACTTTGGAGATTACATGATGTGTCTTTCCTCATCGAAAGGTCTTGAGATCTATGAGGTAGAGGAAAAATAATTGGAACTACCTCTCGCCCCACCTAAGTTTGAAGAGGGAAATGCCTCTTTAATCAAAAGAACCATAGATATTAATATAGGGACGAAGGAGAATCCTGATATCTTGAATCTCAGTTCTTCTTTAACTCCAGAAGAGATAGAAGCGCATACAAATGTTCTTATAGAACATTCAAAATCCTTCACCTTCAGTTATAAGGAAATGATGGGAATCGCTCCTGACGTGGTGGTTCACAAACTCATCATGAATTTTAATGCCAAGCCCATGAAGCAGAAGTCATGACCCATGAAGCCAAAGGTGGATTTAATGGTTAAAGAAGAAGTAATGAATCTACTTTATGTGGGTTTCATTAAACTAGTAGTTTATTCCATGTGAGTGTCTAATATCATCATGTTCCTTAAAAATAATGGGACGATACACATTTGTATCAACTTTAGAGACATCAAAAAAACATGTACTAAGCATGACTTGCCATTTCCCTCCATCGATGTCATTGTAGATGCAACAAATGGTTATGAGTTTTTTTCACTTATGGATGGCTTCTCCAGCTACAATCAGATAAAGATATTTTAAGGAAGATCAGATTAATACGACCTTTACTACTCCTTGGGGAACCTTTTATTACGCAATCATTCTATTTGACTTGAAAAACATTGGATCCACCTATCAACAAGCAATGACATACATCTTCAATGATCTCATTCATAAGATTGTGAAATATTACACCGATTATTTACTCGCTAAGGCCAAGAAACGTTAGGATCACCCTGAGGTGATTCGTTTTTTCCTTTATCTTCTTATCAAGTATGGTGTAACATTGAGTCTGAAAAAATTGCGTATTCGGAGTGACGGGAGGCAAATTTCTGGGGTATATAATTTCTTCTCAAGGAATCAATGTAGATCCAACAAATATCGGGGAGGTTGTGGAGATGACTCCACCTTCATATGAATCAGGCATTAGTTATTTTTTGGGCAAAATTGGGGAAATCCACATGTTTATTCCTGATCTAACTTGCATCGTCCATCTCATTAACAACTTGTGAAAGGAGTGTAGTAAATAGTGTACTTCTGAATGTCACAAGGTGTTAGAGTCAGTCAAACATTTTCTCATGTCATCACCTAAACTCATGCCACCCAAATCTGACCATCCTCTGATCTTATTCTAAGCCTGATTAAAGCTATTCTAAGGTGTGTCATGAGATAGAGGTGGTTGATAACAAGTTGAGAAGGTTTAAGGATGATATTGATCCTATTCTAAAGGTAGTGAGCGTGTTGAGCTTTCTTAGGAGCAAAAACAGATAACTAGATAGGCTAGTTAAGAGGAGAAAAGAGATTCATTCAAAGATATTAGGATAGAGAATGGTAAATCATGATGTAATTAATATGTATGATCATTGAGCAAGATAATGGAATAGTGTTGCAGGTAAATTTGTGTGCAAATTATATGAATTGTTGCCTTTGAATGTATTGTGCAAGTAAAGACCCTGTCCTGACCGAATGGTGAAAATAAGACAGTCACCTAAGAATGAAATTTGGAGCACTGTAAAAGCATGATCATGTGGAGAAAGGTAGCATTAACAACCTTAAATTTTTGCAAATCTTGAAACCTTGTAATTTACCCTGTAAACCTAGTTTTTAGCTCTCGGGCCCTAACTAGGGAAAAAAACAACTTTTTTTTCTAATTGTCAAAAATATTTGAAATTTCATGAGCATCTCTATCTAGGTGAATTATAAGAGGCTACCAAATTTCAAATTTCCATTCGTACGTGTGTCAAAGATATGCTAGGATTTGCAAGCAAACTATACAAGCACATTTAAGTGGAGAAACTAAGGTGCATGAGAGGTGAGATGATGGAGCCAAGCCTCCAAACTTGGTAGACACCCTCTCCATATCATTCCTAAGGTGGATCCATTGATATTCATGTCAGATTATAGCCACAAGTATGTATTGTCATGTTTAGGGGTCTAAAGAGACCTAATTTGCCTAGGACATTACAAAGGAAGTACAATTTTGTACAAAACAATAATACCTAGAATTTTTGCATGAGTTAAAGCTTGATAAAGGGTCTTAGAATCACAAGTTAGGATGTGGGGTTGTTTCATGATAAAGTGAGATATAAGGGCATTTTGGTTTTGAGAGGGCTATAAGGCTATTAGGCCTTAAGAAGAGAATTAGTGTGTACAAAATGAATCTATTCTAATGAATGATAAAACCACCTTGTCTTAGGTTAGTTAAGTGGTCTAAGGGTGACAATAGTGGTTCTTTTATCAACTAATTTTGACTTCACAACATTAATAAACATGGAAATTTTGAAAAATTTCAAAAGTGTTATTTTGTGTTATTTAATGCCCTCGTCGCGATCAACTCATTTTTGTGATCGTTTTAGTCTTCATTTCTTCCATTTCAGGTGCGAACTCCTCCCACCAAGTTATAAACTACATTAATAATTAATTAATTAATATTTAATTAATTAATCATCCTTTATTTGATAAAATCAATTTTTATTAATTTTTGGGTTTTTAATTAAATAAATATTAATTAAAATTCATTCGACAAGATTTATTTTAATTACTGGGGGCAAAGTAAGCTTCCGCTTCCCATTGCCAAGATGCCAAATTGGCATCCCGTACCTAGATTTTCCCCTTCCTGGAAAATTCATTTTTTTTCCCTGCTTGTGGGATTTCTTCCACTCATTGTCAATTCAATGGATTGGCAAACGGGCAAAAAATCTCTTGATTTCCCACATCCTAACATATAGATCCAACAAACACAAATTTCATATCTGAAAAACTCACCATACATATAGATGCAACAGACACAAATTTCTTCACACTATAGCAAATGGATTGAACACGCAGTTTCTATATCCAATTATATTAGATCCACATTCAAAATTTGGTAAAGAAACATAAAGAATGCAGGCAAGAGAGAGAGAGAGAGAATTTCTTCTTTTGTATTGATTTCAAAATGCTCTGTATCGTTACATTCAAAATCACCAAAATCTAACCCCTTTACAATGAAAAAGAAACTTTATATAGTCTCAAGGGCTGTTGTAACCAACTTCCTTAACCAATTGTCATTTAATTAAGTGATAACACTTAATTAATGAATTACATTTAGCTAGCTTTATTTACAATTTTATGTTTCCAAAATGATAAAGCTAACATTGAAATATAACATCTAGAAAGAAGGAGTTTCAAGAACTGGAAGAAGGGGCACTTGTGAGAGATGTAACATGGGTCTTCACTTTGAGTATATGATCCCTAAATTTTTCTAAGGTTCCAGAAATCTCCATGACCTTTGGGATAGTTGTGTTTTCCATAACATTCAACAAACTGCCCAAAGAGTCTTCCATTTCTTTTGCAATGCTTGCATTTTGTAGCAAACCTTTAGTGCCCTCCATGAAAATGTTGTGCAGCCCTGTAATCTCCTCCATATTTGCCTTGGTAATAGTTTCATCCTTGAACAGGTTCTCCTTGACAAGTGCAATGAACTTAGCTTTTACCTCATCCATCGGGTACTTCTCTGTAGAATTTTCCTTATATATCTAGCATCTAAGAGCTTGCAAATTAGCCATATTCTCATACTTGAAGTCTTCTCCTTTTTTTACCATGCTTTTGAGTTTAGTGACTACCTCTTAAAGCACTTTGATCTTCCATTCAATACTGAACACCCATTTTCTGGAAATATTACTCTTGGAATCATCAAATATTTTATGAGAAAGGAGAATTTTCTCATCTATATTGTTCATGATTCTTAAATCCTGAATTCATTACAGCCAGAGTTTGAGTTCTTTCTCAGATCCACTGATCACTGTATCAAATTGACTTTGGGCTAAGGAAATTTTGTCATAGAATTTGCAAGCCTCATCTATGAAGTTCAAACCAGTGATCAACATTTCCTCCACTAATGCTTCAATAGCTTTACCATACGTAGCATGTCTATGAATTTCCTTAATAGCTTTGACATCTTATTCAGACAAAATAGTGGGAGGAGGTATTGAGCAGAGAGGATTTGGATCAAGGACATTTTCACTTGAGAGGAAAGACTTAATAAAACTAGAAAGAACTTGAACTTGTTCTTCCAATTGCTCTTGTGTTTGTTTGTCTTTTTCCACTGTCTCAATTACTTTGGAAATTGTCTCCTTCAAGTTCTACACCTCTCCTTCAAGAATAGATTCACCAAGTGGATTCCTATCCAGTTCTAGGTCTACAATAGTTATATCTTTTTCATTCTTCTCTCCCTAAGGTTTTGAAATCTTAAAACATTGTTGGCCCTTTGAATCAGAAACTAACCTTGATGTTGTCTTGGCTCTTTTGGTGGAGTTGAAGTGGTGCCAAGTAAAGAAGCTACAATATCAAAACCAAGAGCCACTGTCATTGGAGTAAACTTTACCTTTTTCTATCAATCATGGGTTGAACCCATGTGAAAGAGTCACTTGAAGGTGGAGAAAAGGGGGGGTTCACTGCAAGAACATTGTGAGAGCCAAGAGCTTGAGAAGTAGAGACTTCCAAAGTGATAACTTTAACTATGGAGGAATATACGTCTTTGACTGGTGATTTAGGATTTGAGGCACTCACCTTCCCAAAGTCTGGCTCTATGATTTTTACTTCACCTTCCTCATCTTCTTCACCCTCTTCATTTTCTTCCTCATCACTACTTTCACTTTTTTCATTCATTTTTCGCTCTGATTTGGCATGTTTTGGATTATCCTTTTCCTCCTCATATGTGTTTTTTTCTTCTTCCAGTGTGTGTCGCACTTATACAGGAGTAGAGACAACTTCTCCTATTAAACTTTGAACATTTTCCTCTTCCACCTCTTTCTTAGGATCTTTTTAATCTCTTCTGTCTCCTTGAATTTTTCCTTTTTTTAATAAACCTTTGTTGCATATTCCAAAAGCGAAGAAGAAGAGGTTGATTGAGCATGTACTTATGGAGGAGAAATTGAAATATCTTTCTGTGATGAGGAAGCTTCATGGGAGGAAGATTGTGCCGCGTTGGGATTATATGCTTTCATCGTCTTGTTTAACCAAATTTTTGTTCTCACTAAGACTGGATTTATTATTTCAAAGAGATCGTCCCTCTCCTTCTGAAACCAAACAATAGTAAGGAGGGGCATATGCTGAATGATTTTGGTGTACTCAACAGAATAAAAATCCTCATTTTCATCATGTAAATCCTCTGGTACTTTATATACCCTGAAATATTGACTTATTGTAAAGAGATTCTTCCAAAATACCTTTTCATTACCTCATATTCATCTGAGAAATCTAATGAGGCCATAAATTGGCCATAAATTACCATTATTTTGTCCTTCTAGGTTACCTTTGAAAGTGGATTTAAATGTAATCTAGGAACTTATAGTTTGTTTAAAATAGAATATAGGATATATATCTTGTTCATTCTTCAGAAATGTTTTTTTATCTACTTTGTTGATTATTCCTATTGATTATTTGGGAAAAGATGCAAAGTGTTGTGTATGCAGGCCATAAAGGAAAGATAATGCTAGTATTGAGAAAAATGGAACTGATCATGAACAGTAAATCTAAACTCAAATATGATTTCATATTCATATTCTTCTTGGAAAATTATGCAAGTTCAAAAAAATAATCATCTCAATCTGAGATTGTATGCAAAAGTTATAGATATTTTAGTTAGCTCCAGAACCATTTGAGTTAGCTTCAGAACCTGCAACATTATCTCCATAACCATTGGAGTTAGCTCCGTAACCTGTAACGTTAGCTACGAACTATTAGATTTAGCTCCAGAACCTGCATTAACAAAGTAACATTAGCTCTGGAACCATTGGAGTTAGCTCTGGAACCCGCATCAATAGAGTAACGTTAGCTCCGGAATCTACATAAATGGAATGACAGTTTTTGAGGAATTGTGAAAAAACATAGAATCCAATGGGAAATCTGAGAGATTTTTTTGTTTATAGAAAAAATTTTAACAAAAACCTCGTTCAAATTTGCTACAAGTTTTACCAATGAAGAGAAATCTAACTTTTAGTGAGCTGCAGTCTAAAGAAAAGTGTATCGAACGAGCACTAAAAGTTCCATAAATAGAAACAGAAAATTCAAATGCAAAATATGAGAGAGGTTTTTGTTCATAGAAATGTGCTTAGCAAAAATCTCATTCATATTTTCTACAGGTTTTACCAATGAAGAGAGATCTAACTTTTAGTGAGCGGTAGTCCGAGGAAAAGTTTATCAAACGAGCACTAAAAGTTCCATAAACAAAAATAGAAAATTCAAACAAAAAATACACGAGAGGTTTTTGTTGATAGAAATGTATTTAACAAAAACCTTATTCATATTTCCTACAAGTTTTACAAATGAAGATAAATCTAACTTTTAGCGAACTGCAGTTCGAGGAAAAAACGTATCAAATAAGCGTTAAAAGTTCCACAATCGAAAATAGCAAAGTCAAATGGAAAATATGGGAAAGGTATTTGGTCAAAATCATCTTTTGAGGAAAAACCTCCTTCCAATAATGTAGGAGAATAAAATCATTATGACTCTTGTTACCAAAAAGCAAGGAGAAGATTTGGGAGCAAATCTTCCTTAAATAAGCAAGATAAGATTTAACTCCAATAATATATATCTCTCCATATTTTGTGGAGATGGAGATCTTAGTTGTTAGGATTGGAATAAAGATAATATCATATTGTATTTCCTAAAATAAGGATTTTTTTGGATGCATGAATTATAAATGCAACCTTCCACACTGAGATATGTAATTCCTTCTCCCAAGAAATAAAGATTCGTTCTTTCTTCTCAAATATTTTGTAGTTTTAAAATCTTGGAAATATGATTTAAATCATCTTCCAAGGAATGATTTGACCACTCCTTTCAAAGAAGATGGATCTGTGTATTTATGTTTATGTTTATTCATTTCTCTGTAGTTGATTTTGTTGTATTGTTTTTATCTTTGTATTGTGAAAATTCAGTCTGTTGTGAACCCGCGGGTGTTTCATTTAATTGTGTTCATTTCTAATTCAGCAATTTCAATTTATGCAAGTGTGTTTTTATTTCCTGCAAGTTTGATTTCATTCATGCAAGTTTGATTTATTTCATGTAAACTTTATTTCTACAAGTGTGCCTTTATTTCTGCAAGTGTTCCTTTAAATTTCTGCAAGTGTGATTTATTTTATGCAAGTTTGGTTTGTGTTTAAAGGATTTTCTTTCCAAGATATTCTTCTCTTAATGCATACAGCCTTCGGACAACAACCCAGATTGACATTATTAATGGCAAGGATTGATGACCCTCATCAAAATATTCCCAATAATATTCAAGAGCGGGCACGTAATAATAATACATTCTCAAATGATTAGAGATGAAACCTTTTATGTCAAAAGAAAATCATTTTTTAAATGAGTAGAATTTAAAGTTAGAGATTCTTCTCTCTACATTTTGAGCATCTAATGCAGTCCTGCAGGTATAATTTCCCAAAGAGATGGAAAATTGAATACATGTGATAGCCTTATCTCTGTATGTTTTGTGTAACATGTCCAATTACCTGCAAACTTCTACCATAACCAATTTTTCATTACAATACATAGGTATCTTGTTAGGTGCACCCCCAAATCTAACTAACCTAACAATATATAAATGATGAGAGGGTGTCATGTGTGAAGATCAAGTCTTTTCCTCTATAGACACTCTTTCAGTTGTGTTTCCTTTAGGAAGCCTTATTATGTACATAGTGAAAACATCATTTACCCTTTTGAAATGGTGCTTCCTATTTTCAAGGATGAGTTGTGGGTAATATTTGTAAGCTGGTCCATTTTTTGTATCCTCCTAAGGAGACAAACCTACCCATACCCTGTAAGCAACAATTATGTACATGAGGTAGGAATTCATGTAAAATGTCTTACTTTATTGCACATTAATCAGTTATACACTGAGTTTTTCACAAATTATTTAACCCCAATTCAAGTTCTATTTTCCTTTACATATGATGTTGATGTAAACACACATCCATAACTAAAATACATTGGTGGAACGGAGGCCCATTAATCTAGCTGGTAGGGTTATTATAGCTGAAAAATCTTTCTTGAAGTCTAACCTGTACACGACCTTTGGCAATTTATAATCTCCCATCTTTTGAGACTTAAGTCATGATTTTCCTATCATTGCCTTGTATTTATCCTTTTCATCCTCAAACATATGTTGGGTATGAACCAAGGTTGGAGTGTTTGAATCATCAAAAACAAGGATCCCTAGAGCTACATTTATACAATTGACATCTAATTTGGAAATCACCCACCCTTGATGATCTTTAATTTCCTTGTACACAGGATCAAAACAAGAGGCACAAGATAAAAAAGTGTCATTACACTGGACTGAGATAGGAAATACAATAGCATGAGCAAGCCCATTGTTCTTGATACATTGAACTATGGGAGTAGGGGCAGCTTCAGAGCTACGGTCACAAAAATCATTAAGGGCAATGTGGCGAATATCACTATCCTTAATATTAGGTAAAAATGTTTCCAAAGAAGAGATGTGTTCATACCCCTCATACTAGAATTTCACAGTGGTAGGATGAGGAGAAACACTTCAAAAATATAGGGCTTCAATGATGGCTTTCAAGAAGAACTGGATGGTAGGGCACAAAAATTCAATTTGACACCAAATAAACACATGAGACTTTAGAATCACTCACCTTTGTTGCAGAAAGAATGAAATTATCCCTAGGATCCCAATGTAATTCAAATTTTTGAAAATAGTGAAAAACAAACAAGTTACAGATAGAAACATTAGCTAGGGCATGGGAATGGAAGAAATACAGTGCACAACTGAAATTATTTGACGTGGAATGGTTAAAATGAATTACCTTACTCATTTATACCTTTTTCTTTTGACAAATGACTTGGTAAATAATTAATTTTTGGTTTTACAATGTATTGCAAGGAACAGAAAGATTCACATAACAGTTTTACTCAATTTCTCCTTATATTGTGAATATGATGGAAATGCGGGGAAAATAAGGCCCGATGTAACACGGGGCATGAGGGACTCAAACTTCCAAGACACCCACAATACATACAAAACTTTCAAGTGTAAAAAATGTGGTTTTGCGGGGAACAAGATGTCAAATGAACAAGGGATGGGAGTACCTCAAACCTCCGAAAACTCTACAACACAAACAAACCAAAGGGAATATAGATTAATTGGGATTACGATGAACACATGGTTTAAAGGAACAAGGGCCACAGGGTTACAAAATATCCGCACTTCCGCAAAAAAGAAACACTATTGAACTTAGGGAAAAGGATTTTTTGCGGATCAAGGACAAGTGCGGAGAAAAAAAGATGCGGGGAACAGATTCCTGGATGGAACAAGGGTCAAAATTTCCTTAAATGTCCATAGTCTCCACAATACAAAGGATCATGACCAATGCGGGTATAACTGGTCTTCGGAGAACATAATGCCCAAGGGAACAAAGGGACTCGAGTTCTCAAAACTTCTGACAATTCCGCAAAACAAAGGACTCCTAAGAGTAGTTTCCCAAGACATGGAAAATTCTGCACAAGGTAGAATGAGAGTATTGCGGGTAAAGCAGGGATGCGGAGAACTGGAGACCCAGAGGAACATCCTCAAACACCTGAAATTACCGCAATACAAAGGATCATAACCCCAAAAAATTAAAATGAATAATTATTTAAAATGTTTTCAATCCTTGGGACTTCACAAAGGAAAACAATTTTGACAAAGGGAGTCACTTGACCAAAAAATTCAAAAAATTGCACATTTTTTGTGTAAGTGACAACACAGTCGCTCCCCTGTAACCGTGTTACAATCTTCGGCATGCCTTTTACTAGATAAATTATTCACCTTCATCACTATATACATAATTCTCATATTTTCCATAAACACAAAATCCAGTTTTACAAATTCGGAAATAAAATCCAAGTTATATTTTACTAAGTCTTGAAATTTTCCCTGTAGATGATTTCAATGCTCCTATCTTATTAAGAACTAAAAATGGTTTAGTAAGAAAGTGTTAGAATTCAACTCTTCTAGACAAAAAACTTCTCCTCGACAAGAAACTTCTTCCTAACATGAAAATCCTTCTCACCAAGCTTATACTTCTTCTTCTTCTCAACAAAACCCTGGAACTAAATTCTATGAAAAGAAACATAAAACTAAAGAAAGCAAGAAGAATACTGAAACACCAAGTAAATAAGGTGAGAAGAAAGATGAAACACAAGGAGTAAGAGGAGACACTGCTGCTAAACAAAAAGAGGAAACTCAACAGAAGGAAGGTGAGAAATAAGAATAGGAGGAAGGTGATAAAGAAGAAGAGAAAGAAGAAGAGGTAGAAGGGGATGAAGAATTAAGTGAAGAAGATGATGAGGAAGAAGAGGATGTAGTTGAAGAAACAACTCTTGACTTAGGGAAAACAAGTACTATTAGGCCTAAGTTGGATATAAGACGACCTTATCCCTCCTCTAGAATGAGTGTTGTGATATTTTCTGCCTCTCAACCTCCTCCTTTGCCACTTGCACTCACATTTCCTCCCCCCAAGTACATCTTCAAGAGACTATTTCTCTTGGGTATAGCACATTATTGATAACAAGAAAATGAAACCTCAATCCAAGACTGAAGTTCCCAAATATGATGTTGTTGATGCACTCTTTAGAACTTTTTCCCTCCTAAGAAGTCCAATGACACCTCTCGTCTTGTTTCAGATGCCTCGGGACAGTAATTCCTTGAAATTTCTAAACCTAGAGAAGATAAGAGTGAACAAGAGGTGTCTACAACATATTTTAAGCTAGCAAGGATATCCATGGGATAATCAACCCTTAAAGGTGAAGAATATAACCTCAAAGACATTGT
The DNA here is from genome assembly GCA_019776745.2 of Taxus chinensis. Classification (NCBI taxonomy): domain Eukaryota; kingdom Viridiplantae; phylum Streptophyta; class Pinopsida; order Cupressales; family Taxaceae; genus Taxus; species Taxus chinensis. The sequence continues at coordinate 763,815,932 of CM034154.1, read as the reverse complement.
TTCCAAATTTATTAAGAGGGTTGAAAAGGGTAAGAAAAATCAGAAGTTGGAAGAGCAAGTACCGGTTTTATCTAACTTTATCAAATATTTCCTCTCATCTGATAACTCTCCATTGGATCTAACTCTCTTTTCCTCTCTCCCACCATCCACTGCAATAGTTGATTTTGATTTGAAAACAATTGCTAAATTACATAAGCATGCAACTTAAGGTAAGGCAACAGAATAATGGGTAGAGAATATTCTAATCACAGGATTGGAATTCATAATTGAATCTTGTAAAACCTATGATAATATCATCTCATCTCAAAATCATATCAGCTTAGGGGTTGATAGTATTGAAAAAGAGGTAATATATGGACAAATGTAATTCAAGATCTCCACAATATGGCCCTCACAGATGAAAAAATCCTCCTCTCTGGGAATATTTTCAATGATTCTAAGAATAATTTATCCCATACATTGTCCCTTAGTGTATAATGGAGGATGAAAGTTCTCGAAGAAGCTTCTATCAAACTGTAAAATGTTATCCAAAAAGGGGAATCTCTGAAGTCTAAGATATTTGCATATTTACGTGCCCTTCGATGTGACCTCTTCAAGGAGATAATTCATCTCAATGGAACTCAGCAGATCAAATCAAAGAGGACTTCATGAAGCTCATTAAGGAGGACCTGTACAAAACTGAAAATTTGAACAAGGATAAGATAGAGGAACTATTTGAGCTCAATAATGTAATACTAGAGGTTGCTAAAGGTTTATCTCAGTATGTAGAAACAAGTTTTGAAATGAAGAATTCTCTGGGAACTTGGATAAACAATATTTCTAACACTATTGTTCCTAAGGAAATGGAAATATCAGTTGCAGTCACCAAGTTCTGAATGCATGTGTTAAAGTGGAAAGTTCATGCTTCTTCTTTTTCTTCCCTTCTTCAAGTACTCAACTTAACTAGTTGTATTTTGTTGTTGAATTTATTTTTGTAAAATGGAATATTTAATGTAAATTCATTTTACATGTAGCTTGACTAATTAAGTGATTACTCAATTAAATAACTAGTTAGTTTTGGTAGTTGTTCCTCGCCTCTTTCTTATACAAGACTTCTTTTTTAATTGTAAATGGGTTTGATGTTGGAGATTTTGATGTAACGAATACTTATTTTGAATACAAAATTAGAACCTTTCCTCTTCTTTATTTTTTTTCCATTCTATCTTCCTTTCTTATCTATGTTCAGTCTTATGCATCATTTACATATTATGGATATTGAAACTTTGTGTTTTCACTTTGTCCCAAGCATCATTGAACTTTGATTAAATCAGTAACTTGTTTATAGAGGTGGCTTTCATTATATGTAGATGTGTGTGTGTGTGTTCTTGAGTTATATTGACATGTAGTAATAGAGTGAGATTTGTTTCCTTCTTATTTGAACTATTGCTCTCACTTCCCATCCTTCATTTAAGTTTGTTCTCCTTTAAATATTTTTCTTTATATTCAAAATTATTAAATTACTTAATAAATCCAACATCCTCATCGAGATTTAATAGAATGTATATTTGTAAATATTCTAGGGTTTCAATTTGGTTTAAATAAGGGAACCTCCCCATCAAAGAGGAGGGAATGTTGTCCCCTGAAATGTTGAATGGATCCACAACTACATATTTTTTTAGCCAACAGCTTTGTTTCTTCCATTGTCTTTTCTTTCTTGAATATCGTCCTCCTTTGAACCTAATACTAAAAAAGGCTTAGAGAAAACATCAACACATGGACCTCCTTAACTAATTTAATAACTTGATTCTCCAAGTCGCAAGAATAATTTCCCTAGAGAGATTCATTGCTTCCGATGTCTCTTTTCCCGAATATCATCCTCCTTTGAGCCTAATACTAAAAAAGAGTTGGAGAAAATGTCAACACATGGGTTGTTGGCCTTTGATTCCTTTTGAATTTTTCCTCTTTCCCTTCCTACCAACAAGTTGAAACCCACTCATTTTTTTTGGTGGTAGCACTCTCCTTTTCAATAATAAAGGGCATAGGGCAGTATCGATAAAAATAACTATGGTTGTGGCACCATAAACACTGTAAAGGGAGATTTTCACTATCTAGGGGTTACTCAAATAAGACTTTTTCATATGATTTTATCCAAACTCACCTAGGGAGAAGCCTAGACACATCCATTTGAACACAAATTTTTGCATAGGCAATTATATGTTTATTGTTGTGAGCATCAAAAGAAGTGCATATTATCTCTCTAAGGGGGTTTCCAAATCTTTGACAAGATGAATTCCACCCATAAATGTGTTGGTAGGTTAAAAATTATTACACATATTAGAGCCATTATTGGATCCTCTTGTGAGAATTCAAAAGTGGGGTTCAATGGGATTATGAATAACCCTAATCTACCAAAAAATATGGGTCCTTTCTCAAATATGTTAGCCTTGTCCTACTCATTTTTAAAAACGATGATGAAGAAGCCAAGTGAACGTTTGTGTGTGTATGTGTGTGCGTGTGCGCGCCCCTTTACCTTCCACTTTTTTAAAATACAGGCTCGTAACTCCTTTTCTAAAGGATCTCGACCCACAAATTTGTAGATTAAACCCTAGTTTGAAAGGGAAATCATTTCTTGTTAGATATCAATATGGTCAAAGGTGATTATCGGTTCTTCCTCAGAAGCTTTAATACACCATGATTTCATCCAAAGGCTTCCATTCCTCACATTATTGGCATGTTCCCTGAGCTCTGCCAAAACATAGGGTTTCTGTGATTGGGCCTTTCCATTTAGACGCAACACCTGTGCAAATGAAGCCATAAGGGACTAAGCTATAAACTATCACATGTCAAACCAAGAGGGTTGCCTACATTTTCGAGGAGTTGTTAATGTCCTAATGGAATTTGGCTATGAACAGACATTGTCCAACCCTAATTACTTCGTTATTCTCATCTAACCCTATGTTTTCAAATTTTAATCATGACATGTTTTTGAATTTATTACAAGAATAAAATGAATCTCTACCATAAAAAGTGGAGTCAATAGTTTATTTTTAGAAGGAAAATTTAAGCAAATTTTATGTCAAGTGGAAAGATGACTATTAAGAAATTATTATAAAAAAAACTAATTGTTGAATGTATTTATAAAACAAAATAAAATACCATTAACTAATTAAAAACTCTATTTCGTGAGACCATTTTCTACTCTGTAGATAATTGTTATGTTTTTTTTTTTTTTTTAATCAAATCTGAAACCTGCACAAGTTAAATGCACAGAATTCTTAGGCTTAGTTGTTAAAGACTGGTGGGATCCATTCCACCAAATTCACCTTGGGACACAATGAGAACCCCATCCCTAATTATTTGATATCTATTGAAATGTTTACGGCGGTGAATGACGAAAAAAACATCATACATAACATTAAGCTGTAATACCATTGTAATGTCTGAATTCTCCTCGTAATGAAATTGTGGTATGGATGATTGTTCCATTCATCTATATAGGTTAGGGAGTAAGTTAAAATTAGGGGAGTGCAAAAACACGAGACCCCTCTTCCTCTAAAGTTTAAACTATACGGTGACCATGCACGGCCACGACGTCGAAAACCTTGTCGAGAACGTCCTTCCAAAATGGTTTTTCGTCGTGTTTGTAATTTAACGGATGATTCAGCCAATAATGACTAACTACTACTAATACGGAAGATGAGATGAACAACAAAAACTCAGGGAGATCCATTCTGTGGTGAGTTTGTGGAGAACATGGAAATGTCCGAGGGTTTCGATCGGAGAAGAAGTACTCGGTCGAGCAGTGGCAGATTAAGAGGCTTGTTCATTGCTCTTTACATCACTATGATTTTCCTGTTACTTCTCTTCCTCATCACGCAGTTTTTGGCAATCGAAGAAAAAACGCATTTTTATTCGATAAAAGCACAACTGAACGAAAGCGCCGCAGCAGTTCGCAATAATATTGCAGGCTTCGCAGACTTTAGCTTCTTGCAGTTGCAGCGGCATATGACATGCTCTCTAAAATTGGAAGAAGAAGAAGAAAAAACTCTGGCGGATAACCTCGTTTCTCTTCACAAACGGCTCGACGCCATGGACGCCAAGTGGAGTTCGGCAACTAATGAGACGAAAGGAATTCCTCCCAGTGATCACAACGTTGAAAATAAACATACAATTGAAGAAAAAACTCTTTCCCTTCACAAAAGGCTCGATGCTTTGGATGCAAAATGGAGTTCGGCCATTGATGAAACAAGAGCGATTCCTCCCAGTCACGCCGATGACGATAAACATACAATTGAAGCTCTGAAGAGGGAAATGGAAGTTCTGGCAGAGCATTTAAGACAGTCCGTCGAGTTTTTTCCACTGAAAGACGTCAATGTGGCGCCCGTGACGGAGCCGGATCGGACCTGGTTCATGAGCACGGTGAGGGGAAGAGGGAAAAATGGAAACCCTCACTTTCTTTTCTTTCCTTCAGAGGCCTCTAATGGCAGAATCCTGTGCATTAAGGGAAAGCAGGATTCCTACGGGTTTGCGTGGCCAGAGTACCTGCCCCCAAATTCGACGCTTCTGAAAGGGATGGCATTTGTATCCGACAGTGTCTACGATTATCACAGTCCCTGGCATAGCATGACCAACATGGTTGTTTCTGTGGCATGGGGAATGGAGAACCAGTGCAAAGCCCATGACAGATTTGTTCTGTATCAGCAGGGTAGGCTGGTGAGGAGAATTGGGTCGTGGATCTCCAATATTCTGGAGGCCACTCTGGGTCGTCGGATCGAACCAGAGCTGCTGTTAGAGTCTGGCAATGGCCCCGTCTGTTTCGAGAAGGCAGGGATTTACCGCAGAGGCTTCGACAACATGTCGATTCAGAAAAGAATCGAACTGTTCGATATGATCAGATGCAAGGTGAGGAAGTTCTGCAACGTTTCAGAAAGCCAGCGTGTTGTCAATGGGGTTGGAGTTATTAACATAACTCTGGTCGCCCGAAGTGGAGGGAGCAGGTCATTCAAGAATGAATCTGTTGTCGCCTCCGTCATTGCAGAACAATGCAACAAACTCCATGGCTGCAACTTTCACGTCCTCCACGTTGCTAATCTCACCTTCTGCCAACAGGTAGTCTCAACCTCTGCCCTCTGCCTTTCAATATAAAATTATATATAATTATCAATGTAATGTGTTGTTACTTATATAATAATTAGATAATTTATTTTGAATTTTTAATAATTTTTTAGTATAATTAATTTAAAATACATAACATTGTCAACAGCCCTCTGGTTTATTGGTGAAGTTATTTGGTTCACATAGAACCTACAAAGAATTCATTATTTTTTTTAATGTAAAGGTTCCAGATGTTATAGAGTGAAGCAGGTGAGGACAGGTTTATGCCCTTAGAGATTTTGACGACGTGGATGTCCCTTACCCATAATTGTTTAGTTGAAGGTACTCACTAATTTAATAATTTAGTTATATGTTTCCTCCAAAACATTAATAGAGATGCCGATAATCTATATCAATCAATATCTATTGTAATACTTCAAAATTAGATCATTAAAAAAACACATAACATTTACCTGAAAATTCATTAAAAAATGAACAAATATTTAACTCAATTTGATTATAGGAAAACTCTATAATTAAATATGCAAAGTGGTACAAGAATCTAAATAATCTCCCCCCGAATTTATAGTTCCTCACTTTCTTAGGTATACACCTTTTTTTAATTCGTAATATTTCACACAGAACTTTTGATGGTCTTCGAAAGTTCAAAATAAAATATATTAATACCTTTTTTAAATTGTATCCTTACAATTGTCTCCATCGTACCTTCAACCTAAAGCTTAATGTTTAAATCAAGCCCCCTTCTACCCTTTTTGGCTTCCTATACGGTTGGTGCAATACTTAGCCACATAGTTAAAAGATACACTTGCAAGTAGATATGGAGAAAAGATAGGATAGACAATTAATTCTAAAGTTTTATATTGAAATATAAAGTTAAGAATTGTCAATATGTACAAAATTCGGAAATAATAATTTAGATAATAGTCTAATTTTCTTAAGAATATTTGTATACTACCTCACATACCAATCCATCAATACATATGGGAGCTTTGTATTATATTATTTAGTTCTCTATTCTTTGCATTGCGTATTTTTTTACACTATCAAAAGTGTTATATATTGGGTTATTTTCATTTTTAATGGCAGGTCGAGGCAATGAGTAAGATTGATATTATGGTAAGTTCTCATGGAGCTCAGATGACAAATCTTATGTTTATGTCAAAGGGGAGTAGTGTGATGGAAATGTTTCCCAAGGGTTGGTTAGAAACAGCAGGTTCAGGGCAGTATACATTTCACTGGTTTGCAACTTGGACAGGGATGAATCATGAAGGCACGTACAGGGATATTGAAGGCCCTGTTTGCCCCTACTCTGAAAGGATGGCTTGTTTTACCTTTTACAAGGATGGCCAGGTGGGACATAATGAAACTTATTTGGCTCAATGGACTGCTGGTGTGCTAAGAAATTTTCAAAATAGAACATCCTCATTACAAGAGGTGAAACCTTCCAGGTGCACTTGTGATTTTAATCATTTTTAGAGTTTGACTTAAATAACTACATTTTTCAAAAGTAAACTTAATATGAAATTATAATGAGAAATATATTTGTAATAGCTAATCATACTTATTTAGAATTTTCGAGCTTGATGAAATTTATATTTCTTTTTAAAGTTGAGATTTGTTTTTATCTACAAATATATCTTAAAATTGTACATGCATAATCTCATGAAGTGATTAGGACCTAGGGTTATTTGTGAGGTACCACATTAGTGGGCAATGTCTTTATAATAGTTGTACCTATCCTTGTTTTGAATTGTTGGGCTTGATAAAATTCATATTTATTTTTGAAGTTGAAATATTTTTTCAATTCTATTATATCTTAAAACCATATATGCATTATCTCACAAAATGATTAGGACTAGGGTTTTGTTGCTAACACATGAAAATGGATTTTATTGTATTATGATTGGAAATTATTTTTAAAAAATAACGCTATGGTGAAATAAAATTGTTTTTAAGTACACGAAATAGTGTGTGATATTTAGGACTAAATTCATTGTTACAACAAAATTACCCCAATGTTTTTCAGTTTAGGTGGCATTTTCATGGTAAGATTGTTATTATATTAAATATAGCATACCCTATTCTAGTAAGGTCATATTACCTTGTATTCTTCTATATTTGATCAATTTTATTTAATTGCTATCCATGATTTTTTATTTTAAACTTGTATAGGAATTCCTTTCAAAGCTTTTGGTATTCTTTCCATCTCCTTTATGGATTAAGAAGAGTATTATACTTTTTGGAAATCCAAATGCAATAATGTTCTAGACAATCCTAACAATAATATCTTGAGATATAATTAAATACACACAATTTATCATAAGGATCAAAGAGAAGTACTATATAAATATCTACAACCAATATAATTTAATAGTTACAATCAATATATAAATTAAGTCAAAAATGTTCCTTTTAAACTATAAATAAGACCTTCGAGTCAGAAATAAGTGTTCCAAATTTGGTGATCAATAGATATGCAGTCTTATATAATTATGAATGGTTAGGCCGAATAAGGAGTCTTAACTCAAATATAATTTTTATAGGTCGTGTTTCAAGATCTTGATTAGTTTACATACTAATTTAGTGGTAATCATAAATGTTTACCCTAGTTAAATTATGTTATGGAATGTGCACAAAAATAAATAGGATGTGAGGGTTTGTTATAGGAAAGTATTTTGATCTAATTAATTTACAATTAACCATACATAATCATAATAATGCATTCGTACTTGCAATAATAATAAATTATAAAATGATATCTCAAATCCATAAGAGGAGATGGATACTTAGTTGTACAGGTCAGAACATAAAAGATATGGCTATTCAAACATGTGGAAAAGACATATCAGAACCTATAAATGTTTCATTATCAATTCTGGAGCTAGAAATCAACTTGGCGCATGACCATAGGAATTCTACATAGTCCATACCTAGATATGTATGGTCCTCACTAGAAGTCTACAGTATCATACCCTAATGTAGTAAGGTCATTATATTAGTTTGTAAAAAAAAATTGTAATAAGATGAGTTACAAGTTTCAAAAATTATTTAGTTGTTCAAAATGATAGCTTTATCATATAAGTTCATTGGGGGACATATTATGATATTTTTCCAATTCAGTTTAAAGGGTTTCAGGTGCCTTGTTTGGTACTAGGAAATAGGATTTATCGATGGGATTTTATCCTTAAGAATGTCTCCTAGCATGTTCCAAGTTAGACATTAGAATATGTATACAAAAGGTTTGTTAAGATGCCTAAAAAGTGACCCCCCAATGTATAACTATGTACCACTTTTAGTATTATTTATACCTCAATAAAATGTGTCTGACTAAAAAATCATAGATTGTGTTTTTTCTTGGACATATTTATTATTCATACAGAAATTCTTAAAAACGGCACATAGTTATATGCTTTCACAAATGAAATATTTCATATTTGAACAAAAATCTCGAAAAGTGGTACTTATGTGCTTCTTTCGAAAGTGAATTTATAATTACTTCATAATTTTCACATTATTGGGTGCTTTTAACATCTACATATTAGTATGATGACTATGATTCAAGCAAGTATCCCAATGCCACTTGAATCTCCTACATTGAAACTTTCTATGAAACAAATACACTACAAAGAATAGTTTAGTAGAAAATGTTTTTTGGCAAATTCACATTGTCCACTATAGACATCCAAATCTTAGTGGTCTCAAGATATAGAAATTATGAAAATATTCAAATTCAATGATCCTCACACAGTCTTTCTTTCTCATTTCAAAACCATTTGAACACACTCTAGAGGATTTGGCTTAGTTTCTCATAATTTGGATTATAAAATTCAATATGAACAAGGGCATATGTTAATCCAAAATGGGATTAATGTGCCACATCCTACTTTCAAAAAATAATTTCCAACTACAATAAATAAAGATCAAGGGTGCTAAGATATTCACTGCTAGAAAAAGTGATGCAAAATAAACATTTGACATTGTGTAAAAATTGTGGCTCTTGTATATGATTAAGAAAAGTAGTATAATTTGAGATAAATTTATTAGAACAATGATATTTTGAGAAATATATTGATAAAAAATATATATTATATTCTGATCAATTTTATGATTTACCTCGAATCAATTTCCAAATTTTATAGTTAAGTTAGGAAAGTAGGGCGATTCTATATATTTGTCCAACATAGAGAAAATAGAGAATTTTGTACGATGGAGCTGTTATCCATTTTCCTCCTTAGAAAAATGGGATAACTAGAAAGAATTAGACTGGGACAGTTGATGGAGCTTCAATGAAGAAATGGTGGGAAAATAGGTATTTTCATGCATTAGGGCATTTGGAACTATTTTGGTGCACTTTCTCCTTCTTTCTAGGCTTCAAAAGATTCCATACTTAGCCAAATAATTTGGGGGAAAATGGATTTGGAGGCACTCTACTATTCCTTGCCTAACCCCTCAACTCTCTACTTGGCCAAAACACTTTGAAAATTTGGGGGAAAATGAAAATTTTGGTATTTTTTAGTGTATTGCAGGTTTTGCGAATCTGGGAGGAATAAGAGGAATTGTTCCTTAGTTCCTCTTATGCCCTGATTTGCCGATTTGGCCGCACAACAAGGGAGTTTTGGTGGATGTAGTGTATTGCAAATTTTTAGGTCGTCATTGGTACAAGTTCCCCGGGGCAAAGAGTTCTCCGCAAGTGTCTATAATCCACAATGAAAAGGCACAAAAAAATGGGCAAGGGTGTTAGTTTGAAGGTAGTGTAATGCAGAGGCAGAAAGGTGCGGAGGAACTGAGGCCAGGCAGAACAAGTTCTGTCGGGGATCTTGTTCCCCACATGACGTTGCAGTCTGATTAACGAAGGCAAGGAGTTAAGCGAGGTGGTGTGGTGAAATAAGGGTTTGGAGGAACAAGGAGACAGTGGAACTAGTTCCCCCCAGGCAGTGTCGATCCACAAACAAAGGCCAAGGTGTGGGGTGTGGGTTTAATAGGCATCAGGTGAACCAAATGCACATGGAACCGGTTCCTCCAATCAAGAAGTTCCCCACAAACCCATTATATTCAATCAACAAAGGTAAAAAATGATTAAATGTAGACTGTGATAAGGTATAGAGAACCTGTGTTCCTCACGACACCCCCTAGATCCGCATGGGCATAACTTTTGCCCTGGATGTCCAAAATTTATATAATTGGAAATAAATATGAATTCTCACTTGCACTTTAAGCGCGTGAAGATACCAGGTCCCTCCTTTATGAAAGCTTGTCAATATGTTAGCATGCATGTTCATATTCACCCTTATCAAAGCATACATTCAAATGTAGATCATTATAGTCATCATTAGGAAACACATATAATAAGGAAACATCACATATCAAACCATTACTAATATCAATTATAATATGTGATCACCATATTTAGATACATTAATTACCAATATCCATCCACAATTATCCATTCATAACATAAAGATTACATCACAGAAGTTGAATACACAATACATCAAACCAATCTCAATAGATTTATGCACGCTACAACATCAGAGAAACATAACAATATAATGCATACGGTCTCTAATACATGGTGTCCAAAACTATGCAGATCAACTAATGTGTGTGTGTGTGTGTAGGTGGGGACTTGCCCTTCACTTCCCAAGCATCTCAACATAGGTTGCATGCTTCAAAATAACGATGCATACATACAAAAGTAACTAGAATTCATGCATACTTCCCTACAAGCCTAGTAATAGATTGAATATATAAATCAAATCTGCTTAATTCCTATTATTAGCTCAAACTATACATGACCCTTGATCTTCATCTCACACATGCTTTATCCCAAAATAACTCTTGCTTGTCTGCCAAGTATCCTTGATTTTCTCTAAATATGAAATGTTGTTTGGTTAGCACTCAAACTCGATATCTTCTATTTTTAGCTTGTACATGGATACATGTTACACAATACAGTGGGACAAGGCTAGTTAGTGCTTCAAGAGCGAGAAGTGAAAAGGTGAGCTCTAAGGAGTTGTACAAGGAGTTGGAGTCTAAGATTTTGGGAGCACCTTAGGGATGGAAAAAATAAACTAATAAAGTTTGTGATACTTTCAAGGTATCCTTAGATCCTTCAATCCATGCTTGTTGCAAAAAACATTGTCTTAAGGGGCATAGTTGATAATTTTGGTAAGTTGAACAACAATGGTGTTTGGAGCCTTATGAATCAAGTTAGTGATGGCCCTAATGATTTTCATAGGTGTTTTAACAAAGGAGAAGACTAATAAGCATTTAAGAATGCAGTATGTGCATGATAAGATAGGAAGTGGTATAAAGAGGCCATGAGCAAGAAGAAGCACAAGCAAGGTAGATACACATATACACATTGATAAATTAAACAAATAATTACTCGTATTAGATAGCTCTTTATATACATACATTATATAAATATTGATTTCCAAATTTTCATGCATATTATACATTGAAAATGCTAGTATACAACACCAATAAATGGAAAAATAATCCATAATGTCTTCTATTGTCAAGTGCACATCATATTAGTTCCATGCAAAATTAATCTTAGAAATGTAAGGTCTCATACAAAAATATCAAGTTCCAAATTGTATTAACGTGCACAATAAATATAAAAATGCACGAATAGGTTATATAATATAAAGTGAATGCCATATAGGCGTACATACAATGTCAAACGTGTATATAATGCCATGCATGTAAGCATTAAAAAAATTAAAAGACGTGTGTGTGTGTGTACACACACACACACACACACACACACACACACACACACACACACACACACACATATATATATATCCCTCTCTTGGCCTTACTCAAAGAAGGCCCTCCCTTAGAGGTAGATGGAGATCTGTGAGATGACTTCAGATCCTCCAAGCGCTCCACAATATGAGTCATCTTCCGCTAAAAAATCGCATGTAGTTGAACCTGTAAATGCAAACAATTTTTTTTGTCAAAACTTAATATATAATTTTTCAACATGTGTAAGACCATGCTAATGAAACTATTTACATTTACATGCACTTACCACAATCTCTCGGTAACGTTGAATCTGCATCTCACGCTCAAATGAGTCATCAGGAGCTCCTAGAGCACAAACGATGGTATCAAAATGAGTAGCTCGAGGATTATGTGCCCTTGAAGTAAAAATCGAAGGGGTTGAACCCTACATACACATAAGATCACAAAATCAAACATCAAAATTATCTAAAATATAACTATGTTAATGATAAAAAATTTAAATGCAGATCAAAAAATTTATGCCAACTAAGTACATGTATGTGTAATGAAAATAGTTTAACTAATTTTATCAATATACAATTATTTTTTACCGCGTCACGCCTGTGAATCATATGAACAAGGATGATACATATCACCTAACTCCTGGGTATACATAATGAAGGATATTATTAACATAATTTAATAATGCTACAATGAAGGACATTATTTTAAACATAATTTAACATAATATGAATTACACAAGCTATTTAACAAAAAATACATGTAGTTTGAATACCTTGGTGAGTTACTGCGCAAATGAAATCACAGCAACAATACATTCTCTACTCCTCGCAAGATGGTTTGTGAATTCTGTAGAGTTTGTTTGAGCATAGCCTCCAAAACGGAATTCTGGGTATTGTATTAAGAGAGCGATGGCTTGTAATAAAATCTGAGCAGTGATTCTTAGTGGACGTAGCCCAAATTGGTGTGAACCGTGTTAAATACTGTCTCTTTGTGTTGTGTTATTTTATTCTACAATTTTATTTGAGATCTGTAATAATTTCTGCATACTAGTTTCTACTATTGCGATTCTGTGAAGGATTATTCCGCATATTTTATCCCTTATTTCCTAACAATTGGTATCAGAGCCTGGTTTGGTTTGCTGAAGTGTTGAATCATAGGGAAAGTTTTTTAGCTTGAGTGGGAGCTATGGCAGATGATGGAAGATCTAGGGTTGATAAATTCAACAGGTAGAATTTTAGTCTTTAGAAGATGCAGATGGAAGATTACCTTTATCAGAAGGATCTTTATACTCCGTTGTCTGAGAAGGTGAACAAACCCTCGAGTATGACAGATGTGGAATGGGATTTGTTGGATCAAAAGGCACTTGGAATGATCCGGCTGTGTCTTGCATCTTCGGTATTATTTAATGTTTCAAAGGAAAAGACTACAAAAGATCTAATGGATGCATTAGGGAAGTTGTATGAAAAACCCTCTGCCTCTAATAAGATATTTTTAATGAAAAATTTGTTTAATATGAAGATGTCTGAGAATAGTTCAGTAGCAGATCATTTAAATGATTTCAATACGGTTGTGAATATGCTAGCTTCGGTTACAATAGAATTTGATGAAGAAGTTAGGGCTTTATTAATTCTGTGCTCTTTACCTGAGAGTTGGAATAGCCTGGTAATGGCGGTAAGTAACTCGGTTCCAGCTAACTTGAAGTTGAAGTTTGAGGATGTTGTAGGGGTGATTCTAAGTGAGGAAATGCGAAGAAAAAGCTCTGGGAAATCTTCTACTTTAAGGAATGTTTTGACAATGGAAACTAAAAGGATACAGAAGAATAGAGGAAACCGTGGAAAATCAAAAGATCAGGCAAGGTCAAAATCCAAGAACAAGATTGTATGCTGGAATTGTGGGAAGCCTGGGCATGTAAAGAAGGACTGTTGGGAGCTTCGGGATAAGAAGAAACAACAAGAAGAAAACAATGAGGCAAATGTGGCAACGGGTAATGTATGTCAGGATGCGTTGATTCTTTCTTTGCACAATATTACTAAATCTTGGGTTTTATATTCAGGGGATTCTTTCCATGCTTCTCCACATAGGCATTATTTTGTTGATTATGTTCAAGGAGATTTTGGGCATGTTTTTCTTGGTGATGATGAGCCTTGCAGCATAGTTGGAAAAGGTTCTGTTCAGGTTAAGATGCAGAATGGGAATACTTTGCTATTGAAGGATGTCAGGACATGCATGCCTACATTAAGACGAAATTTGATATCGGCAGGGCAGTTGGGAAGTGATGGTTGTACTGTGATATTTACAGCGGACTCTTGGAAGGTTACCAAGGGTGATCTTGTGATGGCAAGAGGTAATAAGGTTGGAACCTTGTATTTAACCACTTATAGCACTAATTTTTGTAATCTTGTGGCTTCAGAAGTAGATACAACATTGTGGCACTATAAGATTGGTCATATGAGCCACAAGGGCATGGAGATCATAAAGAAGGATTTTCCTCAAATATACAGAAACAATGTTTGGAGTTATGTGAGGATTGCATATATGGGAAACAAAATCGAGTAAGGTTTCTTAAGGTTAGACCTATAAATAAAGAGAGTAAGTTATAGCTGGTGCATTCTGATGTGTGGGGGCCAGTTCAGGTATCATCTCTTGGGGGTTCAAGTTATTATATTAATTTTATTGATGATGCAACAAGGAAAGTTTGGGTTTATTGTATTAGAAACAAATTTGATGTATTTGACACTTTTGTTAAATGGAAAGCCTTGGTCGAGAATGAAACAGGTCTTAACCTAAAATGTCTCAGGTCAGATAATGGAGGGGAGTATTATAATAATAAATTTGATGATTATTTTTCTAAGAATGGAATTTGCAGGAAAAATATGGTTCCAGCAACTCCGCAGTAGAATGGGGTATCAGAAAGGATGAATATAACGATAATGGAATGTGCTAGGGAGCATGAGGTTACATGCAGGTGTGCCTCTTTCTTTTTGGGCAGAAGCAGTGAGGCACAGTTATGTACTTGATAAACAGAGGACCCTCAAGTGCCTTGGATGGAGGGATACCTAAGGAGGCTTGGTATGGTAAGAAAGTTGATTATTCATTTCTTAGAGTCTTTAGATGTGAGGTGTTTTTTCACATAGAACAAGGATGATAGGACTAAGCTAGAGGCTAAATCAGAAAAAATGTACTTTCATTAGTTATGGTGGTGATGAATTTGGATATAAATTTTGGAGCATTAAGGACAAGAAAAATAATTCGATCTAGGGATGTGGTATTTAATGAGAAAGTCATGTATAAGCATCAGTTGTAGGAAAATAGGGAAGATTCCAAGAAAGAATATGCAGCAGTAGAGGATCTTCTGAATGGGAAAGTGACACATGAATTAGTTCAGGAAACCCCTCAATAAGAACCCCCAAACTCCTATATTGAGGAGGTATTCTAGGGTAAGAAGAGAACCTAAACGTTTTTTTCCTTCTATTTATTATTTATTACTCACTAACAGTGGAGAACCAGAGAGCTTTGATGAAACAATGCAGGTAGATGCCAGGAAGAAGTGGGAGAAAACCATGGATGAGGAGCATCAGGCTCTCATGGAGAACCAGACATGGGATTTGGTAAAGCTACCCGAAGGAAAGAGAGCATTGCTGAAGAAGTAGGTGTATAAAGTTAAAGATGAAGAAGGAGGAAAGAAAAGATATAAGGCCCCGGTTGGTGGGTCAAGGGGTTTGCACAGAAACAAGGTATAGATTTTGATGAGATATTTTCTCCTGTAGTAAAAATGACTTCTATTAGAACTGTTCTCAGAATAGTTGTAGCAGAAGACTTGCACTTAGAATAACTTGATGTAAAAAACTACATTTCTCCATGGTGATTTGGAGGAGGAACTATATATGTATCAACCAGAGGGCTATGAGGTCAAAGGTAAAGAGGAAATGGTGTGTAAACCGAAAGAAGAGCTTGTATGGCCTGAAACAAGCTCCACGTCAATGGTATAAGAAATTTGATAACTTCATGATGGAGTAATGTTATATTAGATGCCATTTTGACCGTTACGTGTATACAAAGAAATTTGAGGATGGAAATTATATTGTCCTTTATCTGTATGTGGATGATATGTTGGTTGCAGGTAAAAAAATGCAAGAAATAAAAGTACTCAAGAGGCAAATAAGTGAATCCTTTGCTATGAAGAATTTGGGGGAAACCAAAGAAATCCTTGGTATGAGGATATCTCGGGATAGGAAGGAATAAAAGTTGAATTTATCTCAGGAAGAGTACATTAAGAAAGTCTTGGAGAGGTTTAATATGCAGGATGCTAAACCAGTTAGGACTTCCTTTGGCAGGCCATTTCAAGTTATCAAAGGAGTAGTGTCCCCAAGAAAAAGTAGGAGAGAAACCAAATGTCCAAGGTACCTTACTCATTAGTAGTTGGTAGTTTGATGTATGCCATGGTGTGCACTTAGGCCTGATATTGCCCATGCAGTGGGAGTAGTGAGTAGATTTATGAGTGATCCTAGGTAGAGATCACCGGCAGGTAGTAAAGTGGATCCTTTGGTATTTGTGAGGGACCATGGGGACAGTTTTGTGCTACAGTGGATCAAACACTATTTTGTGTGGTTATGTAGATTTATATATGGCTAGAGATGTAGACAGCAAGAGGAGCACAATAAGTTATGTTTGACAATGTAGGTGGAACAACAGTAAGATAGATTTCACGACTGCATAAGTTGGTGGCTTTGTCAACCATGGAGGCTGAGTATGTTGCTACCACAGAGGCAAGCAAGGAAACGATTTGGTTATAACAATTACTTGAGGAGTTGGGACTTAAGAAAGAGGAAGGAAAGTTGCATAGTGATAGTCAGAGTGCTATAAAACCTAGCTAAAAACTCTGCTTTCCACTCTAGGACAAAGCATATACAGTTAAGGTACCATTTCATCAGGACAGCTTTGGAGGAAGAGAAGTTGAGAAGATTCATACCAGTTGGAATCCTGCAGACATGATGACCAAGGTGGTCACAAGGGAAAAACTAAAGTTGTGTTCAGCTTTGGTTGGTCTTCACAGAAAATAGTGAAGGGTTGAGAAGCTTGCTCAGAGGAAAACTAGTCTCCAAGTGGGAGATTGTTAGGTTGTGGAGCCTATTTTCATGTGTGAAAGTGTTGAAGACTATACACTAAGAGTACTGTACACTTTTCATGTATCCTCGCTGGGATTCAGGGGCGCAGCCCCCGAAAAAAAAAATTAGGCGTAAATTTTTTTTGGCCTCGAAAAAATGCACCCGACATATCGGGAAATGTGCTCTTCTCATATGGGCAAGATTTTTGACCCATAGGTTTATGGGACGGGTTTTGCCCATGCTTTTGATACCCATGGTTTTGTAAAACTACTTAAGTTGTTGTCTATTTATATGGTTTTATGCATATGATAGAGGGATGAAGAACATTGCATATGTGCTTTGAATTCGGCTATGAATTCTGTAGAGTTTGTTGAGCATAGCTCCAAACGGATCTGGGTATTGTATTAAGAGAGTGGTGGCTTGTAATAAAATCTGAGCAAGTGATTCTTGGTGGACGTAGCCCAAATTGGGTGAACCACGTTAAATATTGTCTCTTTGTGTTGTGTTATTTTATTTTGTAATTTTATTTGAGATCTGTAATAATTTCTACATATTAGTTTCTACTGTTGCGATTCTGTGAGGGATTATTCCACATATTTTATGCCTTATTTCCTAACATGCACTACTTTGACTACTATTTCACTCTTCTTTTGTAGGTTCATCCTTAATATGCAACAAGAAGAAACCTACAATCATAAAATACAGACACAATAATAGGTACAAGCAGTACATATGCTTCAACCCTAGGGTCATTTTCCTTTCCTAGTCTCCACGCTTCACTTTTGCAATCATTCCACGCTTCACTTGTCATCTCGGCACGTTATTTTCCACACACTCTATAGGATCAAAAGGTACACATCTTTTAACTACTTTATGTTATCGAGTACTCACTCGACAACATAAAGTTAGGGAAAATGTAAACACAAAATCACATACTTGGGTAAATTTCTAGGTCCTAAAATCATACTAGCATTTACATGATTCCTAAGAAAGAAAACTAGTAATTGACAACTATCTTTGGCCTCTTTTATGTGTCTCTTATTTCCTCTTTGGTCTTACACACCCTACAGCCCAAAATAAACTAAACTTGTTTATCTTTTATGATTTCAAACACCCTCACCCAGCCAGGACAGAAATGCCTAGGTACTCCTGCCCCCTCTGGGTGCCCTTGACCCTTTTCTATCTTACTCGCTCCTTTTGGGTGTCTTTTATATTTTGGGCGTTTTATTCACTTATGGGTCAGCCTTTCAGTTGTCAATTAAAAAATTCAAACAAGGGAACCATATAAATACAAAGTTATGTGATTAAAATGAGGAACCAAGCTTTAAGCATTATTGTCATCTCCTAAGCTTACATTCAAAAGGCACATAAAGCACTTCAAAGTATCCATTTGGCATCCATTCAAGGGACAAGGGACTGCAATATTTTGCATACACTACATATGAAGGGGAATTTTATTCTATTTCATCCACAAAATTTTATCATCTAGCAAATATATCCTGCTATCTAATGCATCTTGCACAAGGGATTCCTAGGGCACCATTTCTACAGACATACATATTACAAAATAACTATATGGATTATGAGATGTAGTGTAGCGCTCAGTCGTAAGTTCACTCTGTTAGGTGACCATCGGGGTCATTCTGACTCCCCATATTGCACCTTTACTTTTTAATATTTGATGTGGTTTTGTGGGTTTTGCAAGTGCGCTTCTTTTTTACAGGTTATAGGTACCTTCGGCAATTAAGGAGCGATATACATGTGATCAACAGAGAATATTTTTGACCCTTGTGCAACACAGTTAAAATCAGGTTATTACGATTTTCATAGTCACAGGCGCCTAGTAGCAGTCTCCAACGCCCAGGTGCACTTGCCTTAGCACAAGCGCCCATATTTGACATTCTCCATAGGCACCAAAATTTATCTTGAACATTTACGACACTCTTCCCAGTTTGTTCAGTAGTTTTCCCATTCCATATCAGTCTTAGGTCGAGCGTAAATGAGCTAAGTCATCTTTTCTATATCTCTTGCTTAGGGTCTCTACTTTGTATGCTTACTTTCTTGTGTCATATTATACTTTAGCAGTTGTATATCATTATTTACATTCAGTTACTCTGTAATTAGGGTTTAATAAATCCATTTTTGTTAAATCAACTAGATATTCACCTTTTGAACTCTCATTCATGGTCGATTCAATCAGTAGATAAATTTTGGCCTCCCAAAACACTCTCTCCCTTTTTCCCACTCATGTTATTTATACAATAGTTTTTTTTCTTTGTGGAATGATTTTGTGTTCTCAGGCTTGACTTTTTTTTGTTACAATTATAATGCGCTCGCATTATAACACACTCATGTTATGTCTTTGTAAATTTGAGCCATAACGCGGTTATGTTATAATGCAAACATAATTTTTCACTATTCTGTCATAACACGAGCGTGTTATGGTTAAAATGACCAAAAAGTGGCTAATTGGTCCCCCATCTCCATGGACATTCCCATGACATTTACACTATCATATACAAATTTTCCCTATAGAAATCCTAAATGTACATAATTTGACTACATGGAAGGCTCAAATGCACACATGGTAGATTCACTTAGTAGGATCGATTGCTTTAGATGGCTTCACATAGTAAGCCTAATTACTATAGTTGGCTTCACATAGAAAGATCATTTTCTATAGGTATCTTACATTATAACATTTACATCCCTTACATTTGACACCAATGGATACATTTTTACATGTATCATCTTTTACTTTTAGTTTATGTTATTTTACTAATTTTGTATAAGCATTTTGATTGAACATTAATACACCTTTTTCATGTGGCATGCATGCTCTCATCTATCAAAAATAAAGAAGAAGGGAGCATACACATTCCTCTCTTGCACATGTCTTTCCCTTATGGTATGCCTCTGTTTACATTTCATTTATTTTAATCAAACAATTTTTAAATTACTAGAATAAATTTGGTGCATAATGTACTTCCCTAAATTTGGACCAATTTCATTTGGTAAATATCCATGACGTAAATTTCATCCAATTTAATATTGCACAGTTACATGACTTATTCCTACATGTATGTCACTCAGCTAGCACTCCTTGGCCTTTGGATTTTACTTGTTATTCAATTATGACCCATCAAAAACCTATTTTTTTATATACAAAACACATATTCAAAATTATGACCACCTTCTCCACCTATCATAATAGAGTGTATACTCTCCTATGACACATTCTTCTGTCAGGAACAAAAATAACTAACGATTTTATCTAAAGGCTGATGTTTTCATCCTCTACACATGAAACATCCAATTTTTCAAATGCACAAGTTAGCCTATTTAGCCTAGTGTCAATTGAGTGGGAAAATCTTCCACACTTCAGTCACATATATAAAAGCGCAATCACCCCACTCATTCAAAGGGTCTCAATCTCTAACATATTTGGGCTACTTAGGATATCACAAAAAATCACCCAATTGAAAAACCACTCTCTCATACACATCAACCAGCTACCAACTCATGATATACTTCTTACAAGGTTTCCCTAGATCATTATCATATGCTACATCCGACACCCAAGATCATTGTCATGTGTGGAAGGATATTTTAGGATCTCTCCAACACATTGTTTATCATGTGCATTTACTAAGAGTGAGAAGTACATAGGCCCGAGGCCCTTTTAAGGTAGTGTTATGTAGGAAATTCTCAATAATGGGGGTTGTTGAGGTCAATTCAACCAATCAAACTAACCCTTTTCTAGAGTTTTAAGCAAAGGTGGAAGTTAGGTTTTGAGAGAGAAGAAAACTTAATTTATCTGTCAAAAGAGTAAATGTAATCAAAATTTATACTTAATATGCAATTAATTAGTTTGTATGAAAATTTTGTGTGAATATCTTCTTAGATCTCCCTACCTCTTAGAAATACGAGATTTGTAAAAATTTATTTTGGCACACCCATAGATCCTACAAATGTCAACAATCAATCTTGAATACCCAAAATCTTATAAAACAGCCATTGGTTTTCCCAAAATCAATACTAGGTGTAAAATTTATGCCTAAATAACCTTAGGTTCGATGCTAAATCTTTTTTAAAAACTAAATACTGACTTGATTTTAAAATTTTGAAAAACTACATTTTAAACAATGACTCCTATAACTCTCAAACAAATTCCAGAATTCCTAAATAACATCAATCCCCTATGTTTAACTTAAAAATCATACTTAAAACATTTATTTTACTAAATATGTAGAATTACACAATTTACAACTCTCCAAATTAATGACCTAACCTCAACCCATTCGGAAAAAACTAATCACCCTAGTATCACCTAATTAGTGATAGATTAACAACGTCCCATTTTAGTTGGATTTTTAAGCAAAGGTGGAAATTAGGTTTTAAGAGAGAAGAAAACTTAATTTATCTGTCAAAAGAGTAAATGTAATCAAAATTTATACTTAATATGCAATTAATTAGTTTGTATGAAATTTATATAAATATTCAACCTTTAATTTTTACGCCGAAGGCGTTCCTATGGTAAAGGACCTCCGGACGTTTCTGCGACTGTCTTAAAATTGATGGCTTGACGGCCATCTGGACGTTTTCACATTTTTACAGTTTTTTTTACCTGCGCTGTTTGCAGGAATACAGACGTACCGATTAAAGAAGAAAACATAGCCTGCGTGGAATAAGAAGATATGCTTTGCACGATTAAAGAAGCCTGCATTGGACATTGGTCCCATAGACCTGTTTGTCTTTTGGACGTAATTAAAATCTATGAATTCAATTTAATCCATACCGGCGCCCAACTGTTGAATACTACAGGGAGGTTGAAAAGAAACAGATGCAACCAATTTTAAACATGTTATTGATCCAACAAATTAGTTTAATCTAAAAAAAACCAGCGACTCCTTTGTAAATAAAACAAACCATTGGATTCTCCAACCTATTTAAATTTTAAAAACTATTGGATCCTCTGACCTATTTTAATGAAGCGAAAATTATTTGTTTTGTGTGCAGGATCTAATTATGGTGAAATATTGCAAAGTCTTGCAAAGGAATTACGATGGGTGAGGAAGATAGCAGGACTGCGTATCAAAGGAGAAACCCACGCTGGCAGTTTGAAGGAAAAACACGACTTGTATGTAGACAAAGGCCCATTATTTGCATTGAAGCACCAACATATTTTTAAAAAATGTGTCAGATGTAATGAAGAGGGATTGGAAACTAACTACGATTTAATAAGGGAAACAGAGAGAACCTATGCTGCAACATGTTTTCTTGGCAAAGAATTAATTAGCTTCAAAAATTCACCCGACCAGTGAAAGGAAGAAGCTCAGATGAATTACGGAAAATAGAAAAAATAGCGAAGGATGCACCAGAACTCATTTGCGGATAAAAAATAAATGGTGGAGGAAGCCAACAACAAATAAATTGTACACGCCTTCTTGCAAATTTATGATGTAGATTGATTTAATGAGACACATCATCTTCCAAGTTTTAGGATGAAGAGGGATGAAGAAATTAGCTTGATCTGTTCCCCACCTTTTAATAAAAAGATTGTGCCAGACTTCATCTTGTGTGCCAAGGATATTCCAATTCCTGCAAACTATTAGGTCAAGAGCTTTAAGCCTTAAGAAGCTGAGGACTGATAAATAATACAAGGAAAAGGTGTAAACCATGAGAGAAAGCCTCAAGAAATCAAGAAGAGAAAAATGTGCAGACTGAACATAGCAGATTATTCATCATTTCCAATGGCTTATTTCGACCCAGACATAAATTTTAGTTTGAGTGGTTTGCACTCTCTTCAAAGCCATAATTTATGGACAAACAGAAGGCAGATAACATTGATGAGTAATACATATTTCATAGTTTAAGAAGAACATTATTTTTTGAGGTCACAAATGCTCAAAGAGTGGATATAAATAACATTAACAACCTGATACAAACTTCACTTCCTCTTCCATTGCTTCCCCTTCAAGAATTATATTTAAGACTAACTCTTAAGCTTCCACACAACTTTCAACCAAGAGAAATTGATAAAATTCTCCTTCAATTCTGAAGGATAAGATAAAAGACATCCTTGGCCACTCCCTGCATAAATATTAAATATTAAGTTGTCAACCATTTACACTAAAAACCATCAAAATTACTATGAACAAACAACAATCCACTCTAATATTCGGTATGTTTGGCATGTGAATCCTTAGAAGTGATAATTGATCCTTTGATACAAATTCTTTGGACTCATTGTGAATTGGATGATTATAATCTAAATTCCCCATAGGAGGTTAAGAAAACCTGACAGATTTTCATGCTTCCTAGGGTTTCTAACTTTCTTATGATTATACAAGAGACAAAAAGTATCCTTGTTCACACACCAAAAAAAAAAACAATACAATGAGTTGCAATGAATCTAAGAATGAAAAGCAACATTGTAAGAGACAGTAATGTCTCCAAACACAAATGTCCATGCACATTGCACGGATGCTATGATTTAATTGTTCCACCTTTGTATTTTATGTGAATGCACTC
Organism: Taxus chinensis; assembly: GCA_019776745.2. Lineage (NCBI taxonomy): Eukaryota > Viridiplantae > Streptophyta > Pinopsida > Cupressales > Taxaceae > Taxus > Taxus chinensis. The sequence continues at coordinate 763,792,440 of CM034154.1, read as the reverse complement.
AGCTAAGCTAAGCTAGAACCCATCTGCCCAGATCCACAGTAATTTTTTTAAGAAATCAGATCTACGAACAATGTTGAGTACCCAACTCACCTCATAAGATTTACGAAAATCCATATCCTGAAAGCACCTTTCGGAGCCTTCATAATTAAGCTTGCATCTTCCCTTCCATGGGAAAAAGAATCTTTGTCATCTCTCCAAGCTCTGGCTCAAGTTTAAAGTTTTCATTGCTTTTATGGTCTTCTATATGCTACTGTCCTTTTTTGTTGACAATGACTTTTTAATGTTGACAATGCAAGTCACTTCATTTTCAAATCCTTTTTGTAGATTGAAAATCTTTGTAGTTTATAAAAGTCACCTCCCGTTTCTTCTGATATTAAACTACTGCTCTTAAACATCATTTCCTTTGACTTTCAAGTTCAGTATAAATTTTTTGATTTCTCCATTTTGCAACTTTCTATGTTTTAAAAGCTTATCATATTCAGGATGATTGGGAGCAATGATAACATTACAGTTATTTGTGTTTGATGTTGTGAGGTTTTTTCAGGACCCATGTTTTCTCAATTAGTTTAACTATGGGGTATCTATTATGTGAAATTTATCTTGAACTTGAGTTAGTATCAAGAACTATGGGTTATCTATTATGCAAAATTCACTTTGAACTTGAGTTAGTATCAAGAACTATGGGTTATCTAAACTGTGAAATTCACCTTGAACTCAAGTTAGTATCAAGGATCTAGGGGTATCCATTCCATTAAATTTGCCTCGACTTAGTGTTGAAGATTAATGAGTATCCACTCAACCAACTTTATCTCGAACTCAACTTAGTATCAAGGACTAACGAATATTTGTTCCGCTAAAATCACTCAACTTATTATTAAAAACTAAGGATATCAATTCTAACAAATTCATCCAGGATTTACCTTCTTGATTTAGTATCAAAGACTTTGAGATATCTATTTTATCAAATTTAGGTGGGATTTACTTTCAATTACCTCCTTAAAAATTTATAAGTGAGTGAAAAAATATCAATTATAACACATTATCATACTCAATAATCATAAAACCCCTATTATGTTTGAGTGGTTGCTTATTTTTCACCTTCACATAAAATTTGGATGAAAAAGACATGATTTTAAAACAGATATTAATAAAATCTTTAAACAATGGCTGAGCCACTTGTCTAACATAAACAATTGACACGTTCACATGAATTATAGAATGCTTAAACATTAAACCGCCCATGCACCAAACAGAGACGCGACAGCCTCCACGTGGAACCATATTATAAGTCAAAATAAAGAAAACACATGATTGCCAAGCGAAATACAAATGAAGTTGTATATTATAAACTGCCCAAAGGGAAGGTGTAGCTTTTGGTGTTGAGTCAAGGGCATTTTCATTTATTAAAGCCGCCTAATGGAAAAGGTCCATAGTGGCTTGCGCACTTTGAATACATCCATTTTAGAAGCTTCTTATGTCTCAATTGATCTAACTCCATGATATTGATATGCCAAATTTATACTCCCATAACATAGACTTTTAGTGGTATAGGTGACCAAAAACATGGAAGCCACTAATCTTGAATAAACCTTGTATATACACATAAAAAATGGTCCCAAAAGCATGATATATACACTTAAAAATTGTCCCAAAGTATTTACTATTTGTTAGATTAGAGATTATTGATATGTTTTTTGTTAAAAAAAAAAATTATAGTTCCTGATTTTTCTTTCAACCCTCTTTAATTTTTATTTTTATTCTTCTTACATTTCTCCTAACTTAATTTGTTTTATCAAGAGTGATTATATACTTTTGATATTCAATTTGTTTATAAATACGTAACCACCCTAAGTCATTTAAGGTCTAAGGGAAATCTAAGAATCAAGAAGTGCACTTAACATTCTATAGAAGAATTATTAAGTATTTGTAGGCATTCTAGAGAAGATCAAATATTCATTCAAGCACACAAGTTTATTTTCATATGCATCAAAATACACTTGTTGATCACCAAGGTTTGTTATTGATATAAGATTTAGAAATGTATATGTACGAATTTGTAACAAGTTTTAAATGTAGATAGAACCTTTAAATGAAGTGCTTCATCTATATTTCTACACTTACAAAATCAATCACACCCCTTATCAACATCAACTACAAAAGTAATAACTATACCTCTAAATCAAATAACATATACCATTCGGCGTTAACATTGCATTGTACACATACACATTGTAAAGATATTAATTTTTTTGATAAAATTGAAATAAAACATTTTGTTTGTTTTGGAAGGAGATCTTCCCTCTCCTACAAATACCACATCAAAACCAAAACCCTATAAAATGTCTACTCTGTCAAATTAGTTACACATAACACATGAATAAAATATCACCGAAAAATCAAACCAATACCACCGTGTCCTCTATCTAATTAGCTCTCATGTTAAACTTTTTAGCTAATCAACTAAACCGTAAATCAGAAACACTTCCTGTGAACTATGGACGGTCCAGATTCTTCGTACTCGGCCTTTGTTATCCACATCTGCCAAAACACAAGGCCAAATTATTTTCCTCCTAAAATGAATTTTGTTTTTTTTTTTAAATTATAAATTGTTTTTTAAAATTAAAAAAAAAAAAGAATACCTGCTGGAAGGTGCTGAGAGAGGCGAGAATGGAGCCGCCAATCCAAACACTGTACTTCCGCTCGGGTGGGGCCACCACCTTGACCTTAACCGTATTAGGAGCCAGGGCGGCGACTTCCTTGCTCATCCGGTCGGCAATGCCGGGAAACATGGTGGACCCACCACTGAGCACAATATTCCCGAAAAGATCCTTTCTGATGTCCACGTCACACTTCATGATGGAGTTATATGTGGTCTCGTGCATGCCGGGGGCTTCGGTTCCGACAAGGGATGGCTGGAAAAGTACTTCGGCGCACCGGAAGCGCTCGCTACCGATGGTGATAACCTGGCCGTCCGGTAATTCGTAAGTCTTTTCGGCTGATGTGGATGACATCGCGATATCCTTTTCGCGCTCGAAGTCGAGTGCCACGTAGCCTAGTTTTTCTTTCATGTCGCGGACGATCTCGCGTTCGGCGGTGGTGGAGAAAGCGTAGCCTCTTTCCGTCAAGATTTTCATGAGGGCGTCCGTCAAATCACGGCCTGCCAAATCCAGTCGGTGTATGGCGTGGGGAAGGGCGTAGCCTTCGTAGATGGGCACCACGTGTGTCACCCCATCTCCCGAGTCCAATACAATTCCTGCACAAACATGGTAAATGCTTTTAGAATTAGAATTTTTAATTACTCTTAACAATGACATTATATTATGGAGTGCGGAGTGTATAATGACAAATAATATAAATGGAATTCATTTATTCGTGGAGGTATTATTAAACAAAATAGCAAATTATTTTATAGGTTAATCAAAAAATCGGAATAAAATTATCTTGTTAGTTAAGGAGTTAAGGACAGATTATTTTATCTTAGAAGAGGTTAAAAAAGGTATGGAAAGAGAGAGTTTGTCACTTGTATCTTTCATACTAGGTATGTTAAATAAGGAGAGAATGGAGAAAATAGGGAAACTCATTATCAATTTGAAGAATGTGTGACCAAAAATTTAAAAGGTAATATTGACAGGGTTTATTGCCCCATAAGTATTTTTATGGCCTCGTGGATGTTAAAAGATGTCTGTCTAGTTCTATAGACTAATGGTTTGATCTCATATACATTATTTAAATATTTCTTTCATTTATTTATAAAGGAAATGACTAGGTAAAAAAATTCGTAAGGTTATTTTTAATTTTAGAAAGTAGCTTATAGTATATGAGAGTACTTTGTATGAATCCACTATACATTTTTAAGGAAAGAGAATGAACAAGCAATTTCTTAAGTTTGTGTACTTCTAAAAAAGACTTTCCGCTAGATTCGTGATTTTGTTACCACATGTATTATTATGAAGGTATTTAGAAGTGTTGTCTTTAAACTAGGTGTAGATATGTATTTTATTGTACCACATTACGAGTCAAACTCTTGTTTAGAATTTGAACATGTGATTTCTCTTTTAAAATTATAAGTTTTATTAACACCATAAATTAAAATCAGAAATGTTTCATCATCAAAAGTTAACATATTACTCTTACAAGAAATATAACAACTAATTTATAAAGGTTTCAACGGAAAATTTTGGCATTGTGATGCCTTAACTTGCAACAAATATACTTGACCTTAAATATTTGGGAGGGTTGGAGAGATGAATTAGACACAAGAATTAATGGTAACACCAAAGGTAAAGGTAATGGATCATGGATGTTAGAGTGTGTGTTCACATTGGTTAGCAGTTTCGGTTATTTCCAAATCAATTCAATAATAAGTCATGTTCACACTTGATTTAGGAGTGGTTGGACCCACAACTTGGTGTGTGCACGTACAATGAAATGGTGCACTAATTTAAGTTGTTCGCTATCTTATTGTTTGTTCACACAACAAAATCTTGTTGCGAGAAACAAACTTAGTGAACTTTATCTCTGGGATACTCCTCATTATAAACTACTACATCACATAGAGATGAATAGAGACTTGTACATTATGGTATTTAGTTTTCAATAATCTAATGCGAACAATGTTTTGATAATCTAATATAATGTATGCAAACAATGTATGAGATCCTACAATTTGACGGAGTTTTCATAACCCTAATAATGGATTCTCTAAACAAATTAAATGGCAATGAATTGTGATGAGATTTATTTTTTGGAATTCTATAATTTGTGGGAGATCTAAAATACCTGTAGTTCGTCCACTGGCATAGAGAGACAGAACGGCCTGAATAGCAATATAAGTGGCAGGCGTCCCAAACACCTCAAACATGAGCTCGATCATCTTCTCCCGATTGGCCTTGGGATTCAACGGCGGCTCCGTCAGCAAAACGGGATGATCCTCCGGTGCCACGCGGAGCTCGTTGTTAAACGTGTGGTGCCACAGCTTCTCCATGTCATCCCAGTTGGACACGATGCCGTGCTCCACGGGGTACTTGAGGCTCAAAATACCCCTCTTCGCCTGTGCCTCGTCGCCCACGTAAGCATCCTTCTGCCCCATCCCCACCATCACGCCCGTGTGACGTGGCCTCCCAATTATGCTCGGGAAAACCGCGCGCGGCGCGTCGTCCCCCGCCATTCCGGCCTGCACACACACACCGACCGCTCATCATGAAATACAGACAATCTACAATTTTATTCAAATTTATTATTAAAAAGAAAAAAAAAAGTTACCTTGACAGTGCCAGATCCATTGTCACACACAACAGCCTGTATTTCCTCAGCGTCTTCCATTGTTACGCTGATCAACAGAACATATACTTTAAAATTCTCTTCCCTGAACACCCCGAAAGAAATATATGGCGAAGTTTCTTACAGGAAATTAACAGGAGGAAAATGTACAATAGCAGCAACTGAAACGCAGAGGACATGAGCAGGCCTGCATGACTGAAGTGAGCTCTTATAGCCATGAAAAGATACTTGGCGTATATGTATATGATTTGTCCATGAGCAGCTGTTGCAGAGAAATTAAAGAATCAAACTGGCTCTATAAAAGCAAAAGGGAAAAGAGAGAAGAATGGCACCGAAATATATTGTCTGGGCACAACTTTGCTGTAAAAATATTCCTCTTCAAAGCAAAAGCTCTGAAAATTGTAACGTGGGAGCTCAATGGATTTGGAATCTTAAATATTATCACACTAGCTTTCAACCAATCCAACGACTACAAAGTCAAGAATCTCCTCTTTTCTTTTTAAGGTATGCTTTTGAAGGATTGATAATTAATTTCAAAACTTTCATAATTTTCATCAAATCCTTATCCTTTTTTTTTCTAAGTGTCATTCTACGATACCTTTATTACGCCGGAGGCGTGGCTATAGTGCAATAGACCTCCAACGACGACGCTCTCCTGCTTGAGCTGCCTGTCATAAAGCTCCTTGACGTGGTCTCATGTTTAAGCTGTTTGGCATGACCGATTTCCTTCTGTTCGCCACCTGTTACGTCATCTCTCTGTCGGTGGTTTCCAGAGTGGCAGGTTCTGCTGTTGCCGTGGCTCTCCTGGTCAGGGTTTCTTAAGAAGCAATTTACTGTTTTTTAAGGTAGCGCGAGCACTATAAAAATTGAGCGAGAGGATTGGGGCGAATGGGCAGGTTTATTATTATTTTGAGATTGATAGCCCGCTGGCACACAGTCTGATTTTGGTGACCTGTGCAAAAAAAAAAATGTACACGCATTTTGTGAATGTGCCACTCCAGGACTCTTAAAGAAATCACTCTGTGATTTAAGGTCTTATTCCTTCTGTTCTTATCTTGCTTTGTTCATGATTAAAGCAATATATTACAAGTTTAAAGCAATCGCTGACTGAGTGAACAAATATTGTCTGTGTTGAATCCAATGTCTTTAAATAAATATGAAAGTAAGCATCAGCAAAAATGAAAGCCCTAAAATCCTTAACCGCCGCATGCTGGATAATTTATCTGATCAATATTGAGGCTTGGAGGAGATTCAAAGGCAGCAGTCAAATTTGTTTCCATTCATTAATGGTGGTCACTGTTCAGACCCTAAACCGCAATTTTCTCCTCCACTACACAAATCCAACTGATGTTTCAGTTGGCCATGTTCAATGCATCAAATGGATGCAATTTGCAAGGGATCGGCATCCATGCGGACACTGGTTTAGACCATTATTTGGTAGGGACATTAAGAGATTTTGGTGTGGTTGGAAGGGCAGCGGTGCGGCGATGGAGTCTAGGGTTTTTGGGACTCTGAATAAGTACATCCTCAAGCCTCCCCAACTTAAAGTCAAAATTAGAATTGAACTCATTGCCTTCATGCATTAGATTGTATGCTTTTTATTGCCAGCATAAGATTTGGGGTCTTCCCAAACTGGAATAGGGTTTGGATTAGCATTTGGGAATCCTTACCGAGGGATATGGATATGATACAGTTCAAACCATTTGGGTAAAGTTGTGAACATAGAAAAATTTGAGCTCTGCACTAGAAAATATCACAATAACCATTAAAGCAAGAAAATCTGATAAAACTTGGCCCATGCAACTGAAAATGATTTAATATACTTATGTACAAAGGTATGAGTAGATTGTAGAACTATTTTAATTTGAATTTGGCCCTTAAGAAGTTCAGCAAACATTTTTCAATACCAAAAGAGGAAGCTCACTAAAATGTGTCATAGTGTTCAACAAATACAAATAGGAAAAATTTATAACTTAATATTTTCCACACAAATATAGAAATAATTTCAAATAAACAATAATATGGCATTATAGGTTCTCTTCCAACAGTCAATGGTGCAGTTCTTGTGCAAGGCTTTGAGCCTCTGGTTGTGGTTCTATTGTCCTCTTCTAAGCTCCAACAATTAATCAACAATGACATTTGGACTGGTGCAGTCACAATGCACAAGGCTTCATTCATCGTTTTAGCAGATATCAATGACCTTTTCAGGCATCAGGGCAACAGAGAAGGGAATGTGACTGCCTAAGACTATATTCATCAATTTAGCAGATATCAATGACCTTATCAGGCATCAGGGCAGCAAAAAAGGGAAAAGTATATTATGTTTATATACCTCTTCGACGTAATTAACTTCCCTTTTTTTTTCAAATTATTTTGGCTTTGGTGCTGGTGATTAAGATTGTCTCAGTTCATGTGCATTAGGTATGCTTCCACATTTTGTATGGATGTCTACTAGGCTACTTGCAACTACATCTAACAAATCATTATGCTTTGATGGCTGTAAATGCACATTATGCTTACTACACACAACCGCTCTCAAGATTACATATCTTCAATTATTGCAGGCTTGTATTTTCACGAGCATGGTTTCACAAGGAAAGACAATCCACTCTTTCATTGCTCACAGGTCATTAAATGGCATTTGCTACACACAACGTTTCATAAAAAACATATTTAAATGTATGTCAACATTTGTAACACTCTGAACTGTTGTTACTTCCTCCTGAGCATTCAAGTGTTGATATATGATTTCTTCTGTAAAAGGATGTGTTCCTTTGATTGTGAAGTCATGCTTGATATATATTGTATCTTCTTTCATTTGAAGATCTTTGACTGAGCCAGGATATGCTTGGACTCTTTTATTTCTTTCATTTTTGCACCTGAGTTTAATCTGATTTCGGAATAAATTGTGGATTTACCCGTCTATATGACTCAGCCTTGGATCAATGGCATTGATCCAAGAGATGTTTTAAGTTTATTCTGGATGAACAAAAATTATAGACCTTACGAAGGTTGCAAGGTCCGAATGTGTGGAATAAGCAATTCCGGAGTTAACTCAAGCTGATCTTGTTAAATGAATTGGTTCCCGATATCATAAAATCAGGAAGGTCTTGATCTTGAGCCAGGTACTAAATTCAGATACATTTATACTACTAGCTTATTAGCAATGCTGGAAGGAATCCTTTTCGTGAATGTATATTTGTTGGTTCTTATACTGAACGATTTTAATTGTTAAGACCTAAGCTGGATTTATTAAGGTTAATAACCTAAACCTAAACTATAACCTATGGGTTAGATTAGTGCTAATCTAACCTAGGCCTAAACTATAAACTAAATGTTCTAAGGTTAGTGACTTAGCGCTAAGGAGGTTAGACTAAGTATCACCTTAAATTCTAACCTAACTAATGAACATAGAGGAAAGGGACCTATGAAGGGGTGCGAGCCATGGGCGGTAGTTTCTATGGCATTAAATGGGATGGATAAGTATGAAGGAAAAGGGATTTGGTGGAAGTTTCAAACGGCCATCGAGGCCGACATGGCAAAGTCGCCAAATCTAGAAATGGTCTTTGATTTGTTTTTGTCCGTCGCCAACTACGGCGGTCAGTGGCAATGGAGATTGAGCAGGAATTTTGGAGTTAATGCAATTAATGAACTTGGTCTCCGAGCTCAGATTTTTCGGGAAGACATGCAAAATGGAAAACCAGTTGTTTGTTTGGGCGCTCCGGTTTTCTCTCTGTTTGATCACTGGTTCTTCGAACCAGTCTACTTGGTGTTGCATGGCAACTATGAGAATAACTAGCTCTTTTCTCTGTCGAGGAAAGTTTATAAGGCATGGAAATAACAAATTATTGTTGTTGAATCTAACGTGGAAAAAGAGGAGAAGGCTCGAGCTCTTTCAGTGGTCTTCTTAGGATTTTTAAGCAACATTACCAGGCATGTTAGGCCCTAACTTTTAAAAATCTTGCTTTCCTTCAAATGATTTCATTAGAACAACTCTGTTCAGATGATTTTTGGGTTCAGTTGGTTTTTATGGTAGCTTTGTATGAATTAGTTTGTTGTATCTTCTTACTGGCTCGATTTTTCAAGTGAACCCTTGATGGGTGTGCATTATGTTTCGAACGGTTGTACTATCTTGCTGTGTTTTCCATTTCGGTTAGATTTTGTAGAAATGCTTGCAAGGAAAATATACGAATTCGGCTCTGTGGGAGTCCATGAATTGTTTTCTTATTTGATTCAGACTTCAGTCGATACCTTGCTGTTTTCACTTGTTGAAAATGATACTGTTGGATTTCTTGAATGTACAGTATATTCCGACTTCTTTATAAGTTTTGTAGTGAGTATTATATGTTATTGTTGCTGTTGGACTTCTTGAAATGAAAATATGTTTTGGCTTCTGTAGAAGTATCGCCGTGAATACTATTTGTTATTGAATTCCGCTGGAATCCTTGAGTAGATAGTATTTTTGACTTCTGTAGAAGCTATGAATGAGAATACTTGTTAGTTTAGACTCAGTTGGAGTCTGTGAAAAGAAACTGGTATATCTATTTCTGTTGTTTTGTTTTGAATACTGTTGCTTAGCAGTGAATATCGCTGGAACAGACTCAGTTGGAATTCTTTTTATGTTTCGTATGTTTCGTCTTCTGCTTAAGCTTAGTTCGAATGTTGTCGTTTAGTTGAGATTACTTAAGATATTGGTTCAGTTGGAATCCTTGATATGTATCTTGAATTACGACTTTTGTATAAGTTTTGCTGTGAGTACTATTGGGATTCTTGAATTGTTGTCGCATGAAATCAACTTTAATCGAAGCCTTGTTATGAGCACTAGTTGTATGTGATACTGTTGGAGATCTCGATATGTTGCGAGTTGGCGCGAATCTCGATTTGAACCCTCGCTGTGCATGCATATAGTTCAGACTCCATCTTAACATTCTTGTGTTCCTGTCTGTTCGCTTCTGTGGAAATTAAAGGAAGGGTTTTTCTTTACAAACCGTACTCGGTTTGAGACCCTGTTGTATCCGTAGTAGCTTGGCTTAGAATGAAACTTTGAGGAAAATACTGATATGGAATTCGGCTTCTGTGAAGACCTTGTTGTGATTATTTTTCTTGAAAACGGCTTCCAATATAAGTCATGGCTGTATTATCATAAGGATATGTTTCAGTTGAATGAAGTTGTGCATGTTTGTGTTAGATTCAGTGAGAATGTCACTAAGTATGCATATGGAAACATCATTTGTTTTAATGCTATCTAGCCTCTTGTTTGACTGTGATAAAGAGGTTATTCTTTTGATTTCGGCTTTTGATTTAAGTCCTTGCTGTGTTTTAGTAGGGATTAGATTGAGCTGTATGTTGATGAGTGTTTCGACTCAGTGGGATTGTTCTTGTGTTTGTGCATGATTACGTCTTCTGTTATCGTGAATATCTAGTCGTGTGCTTGACTGAAGTAAAGAGCTATTAACTGTACCTTGACAAGCGATGGCGTTGGATATTTTCTCGTTTGTTGAATAATATGGAAGGTTATGTGGAGTCTATTTGATGGATTATTCATCACTGCCTTGTCACGAGAGCTACTGTGTTGTTCAGTAAGTTACAGGCAATTTTTATATTTGTATTTTGACGGACTGTAATTCTTCCTGTGGTCTCGACTGGCTTAGTCGCAGGCGTATAATGTGAATGCATTACTCTTGAGTGGACGGTACAGTCATGAGCATGATTGGAAGGGACATCTGAATGTCTCGGTTTCTTTCTCTTCTGCTGTAAAGTATATGTTGATATATTTATATTTAATTGTTGGAATTGTTAATAGATACTGATGGATTCATGAATTGTTAGGATATTCATTTTTGTTGAATGTAATGGTCTGTCGGATGTTTGTTGTCCTTGGGATTCAGATTGATAGTTGTTTTGGATACATTCGTTCTTCTTGGTCACTATATTTATGAAGAAATATCTGAAAAGTATCTAGGACTATTTAGTACTATAATATGAGTTACGGC